>JAAGEH010000041.1:27942380-27956258 GCA_011751065.1 Lasiurus cinereus | reverse complement strand
AGGAAGCTATCTCATGGTAGGGTCAAAGGCTGAATTAGGCCATGTTGGAATTTTTATAGCAAATCATAAATATGCTTATTACAGCCGATATACAATGAGTGGCCAGATTATTACGATCTCTGAGTGCCTAATAATCTGGCCACTCAGTGTCTATTCTATATAATAAAAGGCTAATATGCAAATTGTCCCCTCAACCAGGAGTTTGACCAGCAGGCAGACCAGCCAACCGCCCCTGTCCCCTCCTCCTGGCCAGGCTGGCTGGACCCCACCCATGCACAAATTCATGCACTGGGCTTCTAATATATATAATAATTGTATAATAGATAGGATTAATAATGAGTGGCCAGATACACAAACACACATACACACACACACACACACACACACACACACACACACACACTGAATGGCCAGATTATTATGTGTTCAGAGATCATAATAATCTGGCCACTCAGTGTATAGTAGAAGAAAAGAAGTGCCTGTGTTAATTTCCTATAACAAAATACTATGACCTGGGTGACTTAAAATAATAGAATTTTGTTTTCTCACAATTCTGGAGCCCAGAAGTCCATAATCAAGGATTGGTACAGCAATAGTCTCTCTAAAACCTGTGGGTTGGTTTACTGTCAATCTTTAGGTGTCCCTTGACTTGTAGCTGCCCAACTCCCATCTCTGCCTTAATCATCATATGATGATCTCTCTGTGTGAATTTGTCTTCACGTGCTGGTTTCTTATAAGGACACCAGTCATATAGAATTAAAGAATCAACCTATTCCAGTATGATTCCATCTTAATTTATTAATTACATCTACAATGACCTTATCCTCTGTAATAAAAGGCTAATATGCAAATTGTTCCTTCGACCTTTAGTTCGATCAGCAACTGGACCCTGTCTGTGCACGATTTTGTGCACCAGGCCTCTATAGTTTCCAAATAAGATCACATTCTGAAGTACTGGGCTTAGGACTTTAACATATCTTTTTTGGGGGAGGGGATACAATTCCACCCATAGCAGTAACCGAGAAAGTTAAGGTCATAGATTTCTACTCTCTCTGTCAGCTGTATGAGGATGATGATCAAGTGCTGGATGCTGACCATGTCTAGGAGGTGAATGCCTGGTCTTTCAGCATATGAGGCCCACACTTTCTGATGCCAGAGGCCTTTGGATGGGCTTGATGTGGTCCCATCCAAAGTAGATGTGAGAGGGCCAGGCCAAGGTGGACCACCTCAAAGATCTCAAGTCTGACTTGCCAGAAAACTTCCCTAGTGTGTAAAACTCCTCCATGCCTTTAGATGGCCCATATTACATTTTTGGGGCAAATTAAATCATTAGAAAGCTTTACATCTATTCTACAAGGTGTTTTTGACACCTTGTACAAATGTTCTATTCTGGGTTTTGCTTTGACATTATCCCATAGGCTTGCATTAGGGATTTTAACAGAAATCCTATCTAGTGAAAGAGTAATATGCAAATTGACCATCACTCCAACACACAAGATGGCTGCCCCAATGTGGTTAAAAATGGCTGCCCCCATGTGGACACAAGATGGCCACCACAAGATGGCCAGCAGGTGAGGGCAGTTGGGAGAGATCAAGTCAGCAGGGGAAGGCAGTTGTGAGAGATCAGACCAGTAGGGGAGGGCAGTTGGGAAGGACCAGGCCTGCAAGGGAGGGCAGTTGGGGGTGATCAAGCCTGCAGGGGAGGGCAGTTAGGGGTGACCAGGGTGGTAGAGGAGGGAAGTTGGGGGTGACCAGGACTGCAGGGAAGTGCAGTTGGGGGAGGGGGACTGAGGCCTGCAGGGGAGAGCAGTTGGCAAGGGACCAGGCCTGCAGGGGAAGGCAGTTAGGGGAGACTAGGCCCGCAGGGGAGGGCAGTTAAGGACAATCAGGCTGGCAGGGGAGCAGTTAGGCATCAATTAGGCTGGCAGGGGAATAGTTAGAGGTGATCAGGCTGGCAGGCAGAAGCGGTTAGGGACAATCAGAAAGGCAGGCAGGTGAGCAGTTTGGAGCCAGCAGTCCTGGATTGTGAGAGGGATGTCCGACTGCCTGTTTAGGCCCAATTGGATCGGGCCTAAATAGGCAGTCGGACATCCCTCAAGGGGTCCCAGATTGGAGAAGGTGCAAGCTGGACTGAGGGACACACACACACACACACACACACACACACCTATGCATGAATTTTTGTTGACTTGTTTACTGCCTGCCCTTTCCTCCCATCCCCCCTCAACTAGAACATCAGCTCCATGAAAGCAAGAACCTTGACTCTAATGGTCCCTGTTGTATTCCTAGTACCTAGAATAGTGTCTGGTCCATGGTAGGTGCTCAGCAAATTTTGTGCACTGGACCTCTAGTATATATATAAGAATCTCATAATTATGTTTATTGTGGAGATGTTGCTGAAATCATATTTAAGTATGGTGAGGATAGTCAGTGAGGTTGATATTTTGTTTTAGAGTTTCCTGTTTTCTGGGTTCTATGCTAAGTGCTTTCCCATATTATCCTGTTTCATTATTATAACAACCCTGTGACTTGATGTCATTATTCTTAATATACAGGTGGGAAAAATGAAATTTCTCCTAGACCATACAACTAGAAAGATTGAAGCCAAGATTCAAACTCAGATCTATCCCACTTCGATTTCTGTGTTCCTCCCACACTAAGCTTTACTATCTCTCACTATAGCCTATAAAAAATAAAATAGAACCACAGTATCATTATCATACCTAAAAAAAATGTTAACACTGATTCCTTAATGTCATCAATATTTTCAGTGTTCAAATTTCCAATTATCTCATAAATATCATGTTTTTTTCCAGTTTGATTCAGGATGCAAATAAGGTTCACCCCTTAAGATTATTGATATGCCTTTCAAATCTCTTTTTAGCTGTAGTTCTTCTCTATCTCTCTCTTTTCTAATTTCCCTTGTAATTTATTTATCTATAACTCTGTGGTGTGTGTTAATATTTTCTTCTTTCATATTTACTGTAAACTGGTATTTGACTCTAGAGGCCTGAGCAGATTCAGGTTTGATTTTCTTTTTCCCTTTGTGTGTGGGAGAGAGAGGGGGTTGGGGAAGCAAAAATTACTGCATAGGTTGCTATATCACTTATTTTGCTTCTCTGCTCTTTGCCCACCATCTTGAACCACCCTGGCCTCTGTCCAGCTGCTCCCATAAAAACTAGTTCCAGCCTCAGGGCCTTTGTCTTAGCTGTTTCCTCTGCCTGTAACGCTTTCCCCCTGTTCTTGGCATGGTCAGCTGCTTCATGTCATTGGGATCTCGGCCTATATGTCACTCAGCACAGCGGCCCCTCCAGGTTCTCTCTATCTGATCCATAACACTTCTCACCACCAGACCCGTGGTGGAATATTTTTTTGTTGGCTTGTTTACTGCCTGCCCTTTCCTCCCATCCCCCCTCAACTAGAACATCAGCTCCATGAAAGCAAGAACCTTGACTCTCATGATCCCTGTTGTATTCCTAGTACCTAGAATAGTGTCTGGTCCATGGTAGTGCTCAGCAAATTTTTCTGATTGAGATGCCTCCATGTCGGTAAGATACTGCCCCTCAGTCACCTCTTTCTCTGTGTTCAGGCAACTAAAGGAGGCACCATCAAAGCTGCTTCAGGATTCAATGCCACGGAAGATGCCCAGACCCTGCGGAAGGCCATGAAAGGACTGGGTAAGTGCTGTGTGTCACAGAGTCATACAGTGTGCTGTGTCCGCTATCCACTCTGAAGAGGTCTCATTCTGAAAAAACATAGTGGGAAACAGTTGGCTCTTCAGGGCATATTAGATGGAAGGGTCTTAATTATTAATTTTACTGTAAAATTTTTAATTTAATGTTCTCATTCTATCTTTTTCCAATTATTTAAATCTGGTTTTGCATTACAGCATTTTGAATCTATATATAAATATTTAGGTATGTATTTGTTCTCCAATTAATGCTGGATGTGTGTGGTGCCATAAGGTTTATAAAGCACTTCCACAAATACTATCTCAGTGAGTATATACAGTGACCCTGTGATTTAGTGAAAGCAGCTATTTGCTGCTGTTACTTTTGCCCCATTTTACAAAGGTGAAATTGAGCCCCACAGAAGTTAAGTAACATAGTAAGACACATAGTAAATAGAACTGAGCCATGACTCACACTCAGCAGAGCCCAGTGCCACACTCGGCTTGTCCACTCTAAGGTCACATTCTTTCTCGGAGTCCCTCTGCCTGTTGCTGTGATAGGCACAGCTGCCCAGGACCAACGTGCAGTGTATGGGAGTTTATGTGAGAAGACTGTGTGTAAACCACTAGGAGGGCTTGCCTTCCCGTGCACTACCCTCCCTTAGCTCCCTGAGGCCAAGGCTTCATGCCAGGTCCACGGCAGGCTACTCTGGCTTAGGTCCTTGCCTGGGTGGACATTTGGCTAGAGAAGTGCTCCCTGGTTATAGCTGCTACTTAGAATTTCCCTGAGATTTAAATAAAAATCTTGGCCATATGGCCTCAATCCTTAGTTTTTCTATCTAAGAAGAAATTATTTTACTTAGCTCCAATGCTCCTAATAGCAGCAGCAACAAGAGCAATAATAATGAACATTTGGTAAGCCCTACTATGTGTCAGGCACAATGCATTACATGGATTAACTGTTATAATCCTGATTGCAGTTTTACTGATGTGAAAGTTGAGATTTAGCCTGGCTGGCATGGCTCAGTGGTTGAGCGTGGACCTATGAACCAGGATTCCCTGTCAGGGCACAAGCTTGGATTGTGAGCTTGATCCCCAGTAGGCAGTGTGCAAGAGGCAGCCCATCGATAATTCTCCTTCATCGTTGATATTTCTCTCTCTCCCTCTCCCTTCCTCACTGAAATCAATTTTAAAAAATATTTTTAAAAAATAGAAGAAAAGAAAAGAAAGGAAAGTTGAGATTTAGGGAGGTTTGCTAACTTACCAAGATCTCAGAAGTAGTCAGTGTTAAAGTCAGGATTCTAGGCAATTGCAGATAGTCTGACTGCAGAGCTGGAGTTTGAGCCACTCGGCTATAATGCTCATCTGCTCTGAACAGATCATTTTTCTAAGTCTGTGTATTTATCTCCTCATTTTCTGTTTTCCTTTTTTTAATATAATATATTTTATTAATTTTCTACAGAGAGGAAGGGAGAGGGACAGAGAGCCAGAAATATGGATGAGAGACGTCGATCAGCTGCCTCCTGTACGCCTCCTTCTGGGGATGTGCCCGCAACCAAGGTGCATGCCCTTGACCTGAATCGAACCTGGGACCTTTCAGTCCACAGGCCAAACCGGTTTCGGCTGCTTTCCATTTTAAAAAAATAAGAAATGTAGTTGGCCCCTTCTTTTTCTCAGGTTTACCCCAATTCTTTGGTATATATAAAGAACACCAAAATTTCAGAACTTGACCATATGGCATTCAGAATTATAAAAATCAGTGTCAGGAGACATTTGACAGAGCCAGTGCTTTTCAGTGCTGCTATGTGGGGGCCAATGTAAGTTGGAGGAGACAAGGGTTATAAAACCTAGTCCTTGTGGTCAACAATCCATGGATACTAGGTGGCTAAGGCAAATACAGATATAACTGTGACCAGTTCATAATAGGAAGGGCACAAATAAGATCCTATTAGGGTTCAGAGAGGATATCTGAACCCCCACACTGTATTTGGGGACACCAGGCAAAACTTCCTGGAGGGTGAAGTTGAGGTGGGCTTTGGGAGACAGATTGAGTTTTAATAAGTAGAGCTAACAGAGTATGTGTTTCAAGTGAATGGAATAGTATGAACAAAGACATGGGATGAGTGTGAGGATGGTCCCATTTTCCAGTTTAGCTGAGGCCTAGGCAAGTCACGGTAAATACATGGAAAGGTCGCTCGTAGCAGGAGGTACTTGCAAAGCAGAAGTTGGCTGGTTGGGAGCTGTCAGAGAAGGCAAGTATCAAAGGGAAGTCGTAGAGTGCTGCTGAAAAGGCCACCTATGGGATCACAGACATGGACGGTGGGATGGCCCAAAGGCATTGGCCAGAAAACAACCAATGCCAGAATCACGATGCCAAATGGAGAGGCTTAGGGAGACATAAACCAATAGATTGATAGTGAAGGAGGTCAGGAGAACGGAGTACAGCACAGTGGGGTCAAGTACAGTAATTCCAGAGTTTAGTCTATGGGTTTGGCTGCCTACTATCCTTTTATATGGATCTCTCTTCACACTAGTGAATGGGATGCTGTACAGAATCTCAAATGCCTGCAGTAAAGCCAGCAAGCAGTGGGAGCTTTTCTTTTTTTTTTTTTTTTAATTTTTATTAATTTTTTTATACATATCTCCCCATTGCCCCCCCTCCCTCCCAGGCGTACCCTGACCCCCCAGTGTCTGTGATCATTGGTTATGTTTATAAGCATGCATACAAGTCCTTTGATTGATCACTTATTTACCTCACCTAACTTTAATCTTTCTGCTATAATTTCACAGTCTGTTTGATGCTTTATGATTTTTGTCCTCCTGAGAATTATCAGTCTACTCCCTTTCTGTGCTCCTGATTCTATTATATTCACCAGTTTATTCTGTTGATCAGATTTTTAATTCACTTAATTTTTAGATTCACTTGTTGACAGATGTGTATTTGTTGTTCATAATTTTTTGTCTTTTACCTTTTTCTTCTTCCTCTTCTAAAAGGGTACCTTTCAGCATTTCATATAATACTGGTTTGGAGTTGATGAACTCCTTTAGCTTTTTCTTCTCTGTGAAGGTCTTTATCTGCCCTTCAATTCTGAATGATAGCTTTGCTGGATAGATTATTCTTGGTTGTAGGTTCTTGTTGTTCATCACGTTGAATATTTCTTGCCACTCCCGTCTGGCCTGCATCGTTTCTGTTGAGAAATCAGCTGACAGTCGTATGGGTGCTCCCTTGTAGGTAATAAACTGTTTTTCTCTTGCTGCTTTTAATATTCTCTCTTTCTCTTTTGCTCTTGGCATTTTAATTATGATGTGTCTTGGTGTAGTCCTCTTTGGGTTCCTTTTCTTTGGGGTTCTGTGTGCTTCCTCGACTTGTAAGTCTATTTCTTTTACCAGATGTGGGAAGTTTTCAGTCATTATTTCTTTAAACAGGTTTTCAGTATCTTGCTCTCTCTCTTCTTCTGGCACCCCCACAATTCTGATGTTGGTACGCTTGAAGCTGTCCCAGAGGCTCCTTACATTATCTTCACATTTTTGGATTCTTTTCTCTTCTTGCTTTTCCAGTTGAATGTTTTCTGCTTCTTTATATTTCAAATTTTTGACTTGATCCTTGCCTTTCTCTAGTCTGCTGTTAGTACTCTGCATAATAGTTTTCATTTCAGTCAGTGTCTTTATCATCTTCTCTTGGGTCTCACTAAATTTATCCATCTTTTCTAGCATATTCTTGCAAAACCTTATAAGCGTGGTTTTGAACTCTATATCCAGTCGTTTTTTTTTCCTCCATTTCTTTTGCTTGTAATCCCTTCCCTTGTCTCGGCATTTTCACTGTGCCGGGGAAACTTCTGTGCTGGATTCAGCCGCAGAAGCCCCTGCTGAGCTTGGGAGGGTGGAGTCTCAGGGCTTAAGGGACCGCCTTGCCTTCCAGTCGGCCCCGCCCTCCGCGGCCCCTGAGTCTCACGTGACTGGGTAATGGCTGGAGCGGTCCTTGTGCGCGCGCGCACCCGCAGCGCCTCCAACTGCTGCCTTTCCGGCTCCCCTGCGAACCAGGACCACACGAGTCTAGGGGCCCAGTGGACTCAGAAGTGGCGCAGTTGGGAGGGTCTGTCTCCCGCCCACTCGCGAAAGCCAGCGGCACAATCAGCAATCCGTCCTCCGCGTGGTGCCGTGCGCGACCAGACCTCCGATCCTTTGCAACTCCCCTAAATTTCCGTGCACTTCTCCCTTTTCACAGTCCAAACTCCCCCCGTATGAGTTTCGGCTGGATCTGGGGTTTAGTGTCGTAAGAGAAGGGGTTCAATGCCGTTGGGAGTCTCCGTTTCCCTCCCGCCAGAGAAAGCCAGCCAGGTACTCCGGCACCCGCTCTCTCAGCGCGCGTCTCCGTACCTCAGCTTTTTGCAGCCCCTCTGGGTTTCCGTGAGCCCCTCTCTTTCCTTCTAGCTGTAGAACTTCCACTCAGCCAGCTTTCCTGTGGTTCTGGATGATGTCCGTTCTGTCTTTTAGTTGTAGTTTTGAAATTGTTGTGCGAGGCAGCAGTATAGGTGTTTACCTATGCCGCCATCTTGGATTCCTCCTCAGTGGGAGCTTTTCTTATAGGAAAATGAATCTGGCAAAATTTCAGAAAGACCGATTAGTAGGTACGAATACCAAAACCAGTTTGGCTCAGTGGATAGAGCATCAGCCTGCGGACTGAAGGGTCCTAGGTTCAATTCCGGTCAAGGATATGTATCTTGGTTGCAGGCACATCTCTACTATGGGGCTTGCAGGAGGCAGCTGATTAATGTTTCTCTCTCATTGATGTTTCTAACTCTCTATCCCTCTCCATTCCTCTCTGTAAAAAATCAATTAAAAAAAAGAAGAAGAATACTGGTTAGCAGACTTTTGCAGTTGTTTAAGAAAAAACCCTGAAATCCTGAATGGGAGTAGTAATGGTAGGAATTCAAAAGAGGGAACAGATGCAAAAAAGATCTCAGAGCTAGATTTTGCATGACTTGGCAGGAAATTTAAATGTGGAGGAAGAATGAGGGTATATATAAAGTCAAAGCTATTTTGAGGGTTCAGACTTGACTGGAAAAAGGATGGTGCCTTTCACAGAAAATGTGGTAAACAGAAGGTGATGAGCCTTTTCTCCCTACCTGAGATTTCTGAAAGAGTAAATAATGGTTGTATCTATTACCTTCTTGAGAGAGAGAAAGAGGGAGAGAGAGAGGGAGAGAGAGAGTGAGAGAGAAGTAGATACCTAAGATATGTAAGTTTAAAGTCTTACAGTTTTTTCCCTACATATCACATTTTTCTGGATCTCTGATTCACCAAGAATAACCCTGGTGAATTTATAGTTTTTCATTTCTCTCTGAAATGTTTTAATAGAATCTTCTGTAACCTATAACAACTCCCACTCAGTACAAACAATGAGGAAACAGAAAACTCACAAAACATATATGAACATGCAGCTATTGCTAAGACAAAGGACCAATTTGAAAAATCAGAATAAATGACCCTGTCAAAAGCTGCTGCAAAAAAAACAGGCAAACACAACTTAGGGCAATTCTAATTTGTAATTCAAATTGTGAAGTTTTGGTAGTGTATGGCATCATGGAAATGTATGGGCAATTATGAAAAAGGAGCCATCTAAGATCAGGAAAGACAGCTTGGAAATGAAAAACTCAATTATATTAAAATGCAGTAGATGCAGTGAGCAGCCTAAGTGACAAATCAGTGAATTAAAAGACAAATTTGAATGGTTTAAAAACTCAGAGAAAATTATACAGCGATTAAAAATGAGGAGAGAAAAGGTAAGAACATGGAAATAGATACAGGAAACCCAAAAGGCAGTATAACAATTCCAGAGGAAGGGGGAAAGCATGCTCCCAGTCAACATTATTGACTAAGTGTTAAGTCAGCGATTTTCAACCTTTCTCATCTCATTTGTATATAACGATTTCTGGTACCAAAAGTTAACCAATCAAATGCAACCTTAATACGTATGTGACATGACCAATAAGATAGAATTGTATTATATGACATATATTTTCGGTTCAAATGGGGCATTCAAACCCAGCTAATATTGTTGTTAGTTGTTATTTTCTCATTTGACAATCTAAGAGAAAAGAGGTCAGTACCTTTTAAATAGTCAAGTATTGCATGTTTTAAAAATTCTTGCATCATATCGGTAAATTACTGTGCTAAGTAATTCACTTAATTGTTCTAGTTAATACTTGTAGTGACCTTGAGATCACTCACATTTATAGATAAGAAAACTAATGCTCAAAGAAGTTAACTATTTTGTTTGGTGGTATATCGTTAATTAGAGAGGCTAGGACTAGTGTCTGTGTTCCCCCAAAATAAACAATCCTCTTTTCTTAGAAAGCTCTCTGCATGTGTTTGGGTGACTTCAATTTCCACAGAGGAACTCATTTTCTCATTCCTCTCAAATCACACTCACTATCTTCGCTACACCGCCAGGCACCGATGAAGATGCTATCATCAATGTGCTCGCCTACCGCAACACGGCCCAGCGCCAGGAAATCAGGACAGCCTACAAAACCACCATCGGCAGGGTAGGTCACCGTCTCTCTGATCTAGATGCCTGAAGCAGCCCTGTATTTTTGAAAGATGGATGCTTTGCCTTGTTTAACGATCTTCTTGAAAAAAACACACAAAGCGGTTTCAACATATTTCCTCACCTCTCCTTGGCAAGAGGAGATTTCAGGGAGCTCTTGATTCACTGAGCCCAAGGCCAAGCTTGGTCTATTTCCACCCTGACTTTGCAGGAACCTGGTGGTTGAATGAACTCAACCAGTGAGCCCCAGGCAGAGCTGAGCTTCCAGCTGCTTCCTGACCCTGACTAGATTTCTACGAGGCCACTGTGGATGAAGACATTCCATATTGACTAAAATATTTAAATCCAGTTTGTTTTAAACAGTCTCTCCTAGGATTTAGGGTCTATTCCGACTCTCCCACATAAACCTGTTTATAGCATATGTGCATTCCTTTGATGATCCTCAGCTGAGGAACCCCTCAGATTCTAGAATGGGGCTTATGTGTCTGTGTATATATATGTATGCAATTTATTAATGTATGTATTCAGAGGTTGTTTATTCACCATGTTTTTCTCCTTTTGGTTTGAATCCCACACCCCTCAGGAACCCGCCCCAGTCATTTTCAGTGACTCACCAGAGTCATTACATCCCGTTTTTCCACATCACTGAAAACCTATCTGTGTAAATGAGTGAGATTCTTTTTATTTAGGAAACATCAATGAGCTTTCCAGGTCTCAGAGTCCAGAAACTCTGACAAGTGTTTCTATTCTTTTTTTTTTTTAATATATTTTATTGCTTTTTTACAGAGAGGAAGGGAGAGGGATAGAGAGCCAGAAACATCAATGAGAGAGAGACATCGATCAGCTGCCTCCTGCACGCCCCCCACGGGGGATGTGCCCGCAACCAAGGTACATGCCCTTGACCAGAATCGAACCTGGGACCCTTCAGTCCGCAGGCCGACGCTCTATCCACTGAGCCAAGCCGGTTTTGGCAGTGTTTCTATTCCTGAGATACTTTACAATCAGTCAGACTGGCTACTACTCAAAGATAGGCATTAAACTGCTGGACGGGAGAGGGATGGGGGTGGCTCAGCTGCTCTCCAGAGCATCTGCATCAAACCTTGCTGGGCACCCCCGTAGGGAATGTGATTATCCATAGCTCAGACTACCTCCACTCCCAATGAAATTTAATGAACGCAAATAGGCACAAATGTGCATGTGATATGGGAATTAAAGCATGTTGCCACACACATTTGGGGTTAATTATTCCAAACTTCAGAACTAAGCTAATCTAATGGCAGTTTCTTAAGATGACCAACCTTAATGGATTAAGCACTAATGTATTTGTCCATTCATTCATTTGATGTGTGAATGTAATATAAAAATATTCACAATAGATAGAAATACTGTGCTATGGAATCAGATTTGTGAAGACCAGTGATCTGAACTTGACTAGCAGATTGACTCCTTATTGGTTGGTTCAATGGTTGGCAAACTCATTAGCCAACAGAGCGGCAAACCTCTGCTCATGATCTGCGTGTGGTTCTTGAGCCACAGTTTGCCGACCACTGGGTTGGTTGATCTTAAGCTGTTTCCTAAACTCTCCCAACCTAGAAATGTAAATAAATGTCTTTAGAATTCAGTACTTTGTCCAAATAATTACAGTTCTTTTTAGGAATTGAGCTGTAATAAATAATTATGAATGACCAAAAAGATACAACTAAATGCCTATGTATACAACATTAGAAAGACAGAAACAGGGGACTGGTTAAAGAAATTATATTGCATTTATATATAGAAATTTCTGCAGCTATTAAAAATGTCATAGGTGAAGACTCAGATACAGAGAACAAAATGACAGTTGACAGAGGGAAGGTGATTGGGGGCCTTGGTGAAAAAGGAGAAGGGATTAAGAAGTACAAATTGGCAGTCACAAAAAAGTCACGAGGATGTTAAGTACAGCATAGGGCCCTAGCCCGTCTGGGTAGAGGGTCAGCCTTCAGGCTGAAGGGTCCCAGGTTTGATTCTGATCAGAGGCATGTATCTCAACTGCAGACTCCTTCCTGGTCTGGGCCCTAGTCAGGGCTCATGCAGGAGGCAACCAATAGATGTGATTCTCTCACATCAAAATTTCTCTCTGTCTTTTCCTCTCTAAAAATCAGTGGGAAAATATCCTTGGGTGAGGATTTAAAATTTTTAATTTAACTTAAAAATAAAGTACAGCATAAGGAATATAGTCAATAATATCATAGTAACTATGTATGGGGCAAGGTAGGTACTTGAAACGTATTTGTTGTTAATTTATTAAGAAAATAATAAAGCCATCGCATGTTAATACAAATAACACTTTCATGAAAAATAGCTATATATTCCAAAAAAAGAATTTTATTGAGAAGATTGGCATCCTATCTAATAAAGAGGGAATATACTAATTGACCATTATGCTCTCACAAAGATGGCATGCCCACAGCCACAAGATAGTGGCGCCCAGTCCCCTCAGCCCCACTGGAGCAGCAGGCACGAGGCACAGCTGGGTTCCGCGTGCCTGCCTCCAGAGTCCCCCAGTTCCCTCAGTCCCCCAGCCACCAAGGGCCGGCCCAAGGTGCAGGCAAGTCTTAGATGTCGGCTTCCCAGCTGCCCAGAGCTGGTGTGAGGTGCAGGCAAGCCTCGGATGTCAGTTTCCAGCTGCCCAGGGTGCCCAGGGCCACCCGAGGCTCAGGTAACCAGGGCTGGCCGAGGCTTGCACTGCCAGCAGTGGCAGCAGCAGAGGTGTGATGGGGGTGTTGCCTTCCCCTGATCGCCGGGTCACCTCCCACCTGAGGGCTCCTGGACTGTGTTGGGAGCAGGTGGGGCTGAGGGACCCCACCTCCAGTGCATGAATTTTCATGCACCAGGCCTCTAGTTTTCTATTTTTCAAATTTCTATGTTGCCTGGCTTAATGGAAGACAGCTAGATTCTCATATCTGCCCCTTCATTGTTTGTTTGCTATTATGTGGTTTTGGTTGAAGTATATTAAGAATACCTGGTCTTGTACAGGTATGTAGTTGAAAAAGGGAGGGGTATCTTAATAGCATTTTAACATCCTTGTAGATTTGTTCATACATCAAATAGTCTTTGGAAAACTCCATCTACAATTGTGAGAGAAGGACAGTGAAGAGGCAGATAATGTCTTAGTATTATTATGAAGATAGTTTTGGCCTTGCAGGTCCCCTGAACGGGTTGTGAAGACCCAGGGCCACACTTGGAGAGCAACTAGTTTGAGTTCCTGTAGCGGTTAAGCAAGTTTCTTTCTTGCGTTTCAGGACCTGATAGATGACTTGAAGTCAGAACTGACTGGCAAGTTTGAGCGTGTGATCGTGGGGATGATGACGCCCACCGTGCTGTACGATGTGGAGGAGCTGCGAAGGGCTATGAAGGTCTGTGCTTTTCTCCTCTCATGCTCTCCATGCTGCTGGTGCAAATGCTGCGAGCTTTCTCAAGAAACTGTGACAAAGGCCCTCTGAGTGGGGGAAGGCTGAGGGCTAGGAGAAAGATTTTCCTTCATTGATGACAACTTGAAAACATTTTACACTATAGCAATTGTAATTTAAAAGTTGTTTTCCAGCCTGACTGATGGGGCATAATGGTTGAGCGTGGACCTATAAACCAGTAGGTCACGATTTGATACCTGGTCAGGGCA
>JAAGEH010000041.1:27831184-27942280 GCA_011751065.1 Lasiurus cinereus | reverse complement strand
ATATATATATATATATATATATATATATATATATATATGTGTATTTAAGTTGTTTTCTGAAAAGGTATGGAATTATTATCTTTCCTGTGGCTCCATAGGGAGTGATTATGGTGCTTTTGGTGTAGCTGTAGGAGCTTTCTTGCCGTGTCAGCTACATTTGAGACATGAAACTTTGCAACTGACACCTTGGGGGCCTCTGGGTCTGCTGCAGGCTCCGAACTGGCAGAAAAGCATTCTCAGCTTCCCTGGATGCCAAGCCACTGTGCTTTAGCCCAGGGCTTTGCTGATTTTTAATGACCAAGTTTAAACTTCAAATCCAAGTACTCTCCTCAACCGTGTCAATAAATATTTAGTCTCATGGATGGTTCTTCAAAAACAAGGCTCTTGAAAAACAAGGACATTAACAGCCTTTGCCAGAAGATTCTGCCTTTCAAAGGAAAGCACAGCCTGATCCAGGGAGGATTAAGCCCCTGGAAAGCAGAAACTGTGCCTAATCTGGCACAATAACCAACACAGAAATAAATGTTTGTTTTACTAACAGTGATCACTGTAAAGGCATTGGAATTTGAGCAAGACAATTAAAAAAGAGAAAATCCTGCAGGTAGAAACCTGTGGATAGTCTTTATTCTCTGCAGATTCCTGGTTATATTCCCTCTCTCTCTGGGACTGGACTTTGTAAACTGACTCGTAAAGCTCTCTCCTCTGGGTTCCCATGTAGGGAGCTGGCACGGATGAGGGCTGCCTGATTGAGATCCTGGCCTCCCGGACACCTGAGGAGATCCGGCGCATCAACCAGACCTACCAACTGCGTATGTAGCATCCTCAGTGGCCCTGGCTGAGGTTTCATTGTGACCTGAGAATGAGACTAGCAATGGAAGGTTACCCATGGATCAGACTTTCTTCATAGAAACAACACTACGAGGGATTCTCGCTTCTAAGCTCCATCCATGTTAAGGCAGATCCCTGTCCAGACAAATGATTGTCTGTTGGCTTCCCATGACTTCTCAGGGGAATATGTTACTCTATGTAGGCTACTCAGTGCCTAAGGTACCCACTACCATTCATTATTCTGAAAGCTGGAAAGTTGTTCCTTATTATCAGAGCATCGAAGGTGCTTGTCCAAAAGTGGTGGCACCAGTGAATTTTAGCATTCCAGGGAATGGCCTGGAGGGACTGTCTCACCAACTCCTTACCTTCATTCAGACTGGGCTATATGTCCTCCAGCCATCTCAGGAAGATAGCCATTATTCCTTTCTTAAAAATCTCCAGAAGCTATTAAATATGAAGGGCCTTAAATGATGCCTGCCTTTTTGCCCTAAGGATATAATAAAGAATGCACAAAGGTTTAGATTCATAGTGTTTATTCAGTATTTGTTATATTAGCTAAAAATGTCCAACAGTTTAGCAGATTAGCTAAATAAAATATGGTACACCCACACAACAGACTATTATGTAGTCATCAAACGTATATTGTAGGATCTTATTAAGTTACATTAAATAGTGTGGTATATGGTTAAGTGAAAATTACAAATCATAAAATAGTATGGCATGATCCCCTCTTTTCTTTTATTTTTTAAAAAATATATTTTATTGATTTTTTACTGAGAGGAAGAGAGAGGGATAGAGGGTTAGAAACATCCATGAGAGAAAGACATCGATCAGCTGCCTTCTGCACACCCCCTACTGGGTGTGTGCCTGCAACCAAAGTACATGCCCTTGACTGGAATCGAACCTGGGACCTTTCAATCAGCAGGCCAACACTCTATCCACTGAGCCAAACCAGTTTTGGCTAATTCCCTCTTTTCAATAGAAGGAAAAATAATATGAGTATGTGGGGTAAAAATAAGGAAGGATATGCACCAAAATGTTATCAATAATTATTTTTGGGTGATTAGATTATGGTGAGGTGTTGTTGTTAGTCCCCCCTCCCTCCCCTGCATTTTATTTATTTGCTCTTTTCCTAAGTTTTCTGTAGTAAATATATACTACTTTGGTAAAGAGAAAACAAAATAAATAATGTGTTTTTGGTAAGTATTTAGAGAAGGCTATTCTAAATCTTGGGCATCTGGTTCTATACTGGATACCCATGTCTGCCGAATGCAGGTCTTTCTCCCCCTGAGAATGGCAACCAGAGGCTATAAGGGTTGGATCTTAATTGAGTGACCTGGCAGAAAAGGCACATGCTAGAGTTGGGGCTCGACAGCCCTCAGTGTGGTTCCAAACGTGGTTCTGAAACTCCACGGCATTTGTTTTTCAATGGTTACTGTTCTCTCCGTCACTGAAAACTATGTTTAGACAGCCCCCTCAACAGTAGGAACAGTGAGGATTACAGCCCAGCCTTCTCCACTTCCGATTGTAAGGAATAAGAACATCTTGTTTCCACTATAATGACAAGCTGAACTTAGGGTGATCATTTTAGCAGAGTTTTTGAGAAACTGTGCATAAAGTGAAAAACCTCATGAGGAGCTGCTTTGGTAAACGGGCTGTTCCAGGAGAGACAGAAGGCTCTGGAGTGTGGCACAGTGCCAAACAGGGCTCTATTCTGATGTGGCCAATCTGACTTTCTTGCTAGAATACGGAAGGAGCCTGGAAGATGACATTCGCTCGGACACATCCTTCATGTTCCAGCGGGTCCTGGTGTCTCTGTCCGCTGTGAGTGGTGCCCTCTGCTGGCTGTTTCTGATGGGGGTTGGGTTTATGGGTATGCTCACTCTATTCCTGTTTCCAGGCTGTCTCATCCTTTCAACTTCCCGAATGTGAACATCCTTGGGCCTCTGTGGTGTTTTATCCTCTCTCTTATAGAAACTCTGACTAGGCATGTACATCCATTTGTTCTAATTCGTATGTACAAGTACCTAATAGCAACCTGGTCTCCTTATGACTTAATGCATTGAGAGTTATGAGGATGATTAAGAGGCAGTTCCTGGGCTTTAGGAGTAGCCTATATAATCCTATATAATAAAAGACTAATATACGCCGAGACCGGTTTGGCTCAGTGGATAGAGCATTGGCCTGCGGACTGAAAGGTCGCAGGTTCGATTCCGGTCGGGGGCATGTATGTACCTTGCTTGGGGGCAAATCTCCAGTGTGGGATGTGCGGGAGGCAGCTGATCGATGTCTCTCATCGATGTTTCTGACTTTCTATCCCTCTCCCTTCCTCTCTGTGAAAAATCAATAAAATATATTTTAAAAAAAACAGTATTATTAAAAAAAAAAAAAAAGGACTAATATGCAATTGTCCCCTTGACCAGGAGTTCGATCAGGAGTTCAAGTGGAAGTTCGACCAGGGGGCAGGGCTAGCCAGCCAACCACCCATGGCCCCTCAGCCTGCTCATCCCAGACCAATCGAAGTGGGCCAACCAGACTCAACCTGTACATGAATTTGTGCAACAGGCTTCTAGTATTGTCATAAGGGAATATATCAGGCACACAGTTGCTATAAAGGCTTAAAGCATAAGTTTCTAAGAAGACACACAGAGTAAAAGGAAGGTTCAAGGAGAATTTTGGCTGCAGAAACAAACAAAAGGCTTCACGGCAGAGGTGCAGGTTCAGAGAGGACTTGGAGTCTTTCTAGGATGTCAAGAAGCAGAGGTGTCCTTGGTACATTCCAGACAGGAAGAAAGCAAGAAGAAGGCAAGGGAGGCAGGAAACACAGAGTGTGATCTGGGAAAAACAGACTGAGCAGCCAGGCTGGTAATTCCATTAGCAAGATGGAGGGATGAACTGGGATTCTACGCTGGCAAGAGTTACACTTTGGTTGGAGAGCAGTAGGGAGCCACCGAAGGACTGGGAACAGTAGAATGATGTGATTAGAACTGCATTTTTACAAGCGTAATGTAACAGGCGAGGGTAAGATTAATTGCAACGGCAATGAATTGGAGGCTGGAAGACCAGGTAGAAAGTCACCTCAATAAAGTCACCTTTATTTCTCATATAAAGCAGGATAGGGCTATTGTGGGAACAGGGGAGCCAGAAAAGAGATGATACATGAGATATTTCCCATGACTTCCCAATTACATCTTTATCCCTGACCTCCTTCCTAAGTGTGAAATTCATTTCTCGCTGCTTTTTAGAGGTTTCCTTCTGGACATTCTGCCATCGCCTCAAATTGGTCCTGCTAAACTAAACTCATTTTCTCTCCACATTAGTTCTTCCTGACTTGTCTTTTTTTTGTTAATATTGTGGCTGTTCAAATTAAAACCCTGGAAATCACTGCCAACTCCCATCTTTCTCTGCCTCTGATATTTACTTAGTAATGCAGCTGGCATTTCTTAATTCTTACCCATTTTTCCCCTTTTCCTCCTTATTTACCACTAGAGGCCCAGTGCACGAATTTGTGTACAGGTGGGGTCCAGTCAGCCCAGCCCCAATCGGGGTGGATAGGGACTGGACCTGTCAGGAGGAGGAGATGTGGAAGGTTAGCTGGCCAGCCCACCCTGATTGGGGCCTGTCCAGGGCTGGAGGTGGGGAGGCCTGAGCAGGCAATTGGCCAGCAGGCCCCGCTCAGGATTGTGATGGGGGGCTGATTTTGGGAGGGGCCAGTTGTGGAGAGGGGTTGTGGTGAACCAGCTGGCACTGCCCCCGAATGGGGTGAGGGGACCATTCCAGGGTCAGTGGCCAGGGGAGGAGCCGTGAGAGGTTGGCCAGCCAGCCCTACCCCCAGTTGGTATAGGGGCCAATCGGGTGGAGCTGGCTGGGGGAAGGGCTACAGGCCGATCGGGATGGTGTACCCTGTTGGGTAAAATAAATATAAAACCCAAACAGGCAGTTGCTTCTTTGGCACCCAGGCCACTAGTGGCTGCCCTGGCACCAACCCTTGGTCTATTTACAATGGCCAGATAACAGTAATGATAATAGCTAATAAAAAGTGGGTCTTTTACCAGGAGCCAAACACTGTTTTAGCTCTTGATATGGTGTTGGTCATTGAGTCCTTGCAGTATTTGTATGAAATAAGTATTGTTACCCCTATTTTGTGGAAATGGAGACTGAGAGAAGTCAAATTCGTTTCTCAAGTTCATACAGATAATAAATGGCAGAACTGGGACTTGAACCTATACAACCATAGATAAGGACTAATTCCATTCAGTATGTGAGGTATGAACCACTATGGATTCTGCAGGGTCCGTGGCCAGGGGAGGAGCCGTGAGAGGTTGACCGGCCAGCCCTACCCCCAGTTGGTATAGGGGGCAATCGGGAGTGGCGCTGGCCAAGGGTTGGGGCTGCAGGAAGTTGGCTGGCAGGCCCCACCCCCCTATCGGGTGGTTCTCAGGCTGCAGTGGGTGTCCTAGTGACCAGTTGTTCAGGTCATTATAGCATTCTGGTCGCTGGCTTTTTAATATATAAATAGATCCTGCTGCGCTGTGCCTAGGCCATAGAATATTGAGACAGCATTGCAATAAATACAGTCTGACAAGCCAGAGCAAAGTAGCCTATTTTGCCACTCTTTCGCATTCCTCCTGCCCTGGTGCCCTGGTGGTGTCGAATGGGCGTGTTCTCATGTGCTCCTTCGGCCCCACTGCTGGCTGGTCCCAGACATTCTTGATTCTCCTCTGTTCCAACCCATTTGGCAGAATTCATCAGTGTGGACTTGCTGGTTCCAAAGGCTTGAATCTGCAGGAAAGAGGCAGGACTGGGGGGTGGAGGGAGGTAGTGGTGGAGTGAGCAGGCGGCAGGCAGCACTCATTCCCCTTCCCTTTCTAATGTTGCGGAGTTGGGCAGCCGGGGCTCTCCCTCTGTTAATGCTCTCTAGGCTCTGATCAGAGCCATAGGAAAAGCGCAGGCACCCTCAGAGGACGTCTGGCCTTTCCCCCCAGGCCAGGAGTGTGGCATTCTGCCTTGTTGTCATGTCATTGGGTTCCCAGACATTCTGTCTTCTCCAAATCTTCGTGACTACTCTCTCATTCCCTTTGGTTTGTTTTTCTCATCCGCAGGGTGGCAGGGATGAAAGCAATTTCCTGGATGATGCTCTCATGAGGCAGGATGCCCAGGTGAGTAGAACTGCTTCTTTCTTCTTTTTTGCTAGTAAGACATTCCTTAATTGTGAACCCTCTCTTATATTTCAGTGTATATTGGTCTGGCTGGGATATGTTAAGAAAAATAATCCTCACCGATAATATAGAAGAGCAGAAGTTTCTTTCATAAATGCCTGGGGCTTGAGGGTGGCATGAGGTATCATTATATAAGCACCCCTGGATTCTCGATTTCTTAACATTGGGGCCATGGTGTGGTCTCCCCAGAGAACCATGGAGTGTCTTGAAGGGACCTGCCTTTGTTTTGTTTACCTTGCATTTTTATTTCCCCAAAGAGAATTTGATATGATCTGTGTGAAACAGCTTGGCACAGTGTGTACCCTGTTGGGTAAAATAAATATAAAACCCAAACAGGCAGTTGCTTCTTTGGCACCCAGGCCACTAGTGGCTGCCCTGGCACCAACCCTTGGTTTATTTACAATGGCCAGATAACAGTAATGATAATAGCTAATAAAAAGTGGGTCTTTTACCAGGAGCCAAACACTGTTTTAGCTCTTGATATGGTGTAGGTCATTGAGTCCTTGCAGTATTTGTATGAAATAAGTATTGTTACCCCTATTTTGTGGAAATGGAGACTGAGAGAAGTCAAATTCGTTGCTTAAGTTCATACAGATAATAAATGGCAGAACTGGGACTTGAACCTAGGCTGTTTGGATATACAACCATAGATAAGGACTAGTCCCATTCAGTATGTGAGGTATGAACCACTATGGATTCTGCAGGCAACAAGGACCTGTTGCTGTCACTAGAAGAGAGAAGGGTCTGGGTGCCATAGACAGGTAGCATGCTGAGGATGCAGGGAGGCCCAGGCCACACAGGAGACAGGAAATTGCCTTCAATCCAGAAGCTTTGAGGAAGGAGAAGGAATGGAACTCCTGAGTGCTTTTTGAGTGTCAGCTACCTCAAGGAGAGCATTTGGGGGCATGCTGGAAGGAACCTCCGGAGCCCAGGTGAATCCCAAATTAAATGAAGAGTTAGTGAGCAATTTATTCCTGAAACATTATATTCATTTCAATTTTTTTTGTGGGTTTGCTAAGTGCCAAGCTTTGTGTTAACTACTGAACATGTTTTCCTTATGGCAAATCTGGACAGATATTATTACATCTCTTTTAAAGATTAGGAAACTGATACAGATATTTCAGTAACTAGTCCAAGATCACAAGGTTGGTAGAATTGGGCTGTTTGAATCCAGGTCTGTCTGATTTTTTTTAAACCATGCAGTTCAACAGACAAATATTTTTGGGCTCTTCAAAGAGCACTGTTCTCCTTGGAGGTGGTCATGTGGAAGGTGCTTCGAAACAGGTTTGGGCTAGGGAAGTTGGATAGACAGAGTAGAACTTAGAATAGAGTTTTTCTGGATCTTCCATATCTTAACAAGAGGTAAGGAATTTAAGAACAACCCAGTCAAGGTTTCAGCTCTTTCAGGATGCGACAGTAGAAAAACCTTGTCAACCTTTGCTCTTGAATTTGCATCAGCAGCAGGGGTATCATTGGCAGATTTTGGTTATTATAGCTGGATTTTGATGTAGAAAAGTAAATGCCTTTGAGATGAGGAGAATGATCAGGGCAGGTGGATTTGGTAGTAATTACTTACAAAAGATAGAAATTTTATAATGTAAAGGCTATTATATAACCAGTTCAATCTTCTCTGTTCTTGAGATGAAACTAGCACAAAATAGAAATAATAGGCAGTGTTCAGAATTCCTACTTTAAAAAGAAATTCATGATATATTAAAAAATGCCCTTCAAAGCTTTTGCTAGAAGATGACACAGATTTGGTTCCCTTGTTCTGGGGGGCGGAGGAAGAGGGAAGACCAGGAAATATAAAAATAGGTAAAACTGCTTCTGCACTGGATATGATGGAGGAGGGCCATTAACATGCTAGATGGGCAGCAAACCTGGGCTAAGGATGCGGGAGGGCCACCCTGTCCCAGAAAAGAGGCTCAGCTCCCTCCAGCTGGGAGCGGGCCTCATGAAAACAGGAAGAAACTCCTCAGAGAAGACTTGTGTTGTGTCTCAACTGCCCTTGGTGGGCTAGCTATAAGTGCTCCTGCTTGAAATTCATCCAAATGAAAAGTGAGGAACTCCTAGAAGAGTCCACTCACCTTGTGCGGTGTGTGTGTGTGTGTGTGTGTGTGTGTGTGTGTGTGTGCACGCGCACACGCACACGCGTGAGGGTAGTGGGGATCAGATCTGGGAAGACTGCTCATCATTTAAGAATGAAAGAGCTCACCAAAACCGGTTTGGCTCAGTGGATGGAGCGTCAGCCTGCGGACTGAAAGGTCCCAGGTTCGATTCCGGTCGGGGGCATGTATCCTGGTTTCGGGCACATCCCCAGTAGTGGGCGTGCAGGAGGCAGCTGATCGATGTCTCTCTCTCATCGATGTTTCTAACTGTCTACCCCTCTCTCTGTAAGAAAGTAATAAAATATATTTTTTAAAAAAAAGAATGAAAGAGCTTGAAAATCAACAGATTCTCACCTCAAACGCTATGTGGCCTATAAACGAACTGAGGCATGAAGGGAACCAAATAGAGTACTGCTGTAAGAAAGAGAAATGTCAGATTGCTTTGGACCCTAAAATAATTGAGACAAAACATGGGTTATAATTAAATGAGAGCTTTAAATAAAGATGCAGTGAGAAAATAACAGATGAAGAGGACCTCGATGAAGGGCAAGCAGAGCTTCTTTTCAAAGGGAAGCTAGATGAGTTGAGGATAAATGTTCTTAGATAAAACAGGGAAAACCAGAATTTTAAAGTTCATTAGAAGCAAGAATGATTTAAAATGATATTGCTGCAAATGGAATTATTGTTGTGGAAAGCTATACAGAAAAAAAAAAAAAACTCCAGAATTCAGAAGAAAAGGATTAAGCAGTTAGAGAAAAGAAGGAATGTAGAGGGAAAAGGAGGGTGATTAGAATCCTGACAAAAAGGATGTGGAAAGCTTTGTACTGATACATACTTAAAGGTAAAAAATAAATTAAGGAATGTGGCCTTGGTGTACGAATTGTGAGAACCCAAGGCATGACTAGAAAGTGTAGGAGCAGAACCAAGCCTATGTGAGAATATACAGGTAGCATTCTAAATCAGTGAGGAAAACAAAGTACTTAGTGGAGTTGGGACAACTGACTCACCATTTGAGAAAGAAAAAAGTTAGATTCCAACTTTCACCTCACATCATAATGAATTCCAAACAGATTAAAATTTTAATGTAAATAAGTGAGATCAGAAAGATGCTATAACAAAATGGTGAACATTTTTAAATCTGGAGCTGGGAAAGGATTTTATATGCCTGACACACAAGACAAACCATAAAGGAAAATGACTGGTAGTTTGGCTACATTAAAAAACAGCAACGCGAGAATCCAAGATGGCGGCATAGGTAAACACCTATACTGCTGCCTCGCACAACAATTTCAAAACTACAACTAAAAGACAGAACAGACATCATCCAGAACCACACGAAAGCTGGCTGAGTGGAAGTTCTACAACTAGAGGGAAAGAGAGGGGCTCGCGGAGACCCAGAGGAGCTGCAAAAAGCTGAGGTACGGAGACGCGCGCTGAGAGAGCAGGTGCCGGAGTACCTGGCTGGCTTTCTCTGGCGGGAGGGAAACGGAGACTCCCAACGGCATTGAACCCCTTATCTTACGACACTAAACCCCAGATCCAGCCGAAACTCAAACGGGGGAGCTTGGACTGTGAAAAGGGAGAAGTGCACGGAAATTTAGGGGAGTTGCAAAGGATCGGAGGTCTGGTTGCGCACGGCACCACACGGAGGACGGATTGCTGATTGTGCCGCTGGCTTTCGCGAGTGGGCGGGAGACAGACCCTCCCAACTGCGCCACTTCTGAGTCCACTGGGCCCCTGTTTTGGGCGAAACCCTGGGGACCTAGACTCGTGTGGTCCTGGTTCGCAGGGGAGCCGGAAAGGCAGCGGTCAGAGGCGCTGCGGGTGCGCGCGCACAAGGACCGCTCCAGCCATTACCCAGTCACGTGAGACTCAGCGGCCATGGAGGGCGGGGCCGACTGGAAGGCAAGGCGGTCCCTTAAGCCCTGAGACTCCACCCCTCCCAAGCTCAGCAGAGGCTTCTGCGGCTGAATCCAGCACAGAAGTTTCCCCGGCACAGTGAAAATGCCGAGACAAGGGAAGGGATTACAAGCAAAAGAAATGGAGGAAAAAAAACGACTGGATATAGAGTTCAAAACCACGCTTATAAGGTTTTGCAAGAATATGCTAGAAAAGATGGATAAATTTAGTGAGACCCAAGAGAAGATGATAAAGACACTGACTGAAATGAAAACTATTATGCAGAGTACTAACAGCAGACTAGAGAAAGGCAAGGATCAAGTCAAAAATTTGAAATATAAAGAAGCAGAAAACATTCAACTGGAAAAGCAAGAAGAGAAAAGAATCCAAAAATGTGAAGATAATGTAAGGAGCCTCTGGGACAGCTTCAAGCGTACCAACATCAGAATTGTGGGGGTGCCAGAAGAAGAGAGAGAGCAAGATACTGAAAACCTGTTTAAAGAAATAATGACTGAAAACTTCCCACATCTGGTAAAAGAAATTGACTTACAAGTCCAGGAAGCACACAGAACCCCAAAGAAAAGGAACCCAAAGAGGACTACACCAAGACACATCATAATTAAAATGCCAAGAGCAAAAGAGAAAGAGAGAATATTAAAAGCAGCAAGAGAAAAACAGTTTATTACCTACAAGGGAGCACCCATACGACTGTCAGCTGATTTCTCAACAGAAACGATGCAGGCCAGACGGGAGTGGCAAGAAATATTCAACGTGATGAACAACAAGAACCTACAACCAAGAATAATCTATCCAGCAAAGCTATCATTCAGAATTGAAGGGCAGATAAAGACCTTCACAGAGAAGAAAAAGCTAAAGGAGTTCATCAACTCCAAACCAGTATTATATGAAATGCTGAAAGGTACCCTTTTAGAAGAGGAAGAAGAAAAAGGTAAAAGACAAAAAATTATGAACAACAAATACACATCTGTCAACAAGTGAATCTAAAAATTAAGTGAATTAAAAATCTGATCAACAGAATAAACTGGTGAATATAATAGAATCAGGAGCACAGAAAGGGAGTAGACTGATAATTCTCAGGAGGACAAAAATCATAAAGCATCAAACAGACTGTGAAATTATAGCAGAAAGATTAAAGTTAGGTGAGGTAAATAAGTGATCAATCAAAGGACTTGTATGCATGCTTATAAACATAACCAATGATCACAGACACTGGGGGGTCGGGGTACGCCTGGGAGGGAGGGGGGGCAATGAGGAGATATGTATAAAAAATTAATAAAAATTAATAAAAAATTAAAAAAAAAAACAGCAACGCCCTAGCTGGTTTGGCTCTGTGGATAGAGCGTCGGCCTGTGGATTATAGGGTCCCAGTTCGATTCTGGTCAAGGGCACATGCCTGGGTTGTGGACTCAATCCCCAGTTAGGGATCATGCAGGAGGCAGCCAGTCAATAATTCTCTCTCATCATTGATGTTTCTATCTCTTTCTCCTTCTCCCTTCCTCTCTGAAATCAATAAAAATATATATTAAAAAACAACAGTACAACACCACCATACAAATTTTTCAAATAATACCAGAAACAAAATTTAAGGTCAAATGATAGAATGAGGAAAGTTTCACCTTATGTATAAGATTAATATATAAAGAGGTTTTATAAATAATATAGTTAATTATATAGTATTTATAAAACCTCTTTATATATTAATAGTTAACTATGTTATTGATAAATCAAAACTACGATTGTGATACTAAGAATTCTCTAGTTTTTTTAATAAATGGACAATAGAGTTTTTATTGAATTTATTGGGCTGACTTTGGTTAATAAAATTATATAGTTTTTAGGTGGAGGGGCAATGGATTTTAGCAGGTAACTCACAATTAAAAATAGAAATGGCAAATACACAAAAATGTTCAACCTCACTAGGTATTAAAAAAATTTTAACACAAAAAAATACAATTTCCACCCATTATTTAAAAGGTTACTCTTTTCAAGATCATTTTTATGGTATTTTACAAAAGTATCATTCTGTGACAGATTGTAAATTGTTTCTTTATCCACATGTTCTAGTTACTGTTGCTGCTTAACAAACCACCTCAAACTTAGTGACATAAAAACAGTCACCATTTTATTATGCCCATGGATTCTGTGGGTCAGGAATTCAGACAAGTCACTGCAGAGCGGACTGTCTCTGCTTGATCATGTCTGAGGTCTTAGTTGGGAAGAATTGAACAGCCGGACGTGACTCAAATGGCTGGGGTTGGAGGCTCATGTGGTGTGGGCTGCGATTACTCATCCGGGACTGTCAGAGGGTTCTCCCATATGTAAGCATGGTGGCTGGTTTCAAAAGGAAGCATTTCAAACGCCAGCATTCCAGGAAAACGAGAGCTGCCCGACCTTTTATGATCTAGCCTCAGAAATCAGTGTTGCTTCCACCATACTTTTTTTTTAAATTTATTTTTTATTGTTGACAGTTTTTCAGATGTCCCCTCTTTACCACCTCCATCCAGTTGATTGAAGTAGTCAAATCTGCTCAAATTAAAATTTGAAAAACACTGAATTAGATGAACACTACATGTCCTCCCAACTTTAAAATTTCATGATTCTGTGAATTGGCACTAAAGCAATTAGGGAATTAAAGAAAGAAGGGAAGAAATAGATGAGTAGATGGGGGTAAGCCATGAATGACAAAATGTGTCAGTAAAGGGCATTTTGAAAAAATTAACAAGCCAGCTGTACATTATAAATGAACAGTAGGGTTTTAAAACATAATAACATACTAGTAACATGTTAAGTGCACATTCAGTAGTGTTAACTCGATGCACATTTGCAACCAATCTCCAGAACTTTTCATCTTGCTAAACTGAAACTGTATACCCATTGAACAACTCATTTTCCCCACTCCCCAGCCACTCACCATTCTACTTGTGTTTCTATGAGTTTGACTACTCTAGACACTTGATATATAAGTGAAATCATACAATATTTGCCTTTTTATGACTGGCTTATTTCACTTAGCATAATGTCCTCAACATTCATCCATGTTGTAGCACAAGTCATAATTTTTTTAATATTTTTTATTAATTTCAGAGAGGAAGGGAGAGGGAGAGAGATAGAAGCATCAATGATGACAGGGAATCATTGCCATGCCCCCTACTGGGGACTAAGCCCACAACCCAGACATGTGCCCTTGACCAGAATCAAACCTGGAACCCTTCAGTCCGCAGGCCAACACTCTATGCACTGAGCCAAACCTGTTAGGGCAAGTCATAATTTCTTTTTAAGGATACATTGTATTCCATTGCATGCTTATATCACATTTTACTTATCCATTTATGTGTTGATGGACATTTGGGTTGCTTCTACCTTTTGGCTATTGTGAATAATGCTGCTAAGAACATGGGTATAAAATACCTTCTTAAGATCCAATTCTTTTGGGTATATCCTCAGAAATAGTATTGCTGGGTCATATAGTAATTCCATTTTTAATTTTTTGAAGAATGGCCATACTATTTTCTACAAAGGCTGCCTCATTGTATATTCCCACCAACAATGCACAAGGATTCCAATTTCTCCACAACCTTGTTGACACTTATTGTTTTGTTTTTTTTTAATAGCAGCCATCCTAATAGATGCGAGGTGATATGAACAGTAGTGTCGATTTACCAATAGCATAGTGAAAGCAACTAGAATCAATTTCTTATATTCCTATCTGGTCGGAATATAAGTAATTACTGATGGGTCTTGGTTTTACTGTGAAACCTTGGTAGCACCAAGCAAATCACAACTCATTTTAGAGCAGTGTTGTCCGATAGAACTTTCTGCAGTGTGTGAAATGTGGTGCCTCTGCACTATGATGAGCAGACACTAGACACGTGGCCACTGGGCACTTGACATGTAGCTGGGAGGCCGAGGAGTTGAATTTTATTTTTTATTTAATTTTAGTTAATTAGAATTTAAATAGTCACATGTGGTTACTGGCTACTGTAGGGGACCACCCAAATCTAGAGCATGCCTTTTAGCTCTTAAGATAGAACCATGTCATCTGCATGTAGGGAGATGCTAGTGACTGCCCTGACTCTCGTGAGATATTATGGGGTCCCGTTAATTATATACCTAAGGAGAAATCCTGAGTCATTACCACTCACCACCAATACCTCTTCTACTCCCATCACCAGTAAAATCAAACTAAGCCAGCTCAGCTCTTTAAAGTTCTGGAAATAGCTGTAACCAGTTTGGCTCAGTGGATAGAGCGTCAGCCTGTAGACTGAAAGGTCCCAGGTTTGATTCTGGTCAAGGGCATGTACCTTGGTTGCGGGCATATCCCCAGTAGGGGGTGTGCAGGAGGCAGCTGATCGATGTTTCTAAGTCTCTATCTCTGTCCCTTCCTCTCTGTAAAAAATCAATAAAATATATTTTTTAAAAATAAAGTTCTGGAAATATGTGGATATGTGCTGGCACCTTCTCTGTGGTATTTTAAACTTGTGCTTTATTTGGCTTCAGGACCTGTATGAGGCTGGAGAGAAGAAATGGGGGACAGATGAGGTGAAATTTCTAACTGTTCTCTGTTCTCGGAATCGAAATCATCTGTTGCATGGTAAGGCACTGGCTTCATCCTCCAAAGAACCTGTTGGAAAGCTTACATTACTATGCCTGCTTTTAAGGAATAATCTGGCCACTCAGTGTGTGTGTGTGTGTGTGTGTGTGTGTGTGTGTGTGTGTGTGAGAGGGGGGGGAGAGGGAGGGAGAGGAAGGGAGAGGGAGAGGGAGGGGCCCAGTGCATGAATTCATGCATGGTTGGAGTCCAGCCAGCCTGGCCAGGGGGAGAGGACATGGACAGTTGGTCAGCCTGCCTGCTGGTAAAACCCCTGGTTGAGGGGACTAATTGCATATTAGCCCTTTATTATATAGGATATACACTGAGTGGTCACATTATTATGCGTTCAGAGATCATAATACAGTGGTACCTCGAGATACGAGTTTAATTCGTTCCGTAACCTTGAGGCGTGGGAAACTATGAGACGCTCGAGTCACGGTAAACTGGTGGGTCCTGTGCAGCCGGCCGATCCGTGCGATTACTCCTATCTCAAATGTTGACAGCTCATATCTCAAAAATCTTGTATGTTAGGGCACTCGTATCTTGAGGTACCACTGTAATCTGGCCACTCAGTGTATATTGCCCATAATTAATGGATAACCTTTCCTCCTTTATTTGCTGCAAAAATTGATGGTCCTGAGCTGTTTTACATGTCTTACCTTGAAAATGTGTGAGTGTAATTATGTGCATGAGGGCCAATTTCTGAGAGATTAATGATGAATAATTAATAGATGTATTCACAGAAGTTTGGCATTCCTATTTATAGTAAATCAGTCTTCATAGTCAACCCTTTTTCTAGAGTAGCTCTATTTAAATTGAGTTACATAAGAAAATATCTTCAGTACGTCAGTGAGCAAGAAAAATAGAAATAAATTTTGGTTGGCATTTATTCCTATTTAACTTCCAGGTTGTAAAACTAACAGAAGTGATCTCTTTGGGGGAGTATATGTTCTGTCAGAGGAACAGTGGATAATTTAAATTTTATTTCCTAAGTTGAATTTGTCTAATTTGCTTCTGATAATGCCAGTCTACATAATGTGCTTTTAACTTCTTTGGGGAAAAGATACCAAAGAATTGTAGAATATTTGTTGTCAGGTTTATTTTCTTCTTATAAACAGCAATAAGGGTTTAATAAGATATTTCATTTTTTATAAGTTCTTTAAGTCTTTATGCTATGTCATAATTTTATAAACCCACCGTGGTCTTATAATCACAATTTACAAAACTTGTGGGAAATTTGAGAATGAGTTTGCAAGATTGAAAACAAAGTAATTGAAAATTACAACACACTAGAAAGTAGAAATTATTTCAG
The DNA here is from genome assembly GCA_011751065.1 of Lasiurus cinereus. Lineage (NCBI taxonomy): Eukaryota > Metazoa > Chordata > Mammalia > Chiroptera > Vespertilionidae > Lasiurus > Lasiurus cinereus. The sequence goes on along the minus strand of JAAGEH010000041.1, from coordinate 27,926,302 downwards.
ATGTTCTACAGGGACGAGAAATAAGTGATTACTTCTGTTAATAAGTGTCATGGACTATGGAACACACCACATGCACCACCTTCTGACGGATCCCGGTTCCTTTGCCTTTCCTTGCCTGATTACTAATAACATAAATCTCCCCCTGGTGGTACTTTCCAAAAACTGCAGGTCCTCAGAAGTCGATTTCATGCAAATACATTTGTAACAAATTTCACTTCCAGGAACAAGTCAGTAGTTGGGCAGTTATAAAAGAATCTGTTTGTAAGTCACTGGAAGAAAATATTTTAAACATTATTTGAATAAAGAAAACTGTAAGTTTCTTACCAACCAACAATAATAGTAAGAATTCATAACTAAGGTTTTAATTCTCCAACTTCTAGGTGTTAGTGCTAAGATATTATAAGCATTGTTTGTTGCAATATCCCAATGGAACAGCTATCATTTCCCCCATTTTACTGTGGAAAAGACTGAGGTTTAGAAAATATGTTAATTAGATTTTTTTATTCCAAGTAATATACACTGATTCCAACATACGCTTAAAAAAAAAGAAAGAATACAGAATGGGACAAGAGGGAAAATAGAAACTATTGGAAGGGAGAGCTGAATGACTCCAGGAAGAACAGAAATTAAAGCAGATCTGTCGGGGGTGGGGAGGGGTCTCACTAGAAGGGAATCATGGATTTTATTTCTAAGGCAGTTTCCCAAAGTCTGGTCTCCATGGAAAATGCTGATTCTTGAACCCCTACTTCAGACTGGCTGACTTAGAACAACCTCTGAGAGTGACCCTCAGGAAGTTTAACAGGTTTTCCAGATGATTCTTTTGTTCTTTGAACGTGCTTTTGGCCATTTCCAGGATCTATGTACTCAATTTAAATATCCCAGGAGGGTAAGACTGGTTGGTACTGGTTGGGTGAACTGTTCACCAATTTGGTAGAGCTTATGGTGTATGTTGAGGGACAGGGGTGTCCTTGGATTGACAGCCTAATGAGAATCACACTCTTGGAAGGCCAGCACCCCAAAGAAGGTGATGCTAAGATGATAAACAAAACAGACAGCCACTCTAAGAAGGCAGCAAGAGAGGAAGATACATTCATCACATTCAAGAACACTTGACAAAAAAGGTGAAAAAATGTCATTATGTTAAAATCTAACATAGATTGCAACCAATTTTGAAGAGGTTGGATTGCTCTAGTTTTGATGAGCTGAAAGGAGGATAGATAGGTGATTGCCAAGGCCAAAATTATAAAAAGACACATTGATCTTATTTCGGAAACAATGAGAAAAGAAAGCAAAGGTTATCTCCATTTGATGCGTGAGAAAATGGGATCTCATATAAGGGGCAGATTTGCCTGATATCCTCCTCTCCTCAGACTCATTCCCCTTACCACATGCCTCCCGGGTCTTACCCGCATTGCTAATTGGTTTCTTCCTGAAATATGCCAAAGAATAGTGTGATCTTGCTAAAAGATTTTCATTCTCTCCATAAATGTTAATTTCCTGTTATTTTTTTATTATTTGTAATTCCATTTTGTTATTGTTGCTAGTATTTGATGAATACAAAAGGATATCACAGAAGGATATCGAACAGAGTATTAAATCTGAAACATCTGGTAGCTTTGAAGATGCCCTGCTGGCCATAGGTAAGCTTGGCAAGGTTTGGGGTGGAGAAACAAATGTTTATAGACGTTGCTGTCAGTTTTTAGTCATGGGATGTAGAAATTTCTTTAGAGATTAAAAAATAATTGTTTAAAAGACTCATGCTGTGATACACAATTTTAAACAAGAATTATTATATACAAACCTGATTTTTATTGTACCTTGTGGCTTTAAATATTTTATATCCTCTGTGCCTTTATATTTAAGGGTATGGGAAAGATAATCCTATACTAGCTGCAATTTGTAAGTCTAAATGGTTAAAACAACTTCATATGGTAGAGATGGTAATCATTTTTAAACTATATGCTGCCTTTTGCTTTAATGGCCTTTATTAATTACTTCTCCAGGAACTTGACAATAAATTGAGTGCTGCCCATCTGTGAAAGTGCTTTCAGCCTAGCCTGTCTTCATAAAACATTTCCTGGCTACAAGTTTTCTGACAAAGAGATACTACTTCATAGTTTATAGAAATAGAAGGAACAACTGTCACATTTTCTCATAGATTTTATCTGTAATATTTTCATGTCTTTTCTTTTAATCTCTTTACAGTAAAGTGCATGAGGAACAAATCTGCATATTTTGCTGAAAGACTTTATAAATCTATGAAGGTAAAGGCTTCTTTTTAAGCATCTGAATGGTTCTGACATGTCTTATGTCCAAATGAGACAAAATCAGTCTAATATATTCAGTTTAATTGATCAAATACTTCACTGAGTGCCTGCTAATAATACTACTAGGTAATATTTATTTAGTACTTAGATTGTGTGATCATTCTTCCTAACACTTTCTCTCTATATATAGGGTGTCCCCCAAATGTATATGTATACTTTGAATAACTATAAAGACAATGCTTATTAAAATACATTTCATTTTCAAAATTGAGCTGTCAGCTGTTAAAGTGTATATACATTTGTTGGGGGGTGGGGTGGAGACACCGTGTAGATTAGTTTGATTCCCATAACAGCCTTATGGGGTATGTACTATTTTCAACCCCAATTTTACAGATGAGAAAACTGAGGGATAGAGAGGATATGCAATTTGCCCAGGGTCCTCACTGAAGAAGTAATACAGTTGGGATGCACACACTGGCAGTTTGGCTTTAGAATTCAAGCTCCTAACCGTGCATTGTACTCTGTGCCAGTACCTTTGCTGGGAACCAGGGAGGGTGCAGGAAAGATGAAAATGTAGTCCTTGCTCTATAAGAACTTCTAGTCTTGAGGGGAAGGCAAGTACTATGTGCAAAACACCAATAAGAGCAAAATAGAATTCAATACAGTAGTTGAGTATCGAAACATTATAGGAACACAGAGGATAGGGTTTTTTTCACATAGGTTTTTTTTTTTTAGAAGGTGTAAATCAGAAAAGAATATATAAAGAAATTGTTATGTTTAAGCAGGACCTTAAAGGAAATTTTACACTGGAAGATATTACATGGGAGAAAGGATGGGGAGGGAAGGATGCCATGGACTGGATGGGTGGGAAGGAATCATTGCAAGTGAAGCTTGTACCTGGAGAACACAGGGTATGTCTAGAGTGTCAGAACAGAGGATTGGAAAGGCAAGTTGGTGAGGAGAGGTATTCCACGTGCCCCTTAGGTCATGGCATAAAGGACATCCTCAGGAGAGTTGTGCACAATCTTGCCCTGACTGACTAAAGAGCACTGTCTGGAAACCATCCAGACCTTAATAAGGTGGGATCTTGTTTTCTTCCCTAGGGCTTGGGCACTGATGATGACACCCTTATCAGAGTGATGGTTTCTCGGGCGGAGATTGATATGTTGGACATCCGGGCACAATTCATGAGGCTCTATGGAAAGTCTCTGTACTCCTTCATCAAGGTAGGGAGTCTTGCCCTGGCCCCGGGGGAGGCTCTGATGAAAGGATGGGGTTCTGACCTAGGTATTTAGACACTTCTTATCCTCTCGTTGGCAGATAACATTTCCTTTAAAAGTGCTACTCTAATTCAGAAATGTCCAGTCTCTCTCCTTTCACACAGATGTTTCAGTCTCTGCCAGGTCAGAAACTGGAAATGTTTGCAATGTAAATATACTAATTATTTCATGTTGATCCCAGACACAAAGACTATATTTTAATTAATATTTTAAGAGCCACAATTTCCCTGTCTACCTGCTTACAATGAAAGATAAGCAACTACACCAGTCCTCCAGAATCCGATCCAGGGCCAACTGAGGTCTGCTGAGAGTATAGGAAAGTGTGTTCATCTTGGATCGCTGTTCTTTTCCTGGCCCTAGACTTCTAGGCAGGCTAACATGGCATGGGCGTGATGAGAAATGAGTCACATCCCTAAAAACCCCTCATTATTTGGGTTTTGCTTCTGAAGGAAAATTATGAGGCCATAATTATGAAATCAAGATCCATTTCCCTAGAAGCTGATGCCTGCACAACATTCAAATCAGAATGTGATCTGTGAATTAAATATTCTGAATACTACTGAGAGCTTGGAGAGGTGTAACTATTAGGTGATTTTAGCTACAGACTATAAATTTTTAAAAAAAAGAAAATAATAAATGTTGGTGAGAATATGGAGAAACTGGAACCTTGTGCATTGCTAGTGGGATTGTAGAATGGTGCAGCCACTCAGGAAGAGAATTTGGTAATTCCTCAAAAAGTTAGACATAGAATTACCATATGATCTAACAATTCCATGCCAGGTATATACTCAAAAGAAATGAAAACGGGGACTCAAACAGATATTTGTATGCCAACGCAAACATTATTCACAATAGCCAAAAGGTGGAAACAAGCCAAGTGACCATCAACAGGTGAATGGATAATCAAAATGTGACACATAGATATAGAGATAGATGTAGATGTAGGTATAGATATAGACATAGACATAGATATAATAGTAGATATAGATAGATATAAAGAATGAAGTTTCTGAAACATGGATGAACCTGGAAAACATGCTAAGTGAACTAAACCAGACACAAAAGGGCAAATACTGTCAGATATCACTTACATGATGTATATAGAATATATAAATTTATACAGACAGAAAGTGGATAGAGGCTACCAGGGACTGAGGGAAGGGGGAAAATGGTGAGTTACTGCTTCTTGGTGACAGTTTCTGTTTGGGATGATGCAAGGGTTTTGGAAATACCAATGAGGTTTGCACAACATTGTGAATGTAAATAGTCCCACTGAATTATACACATAAAAAGGGCTAAAATGGCAACGTTTGTTATATATCTATTTTACCACATTTTTAAAAATCTATGACAGCCGAGACCAGTTTGGCTCAGTGCATAGAGCGTCGGCCTGTGGACTGAAAGGTCCCAGGTTCGATTCCGGTCAAGGGCATGTACCTTGATTGCGGTCACACCACCAGTAGGGGGCGTGCAGGAGGCAGCTGATCGATGTCTCTCTCCCATCAATGTTTCTGACTTTCTATTCTTCTCCCTTCCTCTCTGTAAAAAATCAATAAAATATATATTTAAAAAATATATCTGTGACAGAATCTGAATAAAATTGTTTCATGAAATGTTAAAAAATACACTAAATATTATATTTTCATTATAGCATTACTTATATTATTTATATTTGAATAAATAATATAGCATACATTTGTTTCATTTTATTTTTGGTTAATCCTCACCCAAGGATATTTTTCCATTGATTTTTAGAGAGAGTAGAAGGGAGGGGGAGAAACAGAGATAGAGAAACATTGATATGAGAGAAACACATCAACTGGTTGCCTCCTGTACTAACCCTGACTGGGGCTGAGGATTGAGCCTGCAACTAAGATACATGCCTTTGGCCGAGACCGGTTTGGCTCAGTGGATAGAGCGTCGGCTTGCGGACAGAGAGGTTCCAGGTTCGATTCCAGTTGGGGGCATGTACCTTGCTTGCGGGCACATCTCCACTGTGGGGTGTGCAGGAGGCGGCTGATCGATGTCTCTCTCTCATCGATGTTTCTGACTTTCTATCTCTCTCCCTTCCTCTCTGTAAAAAAATCAATAAAATATATTTTAAAAAATTAAAAAAAAAAAGATACATGCCTTTGGCCGGAATCAAACCCGGGACCCTTCAGTCTGTGAGCTGACGCTCTTATCTACTGAGTCAAACAAAGCAGGATGACATACTTTTATAGCATATGATGTATTATATATTCTCATTTAAATCACCCAATAAGGGTGACTTAAATAAATTATGGAACATCTATACAATGTAATACTATACAGACACTAAAATGATGCAGAAAAAAATATAGGATTTGCAAAAGTAGGTTTACAGTTGTGAGTAGGCAAAACAGAGTTTAATCTTGTTTTATTATTTATTAATTATTATATCATTTTCCATATAAATAACTGTAAACCTACTTTTGACCCATCCTGTATTGATTGGCCTGGGGAAACATTACTGTAAATAAATTTATATTACATGTTTATATATATATATGTGTGTGTGTGTGTGTACATACACATAACACTGTAAAAGATTAAAATAAGGAATACATTGCCTTTTCAATAACAATTTTCAGAAGCATAATAGAAATATAAAATATATAAATAATAAAAAATGACAGAAATAAATTAAAAATGTAAGTCATAATAAAAATAAGTAAACTCTCAGGTAAGATAAAAATGTAAAACCCAACTCCATGGTATTTATAAGAAACAACTACAATATAGTGACATGTAAGAAGCTTATAAAAAGACCAGGGAAAAGAACATTTGACAAACATGAAAAAGAAAGTAGGGTTATACTATAAGTAAAAAAATAATTTAAGGAGAAAAAGAATTAATAGGAAAAAGTGGATCACTTTATATTGATAAAGACAGTGATTCACAACAAAGATTAAATTCTTATGAAACTTTAGGTGCCAGATAGAATTCTAAGACATTCGAGGTTCCAAAATAAGACATTGATGAAAATACTATGCGAGGGAGACTTTAACATACCCTTATTCTTTGGCAAATCAATGAGGCAAAGTATAAACAAGAGTATATTAATATATTTTAACAGATGTAAATTAAACTTTGAACCCTATAAACACAGATTCCATCTTTTTAGTGCCCATGAAGCACTAGCAAAATCTGATCTGTTAATTAGCCCATAAAAATTTCTATGTAGAAATTATAGCACCTTCATGTAAGCTATTTTGCAACCCTTATCAAAAGGCATAAGAAAATACATCATCATTAATTCAGTAATTCCAATTTTATGACAATTTATCCTGAGTAAATCATCAAGGAAATATAAAAAAATTAACTATGATATACTTATTGCAGCAGTGTTTGTAATACTGCAAAATTAGAAAAATATAAATATCCAATAATGGGTAGAAGATCTAAGAAATTATTTTATTTATGTACAGTGGAATTCTCTGTAGTCATTAATTAATGATGCAATAGAAGAATATTTAATGAATTAAAATAAGGAAATATTCAGGCTATATTAAGTAAAAAATCATAATACAAATTCTTCAGTCCCATCATATAGGAATCTATATGCATAAGAAAAAGTCTGGAAGGATATACAAAAACCAAAATGTTAAGAATAGAAATCTCTAGATTGTGGAATTATGGATGATTTTTATGTTCTTTTATGTCTTCATTTTCTTCATCGAACAGTAATATTACAAGTATTACTTTTGTAATAAACAATAACAAATGTTATTTTTAAAACTCTGAGAAAAATCTAGACAAGCTTTACAAAGTTAACCTAGAGACTTCGAGCTGTGTATTCCATTTTAGAACTCATTTATCTGACTTTAACTTTGCTCCCCTCTCCTCAGGGTGACACATCTGGAGACTACAGGAAGGTTCTGCTTATTCTCTGTGGAGGAGATGATTAAACTGAAATCCTGGAAAGATAAGAGGATTCCCAAAACCTTGACATTTTTTAACTTCATCTTTCTACACTGCTATTAGCATTATCTCAGTACACTTATTTCCAAATTAAAACGCCTACGTTTGCTGCCTAGGATATAGAGTGTGTTATTATTCATCTATAATTATAACTCATGATGCTTGAAAGCTGTACTTGTATTTCAAAGCTTATAAAACTTAAAAGGAGATTTAAAATTAGGAATAATAGTGTGCTTCATGTTTTTAATATATCTCTTCCTCATTTGTGTTTCACAGAAATTAGGTTATATTAAATTATTTCATGTTTTCTTTTTGGTGAAGATCTATAAAAGTAGAAGACTGGAACCTTGTGCATTGCTAATGGGATTGTAGAATGGTGCGGTCACTATGGAATAAAATCACTTTTCTTTCCTAATTCTATTTTTTAAAGTGATTAGTAATTTCTTAATTTGAAATTGTCAGCTTCTAGTTACTAAGAATATCTGTCCAATTTCCTATTTCACATAGTCATAGTTTGAAAGCACCCACAAATGTTCTTTGTTTAGGTTTTGTTGATAGCATTAGTTGATCTTTACTATGTTTGTTGTGAAATACTTCCTCCATCACATCTTATATTAAGATCACTTACTCTCTCCAATTTGAAGTATATCAAAAACACCAAATTGTCTGAACAAATTAAATTCTAATTATGGTTATACAGATCATATATATCTAGTTACCAAACATAAATGTTGGACATTCCACAATATTTTTGTTAATGTCTTAAGCCAGTTTGAAGATGAATGTAATGCTCTGAATTTTACTTAAAATTTTTTGTGCTAAAAATAATTTTTTAAGTCATTTTGGATTTTGTCGATTTGTACTCATTTACATTTGCACTATGCCTTTCAACTGTAGAATTATTTTGATTAAAAAGTTCAGTTTGTATACATCATGGAAAAATAATTTGAATAAAACATGGTGTCTTTAAGATGAGGTATACTCTTTATCCGACTTTACCACTTGTGAATTTTTTTTATCCTGAAACCTGAAAGATAATTTCAAAGGACTTGTGTTACTCAGTTTATATTAAGAACTACAACATTAAGGGAAAAAACAACGTAATTAGTATGTACCTACCTATGTTAAACTAATGTTCACATATACCAAATGGAATGCTTACTTAATAACATAAAATAATGTATTTAATTTATTCTCTGAAAATGAGTGATGCTCTTCATTCTAAGTGGAATACATATCCTATCTAATAAAAGAGTAATATGCAAAATAACCATTTCTCCTTGATACCCACAAGCCACGCCCAGCAGCTAATCAGGAGTAAGTATGCAAATTAACCCCACCAAGATAGTGGCAGCCACGGAGTAACAGGCTTGGGTTTCTCTGACAATGGAGGAAGCCAAGCTTACCACACACCCTGGTGGGCCCAGGCCTCCACTCAAGGCTACAAAGTTTCAATTATAGAAGATAAAAAATTCAAAACAAAAATGTTGCAGCCAAGGAGCAAGCTCAAGACTTGGCTCTGCTCAAGGCTACGAAGTTTCAATTACAGAAGATAAATAAATCACAGATACCAAAGGCCTCCACTTGGGTCACTGGGGAGCATGGCCAGCCTGCAAACCACCACAGGCCCCTCACCCATGCCACCCCATGCCCCAAGGGAACCCCTACTCTGATTTGGGACACCCTTCAGAGTAAACCAGCTGGCCTCCACCCATGTACCAGGCTTCTATCCTATCTAATAAAAGAGTAATATGCAAATTGACTGTCACTCCAACACAAGATGGCTGCCCCTATGTGGTCAAAAGATCCTGACCCCATGTGGACACAGATGGCTGCCACAAAATAGCTAGCAGGGGAGGGTAGTTGGGAGGAACCAGGCCTGCAAGGGAGGATAGTTGTTGATCAGGACAGCAGGGAAGATCAGTTGGGAGGGACCAGGCCTGAAAGGGAGGGCAGTTGAGCATGGTCAAGCCTGCAGTGGCGGGCAGGTAGGGGTGACCAGGCTGGCAGAGGAGGTCAATTGGGGGTGACTGAGCCTGCGGGAAGGGCATCTGGGGGAGACCCAGTCCTCCAGGAGAGAGCAGTTGGGAGGGACGAGGCTTGCAGGGAGGGCAGTTAGGGGCAAACACTGGCAGGGGAGCAGTTAGGCATCAATTAGGCTGGCAGAGGAGTAGTTAGGAGGTGATCAGGCGGCAGGCAGAAGAGGTTAGAGGCAATCAGGAAGGCAGATAGGTGAGCAGTTTGGGGCCAGCAGTCCTACATTGTGAGAGGGATGTCTGACTGCCTACTAGGATCAGGCCTAAACAGGCAGTCAGACAGCCCTTGATGGGTTCCAGATTGGTGCAGGCTGGGCTGAGGGACACACTCCCTATCCCACCCCCACCCCCGTGCATGAATTTGGTGAACTGGGCCTCTAGTCTATAATAATAAACTGGACGACCTTCCAAATGAAGCAGGGTCTGCAGCCATGGGATTGAGGCAGCTGCTGAGGCTGCGAGAGAGGGATCCAGGCAGCCACTGAGGCTGCGAAGGCCTACTCTTGAGAGAATTTCATGCATCAGGCCTCTAGTATTAAATAAGAATATTTATCTTCATTGTTCATTCTATACTATTTGTATTTTGACAGGTGAAATATCAGGGTTTTTCAATTTATTTCTACTTGCTTGTTATACTAGTAAGTGCTCAAGCAATTGGTAAAAGCTATTTACATGAATACTTAGCAATGCTAGTTAAATATAGGAAATAGTTCTGCTGCTTTGATACCTACGCAGAAGAGCATGAAATCTCCAAATAATTTTATTTGATTTTAGGAGCATTACACTTTTTTTTTGTCGTTTTACCTTTAAATTATATATGACTTAACCAGAATTTTAAAACAAATTGTATTAATTGTATCTAGTTTTCTAGAGGGCAGGATAAAGCCACCCTAGAGGGATGTTTGTTATCCTATATAAAAAAAGCATAGTATGCAAATTGTCCCCTTGACAAGTTGTCTGGGAGTTTGACCAGGGGATTGGGCTGCCCCAGGGAAGGGAGGGAGTATCCAGCCAGCAGCTGGAAGCCACTAGGGACCCTACCAGTGCATGAATTTTGCGCACTGGGCCTCTAGTATTGGTAAAAGCCATTCAATAAGTCTGATGTAATACTATAATTATGAAGTTACTTCATTTTCCTCTCCCACTATTCATTTATATTTACTTATTGGGCCCAATTCTTCTGTCTTTAGATGAAAATTCCAATAGAGGATAGAGTTATAACTTTTTTGGTTACTCTTAGATGATAAAAAGTCCTTACTAAGCAGTCTCTTAAGATCATGAAACAATCATTTCAGTAATTAATATGCCCAGTCAAAATTCCAAACTTGATTTTAATTGAAGCTTCTTCCCTCATTCAGCTCTGGCTTATTGACGGCTTTGGGGGAAGGGTCATGGTAGGTCTCTCTTTATCCACCGAGGCTTCCTTCTATACTCAATCTCTTGGCCCCCAACCTAGCCAGGAATGTAGTAGTGTTGCCAGTGGAAATTGTGTTCTTTCACAGGATCTCAAGTAAAGCTTTTCATGGACCCATACATGGGAGACTGTGGTGTGGCGAGATTTATTTGGGTGGAAATAGATGGCTGCCCCTCCAATGTCCCATCTCCATCTACCATGAGGAAAAGTCCAATCTTGTCTTCATTAAAGGCAATACAAAGGCCACTGTCCAGAGTTCTTGTGTAAAATTTAGTCCTTTGGAGCCCTCTGAATCTGTTGTGGGCCCCAGTTGGCTACTAGACAGAGAGAGATAGAGAGAAAGAGAGACAGAGAGAGAGAGAGAGAGAATATGAATGAGAATGAGAATCTATTTTTTTGTTTCCCTGGGATTATGGGGTTATAGTATCTCAGGCTTGTAAAAGACTAGGATCAGGAGAGAATCCAAGATGGCAGCATAGGTAAACACCTACACTGCTGCCTCGCACAACAATTTCAAAACTATAACTAAAAGACAGAATGGACATTATCCAGAACCACAGGAAAGCTGCCTGAGTGGAAATTTTACAACTAGAAGGAAAGAGAGGGGCTCACAGAGACCCAGAAGAGCTGCAAAAGGCTGAGGTATGGAGATGCGCGCATGGAGAGAGCGGGTGCCGGAGAATCTGGCTGGCTTTCTCTGGCAGGAGGGAAACGGAGACTCTCAAAGGCACTAAACCCCAGATCCAGCCGAAACTCATACAGGGGGAGTTTGGACTGTGAAAAGGGAGAAGTGCATGGAAATTTAGGGGAGTCGCAAAAGATCAGAAGTCTGGTGGCACACACGGCACTGTGCGCAGAGGACCGACTGCTGATTGTGACGAGGGGGCAGGAGACAGACCCCCCCAACTGCGTCACTTCTAACTCTACTAAACCCCGGTTTCGGGCGAAACCCTGGGGACCCAGACTTGCAGGGGAGCCGGAGGGGCAGCAATCTAGAGGTACTGCGAGGGTGCGCGCGTGCACAGGGACCACTCCAGCGATTATCCAGTCACGTGAGACTCAGGGGCCATGGAGGGCGCGGCCGACTGGAAGGAAAGGTGATCCCTTAAGCCTTGAGACTCCACCCATCCCAAGCTCAACAGAGAGGCTTTTGTGGTTTTACAAGTCTGGTATCATAAGGCTGAATCCAACACAGAAGTTCTCCTGGCATAGTGAAAATGCCAAGCCAAAAGAAGGGATCACAAACAAAAGAAATGGAGGAAAACAAACAACTGGATATAGAGTTCATAACCATGGTTATAAGGTTTTTCAAGAACATCCTAGAAAAGTTGGATAAAGTTAGCGAGACCCAAGAGGAGATGAAAAAGAACCTACTAGAAATGGAAAAAGACCAACTAGAAATGAAACATACACTGACTGAAATAAAAAAATATTATACAGAGACCTAACAGCAGACTAGGGGAAGGCAAGAATCAAGTCAAAAATTTGAAATATAAAGAATCAGAAAATGCTCAACTGGAAGAGCAAGAAGAAAAAAGAATCCAAAAATGTGAAGATAATGTAAGGAGCTCTGGGACAGCTTCAAGCTGTCCCAGAATTGTGGGGGTGCCAGAAGAAGAGAGAGAGCAAGATACTGAAAACCTATTTAAAGAAATAATGACTGAAAACTTCTCACATCTGGTAAAAGAAATGGACTTTCAATTCCAGGAAGCATACAGAACCCCATATAAAAGGAATCCAAAGAGGACTACACCAAGACACATCATAATTAAAATACCAAGAGCAACAGAAAAAGAGAGAATATTAAAAGCAGCAAGAAAAAAACATTTAATTACGTACAAGGGAGCACCCATACGACTGTCAGCTGATTTCTCAACAGAACCTATGCAGGCCAGATGTGAGTGGCAAGAAATAATTCAACGTGATGAATAGCAAGAACCTACAACTAAGAATACTCTATCCAGCAAAGCTGTCATTCAAAATTGAAGGGCAGATAAAGAGCTTCACAGAGAAGAAAAAGCTAAAGGAGTTCATCAACTCCAAACCAGTATTATATGAAATGCTGAAAGGTACTCTTTTAGAAGAGGAAGAAGAAAAAGGTAAAAGATAAAAAATTATGAACAACAAATACATATCTATCAACAAGTGAATCTAAAAATTAAGTGAATTAAAAATTTGATGAACAGAATAAACTGGTGAATATAATAGAATCAGGAGCACAGAAAGGGAGAGGACTGATAATTCTCAGGATGAAAGGGGTGAGGAGTGTACAGGGAGAGACTGGACAAAAATCATACACCTATGGATGAGGTCAACAGGTTGGAGGTAAGGGTAGAGGTAGGTGCTGGAGTCGGGGGGAGGGAAGCTATGGAGGGGGAAAAAGAGAAACAAATGTAATAATCTGAATAATAAAGATTTAATTAAAAAAAAAAGACTAGGATCACCTTTTTCAAAATAACTAGTCAATTTCCCAAACTATACTGGGCCCACCTTCCAACCAATGTAGTACTTTATTTCCCCAGGCTATGGTCAAGCACCTCCCCTGTGCCATTCTGACTTCCCTTGTGCATGTGCTTCAGTTCCTCTTCATTGTTCTATCTCTTCTCCCAGTGTTCTATGGGAACAGACAGGTGGTTTCCTGGGGAGTGTGTGAAGCTGTGACTTCCTGGCAAAGCAAGCAGGCTCATGCTCCTAGTTGATTATACTTACTATCCGATTCCCTTTGCCTCCTGCCTTTATTAATAACTTACTAATTACCTCCACTAACATTACCTGGTGTTGATGGTCATGCTGTGTGCTGTTGGCAGATGTTTAAAGCTGATTATTGTGGGAATTCTCTTGGGTTCTTTTATCAACCCCATCATCAGGGAATTAATCATCTTTGGTTCCTTTGGCAAGGCAAATGAAATTCTTGTTTTTCAGCCTTTCAGAGTTTGATGGTAACTTCAGATTCTCTGTGCTACACTGCTTATCCTTTCATCCAGGCTTCTTGCACAGGCTCTAAGATGATCCCATGCTGGATGTCTTGTGGTGGCCCACACCTGTTTCATGGCAAACACTTGCATATCCTTTGTGCTGACAAATTCTGGGCATGCAGGCTGATCCCCTTTCAGCTATCATTCTCCGTTCCTAGCCCCCAGCCCCAAACTGCCCCAGGCAACCTTTCTCAATTCAGATTTCTCAGGGTAAGATACCTGGGGCCCCCAAACTACATATACTAGTGCTGATGGGAGTATAAATTGGTGAGGTCATTTCAGAAGCAATTTAACAGTTAAAGTTGAAAGTTCCTAGCAAATTCACTTCTGGGGATTCTACTTCATTAATCTCTTGCACATGGTGTTCATTACTGCTCTATTAAGAGCATTAAAGTAGAAAAACCTAACTCCTTCAGTAAGGGAAAAAAATAAATTATGGATTAGTCACACAATGAGCAGTGAACATTAACTAGAGATTTGTCAGTTGGATAAGTCTCAAAAGTATAATTTTGAGAGAGGAGAAAGGTGTAGAATGACAGGTATAGTAAACTCCATTTAATTACATGTCTAAATGTGCAAAAGAAAGTGTATTGGTAATGTGTGTGTATATAGTGTATATATATATGTGTGTATATGTAAACATGCATGGGAATAATGATATACACCATTGTCAAGACAGTGGTCACTATAAGGGAAGGAGACAGACTGAGATGGAGAGGGAGTGTCTACCTTTCTGCATTCTATGTAAAAGAATGAATCAAAGCAAGTATAGTAAATTTAAGTTTTTATTAAAATTTGTTATTATCGTTATGGTGGGTCCACAACTTATTACTAATTATTTATCTTATTACTCTGAATAATTCATTATAAATATTTTATTTAAAAAGTAGCCAGAGGGAGTCAGGGAGTGAGAACTGTCCAGAGTCCAGAGCAAGCCTGCATACTCTAAGCAGACACCTGTGGCTTTTACTCAGACACCTGTAAATTAAGCCCTGACTGTCCCAGCACAGACCCCCCCGCCCCGCCCCTGGGTGGACAGGAAAGGAATGCAGGGAACGTTTACCATAATCCGTATGGGAAGCAGAGAATTGATGGCTTAAGAAACCCAAGGGCCTAACATTCTAAGACGCACATTCTAGATCCTCCTCCCTCGGAATGCCGGGCCCCACTCTGGCAGGGCGCGACCCCAGCGCGTGGTGACTCCTCCCCAGAGGAGCTCGAACAGCACTATTGGGGGCCCCTAGAGTAGCAGAGAGCCCACTAGACGTCTAGAGCTCGAAGAACTTTTGCAGAAAGAAGGAGCTGCAATTCCCGGTCCAGTTAACACCAAGGGTGTGGGTGAGAAAACGCTGAAAGCTAACTCGGGCCCCAAAGTCAGGCTGGTAGGAGATACAGGCCGAGCACAGCGCCAAAATCCCCAACCGGGGAGAGCGAACCGCCCGCCCTCGCCCTCCTCCGGTTCCACTGAGGCTCCACCCGCCACCCACTCCCACCTGTCTCCGCCCCTTCCGGGGGCTCGCCGCGAGCATGCGCCGCCGGGACCGCACTTATTTGCCAAAGCCCGGCCGAGGGCCCGCAGCCCGGAGACACCGCGCGCGGAGACGCGGCGGGCGGGGCGGTGAATGGAGGCGGCGGCGTTCCCTGCAACGGTTGAGGCTGCGCGTGAGAAAGGGGCGGTGTAGACACCCGTGCCTGGTGGAGACCGGCCGCGGCCGGGCCATGGCGGGAGGCCGGGTCCGCCGGGCTTCCTGAGGTGCGCCCCCTGAAGTCCCGGGGAGCCGTGGCCCATGGGCTCGCTGAGCAGCCGAGTGCTGCGGCCCCCGGGGCGAACCCGAGCCCAGCCGGAGCCGGGTTCTGGGGAGGGGGCCTCGGTCCGGAGGCCGGAGACTGGCGGCGACGCGCCGGGCCACGGCTCCTGTTACTGCCCCGGCAGCCGCAAGCGTAAGCGGAGCAGCGGGGCCCTCTGCTACTGTCACCCCGAATCCGAGACCGAGGAGGAGGAGGAGGAGGAGGAGGAAGGAAACGAGCAGCAGCGGCTCCTCAACACCCCGCGAAGGTACGCGGAGGGACGCGCCCGCACCTGCGGGGCAGCTCTCGCGGCCGGGCCGGCGGGGCTGGCGGGGCGCAACGTGTCCCTGGCCGGGCACAGGTGGGCGCCGGGCCCGTGCCCGGCAGCGGGGGAGCACCTTGGGGACGCGCGGCGGTCAGAACTGCGAACCGCAGACGCCGCCTGGGTGCTGGGACGGCCCGCGATGAGACGCAGAGATGCCACGCCGAAGCTTGCGCCTCGTTAAACTTCCGACGCGACCTGCTGGCTGCCCCACACCTTTGTCTTCCCTGGGTGGGTGGCAGTAAAATGAGTTGTTTTGCATCCGGTGGCCTTAAATAGTCCAGACCAGTCAGTTTAGTCCCTGAGATGGGCGCTCCCTTTGTCGTGCACTCGGGGTAGCGGAAATGACTGCAGTTCTTAACTGTGAAGGTGGAGTCCACCAAGGGGTACGGATGTTCCTTACTAGGAACCGTCTTTCAAAGCTTCCGATCGATGCCCGACCGCTCACCCTGGACGTGTACCAGGCGGTGCTGCAGCTAGCTCAACCTTTTTTCTTTTTTTTTCCCCTCGAAGAGTTGCAAACCAGGATGTTTACTTGTGAACTACAGTGTTGTTTCTAAGTAGAGAATGCTTTCATACGCACAATCTGGTTGCTCTGTTTTTAAAGGTCATCAGTAGGGTCACATAGATTTAACTTTTTTAATGACATTTTTTTCATGATTCAAACATTTTTTTAATTACACGACCACTAGGTATTGTAAAATAAAAGCATTACAGATAACTTTTGTTGATAGTTTAGTCTATTAAATCTTTCATACAGTTTTATGTAAGGATGATTGTCCAAAAATGGACCCCCACTGTCAAATCGTTACCTCTTGGGAGAGTCAGCATAATATAGTTTTAATAGCTCAGATTCTGAGTTCTAGTATATATTCTGCACATTAATAGTCTTATTTCCTCATTAGTAAAATGGAGATACTAATAATTGCCTTAAAGGGTTTATTAAAATGCATACAATGAACAGTGCTTGGTATAGAAGAACTCAGTAAATCTTGTTTCCTCGATGAATTAATTGATTCCCTTTATCGTCATAAAATATCTCTCTTTATCCCTGATAATATAGTCACTACCACTTTATTTTAATAAGTGTTTAAAAGGTATATATTTCCCTATACTTTGTATTTTACCTGTGTTATATTTAAAGTGGCATCTACAACATACAGATGGATCTTTGTGTGTGTGTGTGTGTGTGTGTGTGTGTGTGTTAATTCAGTAGGATAGTTTCTGCCTTTTAATAAGTATTAAGGTCACTTATACCCTACACCCTTTTTTTTTTTTCCTTTCTTTTTGAAACTTTTGGAATTTTTTTCTTTGGTATTTTGGGACTTAACTAGATTATGTTAAAGGTGGGTCTTTTTTTTTCTTTTTTTCAATTTTTCTAAATGTGGGTCTTATAATGGCCTTGGTACTTGGTGTATTGTTACAGTCTAGAGACTACTTTAGTTGGAAGAAATTTTCTTCCATTGATTTTCTTCTGTCCGTTTTCTCTCTTGGACCCCTTTTAATTGGATTTCTTGGATTATACCTCCTCCTCTTCTCTCTTTATCCTTTCTAAGTCTTATTTGCTTTTGTTTTGAGAAATTCTCTTAATTTAGCCATTCAGCCTTACTTAGGGGTTTTTAATTTCAGCAACCATGTTCTTGTTCTGAGTAATTCTTTATCATAGCATTCTGTTATTTTATGAATGTAATATTCTCAGATCTCTAAATGCATTAGACTATTTTTGTTTTGCTTTGCTTTTAAGTTCTTTTTTTTCCTGAATTATGTTTCCTCTGGGGTTAGTTTCTCTCTTTTTAATAATATTTCATATTTTCCTCAGGTTGAGTGATTCTTGGTTGTCTGCTTATATTTAAGAATGAGGAATTGGTGTGTGTGTGTGTGTGTGTGTGTGTGTGTGTGTGTGTGTGTGTCTCTTAAGTAAACAGATCTATTTCTACTAATCTCCTTTGAGTAGGGACACTGACTATTACATTGGGTATGTGTGGGCATGCTTTGTTTTAGAGTAGAGCTTCCCAAACTTTGTTTAAAACACCCTTAGCATCCCAGTTACTTTCTTCTTGGCACCTTGGGTCCTAAATATCAGATAATTAGATACAACCAGATGTTGCTGTGTTTCCTTCAAATTTAGAATAGTCCACATACTTACCTGAGTTTGCTGTGGTACTCCAGGTGCTTTGACACACAGTTTGGAAATCATGTTTGGGTGATTAGGTTGGGAGCTCTCAGGCTATAGATTCTTCATATGCTAGAATGAAGATTGCTTTGTCTGGGATACTGACATCTGCACTAAAGTCTTAGATCTTTTTGATGTATCTGTTTTATTTATTTCAAGAAGATTCTTGGAATCTTTATATCTGATTTATCTATGCTCTGGGTTCAGAGAGAGTGGAGAAGGCCATTAGAGGAACAAGTTTCCCCATTTTCTGCCTCAGTTTCTATTTCTGCCTTCTTTTTACCTTGAGACCTCATCTTCCCAACTCACACATACACAGTTTCTGAAGGGCAAATGGGCTTCAGCCTCCATCCTAGACCCTGATAAATTTTGGACTGTGACTTTTGAGGCTCTTTTCCAGTTTATTTTCTAACTTACAGATCTGTAGAATTTTCTCATGAGTTGGTAAGCCCTTTTTGCTGTTTGAGCTTATTCCTTTCTGTGCTTTTAATCTTGTAATGTAAGCTGGGGAGGATCTATAAGGAACTGAAACCTACATTGTCTCATTTATTTCCCCCAGTAACCCAACAAAGTGGGTGTTATTGACACCCTCTACGGTACATCTGGGGTAACCGAGCTTGGTAAAGCTGGAACTCAAACCCAAGTCTGCTGACCACCAAAGCATGTGCTATTTCTTCTGCCTGTTGGGAAGAGATGTTAAATACTCTGGTTCAAGACACCATCTGAAACAATTACTTCATTTTTAAAAATATTAAAATTTGTTAACTACTAGGAAAGCTGTCAGGGTTGGCCAGGAATATAAAGATATTGATCAGCTTCTACATAGGGCTTTTTATATATACTGGACCATCTTGAGCAATGATTATCAAACTAAAAAAGAAAATGATTTGTTTTAAGTTGCATTTATGCAGAATGCAAGATGTTTACAAATATAAATGTGATGCCCTGCCTTCACTTCTCGGCTCTATCTGGTGGCCACTTTTCCATTGAGCATAATTTTGAGAACCTTTAGTCTAAGGCTGAAAACCAATTGTCCACTTGGGGGATGAGGTGACATTTTAACCAGTTTTTAAAATAGTTTGATACCAAAATAAATTAAATGTAAATTATTTTTAAAATTACTTGGATGGATGAAATTTTTACACATGTTCTCCATTCTGTAATTGTATAGCAGTATTATTGTAGTGGTATTGAGATGCTCCTTAGTGCTGATTTCTAAATAAGGAAATAAGTAAAAATAATCCTGACTTACCTTAATTTATTGCACAGGTAATTCACTTAGTTAAAAAATCAAACATTGCAAAAACATGGATAGTGAAAGATCTCACCCTCATGCTCCCCCCATTTATTCACTGTTACCTCTCTTGGGAATAGAGTACCTCAGAGATAACCACTACTACTAGTTTCTTAATGTACTCTTCTGTACATGAGCAAATTTAAATATATAATATACCTCTGTCCTTTTACTCATTGGTTCTATTTAATAAAAATTGAGAAAAAGGCCGAGACTGGTTTGGCTCAGTGGATAGAGCGTCAGCTTGCGGACTGAAAGGTCCCAGGTTCGATTCCGGTTGGGGGCATGTACCTTGCTTGCGGGCACATCTCCACAGTGGCAGCAGATCGATGTCTCTCTCTCATCGATGTTTCTGACTTTCTATCTCTCTCCCTTCCTCTCTGTAAAAAAAAAAAAATCAATAAAATATATTTTTTAAAAGTTGAGAAAAAGGAGTATTTTGAGTTATTTGCAAAATCAGTAAAACATTCAGTTTTACAAATATGTAACAGTTGCATTTCTTTTTTTTTAATTAAATCTTTATTATTCAGATTATTACAATTGTTTTTTTTTCCCCTCCATAGCACCCCTCCACCCAGCTCCCACCCTTCCCTCCCTCCCGTTGGCCTCATCCATAGGTGTATGATTTTTGTCCAGTCTCTCCCTGTACACCCCTCACCCCTTTCCCCCTGAGAATTATCACTCCACTCCCTTTCTGTGCTCCTGATTCTATTATATTCACCAGTTTATTCTGTTGATCAAATTTTTAATTCACTTAATTTTTAGATTCACTTGTTGATAGATATGTATTTGTTGTTCATAATTTTTTGACTTTAATCTTTTTCTTCTTCCTCTTCTAAAAGAGTACTTTCAGCATTTCATATAATACTGGTTTGGAGTTGATGAACTCCTTTAGCTTTTTCTTCTCTGTGAAGCTCTTTATCTGCCCTTCAATTCTGAATGATAGCTTTGCTGGATAGATTATTCTTGGTTGTAGGTTCTTGCTATTCATCACGTTGAATATTTCTTGCCACTCCCGTCTGGCCTGCATCGTTTCTGTTGAGAAATCAGCTGACAGTCGTATGGGTGCTCCTTTGTAGGTAATGAACTGTTTTTCTCTTGCTGCTTTTAATATTCTCTCTTTGTCTTTTGCTCTTGGTATTTTAATTATGATGTGTCTTGGTGTGGTCCTCTTTGGATTCCTTTTATATGGGGTTCTGTGTGCTTCCTGGACTTGTAAGTCTATTTCTTTCACCAGATGTGGGAAGTTTTCAGTCATTATTTCTTTAAATAGGTTTTCAGTATCTTGCTCTCTCTCTTCTGGCACTCCCACAATTCTGATGTTGGTACGTTTGAAGCTGTCCCAGAGTCTCCTTACATTATCTTCACATTTTTGGATTCTTTTCTCTTCTTGCTTTTCCAGTTGAGTGTTTTCTGCTTCTTTATATTTCAAATTTTTGACTTGATTCTTGCCTTTCTCTAGTCTGCTGTTAGGACTCTGTATAATATTTTTTATTTCAGTCAGTGAATGTTTAATTTTTAGTTGGTCCTTTTTCATCTTTAGTTGGACCTTTACCATCTCTAGTTGGCTCTTTTGCATCTCTAGTTGGTCCTTTTTCATCTCCTCTTGGGACTTGATAAATTTATCCATCTTTTCTAGCATATTCTTGAAAAACCTTATAAGCGTGGTTTTGAACTCTATATCCAGTCGTTTTTTTTCATCCATTTCTTTTGTTTGTGATCCCTTCCCTTGTCTCGGCATTTTCACTATGCCGGAGAAACTTCTGTGTTGAATTCAGCCTTATGAAACCAGACGTGCAAAGCCGCAGAAGCCTCTGTTGAGCTTGGGATGGGTGGAGTCTCAGGGCTTAAGGGACCGCCTTGCCTTCCAGTCGGCCCCGCCTTCCACGGCCCCTGAGTCTCACGTGGCTGGGTAATGGCTGGAGCGGTCCTTGTGTGTGCAGGACCACAGGAGTCTAGGTCCCCAGGGTTTCACCCAAAACAGGGGCTTAGTGGACTCAGAAGTGGCACAGTTGGGAGGGTCTGTCTCCCGCCCCCTCGTGAAAGCCAGCGGCACAGTTCACCCCGCCACCAGCCCTCTGATTTTTTGCGACTCCCCTAGATTTCTGGCACTTCTCCCTTTTCACAGTCCAAACTCACCCTGTATGAATTTCGGCTGGATCTGGGGTTTAGTGTCGTAAGATAAGGGGTTCAATGCTGTTGGGAGTCTCCGTTTCCCTCCCGCCAGAGAAAGCCAGCCAGGTACTCTGGCACCCGCTCTTTCCACGCGCGCGTCTCCGTACCTCAGCTTTTTGCAGCTCCTCTGGGTCTCTGTGAGCCCCTCTCTTTCCTTCTAGCTGTAGAACTTACACTGGGCCAGCTTTCCTGTGGTTCTGGATGATGTCCGTTCTGTCTTTTAGTTGTAGTTTTGAAATTGTTGTGCAAGGCAGCAGTGTAGGTGTTTACCTATGCCACCATCTTGGATTCTCTCCTTAACAGTTGCATTTCTTTTAACAGGAAAAAACTAAGGAGTACATCCAAATATATTTATCAAACATTATTTTTGAATGGTGAAAATAGTGACATTAAAATTTGTGCTCTAGGAGAAGAGTGGAGCTTACACAAAATATATTTATGTCAAGTAAGTATTATATTTTTCTGTTTGAATGATTACATTTAACAAACAAACTCTTTTAAGTCATGTCCTTCATATTTGCATTTCATAGTAATCTTTTGCATGGAGAGTGGTTAACTCCTATCATCTAATAAAAAGTGTTTTTTAATTAAGAACTATGGCGAACATTGTTAGTGAAAGCTTAGTTTGGTCTACAAAACAGATTTTGAATTTTTATTGCCATATGGGCCTAGCAATAAATACCGTTTTGTCATTAGGGTGCTTATTTTGGTGCCTTCTATTGACAAAAAGGGAAAAGTTATGGGAAAAAATGTTTAACATTAAGGCTAAGATTGCTGCATTTGTTTAATATGTATATGATTATTTAATTGGATGAACTCAACTAGAATGTTGCTTTGTAGTTAACATTAAATGTGAATGGAAACTTCTTGACACTTAATGTTCCTTCTGGAAAATGCAGTTAAAGACAACATTTAAAAAGTATATAGACTAACTCATTTAGCTAATACACGTATTTGATTTCTGTGCTGAAAATATTGCTATATGTCACCCCATTTTAAAGATTTAAAAATTTAAAAATATTGCTTTAATGGCTCAAATATTTATTTTCTTATCAAATCTGTCTTTTCTTCAAATCATTGTTCTAGGCACTTGGAATAGAGCAGTGAACAATTCAGTTCTTATCCTGTGGAGCTTATATTTTTCCCTCTCTTTTTCACCATTTGACAATAATTACTGGTAAGACAGTATAGTTTAAGATTTTTTAGTATAAACATTTGAAAGAAATTTTTCTCTAACATTTTAATCATAGTTTTTATTTAATTTTTTGAACAGTTTTATTTTGCCTTAAAGTATATAGCCTAGAGAATACATCAGAACATTGGTCTCAGCTTGAGGATATGGTTCAGATCTTTCTTTTTAATCTCTCAAAGCAATTTTGTGATTTTAAGGATGAAAATGCCTCTTTCCATCTCAAGAGAAACTGGATTGATTATAGTGCAAGCCACATGCTAAATTACAAGTCCCCTGAGGACAGAAACCGTGTGTTTTATTTACTGCTATATTCATAGTGCCTTATATATACTAAGTATTCAGAAAAGTTATTAAAATAAATTAGTTAATATTTGATCCATTCCAAAGTAATTCTGATTATGAGAGGTGCTATCTAGTAAATAACTAAATACTTCATCCATTCTGGAACCTTTCCAAGAATTCAGGTTCATTCTGGAATTTTCTGATTAGATAAAATTAAACTTAGATTTTCCCTAATTTCTTGGGAATCATCCTATTAAGGGTGCTGAGTTGGGACTGGTCTGGATCCTTTACAACCACTGAGGTACAGTACAGTAGGGACTTAACAGTTTGAGGGCTTTATTCTATTCTCTTCCTTGATACATTTTTATTTATCCACCTTGTGTGTTGTCATATGTTTGAGATACTTAAATATGTAACATAATTTCTAAGTTTGAATTTAGAATGTCATTGACAAGGAAAACATATACATGTAATATACTCAGAAACTGTTAAAAGCTAATGAGGTTCAAATATTACTATATAGGAATTCAGTTCAGATAGTAATAGGAGAATTTAGTTTCATTTTCATTAAATTAGTACTAAATTGAAAATATTTTTTGTATACCTAACAGTGTCCATATATCAATTTCTTTTCTCCTATAGATACATTTGGCAATTATTTTTCTCTTGAAATAATATAAGTTCATTTCAATAGAATAGTTGGCTTAAAGTTAGAAATGGGGAAATAATTTGGAAGACACAAGAAGTACTGGGTAATCATTTATTTATTTTTATTTTTTTTTAAGTCTGGCTACTTTTCTAGTATGTTCAGTGGTTCTTGGAAAGAATCCAGCATGAATGTTATTGAACTGGAGATTCCTGACCAGAATATTGATGTAGAAGGTAACCACCACCACAGTATTACTATTATGCAAAGTAATGAAAGTTCCATTTAATACCAGAAGGCAACAACATTATATTGATTTATTCCATAGTTTATCAGTTCTGTCTACTTATTTCTAATATTTTTAGTCATGTGGGCCATATCAATATGTTTACTTAGGTATTAAATAAATCTGCCTAGGATACGGATGCTGTAGGGTGAAGGAAGGAAAAGTATGACTACTTATTTTAATTATATAGAAAAGCTGGTGGATAATATTCATTATATAAAGACCTTTATATAATATTCATTATATAAAGACCCTATATATAAAGACCTTTTCTGGGAACAATAAGGGTACAAATTATATAATCAATGTTGATTTATTTATTTAGTTTAAAAATATTTAATACATTTTGTTTATTGATTTCAGAGAGGAAGGAAGAGGGAGAGAGAGAAAAACATCAATGATGAGCCCTAACCGGTTTGACTCAGTGGATAGAAAAACGGCCTGCGGACTGAAGGGTTCCGGGTTTGATTCGGTCAGGGGCATGTTTGTTGGTTGCAGGCACATCCCCAGTAGGGGGTGTGCAGGAGGCAGCTGAATCCATGTTTCTCTCTCATCAATGTTTCTAACTCTCTATCCTTTCCCTTTCCTCTCGTAAAAAATCAACAAAATAGAGTTTTTTAAAAAAAGACATCAGTGATGGAAGAGAATTATTGCTTGGCTGCCTCCTTCATGCCCCCTACTGGGTATTAAGCCCACAACCCAGGCATGTACTCTGGGAATTGAACTGTGGCCTCCTGATTCATAGGTTGCTATTCAACCACTGAGCTGTGCTGGCCACACTAATCAATGTTGATATAGAGCCATACGGATTCTTAAGATGAGGAAGCTAAGAACCAGAGGATTTAAAGAGCTCATGTTAGGTCTCAAAGCAGTTTAATGAGCCTAGATCAGACTCATAATTGCCATTCCAGTGCTGCTTCTACTCCCTTCTTTATCACCCCTTTTTATTGAATTTATTGGAGTGACACTGGTTAACAAAATTATACAAGTTTCGGGTGCAAAAATATAAAGTAAACCATGTGAGACATAGATGCGAGTACAGCAGAGAGAAGGATGGACAGGCTTATTAGATAGCAATGGTGGCTGAGTGAGAGTGTAGCATGGATAAGACCATAAGCTATTCCACACCAGTGGTGAAGCCCTGAAAGTATTAGGGTTAATACTATCATTGTGTCAAAACTTATATTTAATTGGTCTCCTCAGGGGTATCTTTATAAAACTTTTTGAAGGATCTCTAAATTCTCACCATTGATTAATGTCAAGATTAAATCTAGAAGAATCAAACTCAATTTGGTAAAATAAGTGGAAAATTATTAATTTAGTATTAATCAGTAACCATTACTAGCATTTTAATTAGTGATAGTTCTCTTATCCTCTTAAGTACATATTAGATTTAGACATATGCCTTAGTGTGTAAAGATAGTTGTTATTTTTATAATATTCTCATAGATATAACTGTTATTTCATTCTGCTTTTGCTTCCAGCACTGCAGGTTGCATTTGGTTCACTGTATCGAGATGATGTCTTAATAAAGCCCAGTCGAGTTATTGCCATTTTGGCAGCAGCTTGTATGCTACAGTTGGTAAGTATGCACATTATTCAAAGAAAGGATTACAGTTGTATTTTTGTTTCAAAGTATCCAAAACGAAAATAAAGTTTAGCTTTTTATCATTTTAAAAACAAAAAAATGAATGGTATAAATTTGCCATTTGTGGTGTCAGCAAAAATGCTTAACCAAAAGCAATTTGTTGCAACCAAAGAGGTCATGATGTCTATGTAAGATGAGTGCAAGCTATTTCTATGTATAGACATCTTAGAATGACAGATTTCGTTAATGGCTTATTTTGACTGTTATTATGCAGATGGCTTATAATTATGTACTGATTAGTGCATGGGTTCAAAAAACATCGAGTGCTTACTATGTAAACTTCTTCTTAATTATGAAATAACTGTGTAAATGTGTATAATCTATTGGTAGAAGGACAGATTTGTTCATTCAACAGAAGTGTACTGAGCAATGTACTAAAGTAGGCATAAAGATCCAAAGGTAAATTCAGATACTGTCCCCAGCTTTAAGAAGCTCACAATGTAATGAATGTTGATGGCAAAGGGAGGGTTGATATGCAGACCCAAAGGTAAATAAGTGCTGTCCAGTGTTAACATAATAAACATCCTGTAGGTTTTAGTGGGTGCATAAAGTGGTCAGTTCAACGTGTTTGTGTCAAAAAAGGAAGTTGTGTTTGAGGTGAATCTTAAAAACCAAAATATGTACTTTTGCAAAGTAAGAAGAGAAGGGAAGAGCATTTCAGACAATAAACTAAGACTTAGTGGTGAAACTGGAGAACTATAAAATTAAATGGAACATGGCTCTAGCATCCTCCTATCTAATAAAAGAATAATATGCAAATTGACCATCACTCCAACACATAAGATGGCTGCCCCCCTGTGGATACAAGATGGCCACCACAAGATGGCCAGCAGTGGAGGACAGTTGGGGGCGATCAGGCCAGGAGAGAAGGGAAGTTGAGGACAGTTGTCGGGGGACCCAGACCTGCAGAGGAGAGCAGTTGAGGGGGACCAGGCCTGCAGGGGAGGACAGTTAGGGGTGACCAAGCCTGCAGAGGAAGGCAGTTAGGAGCAATCAGGTTGGCAGGGGAGCAGTTAGGCATCAATCAGGCTGGTAGGGGACTGGTTAGGGGGTGATCAGACTGGCAAGCAGAAGCAGTTAGGGGCAATCAGGAAGACAGACAGGTGAGCAGTTGGGAGCCAGGAGTCCTGGATTGTGAGAGGAATGTCCGACTGCCTGTTTAGGCCCAATTGGACATCCTTCAAAGGATCCCAGATCAGAGTGGGTGCAGGCTGGGTTGAGGGACACACACCCCATGCACAAATTTCGTGCACCAGGCCTCTAGTATAATATAAGAAGGATTGGAGAGAGAGAGACAGAGGCAAGCTCATGTAAGTCCTCTATGCCTTTCAAAAAGTTTAGGTTTTATGTATAGTACATTTGGAAGATTTTAATCAGGGGAAAGACAAAGTTATGTTTTAGAAAGAAAACTTCAGGAACAATGTGAAGGATGGATTAAAGAAAAGATGAGCATAAAATATGATCATAATCAAATAAGAATCTAAATTAGGGTCTAAACATTAAGAATGGAGAGGAAAACTGAATACCACAGAGGTTAAGCAGGGATCATCCACTGGATTTGGTGACATAGGAGATGTTAAAGGGGAGGAGTCTAGAATGACTTTTTCAGGTAAGTTTAAGTTTTTTAAGTTTGATCTTTAAAAAAGTTAATAGAGTTTCCTTCTTGTGGTATTTGCATACTGATTTCTTTGAGGTTTAGTTAATAGCTTGCTAAATATACTTGCTTGGGTTATTTGATTATTTAAAATGTTTTGATACTTACAATTATTATTTCTATGTAATATACTTTATTTTCTAACTTAGTCCTGTTTTGGTTTTGTCCTAAATCCACTTTCTGCATTATCTTTATGGCTTATCTGTTTAACCTAATAATATACTTGCATGAATATATTTTAGAAATTTGAGTAAACAATGACAGTCTCTTCACAAATATTGAATAAAGTGTGTTTGAAATCTTCTGTATAAACATTTTAAATTAAAATTTCAATGTAAGCTTAAAACAATAATATATTTGATTTAGGTACATCTCTTAGATATTGATAAATGTTTTAAACTTTAATAAACACTTTCTGGTGCATTCAGAGTTTACTTGCTTAGCCTATCCACATGGTCTGTGTAAAGAGGTCTTAATTTAAAAAGAACTGGTAAAACAGAATGTTGCTTAAATTTGCAAGGGTCTCCAAAAGGGAAGAATTGAAAGGGAATAATAATATTCATCTCTGCCTACTCCTTTACTCCCGCTCTTCCACATTTAATTCCAAGTATTTAGTTGAATACTTGCTGGATTTTTTTCAATATTTTTACTGGACTTACTGCTGCACTTAATGAGTTTCTTTCTTTCTTCCTTTTTTTAAAAAACTTTTTAATATGTAAAAGCACATGTTCAGAGCTAATTTTTCCCACATGAAATGGGCCTTTCCACTGCTTATTTATATTTACAGGATGGTTTAATACAGCAGTGTGGTGAGACAATGAAGGAAACAATTAATGTGAAAACTGTATGTGGCTATTACACATCAGCAGGGACCTATGGATTAGATTCTGTAAAGAAAAAGTGAGTTACCCTTTTTGTTTTTTCTTCCATCCCACTTTTGGGAATTTGGCTGCTTTGGTTTCCTAAGAGAATGTGTAGTGTGACAAAGAAAGAAAGAAAGGAAAAAAAAAAAAAGATAGGAGAATAGAATTTTATTTAAAAAGTTCCTTTTTACATTTGGACAGTTGAGTAAATTTCCCAAAAGTGTTGTCTTTGTAAGTGACCGTGGGTGGGTTACTAGTATACCTGCTTATAAAAACTATGGTCACTCTTTACAGATCTTCTATAAAATCTTTCAAATAGTAGACATACTAGACATCATATCAATGCAACAACTGACAATGTTTTTAACTTTTGAGAATTTCAGTACCTATTTTCAAATTATAAAGAAGGAAATGGAAACCTGTAAGCCCTTTCATAAATCATTTAACACAAACTTGAAATGAGGTTTTCTTAAGTTGAAATGCTCTTATTAATATAAAGGGAATATTCCCTTAATTACTGCTGACAAAAATAATACTAAATTCTCAATTGTTAAATTAAAAATTTTGAACATGTCCTAGCAAGACTAATATTCTGTTTTTATTTTAACTGTAAGCCATACTTAGTAAATCATCAATCCATGATATGTAATAATTTCTTGTTTAATTTCAGGTGTCTTGAATGGCTTCTAAACAATTTGATGACTCATCAGAATGTTGAACTTTTTAAAGAACTGAGGTATTGGAATTTTAAATAACTTTGTAATCATCTTGAATATTGTTTTACATTTTCCAAAGTATGCAAGGTATTTTTTGTATAAGACAAAAATATATTACTTATGAAAAAGTATATATTACTTATTTCAGAGAGGAAGGGAGGGAGACAGAGAGAGAGAGAGAGAGAGAGAGAGAGAGATCGAAACATCAGAGATATGGGAGAATCATTGGGCTGCCTCCTGCATGACCACTTCGTGGGGTCAAACCCACAACCAGAACATATTAACCTTGATCTTCTGGTTAACAGGTTGATGCTCAACCACTGAGCCATGCTATCTAGATAAAAAAAAGTAAACAATTTAATAAAAGGTATTTTGACTGCATCCATGAACTGATGAAATGCCACACAAATTATAAATGATACTAGAGGTCCAGTGTACAAAATTCATGAGTGGGGGAGAAGGGGTCTCCTCAGCCCAGCCTGCGCCCTTTCACAGTCCAGGACCCCTCAGGGGATGTCTGCCTGCTGGCTTAGGCCCAATCCCCTAAGTCAGCAGTCAGATATTCCTCTCACAGGAATATTTTACAGTCTGGGCCCCCTTCACTTCTCACCTGCCACCTGCAGCAGAGTTGGGAGCGGCTCTCACCACCGCTGCTGTGCTCACCAGCCATGAGCCCGGCTTCTGGTTGAGTGGTGCTCCCCCTGTGGAAGCGCACTGACCACCAGGGGGCAGCTCCTGCATTGAGCATCTGCTGCCCCCTGGTGCTCAGTAACATCATAGCGACCAGTTCTGCCAGTCATTCTATTTTCATATTAGGGTTTTATTATATAGGATAATGTATTTTGTTGGCTGGTTTAATCAATTTTATTGGAAAAATTCATTGCTGGTATAAAATTATAGAAAAGTCTTTAAGTGTTACCTCACCTTTGTTGGGCTCTTAGAGAACCTAAAAGTTTATTTTAAAAATCATCTTTAGCCCTGGCTGGTATGGCCCAGGGCATTGTCCTGTGCACCAAAAAGTTGCTGGTTTGATTCCCAGTCAGGGCACATGCCTGGGTTTTGGACTCAATCCATGATAGGGGCATTTAGGAGGCAGCCAATTGGTGTTCTGCACTACATCAATGTTTCTTGGTCTCTCTCGCTCTCGCTTTATCTCTCTCTAAAAAATCAATAAAATCTTTAAAACAAAAACAAAAAGCCCTACCTGGTTTGGCTCAGTGGGTAGAACATCAGCTTGTGGACCTACAGTCCTGAGTTTGATTCTAGTCAAGGGCACATATCTTGATTGCAGTATCTTCCCTGGCTGGGCCCCTGGTCAGGGTGTGTGCAGGAGGCAACCAATTGATATGTTTCTCTCACCTGGATATTTCTCTCTGTCTTTCCCTTTCTCTTCCACTCCAAATGAGTGGGAAAATATCCTCTGGCGAAGATTAAAATAAGAAAGAACCCATTATTACCATTGAAACATTGTTTGGGGAAATTGTAAACTTTTTGATAAGTCTAATGAAGTTAAATGCGCAATTAGGTTGGTCTTTTGAATTACATCTGCTTACTGTCTTCCTTTTACGAATACTTACAGAATGTCTAATGGATGATACAGAGACCATTATGTCATGGTCTCTGCCTCCGAGAAGCTTATTTGTAGTAATGGAGGAATCTGAGAAATTCAGAGTGGGAATAATCTTTTAGATGCCAGTAGGCTTTTTAGTCTTGCATTTCAAGCTTGCATTTTCTTTACACTCCATTGGAAATGTACAAAACCAATGACTAATCGCTGCATAGCTTCCTGGGATGCCAATTTTACTGATTTGGGGTGAGGAGAGGGGTAGGAAGCATGAAGAGACATAAGAGATAAACACTTTTATACATTAAATACATTTAAATCCAGTATAGAGTAGAGAATTCAAATTTCTTTGAACTTTCAAGATAAAATACAAGAATTAATGTAAATGTTACTTTTATGGCTAGACCACCTTCTGGATTCTTGGATCCTTTCCTTTTCTCTACCCTTCAGTACTTAAGTAGAAAATATTATTCTATTCCCTCCCCCCAAAAAAAAATCACCTAGTGATGTCATGGCATCTGCAGTATGTTTGGTTTGAAAAATCATTAGAAACACTTTATTTTTTTCTTTCATAATCTCCCATTGAGCTTTTTCAAAAGTAAGATAAATCATAGTGGCTATCTTAAAAATGCAGATGCTCTTTCTTTTTCTGACTTGAAGGAAAGAAAAAGGAAAAGAAGGAAAGCAACTGGTGATAATATTTTTAATCTAAATTTAAGCTAACATATATTTCTTTCTTTTTTGTTGTTGTTTCTTTGTTTTTGGTAATCCTCACCTGAAGATATTTTTTCCATTGCTTTTCAGAGAGAGGAAGGGAGGAAAACATTGATGTTTGGTTGTATCCTACAGGCTTCCCTTGGGGGGCGGGGGAGAAGGGGGAACGAAGGGAGTAAATCCAAAACTCAGGTACATGCCCTGACCCCTTGGTGCATGGGCCAGTGTTCTAACCACTTAGCAACACAGGCCAGGACAGACTGACACACATTTCTTGATCTTACTCTCTTATAAAAAATAAAAGCATTGTTTTATGACTAAGCAGTTCTCTTAAGCCTAGTTTAAAGGTTACTTTGAAGATGTGTTTTATTATATTTTGACAAATGTCTTTGTTTTTTAAAATATTGAATGGGAGGAAAGGAAAAAGAGGAAGGCTGGCATTTTATGAGAGCATACTACATATTATCTTATTGGAACCTTGCTTTAACTGGATTAATTAGCAGATCAGAACTCTTTGTTTTCCTATAAGTATTATCCCTGTGTTCAAATGGGTTGTTTTCTGCCAAAGATTCTTTGTCTTGAGCTAAAAGACTGATTTAATTTTTTTTTAAATATATTTTATTGATTTTTTACAGAGAGGAAGGGAGAGGGATAGAGAATTAGAAACATCAATCAGAGAGAGACATTGATCAGCCGCCTCCTGCACGCCCCCTACTGGGGATGTATCTGCAACCAAGGTACATACCCTTGACCAGAATTGAACCTGGGACCTATCAGTCCGCAGGCCGATGCTCTATCCACTGAGCCAAACTGGTTTTGGCTGACTTAATTTTTAATTGCACATTTTCTTTTGCTAAAAAGACAAAAGTTTTCAGTTCCACCAGCCTCTGTTAGCCTGTGCATGAAGATAACTCACTACCTCTATTTTATCTTTTCTAGTATAAATGTCATGAAACTGCTTATTGGTTCATCTAACTTATTTGTGATGCAAGTGGAGATGGATGTATACACAGCTCTTAAAAAGGTATTGATGTAATATAATGTGTGTAAGCTATCACCTCAGCATTGATGATAATAGTGAAAAATTGGTAACAACTAGTGTCCAGTGATAGGGAATAGTTATAAATTTAAGAAAAGTAAAAGAAAATACGGGAAAATGTTAAGAAGTCTTTGTGTTTAGGGATTTGGTGCCATGATGAGTAATTTTAATTTGGTCTTCTTACTTTCTCTCCTAAAAATACATTTCTGTTTTTTCCCAGAATTTTTCAACAACAAATAGGTTATTGTTATGCTATTTACATAATAAGAAATGTTAAATGTTTTACAGTTGACTCTTGAACATCTCAGAGGTCAGGGTTACTGAAATCAACTCTCCCTCCCTGCCTAAGTTCTTGACTCACCAAGAACTTAGCTACTCATAACTACTAATAACATATTGTTGGCCTCACCAATTAACACATATTTGATATGTTATATGTATTTTGTATTTTTACAATAAAGTAAACTAGAAAAAAGAAAATGTTATAAAGAAAAGCTTAAGGAAAAGAAAATAATTTATAGTATTTATTGAAAAAAACACAAGTAAGTGGACCTGAATAGTTCAAACCTGTGTTGTATATGGTTTTCAAAAATGTTTTCAAGTTGAGGTTTAAGTGAAGTAATACCTATAATGAAATTTCTACACATGTTTTTCTAGAAAATGTTGAAATTCTTCTCTTAAAGACCTTGTTTGCATTCAGGCATATATTTCATCCCATTCTTTTCCATGGTTTCAACATTTTAAATGTAATTTTATTTTCACCAATCTCTTAAGAGACAAATTTCTTTGTAATTAAAAAATATTATCATTTTTATTATTCTTGTTCTATACATACTAAGACTTAGAATACTTACAATTACTAAGTGGCAGCCTTGAGGCAGAATCCAGGTATTATGAGTCCCAATTATGCTTTTCTCACTGCGCAATATATTTTATTGATTTTTTTTTTTTTTCACATACTTTATTTACTGACCTCTTTGAAACATGTCAAAATTCACAAGGCTCATAGAACTTTCCATATTAAAATGCTGCTCAACATAACAAATTCCTAACAAAAAATATTTTAAATGTAGCAATCAACATATGACCTTACATTAGTTGGTAAAATTCAGGTTACAGATATAAGATAACTATCAAATAATATTCTTCTGGCTTAATGGAAGCATAACAGTTGTGCTAGTCATGCTTAACCCCTTGGTTAAGTGATGACAGGAATGGCAGGGTATCAGAGAGGTACGCAAAGATTTAACAGTTCCCATAATCCTCAGCCCTTCTGAGAAACTCCACAGAAAGTATGTGACAAATGTCCTGTAAGGTGGTGGCTTCAGTCTACCAGTGACGGTTCTGTTCATGTGATGTAAGCAATGAAAACTAGACTCAAAGTTTGCTCACTAAGCTTATAATACTAACAATCCCTTATATTCAAAAATAGTTTAAATTTGGAAAGTTCAAGAAAAGCATACTTGTTTTCATAATTACTTTTAGATATAATTGAGACTAGACTATAGTGTACATAATCAGGTATACTGCTGTGCAGTTCATTCTAGTTACCATATTCTATATTGGCCATCAACTGCACAAATATTACTCCCCCCCAAAATGATCAACCCAACAAAATGGTTACATTTAATTTTTTTTTAAAGACAAACTAAACTTAAGAATAGGCTTTTCCTGGAATTTCATTTTCAAATTATTGCTACAAACTTACTGAAAGAAATAATTATATATTTTCCCCAGCATCAAATGATCTGCAGAAAGTTTCCTAGACAGACACATTTCTTGTTCCATTTCCAAAAATAAATAAAGGCTTTCTCACTGAAAGCATTTGCATTCTTAGCTCTCTAAAGTAAACATTAAGAAGCAAAGTACAAAAAAATGGTCTCTCGGCTTCCGAATAGCCCACTTAGTTACAGTAAGGATTTTTCTGTGCCAACACTGCCTCAAATTCAAAAGATCTTCCCAAGAACATGGCCAACAGTCTTCATGTCAAACCCGTCAGTCCGTTTCCATGGCAACACTGCGGGATTCCTTGGCTACCATAAGTCGCATCAGTTGACTGTGGAATTTCTCAATCTTCTTCACATCTTGGGCTTGGTCTGTTCTGTACACCAAACAAACTAAATCATCTGTTACTTTAATACACAAACTCCCATCAGAATGCCTATATTTGAGAACCACACGTGCCTTCATGGGGTCGGCGAGGTAGAGCTTCTCGGCCGCGCGGCTGAACTCCTCCCAGGTCTGGAACTGCGGCATCGTGTGGGCCCGCGGCGGACCCGGAGCGGGAGGCGAGGCCGGCACCGGAGCGGCTCGACCCGGCCCACCCACCTTCCTTCCTACCCGCCGCCGCAGCCGCCAGCACCACCCGACACCCGGGCCCAGCCGACCTTATTGATTTTTTACAGAGAGGAAGTGAGAGGGATAGAGAGTTAGAAACATCGATGAGAGAGAAACATCAACCAGCTGCCTCCTGCACGCCCCCTACTGGAGATGTGCCCACAACCAGGGTATATGCCCTTGACCGGAATCGAACCTGGGACCCTTCAGTCCACAGGCCGACGCTCCATCCACTGGTTTCGGCTCACTGCATAATTTTACTGTTAGCCTTTTGTCCCCAGCATGGAGTTTACACTTAACACGGTTGTGAAATCTAGGAATGCTACACCGTCTAGTTATATCATTGTGGTTGTTTGTTTTTATGGAAGGATGTGATGCCTGTTTTTCTTAAAGAAAGTTTAGTAATGTGGTTATCTGCTCATTAAAGGAGTGGTAGCTCATTTCTAGAAAAGTAGTAGCTCATTTCTATTGCTGAGCCACTGGTAACATTCATACTTTTCTGTTATAACTGCTGTTATGCCAGTAATGATAAATATTTACTGTGTGCTAAGCACTATTCAAAGTGTGTTACACACACTAATTTTTTTAATGTTCTAGGAGGTAGATAGATTTTACTCATTAAACAAATGAAGAAATTAAGGCCCAGAGAAATTAAGTAATTTGACCAGCTATTAATTAGTAGGTCAGAATTTAAAAGTCCATGCTCTTTACTATTCTGCATACTGTCGCAACAGCAAAAAGAAACTCTTTTTTTCCCTTGTATAATTTCTCACATTTATAATTTCACATAGTATGTGGTAAAATAGAGTTAATTGGTGAATAGAATAAATTAGTATACAATTGGTATAAATTTGCTAATGTAATGTATATTAAACCTTTACCTTTTTAATAGTAAAACTACAATGTATTTAAGATCATAAATACTTTCAAAGATTAGTTTATTCTCTTTTTTAAAATATCTTTTTATTGATTTCAGAGAGGGAGAGAGAGATAGAAACATCAATGATGAGAATCATCAATTGGCTACCTCCTATAGGCCTCACACTGGGATTCAAACTCACAACGCAGGCATGTGCCTTGACCAGGAATTGAACCATGACTTTCTGGTTCATAGTTCAATGTTCAACCATGAACTATGCCGACTGGGGAAGGATTAGTTTATTCTTTATTGCACAGTCACCTAGTTTTTATTATTGGATAATGATTAATGCCATGATTAATTTAAAGCTTATAAGCATGTCATGTAATAGTTCTACTTCTTTTAATTGCTTGTAATGAAAATTAAAATTTTTAGTATTATGTTTTAAGGGGGAAGCAGTTTGAATTGTAAAATCATAATATGCTGAAATTTTGTCATTTTTTTAATTTACTTTTTTAATCTAGTGGATGTTTCTTCAACTTGTGCCTTCTTGGAATGGATCTTTAAAACAGCTTTTGACTGAAACAGATGTTTGGTTTTCTAAGAGGAAAAAAGGTATACCTGCAATTTTTATTGAAAACTTTTTTTTTTAATTGAAATTATTAAAATCATTATAGACGTAGAAAATTTTAGTGCTGGAGAGCACCTTAGAAATTATCTAATTCAACCCCTCATTTCCACTGAGAAAACAGGCTAGATAAGGAAAATGCCTTGCTTAGCAGTAACGGAATTATTACTCTTTAAACCATGTTTTGATCCCACCAAACTATGTTTTTTGTTTGACCATATTAAAATTTCCCTACAAATTAAACCTTGTGTATTAGACAACAGTTCTTCACACAGGGGGCCTGCAGATAGGCTTCCGTGTGTCACTAACTTCTGAAAGTGGATGCAAAATTGTGTGTGTGTGTGTGTGTGTGTGTGTGTGTGTGTTATTTTGGGAGGAGTTTTCATAACTTTCATCAGATTCCCAGAGAAAGTTGACCTAAAATTGGTTAAGATCAACTGCCATGAGGTCTTACTTATCTGGACAGAAGTAGAGCATGCAATATATTTATTTTACTTTACTAAAACAGATACAAGGAAAAAATTTATTGTCATTTTTGGTCTGTGCTTGGCCCCGTTTTTTGTTAATTATACTAATAAAAGGGCAATATGCTAATTAGACCAGATGTCTTCTGGACGGCCTTATGGACAAAGCTTGGTGGCGGGACAGAAGTAGAGGTGGTTAGGGGCAATCAGGCTGGCAGGGGAATAGCAGGGGGATCAGGATAGCAGGGAAGAGCAGTTAGGGTGATTAGGCCAGCAGGGGAGAGCAGTTAGGGGGATCGGGCCGGCAGGCAGATGAGCTGTTAGGAGCCAGCAGTTAGGGGGATCGGGCTGGCAGGCAGATGAGCTGTTAGGAGCCAGCAGTCCTAGATTACAAGAGGGATGTCCGACTGATGGTAGATGTCCCCACTGTGGTGGTGGGCCTAAGCTGGCAGTTGGACATCCCTCAAGAGTTCCCAGATTGGAGAGGGTGCAGGCCGGACTGAAGGACCCTCCACACGAATTTCATGCTC
The DNA here is from genome assembly GCA_011751065.1 of Lasiurus cinereus. NCBI lineage: Eukaryota > Metazoa > Chordata > Mammalia > Chiroptera > Vespertilionidae > Lasiurus > Lasiurus cinereus. The sequence goes on along the minus strand of JAAGEH010000041.1, from coordinate 27,889,214 downwards.
CAGGCCTCTAGTTTTTAATAATATATCAATCTCCAGAAATGAATTACCCGTTACTAATATATTAATAACTGCGGTCTGTTCATGTACTTCTTTCCTAGTGTGTCCCTTTGACTTCCCCCAACTACTATCTTGAATTTGGGGTGGTATATTCCCATGCTTTAAAAAAAGTTATCACATATGTATACATGTGTTAATGTACATAATACACTGATGTGCTGGTAAACTGGCTCTTTGAAAAAATAATCCCTGATTTCTAGCTCTTTTTAAATTTTCATTTTACAAATTCCCCAACATGGCTGATTTTAAGCTGCCCACATGACATCATTGCATGTGGAGCTGGGAAGAAATGCATATCATCAGCTCCTGTGAGCCAGTACAAGTCAGCCCCAGCTCACCCCTGACAGTATGTCATTTTGTTTTAGTTGTTACTGAACTATTTCATATTGTGGCCTTGATTTTCATTTTCTTAAAACAAAGAGATTGAACAGCTCTTTGTGTTTATTGGCCGTATGTTTACTCTTCCGTGAAATATATGTTCAAGGTGTTTTCCTATTTTAATATTGTATTTTTTTCTTAATGATTTGTAGGCATTATTTTCTTATTTAATTTTTTACTAGGTTTTAAAGAAGGGAGAGGGATAAATAGAAACATCAGTTGGCTGCCTCCTGCACACTCTGTACTAGGGATCAGGTCTGCAATCCAAGCATCTGCCCCGACGCGGAATTGAACCTGTGACTTCAATTCAGCCACTGAGTAACACCAGCCAGGCTAGGCATTCTTTATATATTCTTGAAATCAATTCTTTGTCATAAATTTGTATTGCACTTAACTTCTAATTTGTAGTTTACCTTTCTTACTTTTATGTGTTTTTTAAAATGTTTTTATTGATTTTTTAGAGAGAGGGATTATGAGATAGAAACATCATTGATCAGCTGCCTCCTGTGTGCCCCTGATTGGGGATTGAGCCCAAAACCCAGGCATGTGCCCTGACTTGGAATTGAACCTGTGACCTCTTGATTCCTAGGCCAAAGCTCTACTGCTGAGCCACACCATCTCAGCTCCTTTTTACTTTCTTAAAGGTGTCTTTTAATCAACAAAAGTTTTTTATTTTAAAATTTAGTGCTTTTTGTTTCTTGTTTAAATAAATGTTGTATAATTATTTTTCATAGTGAGATTTCCAAGCTTCGAGCCAAATACATTTTTTTTTGTCAAACTCATGAACATCTAAAGAACCATACCAATAAAATCTAACTTGATTTACTTAAAGAACAAAACATTAAACTTACACCTTAAATTATGCTTTAGTACCACATTATGATAATTAAAGAAGAATCAGATACATTATAGATGAGAAAATTTAAACAGAGAGAGATAGAAAAACTGAAAGAGGTAAGTTGGGCAGAGAAGCTAAAAAGACAAAAGGACTCAATAGAAACAGTAGATGTTAGGTAAATGTTGACATAACTTGTCCTCTTTTGAGCTCTGATGGATTAATCACAGTAGTTCATCAAGAGAGAAATTAAGCAGAAACCAGAAGAAACTGTAGTCCACTTCTCGTTTTCTCACTCCAGGGTTTTCAACTCAAGAGTTTGTAGTATAAAAGTATACAGTTTAAGATACCTTTCAGCCCTAGCTGGTTTGACTCAGTGGATAGAACATCAGCCTGCAGACTGAAGGGTGCCAGGTTCAATACCATCAAGGGCATATACCCAGGTTGTGAGCTTAATCCCCAATAGGGGTCATGCAGGAGGCAGCCAATCAGTGATTCATAGGTGATCTATCTCTGTCTTCTCCCTCCCTCCCTCCCTCTCTGAAATCAATAAAAAAAAATACATTTTTAAAAAAGATAACTTTCAGGGGACATTTATTGCATAAAGCAAAATATATGTCTAATGCTCTTGGTTTTCAGAGAGAATTTTGAAGTTATTTCTTACAATTTTAAAATTATAAAAGATGAATAAAGAGGAAGTAAAACAGAAAAATCACCCATTATATTTTGATATATTTTTCCTAGGTTTTCTTCATTATTTCACTTTTCAGATATATGTGGGTCAAGACTACAAGAAACAATAGAAATTAAGAAAAAAATTTTACACAATTATATATAGAGATTGATATTGAATTTGACAGGTGCAATTAATATAGCTAGATGTTGTTTTGTTTGTTTTGTATAGCTACATTTTGAAAAGCTAGAATCTTTAAAACATAGTAAATTAAAATATTTTTTAACTTTGCCAAGACTGGTTTGGCTCAGTGGATAGAGCATCGGCCTGCGGACTGAGGGGTCCCGGGTTTGATTCTGGTCAGGGGCATGTGTCTTGGTTGCGGCCACGTCCCTGGTGGGGGGCATGCAGGAGGCAGCTGATCGATGTCTCTCTCATCATCGATGTTTCTGGCTCTCTATCCCTCTCTCTTTCTCTCTGTAAAATATCAATAAAATATATTTAAAATACATATATGTATGTATTTTAACTTTAAATACTTCTTTAACTTTTCAATTATGGTTACATACTATATTAGTTTCATGTGACAACACAATGATTAGACATTATATAACTTAGTGATCACCCCAATAAATATACCATCTAAAACCATACATAGTTACTATAATATTAACTATATTCTCTATGCAGTACCTAACATCCCTGTGACCATTCTGTAACTACCAATTTGTACTTAATCCCATCACCTTTTTCACCTATCCCCCAACCCTCCTTTCATCTGGCAATTGTCAGAATATTCTCTGTATCTATGTTCTGTTTTGCTTGTTTATTTTGTTTTTTAGATGTATTTTGTCAGGTATAAGTATTGCTACCCTGTTTTTCTTTTGTTGTTGTTTTTTTAGTTTGTTTCCATTTTCATGAAATATCTTTTTCCATCCCTTTATCTTTAGTCTGAGTGTATCTTTCAACCTGAAGTGCGTCTCTTGTAGATAGCATATATAAGGATCTTGTTTTGTTACTCATTCAGCCTCTATTATGTCTTCTGATTGGAGCATTTGATCCATTTGCATTTAAAGTAATTGATGACAGATATATATTTATTGCTATTCTATTCATATTTTTATCTTTTTTCTTCTTTAGACCCTTTAACATTTTTTAAAATATATTTTATTGATTTTTTACAGAGAGAAAGGAAGAGGGATAGAGAGTTAGAAACATCAATGAGAGAGAGACATCGATCAGCTGCCTCCTGCACACCCCCTACTGGAGATGTGTCTGCAACCAACGTATATGCCCTTGACCGAAATCAAACCTGGGACCTTTCAGTCCGCAGGCCGACGCTCTATCCACTGAGCCAAACTGGATTCGGCTCCCTTTAACATTTTTTGTAATACTGGTTTCGTGGTAATGAACTCCTTTAGCTTTTTCTTGTCTGTGAAGCTCTTTACCTGTACTTTAGTTCTAAATGATAGCTTTGCTGGGTAATCTTTGTTGTAGGTCCTGCTTTTCATCACTTGGAATATTTCTTGCCAATTTCTTCTGGCCTGCAAAGTTTCTGTTGAGAAATCAGCTCCCTTGTAGATAATGGCTTTTCTCTTTTTGTCTTTTTTTTTCTCTCTAATATGTTTTTATTGATTTTAGAGAAAGAGGAATGGAGAGAGAAATATCATTTGACTGCCTTCTTTCTACACGCCCCTACTGGGGATCAAGCCCATAACCTAGGCAGGTGCCCTGACTGAGAATCAAACTGGCAACATCTTGGTGCATGGGAAGACGCTCAACCAGCTTGGCCACATTGACCAGAGCTAATATTCTCTCTTTGTCTTAAACCTTTTTCATTTTAATTATGATGTATCTTGGTGTGGGCCTCTTTGGGTGCATTTGTTTGGGACTCTGCGCTTCCTAGACTTGTTTGTCTATTTCCTTCACCAAATTAGGGAAGTTTTCCAGCATTATTTTTTCACATAGGTTTTCAATTCTTTACTCTCTTCTTTTTCTGGCACCCCCATGATACAAATGTTGGTATACTTGAAGTTGTCTTAGAAGCTGCTTATATTAACCTTATTTTTCTGGATTCCATTTGGCTGTTTTCTGCTTCCTTATCTTCCAAATCTCTGATTTGATCCGTTGCCTCATCTGCACCAATATTGATTCCCTGTAATGTATTCTTTATTTCAGGTAGCATATTTTTCATTTCTGATTGTTGTTTATATATATATATATATTTTTTTTTTCTTTTTCTTCTGTCTTTGTTTTTATGTGTCCTATCTTTTCGTTGAAGGTCTCACTAAGTTCATCTACTCTTCCCCTAGTTTCAATGAGCATTTTTATAACCAGTGTTTTGAGCTCTGCATCTAGGAGATTGCTATTCTCCATTTTGTTTAGTTCTTTTTCTGGAGTTTTCTTCTTTTTCATTTGGGACATGTCTCTTTGTCTCCTCATTTTGGCTGCCTCCCCATATTAGGTACAGTTGCTACATCTGCTGGACTTGGTAGAATGGCCTTATTGTAGTATCCTGTAGGGCCCAATGGCACAGCTTCCCTGATTACCCAAACTTCCCTGTCTTGATTGCTGGTGGCACCTCAATGGGAGGGATTTATCCCCAAGCCAATTGGCTGTGAGGATTGGCTATGATCACCATGGAGAATCGGCTGTGCAGAGGCTAACCCCATAGAGCAGGACTTACATTGAGTGGCCAGATTATTATGATTTCTGAACACATAATAATCTGGCTACTCATTGTATGTGTGTGTGTGTGTGTGTGTGTGTGTGTATTAGAGGACCGGTGCATGAATTCGTGCATGAATGGGGTCCAGCCAGCCTGGCCAGGGGGAGGAGACATAGGTGGTTGGCTGGCCTGCCTGCTGGTCGAACTCCTGATGGAGGGGACAATGTGCACCTGCCTACTAGCTCTATGAAAGGGAGAGAGCTCAAAAAAAGGAACAATGGCCTGTGTCACTACTTCTGTCTGGGCGAAAGCCACTCCTCCAGCTCTCATCCCGATGCCAGACAACTCGGTTTCTACCTATATGTCCCTAATTTCCCAGTGCTGGAACTCAGAGCAAGTGAGACGAATTGAGTCCTTACTCGGGACCTTTAAGAGAAATACTTGAGACTCTAGCAGCCCTCTGTCTAACTCAGCCACATCCCAAGCTGGTTTTCACAACCAGAAATTACAGGGACTTCTCCTGCTGGCATTGGAACCCTGGGCAGGGGGGCTGGTAGGGGGCAGGGACTCCTTAATCTATAGGGAGCATCTCTGCATCCAAGATATCTCCTGAGTTTTATTGGCCACTCATGGGTGTGGGACCAGCCTATTCCACATCTCAGACCCTCCTATCAGTCTCAATGTGGTTTCGTTATATCCTTAGTTGTAGGACTTCAATTCAGCTGGATTTCAGGTGATTCTGAATGATGGTTGTGCTGTAGTTTAGTTGTAAATTTAATGTGGTTGTGGGGGGATTTGAGTACAACGTTTACCTACTCCACCATCTTGACCAGTTAAGCCATATACTTCTTAAACTTGAATTATTTTAACAATAAATACATCCATGTGTACAGTGGCTACAGTGTTTTTATATCTTATGTTGTATTTGAATAAAAAGTTAATAAATTGATTAGTGTTCATTGCATGTAGGTAAAGCATAAGTTAGAAGAATCCTAATAGACATTCCATAACCTGTGTATCTTTTGAAGACCCTTAAATGAGGCATCTGAGCCCTAGAGTTCCACTGGAACTGTCAGTGCCTTGAGAGGGTATCCTGGAGAAATACCATAATCCCAATGATCATTCTTAAGCATTCCTTTCCTACCTTGCTTCACTGTAAGCTCCAAACTCCAGAATGGTGTGTACAACTGAATTGTAGCAAGGTTCTATGTAGGATAAAATTTAATTTCCTGTGGCTTTTTTCTAAATCTCCCCAAGTTTATAATCCTCACATCTACAATTTATAAAATCTTTGAAAATTTTGAAACTAGCTTATTTATAGTCTAACAGATGTACGTGTGTGTGTGTGTGTGTGTGTGTGTGTGTGTGTGTGTCTCTAAACCCATGACAACATGTAATAAAAAAGTAGATTAATAGATTTGAAAAGAATGGCTATTTAATTTAAACTTTTTTTTTTTTTTTATAGATTTTGAAGGTATGGCTTTCCTTGAAACTGAGCAAGGAAAACCATTTGTGTCAGTATTCAGACATTTAAGATTACAGTATATTATCAGTGATTTGGCCTCTGCACGAATTATTGAACAAGATTCTCTAATACCTTCAGGTAAGAGAATATAATGAAATTATGATTTTAAGTAATATATGTATGATTAAATAGTAATATATATTATAGGAAAGCATACTTAATAAAAGTTATCCTTAATCCCAGGAAGATACACAGTTTTATACCAAAGCTGAATCATACCATGCAGATAATTTTCTGTGTTCACATCATATATTTTGAGTATTTTTCCATATCATTAAATACTCTTCAGACTATTTAAGTGGCTATATATTTTTCTGTAATATGGGTGTTCTTTTATTTTATTAACTAGTACACTACTTTGCACCAGACTTTTTAAAATGTTTTTTTGTAGTATTCTTTAAAATTTATAACTGCTTTTTCCTATTAATACTCCATAAATTTGCTTATTTTCTTTTTTCCTTATTCTAGTCTTAAAGCTCATATCAAAGCAAATGTAATAACTTTGCTAATTATAATTTAAATTTTTAAGACACTGATTTAATATTCTCAGTTAAGTCTCTAGTGGTTGTATAAGATTCATTTTAGTACTGTATCCTATCTAAAAAAAAAGAGTAATATGCAAATTGACCATACTTCTGCTATACTCACCAGCCACGCCCACTGGCCATGCCCACCGGCCAATCAGAGCAAGTATGCAAATTAATCCAACCAAGATGACTATGGCCACAGAGAGAGCAGGAGGGAGGCTTGGGTTGCCCCTGGCAATGGAGGTCTGCCCATGCTTCCACTTAAGGCAACAAAGTTTCAATGGCTTCTGCCACAGAGCAGCAGAAGGCTTGGCTACAAAGTTTCAATTGTAGAAGATAAATAAATCCCAGATACCAGGGCCTCTGCTTGGGTTGCTGGGGCGGGCATGGCCCCTCACCCAGGCCACCCTACGCCCCAAGGGAACACCACCCTGATCCAGGCCACCCTTCAGGGCAAACAGCTGGCCCCCAGCCGTGTACCAGGCCTCTATCCCATCTAATAAAAGAGTAATATGCAGATTGACCATCATTCCAACACACAAGATGACTGCCCCCATATGGATACAAGATATCCAGCAGGGGAGGGCAGTTGATAGGAACCAGGCCTGCAAGGGAGGGCAGTTGTGGGCGATCAGGCCAGCAGGGGAGGGCAGTTGGGAGGAACTAGCATGCACGAGAGGGCAGTTGGGGGTGATCAAGCCTGCAGGGGAGGGCAGTTAGAGGTGACCAGGCTGGCAGAGGAGGGAAGTTGGAGGTGACCGGGCCTGCAGAGAAGGGCAGTTGCGGGGGACCCAGGTCTGTAGGGGGGGCAGTTAGGGGTGACCAGGCCCACAGGGTAGGGCAGTTAGGGGCAAACAGGCTGGCAGGAGAGCAGTTAGGCATCAATCAGGCTGGCAGGGGATTGGTTAGGGGCAATCAGGAAGGCAGGCAGGTGAGCAGTTGGGAGCCAGCAGTCCTGGATTGTGAAAGGGATGTTCGACTGCCCGTTTAGGCTACTGAGGGGGCAGGGCCAGAACCTGTGATCAGAGGGAGCTGGGGGTCCCCTGCCCAGGCCTAAAGCATAGGCTACTAAACAGGGTCTCAGGTAATCACGAGGCTAGGACGTGGCAACAGCAATGGTTGTCATTCAGCTCTCTCTGCCGAGTTCTGTGTCCCGTGTCCCGCACCCCAGCACAGTAAACAATGAATCCTGTCCACACCTCTGCAAGAAGGCCACCCTCTCTTTCCCACTCAATGGCCGCTAGCCCAGTTTCTCCCTGTATGAGTCTGGGTCCCCAGAATCTCACTGGAAATGAGTTCAGAGAGTCAGGAACTTGTAACTCCCTCCCATTTGAAAAAAACAGCAAATGCCAGCCCAATTCTCAGCCTTTCTAAGCCTCTACACGCCCTACCAAGTCTCAATGCACTTTTTTCTTTCCTTCTAATTGTAGAACTTCCATTCTGCCAGCTTCCCCATGGTTCTGGGGAATAGTCATTTTGTCTTTTCGTTGTAGTTTTTTTGGTGTGGTTGTGAGAGGCAGCACGTCTAGGTATATACCTTATGCTACCATCTTGGTTCTCCCCCTCTGACCTATCTTGTTATTCCTCCCAAACCTTTCTGTTATGTGTTCTGGAACTTGGGTCTATCAACTTCCAAATCTTCCATCTCTTCCTTCCATTTAGTTCTCCCAAAGAATACTATTTTCTCTCTATAGAGGACTTTCTATTAAGACACCATGCCCCAGTATAGGAGTAGGAGGCCAGAAAGTCTTAGCCCCTCAATGCCCTTTCCAAATATTATTGCATACGATCAGACTAACCTTCTATCCTTTCTCTCTTTTCTTCACATTCACATAAGACTTGGACATTTCATTTAATTTCTACTTCCCCACTCCTGTACAGTCACATAATGATCATTCCACTTAATAACCTAGCTTCCTAGTAATTTGACCTCAACTCCAGTAACATTTATATTTGTTGAACATTAGGCACTCACCACCTCTGGAAACCATGAACCTTATAACCCAGAATTTCTTACCATGAGAAAGCTGGTATATATAAAGCTGGTATATATAAAGGCTATATATAACCTTTCTAGTATATTCATAGCCTCATTCCCTTTACATTGTTATTTTATTTCCAATCCATTTTAAGCCTTTCATTGTCTATCAGTCTTCCAAACTTCTGCTATTTTTGGCCCTTGGATTTCATAATAGATGATTTGAGCCACTCTCATTTTTATCTTCAATTTGTTCTTTATTTGGCAAATCCTAAAACTAAATTAAACCTTCTTTGTTCCTATACCCTCTAGTCTGTGCTGAGTACTGCACAGAGCAATCTACAACTTTTTAATTGATTCCTCTGCAAATTCACATTTCAACACAGCTTGGACCTTGGGCTATGCTACTTTTACTTGATTAGTCCCCTTTTTCATTCGCTTCCGCACTTATGTCAAACTTCTGCCACTCTGTTCAAGCTTCCAATCTAATCACCTCATTGTCAGCATGAACACTCTTCTGCTTTTTATATAAATTTGAGGTATTCAGGCAATAATTTATTTAAATTCCTAGTCTTCCCATCTGTCTGTTCTTCTGTCCCAGAAGTTGAGGTGCTTCTTCCCTGTTCAAGATAGCCTTGTTCATAATCCTATTTAACCTGTTTGTTCTGGAATTTTGCTTTATCAATTAATCTGTATCTTAAACCTTTTTCCCACCTATTTTTCCTCAGCCTATAAAATATGATCAGGTCTCTTTTGTTAGAAAGCAAAACAAAATACTCTCTGGACTCTGAGTCTCCATTCTAGCAACCTTCTTTATAGTAATCTATAGACTCTGTCTTTATCTCCCCACTCACCTTTCAGTCATTTCTTAGCTCACTGAAGTCTTTCTTTTGCCCTATTTCCCTATTTCATTTAACTTGCAAAAGTTGAGATTGTCCTTTTTGTAAAATATAGTGGCCTCATTTTAGTCTTATTTTAACTTCTGTAGCATTTTTATTGTGGTTAGTTTTTTCTTTAAATTCTCTATTGTACTACCTTAGTTTATACATTCTGTACTCTCTTGATTGTTTTCCTATCTCTCTGACTATTGCTTCTTTCCCCTTACTCTGTCTACCTTAACTTCCTGAGGGTGCTGTTGGCCCACTGATCTTTTCATTCTATGTACTATCCCAGAGTTTCCTCCTTCATGCATATGATTTATGAAGATTCCAGTTCTGACCTCTTTTCTGAGTTTCATACTTGGATATCCAACTGTTACTAGATGTCTACAAATTACTTCAGTTCATCTGTTGAAAACAGTTTTTACTTTTCTCTTATAGCCCCAATCACTGCCTTCATTTTTTCTTCCTGTGTTTACTGTATCATTAATCAACATCACTAATAACCCAGCCTTACAAAAAGGCAGAATCTGGAAGTCATCCTATATTCCTCCTAAACTCTTTGTCCGTATCCATTCACTGGTCCTGTAGGTATTTTTCACAGATAATTCTCAAAATCATCTCCTTTTCTTGCCCACAACCACACTCCCTTGTTTAAGATATTGTCATCTCTTGCTTGATTACTGTAGCACAGAATGTAACTGTGTCTTTGTTGGACTTACGTTTTTGAGGGCCATATGTTTTTCATCTTTTTCCTTCCAGTACATGGCACCAGATTTGATAAGTAGTAGGCACTCAGTTGGTGTAAATTAAAATTTTCTAAAACAGTTTATTTACTTACATATGGCTTATTAGTGCATTTATTCTGTCAAATAAGTTTGGATTCTAGCTCCTAACATAAGAACTTTAAAGGGGAGAGGGTAAGTAAATAAATATGTGTAGATTTTTCATTGTCCCAAGTAAATATGCCAGATTATACATTTAGCACCTATTATCTATAATAATGTATAATAATAAAAGCATAATATATAAATCGACTAAATGACCTTCCGGACAAAGCCAGGGCTGCAAGAGCTGGGGCAGCGAGGGCAAGGGCCTACTCTTGCACAAGTCTCACAAGTGCATCAGGTCTCACAAGTGCAACATAATCTTTTAAATTTATCAAGGCAGTTGTCATCATTTTTTAGATGAAGAGAAGTGTAACTGTCCTGTCACACAGCTAATGAGAAGCAAAGCTCAAATACAGTCCCAAGTCTGTCTTGTTCCAAAGCCCATTTTGTTTTCACTGTATCTCACTGCTTACCTAAAAGAATTCTATGATTATCCTCTTCAAGTTTGTACTATATCCAGTTGTAGAAACTTGACCAGTGGTGATTCAGTAACTTTGAATCATTATTCTTTTGAGTATGTTTATTAATTTTTTGGCTTTGGATAATAATGTAATAAAGTAAATATATTTTACTTATTTTGCATTGTTGGTGAGAAAGTGGGTATTCTTGTAACTTTTTATATCAGGAACTAGGAGCCCAGCGCAAACGGCATGGTGCTGCCCACCCTTGAGTTGCTGGTCTGGCCCTGCCTCCCTCTCTAGTCCTTGAAGCAGCCACAGCTGCTGCTGATCAGTTCCTTCCCCAACACAGGCACGCAGAGGTCCCTGCCACCCCGCCCCCGATGCTGTGCACACAACTTCCTCCTGTCCGGTCGACCTATTATGGTGTCCTGGTTAATTAGCATATTTCTCTATTTTGTGTGTGTGTGTGTGTGTGTGTGTGTGTGTGTGTGTGTGTATTCATATACTAGAGGCCCATTGCAGGAAGATTCCTGCAAGAATAGGGCTTCCTCAGGCCTATTCCTGCAAGAATAGGGCTTCCAAAAAAAAAAAAGAATAGGGCTTCCTGTGGCCTGAGCGAAGCAGAGAAAGGAATAAAGCCTGCCAAGGTGGGCTTCCCTCCCACACTTTCCCTCCCGCTGCCTCCACCACTGCCAACACCACTACCTGCCCAGGCAGGCTTCCCTCCCGCCTCCGCCCCATGCTTTCCATTTTCCCTCCCTCTTCAGTGTTCACTCACACCTGCATATGTAAATTAACATTATCTTTGTTGGGTTAATCTGCATACTCACTCTGATTGGCTGGTGGGCCTAGTGGAGTGATGGTTAATTTGCATGTTATCTTTCATTAGTGTAGATATATAAAGTATTGTTGTAGAAATGATGGGCACATCTAATGCTTGATGTATTTGTAAGTTAAAGAGATAATTGTTAAAGCAATAAGAATTTTGGGAAAATAAATTGATTAAAATAAAAAGATATATAAATGAATTATTTTTATTTCAAAAATAGTTTTGAATTACTCAGTACAGTACATTTGTCATCTTTTGGAGCTAGATTTTTAGAGTATCTTTGGGCCATACTTCTCCATAATTTTCTAGTATACTAATATTTTAATACCTATGTGCTCTTACAAAATAATTCTTATTTATCTATATAACAATTTTTTTATTATATAAGTTTTTTCTCCTTCACCTTCATGATCTGAATTCGACTTATGTGTTTCATATAATAGTTCATCTGTAGGCTGTTTTTTTGCTACCAGCTTTATTGATTATAAGAAGATTTTTGTCTGTGTTTGTACATGAAAATACTTTTTTTTTTTTCACTTAATGAGATGCTGAGCAAGTTAGGAGCTTATCTTTTGTTTGTTTTGTAACATTTATAAATCTAAGAGATTGGATTTTCAGATAGTATGCGTTTGGAGGCCTTCTTCCCTGTATTGTTTGTTTAAGATGAAATAATCTAAATAAAATCATTCTTACTTATTTATCCTATTTAAAAAACACTGTGTTTACATTCAAAACTGCTATAGTCTAGGTCTGCAGCTTGCTGGTCCATAACTCTGTCAAATACCCACTTTGATGTGCCCATTCTGAGTTTTTGTTTTGGAGTTTGGTCTGATAATGTTTAAAATAAGTGCTTATACTTGTTTTCACTGAGTGGAAGTTTCTTGATGCCACTTTTTCATAATTTTTCCACTGAACATTAACATGCCAAGAAGGATTCTGGCAAACTCTGCCTAGTGTATATATCTGCCTTCTGGAGATATGACTATATGACCATATTTAAAACTATTCATAAAGGAACAGGTTTCACTCATTTTCATCTCATATTTCTCAAATTCATTTTAGCAGAGATTCTTTTTGAGGATTTTTCTATATATTATCTGTCAACATTACATTTGAACTAGTGTCCTATTGACTTATTTTTGGCCTGCTGCTACTGGATAAAATGTCAGTGACCAGAAAGATTTCTAGATTTCTAATATGCTTTTTTAGATTAAGGCAACAAAGCGGGGACAAAAATATGCACCCATGTTTTTAATTTGTTAAAATGCTTTTGGTTTTGGTTTCTTTCTTTCTTTTTTTTTTTTTTTTTTTTTTTTTGCTTTTGGTTTTAAAGGAAATTATTTAAGGGTTGTTGAAACAACTTTTAAAACATTTTCATGGGATATATATATTATATGATATTAAGAATACATATGTGTAACCCTTTCATTCCAATTTTATAAGTGAATCAGGAAAAGCCATATTCTGTCTCTTGAATTTTAGACTGCAAACATAACCATTAGTGAGTTGAAAAATCATTTTTATGGGAAAGGATCAGCTTTTTAAAAAAATAAAAAAGCATGGCTCAGTGGTTAAGAGTAAACCTATGAACCATGAATCATGGTTCGATTTCCAGTCAGAGTACATGCATAGGTTGTGGGGCTCAATCCCCAATAGGGGGCATACAGGAAGTAGCCAGTTGATAATTTTCTTTCTTCATTGATGTTTTTATCTCTCCCCCTCTCTCTCTCTTCTCTCTGAAATCAATAAAAATATACTTTAAAATAAATAAGTAGAAGTAAAATACAGTAAAACAAAATTTCTAAATCTGGATGCATTGCAAATAAGATACAATACGTGTGTATGTATACTGGGTCACATAAACTTTGCTTTTCAGTAGTATCTACCTACTGGAGACAAATTGTCTGTGGCCTGAATATTTAGCAGTTATTCTTTATAATAGCAAGAATAGTATTTTGGCCCTAACTGGCTTGGCTCAGTGGATAAGAGCGTTGGCCTATGGACTCAAGGGTCCCAGGTTCGATTTTGGTCAAGCGCATGTACTTTGGTTGCGGGCACATCCCCAGGAAGGGGTGTGCAGGAGGCAGCTGATAGATGTTTCTCTCTCGATGCTTCAAACTCTCTATCCCTCTCACTTCCTCTCTGTATGAAAATCAATAAAATATATATATTTTTTTAAATTGGGGGAACAGAAGAATTCAAGAATTCTGAGGAAAGATACTAATAAATCAGTACAAATCATCTGGATACCTTTATTAAGACTTATGAAGTGAAAACCCAGATTTTAACCACACTAGAGTTTCCCCCTTCCTTTATTTTAGGTAGAGATTGAGAACGTAAAATATAGAAAAACTGCCCTGGCCAGGTAGCTTCGTTAGTTAAAGATTAGCCAAGGTTGTGGGTTTGATCCCCTAATTAGGGTGCATTGAAGAAACAATGAATGAATAAATAAGTGGAACAACAAAGCAATGTTTTATCTCTCTCTAAAATCAATAGGTAAAAAATTTTACATCATTAAAAAATAATAATCTTTTTGGTTAGGAATAAATAAAAGAAAAATATGGTGTTAAGCCAATTCTACTTATATTTTTAATATAGCCATGTTTTTATCTAAAATAATTTCAGCTTACACATACTGATTGATTTGGCGGGGGAAATTATGTTTATTAAAGGAAAATATCTGCAAATTTTATTCCATTTATAGTAATTCAAATTGGAATTTTTATTTTTAATAATAGTTACCTAAGTTTAATATGCTAGAATTATTTTTCTAGTGTGTATAATTCATCTGGTAATTTAAAGATGGTTTATTTTCCATTAATTAGTTATTTTTAGATAATAAAAGAACAATCCATTAGTTTTCTATTAAAACTTTTATAAAAACTGAAATTATTGCTTTAGGATATGTTTCTCACAAATGAAACTTATGAAAAGGAAACTGTTAAATACAAGAATATACTTTTAGCTAAAGATTTAAGTTCTAACTTAAATGTATATAATCTAAGTAGAATCTAACCTAAGGCAAAACAAAGTAGCACTTACCACCTTAAAAATATTTAAACCATATTGTTATAGCATATTTACAAGCTATAAATTACCAGCTTTATTTATTTCTATTCTAAACTTGAATTTAGAAAAAGTAACAATTTTATCAAATTCTTAAAACGTTTAAATCCATTATATTTTTCCATGTTTCTAATATATTTATTCATTTTTACATTTTAGGATGGTTGTCTTCTGTGTATAAACAGCAGTGGCTTGCTATGCTCCGAGCAGAACAAGACAGTGAGGTGGGGTAAGTATGTTACATTATATCATTTCTCATTAGAAAAAAACTTAGGCTATATGAATTTAAGGATATCCATTATATTGAAAAATCAGTAACAATATTGAAAAATCAAAAGCTATTAAAGTAAAGATCATGTAATCAGCTTTATTTCTTATCTTTCTACTAGAGGCCCGGTGCACAAAATTCGTTCACTCATGTGTCTGGGGGAGCAGCCCTCAGCCCAGCCTGTGCCCTCTTACAGTTTTGGAGCCCTCAGAGGCTGTCCAGCTGACAGCTTAGGCCTGCTCCCCATGGAGGTTCCTGCCACTGCCACTGTACTCACTAGCCATGAGCCCAGCTTCTGGCTGAGAAGTGCTTCCCTTGTGGGAGTGCACTGACCACCAGGGGGCAACTCTTGAATTGAGTGTGTGCCCCCTGGTGGTCCTGCCATTGGGAACAGCAACATCCCCCAAGGAGTCCTATATTGCGAAAGGGCACAGGCCAGGCCAAGAGAACCCACCAGTGCATGATCAGGGCTAGGGAGGGACTGCAGGAGGGCTCCAGGGCATGTCTGACCATCTCACTCAGTCCCAATTAGCCAGACCCCAGCAGCAAGCTAACCTACTGGTCAGAGTGTCTGACCCCTTGTGGTCAGTGCACATCATGTTGACTGGTCAACCAGTCAACTGTCAGCCCCTGGGTGGTTGAGTGGCCTTAGCATATGATTAGCATATTATGCTTTGATTGGTTGAATGGCTGACTGGACAACTGGATACTTAGCATATTGTTAGGCTTTTATTATATAGGATAACATTATCAATCTTGTAAATATTTTTCTGGTCAATTATAATAATGGAATGTTTGAAGTGTCATTTGCTATATTAGTGAAATTGAATAACTCATATACTTTGTTTCACCTAGTATTATATTACAGTTTTCTTTTAACATATTAAAATATTACTTGGCCCACCCAAAATGCGTGCAATAAAGTGATTCTCCACCCAAAAATAAATAAATAAATAAAATAATAAAATAAAATATTACTTGGAATAATCCTATATAATAAAAACCTAATATGCCAAGTGTGCAGTCATCCGGTCGGCCATTCAACCAATCAAAGCATAATATGCTAATCATATGCTAAGGCTGCTCAACTTCTTGCAATGACATGCATTGACACCAGGGGGCAGACAGTTGACCAGTTGACCGTCGCTATGATGTGCTCTGACCACCAGGGTGCTGACAATTAACTGGTCAACCAGTTGCTAAGATAAGCACTGACCACCAGGGGGAAGATGCTCTGATGGTAGGTGAGCTTCCTGCTGGGGTCTGGCTGATCAGGACTGAGCAAGATGGGCCAGACATACCTTGGAACTCTCCCACAATCCCTTCCCAGTTGGCCAACATCCCACATCACTTTCTGGCCCCAATCATGCACTAGTGGGATCACTCAGCCTGGCCTGTGCCCGCTCGCAATCTGGTACCCCTCGGGATGTCAGAGAGCTGGTTTAGGCCCAATTTCACAGGCCAGGCCAAGGGACCCCACTGGTGCACGAATCGGTGCACTGGGCCTTTAGTGCTTTCATAAAGGATGATTTTTATGAAGAATTTTGAGTCTAAAATTAATTAACATCTTCTTATTACAGATTGCCTTACCCAAAGCATATGACCTTCTACATAAGTATTTATGGGAAAGAAAAATATATCTTCTTTCTATTCACAGTCCTTTGTGGTTTACAGAAGTATTTTCACATTTATTATTTGATCTTTATACTAGTTCCTTGGTATAAGTAGAGTGATGAGACAGTCCATGTATGAGTATATAAAAGAGGTCTTAAGAACTTTAATATTTTTGTCCCTGATTCCTTTTAACCACTTTTTTTAAAGATTTTTTTTTATTATTGATTTTTAGAGAGAGAAGAAGGGAAAGGGAGAGAAACATCGATATGAGAGTGAGACATCAATGGGCTGCCTCCTGCATGCCTCCTACAAAGGATTGAGCCTGAAACTCGGGCCTGTGCCCTGATCGGGAATAAAACTGGCAATCATTTAGTGCATGGGTTTATGCCTTACCAACTGAGCCACACTGGCCTAGGCTAACCCATTTATATATACCAGTGGTTCTCAACCTTCCTAAGGCCACGACCCTTGCATACAGTTCCTCATGTGGTGGTGACCCCCAACCATGAAATTTTGCTACTGTTATGCATCGTGATGTAAATATCTGCATTTTCCGATGGTCTTAGGCGACCCCTGTGAAAGGGTCGTTCGACCCCTAAAGGGGTCGTGACCCACAGGTTGAGAACCGCTGATATATACCAAAGAACTTCCTAAAATAATGGCCTCATTATGTTTATATCCAAAAAATAAGTGTATGAAAGTTTCATATGACTTTATTTTAACGATTATGAGATTATCCAGAGTTCTTAGTTCTCCTTTATATCCCATCTTTTTGCAAATATATTCATAGAATACTTACTTATCTTATACAAACATAAGATTGTTGAAACAGAAATAATAAATCAAAAACTAAAAAACGAAAGTTAATTCTCTAGAGCAGTGGTTCTCAACCTTTTTTAATGCTGTGACCTTTTAATACAGTTCCTCATGTTGTGGTGACCCCCAATCATAAAATTACTTTTGTTGCTACTTCATAACTGTAATTTTGCTGCTGTTAATGAATTAAATGTAAGTATCTGTGTTTTCTGATGGACTTAGGCTCTACAGCAGTGGTTCTCAACTTGTGGGTCGTGACCCACAGGTTGAAAACTGCTAGCAAGGTCGCCTAAGACCATCGGAAAACAGATATTTACATTATGATTCATTAACAGTAGCAAAATTACAGTTATAAAGTAGCAATGAAAATAATTTTAAGATTGGGGATCACCACAACATGAGGAACTGTATTTAAAGGTCACAGCATTAAAAAAGGTTGAGCTGAGACCGGTTTGGCTCAGTGGATAGAGCTTCGGCCTGCGGACTGAAAGGTCCCGGGTTCGATTCCGGTCGGGGCATATACCTTGCTTGCGGGCACATCTCCAGTGGGGGGCGTGCAGGAGGCGGCTGATCGATGTCTCTCATCGATGTTTCTGACTTTCTATCCCTCTCCCTTCCTCTCTGTGAAAAATCAATAAAATATATTTTTAAAAAAATAAAAAATAAAAATAAAAAAGGTTGAGAACCACTGCTCTAGAGGAATTCAGATTTGAAGCATTTTGGTAATGGAGGAAGTGCTTTATAAATCATTCTACTTTTGTATATTCAGTTTTTAACTGTTGGATGTTCTTCATTTTTTAAAGATTTTTCTCGTCTATATACTTATTGAATTTAAAATAGAGTCTCACCGCAGGAATTGAGCTAGCATAGTGGTTTTCTTGCTCTCAGAAATATAGAATTAATTATATTGGCCCTCATGAAGCACTCTATCCACAGATATTTAACATCTACTCATTTTACAGGACTATTAAAGTGAGGACTAGATTTAATCAATGAATTCTTATTTTTATCTGCACCACAAAATATTTATTTTTTTAACAAGTTTTAAAACATTTATTTTTTTTAACTAGTAACAAGGTTTTCTGTTCTTTTTAACTCAATTCTTTTTCAATTATTAGTTGCCTATTTCCTATGAGATTTCATGATTTATGTATATTTGTAGGCCTCAAGAAATCAATAAGGAAGAACTAGAGGGAAACAGCATGAGGTGTGGTAGAAAGCTTGCCAAAGATGGTGAAGTAAGTATCGGTTGTGACTTTTAATAATTTTCATACAAATTGCTCTAGTTTCAGTGCAAAATTCATTTTTAGTTACAGTCAGACACCAGAAGAGTTTTTTGATACAGTCTCTATAGCATGATCTCCTGGACAAAAAGTTACATGCTCATTGGTGATTGATTATTAGGCCTTGTATCAGTGTTGAACTTTTTGGGTCCAGAAAAAAGATATGAGAAGATCCCTGGGCAATACAGAAATTAAGATAAGTAAGCAATTATATGGGAACTGTTACATAGTTGAAAAAGTAATTCTATTTTATAATTACCATCAAAGACATTTAAACCATTTCATTGCTAGAATGAAGAATTACATTTTTTTATTACCCCCAATATAATTGTGAAAAAGTGAAACAAAAGTGTTATGAATCCATCTGCTGCTGTGTCCAATCCTACTTGTTATTTTATTTTTTGTTTTGTTAATCCTTCCCTGAGGATATTTTCCCCCATTGATTTTTAGAGAGAGAGGAAGGGAGGGGGGAGAGAAAAAGACACGTGTATGTGAGAGACACACATCTTATTGGTTGCCTCTCTCACAACATCCTGACCCCGGGTCAGGGATAGAGCATGCAACCAAGGTACATACCCTTGACCAGAATCGAATCCTCAACCCTTCAGTCAGCTAGGGTTCTCTAATTTTTTTAAAAAGTAGATTGCAACTCATTAAATTTATTTTATGATTCACTAAAGGGACTTAAACTACATTTTTTAAAACTCCACCCCTTCAAAATCTCCATTTCAAGCATATCATTTTTAGACTTTACCTCCTATTATCTTTCTAGCTCTGTCCCCTCTAGCACCTGACTCCAACAGGTTTTTGGTATTTTTTTTTAACTCCATTGATTTTTGGAGAGATTGGAAGGGAGGAGTGGTGGGGAGGGAGAGAAAATGAAACATATATCTATGTGAGAGAGGTACATTGATTGGTCACCTCCCACATGCACCCCAACAGGGCCTGGAAATTGAACCTGCAACCTAGGTACATGCCCTTGACCGGGAATCAAACCTGGGACCCTTGGATGTGCAGGCCAGTACTCTACCACTGAGCACACAGGCCTGGGCCCTTGACTTGTATGCATAATGTCCCTCTTGTCAAACTCACCTGGCAAAACCCAATTCTTATTAAATACCAACTTCCCATAAACTCCATGCCTGCTCCCAAACAGATGAATGTAACTAAAGAAAAACATACCCCCCAGGAGTTTGTAACTAAAGTTCAAGCAGGTTTTGAGTGTTGTATGATGATCCTTCTAAAGTCCCCTAAGTGAATGTATCCTCCCACTCTGAGTAACTCTCATACCTTCTTCAAAGGGGCAGTGCTACTACCATCATTCTTACTGATGGCCTTGCTTCTTCATTTGGAAAATAAGAGTAGGAGAATTTGTACATCCTCCTACCAATAATCCTACCATGCTAGCTGCATCTGTAGCTATGCGACGCACTTTCCCTCTTAGTAGAATAGATAAATCATTTGCTTCTATCCTATTCCATTCCCTCCTGGACTCCATCTCTTCTCATCTGTTCAAAACTTTTGTTCCTGCAGTTATCACCTCTCTCTCCTGTGTATTCAATTGTTCTCTTCTAATGCTCGCTTTGGCAGCACATATACTAAAAAAATTTTTCTCTTCTAGTATATTTAGCATATAACATGCTGCAGCTTGACCCATCTTAAACCATATCCTGACCCCACGTTCGCCTCTACCTACCACTTTGTTTCTATGCAGCCCTTTGAAGCAAAACTCTGAAAAAGTTGATTGTGTTTGTTGTCTATTCCTGTTTTCTAATGTTCTTTTTTTTAATAAATCTCTATTGTTCAGATTATTACAAATGTTCCTCTTTTTCCCCCCATAGCTCCCCTCCTCCTGGTTCCCACGCCACCCCAACCTCTGCCTTTACCTTCCCCCCACTACCCTCATCAATAGATGTATGATTTTTGTCCAGACTCTTCCCACACCCCCCAACACCATTTCCCCCCGAGAATTTTCAGTCCACTCCCTTTCTATGCCCCTGATTCTATTATATTAACCAGTTTATTCTGTTTATTGGATTTTTTATTCACTTGATTTTTTAGATTCACTTGTTGATAGATATGTATTTGTTGTTCATAATTTTCATCTTCACCTTTTTCTTCTTTTTCCTCTTCTTCTTTTTTTTTTTTTAAATTAAATCTTCCTTGTTCAGATTATTACAATTGTTTCTCTTTTTTTCCCCTTCATAGCTCCCATCCACCCGGCTCCTACCCCTCCCTCTTCCCTTGACCTCATCCATAGGTGTATGATTTTTGTCCAGTCTCTCCCTGTACCACACTCAGCCCTTTGTCAGTTCACTCCCTTTCTGTGATTCTATTATATTCACCAGTTTATTCTGTTCATCAGATTTTTAATTCACTTAATTTTTAGATTCACTTGTTGATAGATACGTATTTATTGTTCATAATTTTTTATCTTTACCTTTTTCTTCTTCCTCTTCTTAAAGAGTACCTTTCAGCATTTCATATAATACTGCTTTGGTGGTGATGAACTCCTTTAGCTTTTTCTTATCTGTGAAGCTTTTTATCTGCCCTTCAACTCTGAATGATAGCTTTGCTGGATAGAGTATTCTTCGTTATAGGCTCTTGGTATTCATCACTTTGAATATTTCTTGCCACTCTTGTCTGGCCTGCATAGTTTCTGATGAGAAATTAGCTGACAATCATATGGGTACTCCCTTATAGGCAATTAACTGTTTTTCTCTTGCTCTTTTTAATATTCTCTCTTTGTCTTTTGCTCTTGGTATTTTAATTATGATGTGTCTTGGTGTGGTCTTTCTTTGGGTTCCTTTTGTTTGGGGTTCTGTGTGCTTCCTAGACTTGTAAGTCTTTCTTTCATCAGGTGGGGAAAGTTTTCAGTCATTATTTCTTCAAATAGGTTTTCAGTATCTTGTGCTCTCTCTCTTCTTCTGGCACCCCCATAATTCTGATGTTGGTACACTTGAAGTTGTCCCAGAAGTTCCTTATACTATCTTCATATTTTTGGATTCTTTTTGCTTTTTGCTTTTCCAGTTGGATGTGTTTTGCTTCTTTGTATTTCAAATCTTTGACTTGATTCTTGTGATCCTCTAGTCTGCTGTTGGATCTTTGTATATTTTTTTTTTATTTCAGTCAGTATATGCTTAATTTCTAGTTGGTCCTTTTTCATATCCTCGAGGTTCTCGCTAAATTTATTGGCCTTTTCTAGAAACCTTACAACTGTGGTTTTGAACTCTACATCCAGTCGTTTGCTTTCCTCCATTTCTTTCATTTGTGACCTTTTTCTTTGTCTCTGCATTTTAGCTGCTCTTTGAGTTGATAGAGTGGCTTTGTGTGCTAGGTGTCCTATAGGGCCTAGTTGGCTCAGCCTCTCCAGTTACCTGAGGTGGACACTCCTGGTTCACCCCTTTGTGGACTGTGTGCACAGTCTTGTAGTTAAACCTTGATTGTTGTTGGTATCACTGGGAGGGATTGACCTCCAGTCCATTTGGCTGTGAGGATCAGCTGTGTCTATGCTGGGAGAACTTCTGTGTTAGAAACACCCTCATGAGACAAAACTTGCTTCAGTAGGGCTTTGGTGCTCACTCAGTCTGCCCCCTGAGTGTGTTTCTTATGGATCTGAGGAATTGTAATCTGGATGGTTCCATTCTGACCCCTGGATGCATTGGCTCTTGGATCTCCAAGGAGGTGCTAATTTAGCCTCTGCCTGAGGCCACCCAGCAGGAGCTATAGAGAGATCTGCAGATCCCTCTTCTTTTCTTGGGTTTTGGAGGTGCTCAGATGAGGCCCAGCTATGAAGTAATGCCAGCTGTTATGGGGCGTGGGTCTTCTTTTGGATGTTCTGAATCTCAGTGTCTCAGCTGCAGTTTGTTACAGGACCAGGTCCTTCATATGCAAAAGCCTCTGCACTCAGCTTGAATGGGGCGGAGTCTCAGGGTGGAGGAGACAGGCTTCCTGCCTTAAGAGGCCCCTGGGTCTCAGTGTCCCGTGGTAATCACTGCAAACACCTCTGAGAGAAAGCCACCTCAAGTTTCGCCCACTGCCAGACAGTCCAGTTTCTCCCCATATGGTCTGGTCCCCAGAGTCTTTCCCAGAACTGGAGTTCAGAGCAGTTGGGAGCTTTTCTCTCTGTTCCGATTGAGAAAGCCAGCCCTCAGTTGCCAGCCCTCTCCGTGTGTGTGCGCCTCCGTACCTCTGCCTTCTGCAGCTCCTGTGAGTCTCAGTGTGCTTTTCTCTTTCCTTCTAGTTGTAAAATTTCCACTCAGCCAGCTTTCCTGTGGTTCTGGATGATGTCCATTTTGTATTCTAGTTGTAGTTTTGAAATGGTTGTGCAAGGCAGCAGGTTAGGTGTTTACTTATGCTGCCATCTTGGTTTTTCCTCTAATGCTCTTTTGAATCCACTCCAATTCATTTACTTCAGTAAACTACAGTGAAGCTATTGTGACATTATTATCAGTGATTTCCACATTGCTAAGTCAAGTATTTAGTTTTTAGTCTTCAGAAAGCTCCTGGCAATGTGACACGGCGGTTCACTTCTTCTTGGAGATATTCTTCATTTGAGTTACAGAACTGCATACTTTGCTGATTTTCTTCCTACTTCATTGGCTGCTTATTCTGCATCTTTGCTCGATTCTTTAACTCTTTCTCAACAAGTATTAGTGTGACTAACAACTCATACTTGGACATCTTCCCTATCTATGCTCACCCCTAAGTGATCTCATCTTGTCCCATGACTTTACTCTGATGACTTTTAACTCCAGATTCATCTATTCAGCTACTTGCTTGACATCTTTTTTAGAATCCTAGTAGCATCTCAAATATCCCAAGAGTCCCAAGCTGAATTCTTGGACTTCATCCCCAAGCTTCCTACTTCCCATATAGCCTACAATCCATAACTGGCTCCTTTGTTCATATTGCATAAGCTCCGTTCTTTGGGTTTTTTCTCTCTTTCATACCACATGTGTTATCCACTAGAAATCCTCTAGGCTCTACCTTCAAAATATATTCTTCACATATTTACTACTGCCACCCAAGTCCAAGCCACCATTATCTCTTGACTAGGTTGTTATGGTAGCCTCCTAACTGCTCTCCTTATTTTTCACTCTTGTTGTCCTACATTCAATATTCCATACAACAGTGAGTCATCTTTATAAAGTACAAGTTAGATCATGTCACTTCCTTCTATAAACTTTTCCATTAGCTACATACTACACTTAGAAGAAATCCAAACTCTCCCTTATCATGGTCTACTAGGCCCTACATTTTCTGACTCCTGACTGACTCTTTGAACTCATCTCCAGCTTTTGTCCCCCTCAGTTATTACCCTAGCCACATCGCCATTCTTGCCATTCCTCAGATAAGCCAAACAGGTTTTTCCTACAAAGCTTTGTACTTACTATTCTCTTTGACCCTTTTTCCCCAGATAACTATCTACTCCTTTTCTTAGTTGACTCGGGCCTCCACTCACCTAGCATCTCCTTAGAGAAACTGCCCTTGACAACCTGTCTGAACCAGCAGGCTCCCCAACTGCAAGCCCCCCTCCTCTACCTTGTTCTCTTTCCTGACAAGTCTGTTCAGTTCTCTTTTCTTTCATTCCACTTTACTCCATATGCATTATTAATCTATTTCCACACAAGCATTAAAATATACATTCTATTAAGGCAGAAACTTACTGCTACTTCTTCAATGCTTAGAGCACATAGTATGTGCTCAATAGATATTGGTGAACTATTAAATTAGTTTTGTACTGGTAATTCATAGTGTCAACTAAACACTTGAAGACCCTAGCTTTACTTCACTCTACCATACCATCTTACTTAATAGCCCCTCATTATTTAACTGTAGGATAAACAAACTTGTGAACCTAATACGGTATTTCAAATTATTCAGTTGTATATTTGTTGGTAACTTACAGTATTTTAAAATACTTTTAAAGGTAGTTTTTAATAGGCTCTTACTATCTCCATTTAGACTCCCAGACCCTTAATCTATACCTACTTAGAGTTGTAGTGAAGAGCCACAATTACATTTGATAGAATTACGTCATGGAGATATATAAAACAGATCACAAAGAAGTGATATTAGGAAAGTACTTTAAGGAACAATGATCATAAAGGCTGCTTTTGGGCTTTGATATATACTCTATCTGTATGGTACACCTTTATAAATATTCAGATATATGGAAACCTCAAGGGAAAGGCACTGTGTAGAAAGCCTTAAGGGAAAGGCACTGACAAAAAGTATGGACCCATGAGAGAAATATTTGGAATGAGTTAGAGAGAAAAAAACTCATTTTGAACTTCGACTTGCTAATGTGACAAACTGAAGTAAATCTTTCTCTTTTCTGTTTCTTAGTACTGCTGGCGGTGGACAGGTTTTAACTTTGGCTTTGACCTGCTGGTAACTTACACCAATCGATTCATCATTTTCAAACGCAATACACTGAATCAGCCCTGTAGTGGATCTGTCAGTTTACAACCTCGAAGGAGCGTAGCATTTAGGTAGGTTGGGATCTCCACACCCTATTTCAACTCACTCCCAAAGAAATATAAAAAATGAAATAAAACCATTGTAATTTACACCAACAATAGCAGAACTTGGATAAGATCCAAATATATTAATATGCAAGGGAATAAGGCTCCATTCCTATAATCCTATATAATAAAGAGGTAATATACAAATGGACCATCACATCCTTGCACAAGATGGCTGCCCCAATATAGTCACAAGATGGCCAGCAGGGGAGGGCAGTTGGGGGAACCAGGCCTGCAGGGGAGAGCAGTTGAGGGTGACCAGGCCTGCAGGGGGAGGGCATTTGGGGGGCAACCAGGCCTACAGGTGAGAGCAGTTGGGGGTTCCCCGGGCCTGCAAAGGAGGGAGGGCAGTTGGTGGGGACCAGGCCTGCAGGGGAGGGCAGTTGGGGGCCACCAGGCTGGCAGAGGAGGGCAATGGGGACAATCAGGCTGGCAGAGGAAGGCAGTTGGGCCGATTGGGGGGGGGCAGTTGGGGACAATCGTGTGGGCAGGGGAGCAGTAGACGTCGATCAGGCTGGCAGGGGAGTAGTTAAGGTGTGATCAGGCTGGCAGGCAGGTAGGTGAGAAGTTGGGAGCCAGCAGTCCTGTATTGTGAGAGGGATATCCGACTGGTGGTTGAAACCCGATCCCTTTGGGCATTAGACATCCCCCAATGGGTCCCAGATTGGAAAGGGTTCAAGCTGTGCTGCGGGACAGCACCCTGCCCCCAGTACACAGATTTTGTGCACCTGGCCTCTAGTATATTAATAATATAAGTCAATGGTCAGCAAACTGTGGCTCTTTGGCCCCTTGAGTGTGGCTCTTCCACAAAATACCATGGCCTGGGTGAGTCTATTTTAAAGAATTGGTGTTAGAAGAAGTTTAAGTTTAAAAAATTTGGTGCTCAAAAGAAATTTCTTTTTAAAAAGAAATATATTTTATTGATTTTTTACAGAGTTAGAAACATTGATGAGAGAGAAACATCTATCAGCTGCCTCCTGCACACTCCCTACTGGGGATGTGCCTGCAGCCAAGGTACATGCCCTTGATTGGAATTGAACCTGGAACACTTGAGTCTGTAGGCCAATCCTCTCTCCACTGAGCCAAGCCAGTTAGGGCAAAAAAGAAATTTCAATCGTTATACTGGTGATAATTGGCTCTATTGACTAATGAGTTTGCCAACCACTGATCTAAATCATAAGATACAGATCTAGTATGTCAGGGAGAAAGATAGGCTGTAATATGAATGATAAAGGATTAATACTGGGCTTGATGCTGAAGCTGTTATTTGCTGCTATTCCTAGCAAGTAAAAAATCCAAACTGGAAATACAGCAAGGTATTTTTCCATGAAAACATGCTTTGTATTATCCTTCACTTTCTATAAGATTTAATATGTCCAATTTTGCCTGATAGTTGAGCTGGCAATATTTTTCCGAAGAGGATGCTGACAAATTAGAAAATAACTTAATGAACGTTTTTTTAACTGAATAAATCTTTATTGTTCCGATTATTATAATTGTTCCTCTTTTTTCCCCCTATAGCTCCCCTCCACCTGGTTCCCACCCCACCCTCTGCCCCTACTTCCCTGTCACTGTCCTCATCCATAGGTGTACAATTTTTGTCCAGTCTCTTCCCCCACTTCCCCCATACCCCTTCCCCCCTGAGAATTGTCAGTCCACTCCTTTTCTGTGCCCCTGATTCTATTTATTCTGTTCATCAAATTTTGAACTCACTTGATTTTTAGAATCACTTGTTGATATGTATTTGTTGTTCATAATTTTTTATCTTTACCTTTTTCTTCTTCTTCCTCTTCTTAAAGAGTACCTTTCAGCATTTCATATAATACTGGTTTGGTCTTGATGAACTCCTTTAGTTTTTACTTATCTGTGAAGATCTTTACCTGACTTTCAATTCTGAATGATAGCTTTGCTGGGTAGAGTAATCTTAGTTGTAGGTTCTTGCTATTCATCACTTTAAATATTTCTTGCCACTCCTGTCTGGCCTGCATAGTTTCTGTTGAGAAATCAGCTGAGAGTCGTATGGGTGCTCCCTTGTAGGCAATTAACTGTTTTTCTCTTGCTGTTTTTAATATTCTCTCTTTGTCTTTTGCTCTTGGCATTTTAATTATGATGTGTCTTGGTGTGGTCCTCTTTGGATTCCTTTTGTTGGTATTCTCTGTGGTTCCTGGACGTTTAAGTCTATTTCTTTCACCAGATGAAGGAAGTTTTCAGTCATTATTTCTTCAAATAGGTTTTTAATATCTTGCTCTTTCTCTTCTTTTGCCACCCCCATAATTCTGATGTTGGTATGCTTGAAGTTGTCCCAGAGGCTACTTATACTATCTTCACATTTTTGGATTTTTTTTCTTTTTCTTTTCCAGTTGAGTGTTTTCTGCTTCTTTGTATTTCAAATCTTTGATTTGATTATTGTGTTCCTCTAGTCTGCTGTTAGGTCTCTATATAATTTTTTTTAGTATATTTTATTGATTTGTTACAGAGAGGAAGGGAGAAGGATAGAGAGTTCGAAACATCGATGAGAGAGAGACATCGATCAGTTGCCTCCTGCATGCCCCCTACTAGAGATGTGCCTGCAACCAAGGTACATGCCCCTGACTGGAATTGAACCTGGGACCTTTCAATCTGCAGGCCAGCGCTCTATCCGCTGAGCCAAACCAGTTAGGTTTCTGTATAATATTTATTATTTCAGTCAGTGTATGTTTAATTTCTAGTTGGTCCTTTTTTATATCCTCAAGGGTCTTGCTTATAACTGTGGTTTTGAACTCTATATCCAATTGTTTGTTTTCCTCCATTTCTTTCATTTTTTATCTGTTTCTTTGTCTCTGCATTTTCACTGCTTCCCTGAGTTGGTAGAATGGCTTTTTGTGCTAGGTGTCCTTTATGGCCCAGTAGCTCCACCTCCCCAGTTACCTGAGGTGGACTCTCTTGGTGCACCCTTTTGTGGACTGTGTGTACAGCTTTGTTGTTGGTATCACTGTGGGGGGATTGACCTCCAGGCCAATTGGCTGTGAGGATCAGTTCTGTCTATGCCGGGAGAACTTCTGTGCTGGAGTCCGCCTTATGAGACAAGACTTGCAAAATTGCAAAACTTCTGTGCTCGGCTTGCATGTGACGGAGTCTCAAGGCTGAGCAGACAGTCTTAGCTTCCCATCAGCCCTGCCCTATGAGGCCGCTGTGTCTCAGTGTCCCTCGATAATCACTGTAGCCCTCTCTGCATGCACTCATGTGCATGCACCTCCAGACCTCTGCCTTTCTTGGCTCCCCTGAGTTTCTGTGCTCTCTGGGGACCTGTATGAGTCTGGGTCCCTAGGATCTCGCCCGAAACTGGGGTTCAGTACAGTCAGAACTGGAGTTCATCGCAGACAGGAGATCCCGTCTTCCTCCTGCTAGAGAAAGCCAGAGGCACACTCAGCAGTCAGTCCTCTCTGCGTGCACTTGCACGCGCGCCTCCAGACCTCTGCCTTTTGCGGCTCTGTTGAATTTCTCTGCACTCCTACCTTTTCCCGACAGTCCAGACTCCCTCCTATTTGAGTCTTGCCCAGAACTGGGGTTCAGTGCAGTCAGAATTGGGGTTCATTGCAGTCAGGAGTTTCCATCTCCCTCCTGCAAGAGGAAGTCCGCCAGGCTCTCTGCCGCCCATCCTCTCCACGCACATGTCTCCATACCTTAGCTTTTTTTGCAGCTCCTCTGAGTCTCCATGAGCCTCTCTCTTTTCCTTCCAGTTGTAGAGTTTCTACTCAGCCAGCTTTCCTATGGTTCTGAATGATGTCCGTTCTGTGTTTTAGCTGTAGTTTTGAAATTGTTGTGTGAGGCAGCAGTTTAGGTGTTTACCTATGCTGCCATCTTGGTTTCTCTGAACATTTTTTTAAATCACTTATTTATACTTAACCTTAAATTATACACAAAATTAACTCAAATGGAGCAAAGAGCCCTAGCTGGTTTGGCTCAGTGGATAGAGCGTCCGCTTACGATGGAATGAAGGGTCCCAGGTTTGGTTCCCGGCTAAGGGCACATGCCCAGGTTGCAGGCTCAATCCCCAGTAGGGGGCGTGCAGGAGGTAGCCGATCAATGATTCTATCTCATCATTGTTTCTATCTCTCCCTCTCTCTTCCTCTCTGAAATCAATAAAAAAAATATATTTTGGAAAAAAATGGAGCAAAGACCTAAACATATAAGAGCTAAAACTATAAAACAACTCTTGGAAGAAGATACTGGGGAAAGCTTCTTAACATTGGATCTGGCAGTGATTTCTACAGTATAACACCAGAGCATAGGCAGGAAAGGAGAAAGAAAAATTGGACTTCAGCAATATTAAAAATCGTGCATAAAGGGCATTATCAACAGTGAAAAGGCAACCCACAGAATGAGAAAAAATATTTGATAACCTATATATTTAATAAGGAATTAATATCCAGAATATACAGAAATCTCCTAAAACTCCACACAAAACAAACTATCAGATTGAAAAATGAGCAAATAACTTAAAGCATTTCTCCATAGAAGATATAAAAATGGTCAATAAGCCTATGAATCATCAGCATTAATCATCAGGGAAATGCAAATCAAAACCACAATGAGATACCACCTCCCACCCGTTAGAATGGCTATTGCCAAAAACAAAACAGTATTGGTGAGAACATAGAGAAGTTGGACCCTTGCACATTGCTGGTGGGAATGTAAAATGATAAATCTTTTGTGGGTAATGCTGCTGCATTTCCACAAAAATTAAACAATTACCATAAAATCCAGCAATTCTTATTCCTGGTATATACCCCAAAAAATTGAAAGCAGGGACTTGAACAGATATTTGTACATTCATTTTATAACAGCAGTAGAGCCCCCCAGCCCCGCCCCCTGGTTGAACTCCCAGACGAAATCCCAGTGAAGCAGACAATTTGCATACTATGCTTTTATTATATAGGATTATTCATAATAGCTAAAAGGTAGAAGCAATCCTGTTTCCATTGAGAAATGAACAGATAAACAGATAAACTCAACCTTAAAATGGAAGAATATCCTGACACATGCTACAACATGAACCTTGAAGACATTATACTAACTGAAATAAACCAGTCACAAAAGAACAATTATTGTATTTATTTGACTCACATAAGGCATCTGGAGTAAACAAGTTCATAGAGACAAAGTAGGATAGTGGTTGTCTGGAACTGGGGTTAGGGCAAATGGAGAATTTGTGCTTACTGAGTACAGAGTTTCAGTGGGCAAATGAAAAAGTTTAGAAGACAGATGGTGGTCTGAGTGCAGAACAATGTGAATCTATTTATTGCCAAGAACTGTACACTTAAAAATGGTCAAATGGTAAATTTTATGTATATACTACCAACGTAACAAAGACACTATTTTTTCAGTTATGTGTAATAGCACAGCTTGTAAATCTAAATGGAATCAGTTTATAGTTTGAAAAGACTTTTTTAAAGTTTTTTTTATCAAATAAAGACTTAGAGAATATGGAAGACAAAAATAAATATTAAAGTGAAGGGGGCTTATTTAAATTTGTGGTTTTAAAAAATTGTATGTGTATTTTTTTTATTTGTGGTTGTTTTTTTTTTTAAATCCTAGATTACGTTTGGCCTCTTTCGATAGTAGTGGGAAACTAATATGTAGTAGAACAACTGGCTATCAAATACTTACACTTGAAAAGGATCAGGTATGTTTGATTACTTTTTTGTTTCATTATATTTGTCTTTTGAATCCTTTAGTTAGAATTTATATACATATATTTTTTTTTTTACTTGATAATAGACAAAAATGTAAATGGACTGTACTTCCGCTAAGCCCACCAGCCAATCAGGAGTGATATGCAAATTAATCCAACAAAGATGGCAGTTAATTTGCATACACAGGTGCTGAGTGACTGGGGGTGGAGCCTCTGGACAACATGGGAAGGCAGGGCCAGAGCAGAAAGGGGCTGGGCCTGAGTGGAAAGGCAGTGCTGGCAGCCAGGGAAAGGAAGACCCATTCTAGCAGAATCTTTGTGCATCAGGCTTCTAGTATATATATATTTGTATTGATTTCAGAGAGGAAGGGAGAGAGAAATAGAAATCTCAATAATGAGAATCATTGATTGGCTTCCCTTTACTCGGGATTGAGCCTGCATCCCAAGCATGTGCCCTGACCGAATTGAACTGTGACCTCTTGATTAATAGGTCAACACTCAACCACTGAGCAACACCAGCCAAACAGTATAAAAATTCTTAAATAGAATTAACATTTCATTTAATGGTTGCTTTGGCACTTGTTTTGAAGGTAAAGATGTAAGTATCATGTTCACTTCCACATAGTTTACCCCATTCTACTAGAAGTACAACTGAGACTAAAAAAAAATAAATTGATTTTGAGGGACAAGGAAAAGCTTTAATAGGCAAATAATTATTTATCCTCAAATAGTTATGAATCTTAATTGCTTCATCCATTGTCTTCATAAATGAATTTATTTATGCAATAGCAAATACTTTGAAGACAATATAGTTTGTCTCTGTATACTTCTTGAATATTAAGAGAACATTATCCTCTAGCACAGTGGTTCTCAACCTGTGGTTCTCAACCACTACTAGCAGGGTCGCCTAAGACCATGGGAAAACACAGATATTTACATTATGATTCATTAACAGTAGCAAAATTACAGTTATGAAGTAGCAACGAAAATAATTTTATGGGTAGGGGTCACTACAACATGAGGAACTGTATTAAAGGGTCATGGCATTAGGAAGGTTGAGAACCACTGCAGCACAATAGGTTTCTAAAATAACAGACATCTGTAATGTTCCAAGATTCTGTAAAGCAATTTGTTTCTTTATTTTTCACATTCATATTGAAGTTTCAAAATGTCATGATGAGAAAGTAAACCATTTTAGAAAAGTAAAATGAGAGCCGTTAAAATGTTGCCAAAATTTATTTCTATTAAAACTAACCACCATTCCAAAGGACATACTGTTTTATTAAAGGGTTCAGAGCCTATAGTTCATATAAATGATTGGCAATTTTCTTCAAATTGAAGACCCTCTCATGGAACATCAGCATTCAGCATTACAAGGAACCCTCGAACTGATCGTTCTAGCCTCACATACTCTGTACAGCATTTTTACAGAGGGTCCTCCAATTATTGTAGGAACTCTGGCAACAGAGCTGACTCTCATGTGTTAGATAGTATTTGAGTAGATAAGAAAGTTCAAAGCTGCCTCTATTGGAACTCTCTATCAATGTGCCCCCTGGAGCTCCATGGAAAATGACTATCTTTACTTTCTGCCTGGAACTTCATAAAAAAAAATTGTCATGGCTCAAAGCATCCAGAGACTTAAAAAGCACTAGACCAAGATAATAATTGTATTCCAAGTTTTCCTTTATTTGTTCTTTCAGCAAACATTTATATCTCTGCCACATGCTAGTTTCTATGTTGGAAGTGAAGAAAGTAAAGAGGAGCTTATGTTATGCTAGAGGGTTGGTGCACAAAATCCATGCACTGGGGGGGTGAGTCCCCTCAGCCCAGCCTGTGGCCTCTTGCAGCCCAGGACCCCTTGCTCCTTACCACCCACCTGCTTACTGCTTCTTAGCACTGCAATGGAGGTGGGAGAGGCCCCTGCCACTGCTGCTGTGCTCACCAGCCATGAGCCCAGCTTCTGGCTGAATAGAACTCCTCCCCCTGGTGGTCAGTGTGCATCATAGTGACCAGTTGTTCTGGTCATTCCCCCATAACAGTCACTTAGGATTTTATTTATCTTTTTAAAAAATATTTTTATTGATTCAGAGAGGAAGGGAGAGGAGAGGGAGAGAGAGAGAGAGAAACATCAATGATGAGAGAGCATCATTGATTGTCTGCCTCCTGCATGCCCCACACTGGGGATCAAGCCCGCAACCAGGCATATGCTTTTGACTGAAATTGAACCTGGGACCCTTCAGTCTGTAGGCCGATGCTTTATCTACTGAGACAAACTAGGGCTTAGGCTTTTATTATATAAATAGATTAGTATAAGTAGCATGGTAGAGATGTACAAAGAATAATGTGTAATGTTGAGGGGAAAGTCTCTTAACCCTTACTATAGGGTTTGGGGCAGGTGTATTTATTAGGATAGTTAGAAGAAGGGAAGACAGCTCAGGGAAAGCTACTTCTCCTAGAAAAGTTGACAAATGAATGGATACCTGAACCAAGCTTCAAATAATGAGTAAGATGAAAGCAAGGGAGCACATGGGTCATTTAAGGATCTGAAAGGAGTTTAGAAGAGTTCAGTAGACTAAAGCCAGGGCTGTGGATGGAGTTTGAACTTTTCTCTGAGATATCTAGAGAGTTATTTAAGGATTTTATTTGGGAATTTTATATGTGTGTTTCAAATAGATTGTAGATGTTTGCTATGGAAAAATTAAAAAATATAAATAAGTGAAAAGAAAATCATACTTATCCTAGTTAGAGATGACACCAAACAAAGTGAACTTTTATTGTTAACTATTTGCATCCTGCTTTTTCCCAACTTTGTTGTGCATAGCTTTTCTTATCAATAAATACAGGGTGTCCAAAAATATGTATACACACCTTGAATAATTATTAATTCCAATGGGTTAAATCTGAAAAAAAAATCAATTGTTAGCTGTTAGAGTATGCAAACATTTTCTTGGGACACCCTGTATTTAGTTAGCCACACATTTTTATTTCTGTATAATATTAGTTATTTTGTATATATCATAATTTAAATAATTCTTCCTTTTTTTTTATTTTTTGGGGGGAGAGTGCATTATTATAAAAAATGTACATATATCTTTGTACATATTTTTTCATTTTTTTAAATGATAAATTCCAAGAGATAGAATTCTTGTCAGATAGTATATACATTTCCTCATAGCCAAATTGCCCTTCAGGAATACTATCCAAATTACATTTCCTCCAGCAGGAGAGTATAACCAAGATTAGTATATTATCATTTTTTTCTAATCTTTTCCCAATATAAAAAGTGGAAACAAATTATATTTAATTTTCATTTCCTTGGTTACTGGTATAGTTGAGGTTTTTGTTTGCTTCTTGGACATATTATTTTGTGTAAATTGATAGTTTATATTCTTTATGTTTAAATTTTTATTAAGGTATTTGTTTTCTTGTTAATTTGTAACAGCTTTTATATATTAAAAGTAATAATGGCATTCTCCCTCTGGAGAGCACACTTGTGCCACTCCCTTTCCCCTCTTCTGCCCCTTCCTAGGCTCTCCTGTTGCTTCTTCTATGCCCTTCCTTCTTTCACTGCCCAAAGTATGTTTTTCTGCAGTCAATGAATTCCTGCTTGCTTTTCTTTTTTTAAAAAAAAGTAATACAATTAGTGATATGCCATTGTTTTCCCATTGTGTCATTTGTTTCTCAAACTTCATGAAGTAATCTATCATGAATTGATTTCATTTGGTGTGGTACTTAGTCTTAATAATTAGGATTATATAAATAGTCATTTCTGCTTCTTTTCTATTCCTTTTATTTTTTTAAAGTTGAGTATTTTGTGGTATATCTGAAATATATCAGATTTACCAATGTATTTGAAATGCCATTTTATATCACAAAATACTAGTATACTTGGTTTCATTTCTAAACTTTCTGTTATGTTTTGTTGATTTCTTTGTTGTAGAGACAACAAGACATTGTTTTAACTAACCTAACTTTAAAATTAATTTTAATACCTACTAATACAAACATACCTTCATTCTCTTTTCAAAAATCTTTGGGTTCTTTATGCATGATTATTTTATATCAGATATAGAATCATTTTGTCAACTTTCCCCTCAAAAATTCCTATGCCAAAAACTGATTTGGCTCAGTGGATAGAGCATCAGCCTGCAGACTAAAACCTAGGTTCGATTCTAGTCAAGGGCATGTACCTTAGCTGTGGGCATATCCCCAGTAGGGGGTGTGCAGGAGGTAGCTGATTGATGTTTCTCTCTCATTGATGTTTCTAACTCTCTATTCTTCCTTCCTCTCTAAAAAAAAAATCAATAAAATATATTTTAAAAAATTCCTATGAAAACTTTGATTTATATTGGTTAGTATATATGCTGTTGAAGCAAGCACTGATTTATATTTGTTAAATATATACTGTAATTTGTGGAAAACTGATATCATTCTTTCTGGAATATAATATTTCCTACATTTATTGAAGTCTTCTCTTATGTCCCTAAAATTTATAATTTGTCCTCCATATTATCCTATAGAATAAATAGGTAACATGCAAATTGACCATCACTCCAACACACAAAATTGCCACCCCTATGTTCAAAGATAGCCACCCCCATGTGGACGCAAGATAGCCAGCAGGGGAGGGCAGTTGGAAGGAACAAGGTCTGCATGGAAGGGTAGTTGAGGGCAATCCGGCCATAAGGGAGGGCAATTGGGAGGATTATGCCTGCAAGGGAGCGCAGTGACCAGGCCTGCATGGGAGGGCAGTTGTGGGGAACCAGGCTTGCGGGGTGGGCAGTTAAGGACAACCAGCCTGCAGGGAGGACAGTGGGGGGAACCAGGCCTGCAGGGGAGAGCAGTTGGGAGTCACAACCCACAGGTTGAGAACCACTACGAGGGTCGCATAAGACGATCGAAAAACACAGATATTTACATTACAACTCATAACAGTAGCAAAATTACAGTTATGAAGTAACAACGAAAATAATTTTATGGGAGAATCCAAGATGGCAGCATAGGTAAACACCTACACTGCTGCCTCGCACAACAATTTCAAAACTACAACTAAAAGACAGAACGGACATCATCCAGAACCACAGGAAAGCTGGCTGAGTGGAAGTTCTACAGCTAGAGGGAAGGAGAGGGGCTCACAGAGACGCAGAGGAGCTGCAAAAAGCTGAGGTACGAAGACACGCGTGTGGAGAGAGCGGGTGCCAGAGTACCTGGCTGGCCTTCTCTGGCAGGAGGGAAATGGAGACTCTCAAAGGCATTGAACCCCTTATTTTACGACACTAAACCCCAGATCCAGCTGAAACTCATACGGGGGGAGTTTGGACTGTGAAAAGGGAGAGGTGCACGGAAATTTAGGGTAGTCGCAAAAAATCAGAAGTCTGGTGATGCGCATGGCACTGCACACAGGGGACAGACTCCTGATTGTGCTGCTGGCTTTCACGAGTGGGTGGGAGACAGACCCTCCCAACTGTGCCACTTCTGATTCCACTAAGTCCCTGTTTTGGGCGAAACCCTGGGGACCTAGACTTGTGTGGTCCTGGAGCGCAGGGTAGCCAGAAAGGCAGCAGTCTAGAGGCATTGCGGGCGCACACACAAGGACCACTCCAACGATTACCTAGTCACGTGAGACTCGGGCCGTGGAGGGCAGGGCTGACTGGAAGGCAAGCCCTGAGACTTAAGCCCTGAGACTCCACCCATCCCAAGCTCAACAGAGGCTTCTTTGGTTTTGCAAGTCTGGTATCATAAGGCTGAATCCAACCAGAAGTTCTCCCGGCACAGTGAAAATGCCAAGACAAGGGAAGGGACCACAAACAAAAGAAATGGAGGTAAAAAAACGACTGGATATAGAGTTCAAAACCACGCTTATAAGGTTTTTCAAGAATATGCTAGAAAAGTTGGATAAAATTAGCGAGAGCCTAGAGGAGATGAAAAAGGACCAACTAGAGACACTGATTGAAATAAAAAAATATTATACAGAGTCCTAACAGCAGATTAGAGGAAGGCAAGAATCAAGTCAAAAATTTGAAATATAAAGAAGCAGGAAGCATTCAACTGGAAAAGCAAGAAGAGAAAAGAATCCAAAAATGTGTAGATAATGTAAGGAGCCTCTGGGACAGCTTCAAGTGTACCAACATCAGAATTTGGGGGTGCCAGAAGAAGAGAGACAGCAAGATACTGAAAACCTATTTAAAGAAATAATGACTGAAAACTTCCCACATCTGGTCAAAGAAATTGACTTACAAATCCAGGAAGCACACAGAACCCCATATAAAAGGAATCCAAAGAGGACCATACCAAGACACATCATAATTAAAATACCAAGAGCAAAAGACAGAGAGAGAATATTAAAAGCAGCAAGAGAAAAACAGTTCATTACCTACAAGGGAGCACCCATACGACTGTCAGCTGATTTCTCAACAGAAACGATGCAGGCCAGACGGGAGTGGCAAGAAATATTCAACGTGATGAATAGCAAGAACCTACAACCAAGAATAATCTATCCAGCAAAGCTATCATTCAGAATTGAAGGGCAGATAAAGAGCTTCACAGAGAAGAAAAAGCTAAAGGAGTTCATCAACTCCAAACCAGTATTATATGAAATGCTGAAAGGTACTCTTTTAGAAGAGGAAGAAGAAAAAGGTAAAAGACAAAAAATTATGAACAACAAATACATATCAACAAGTGAATCTAAAAATTAAGTGAATTAAAAATTTGATCAACAATAAACTGGTGAATATAATAGAATCAGGAGCACAGAAAGGGGTGGACTGATAATTCTCAGGGGGAAAGGGGTGAGGGGTGTACAGGGAGAGACTGGACAAAAGTCATACACCTATGAATGAGGTCAATGGGAGGGAGGTAAGGGCAGAGGGAAGGGTGGGAGCTGGGTGGAGGGGTGCTATGGAGGGGAAAAAGAGAAACAAATGTAATAATCTGAATAATAAAGATTTAATTAAAAAAGAAAATAATTGTATGATTGGGGTCACCACAACAAGAGGAACTATATTAAAGCGTTGCGGCATTAGAAAGGTTGATAACCAAGGGCCAATGCTCCATCCACTGAGCCAAACCGATTAGGGCTCCCTACCTTCTTTATCCAAATTTATCTTGCTGTTCCCCCAATAGAAAACTATATTGAACCTATGTTCCAGTTTCCAGGAATACATTCCAGAAGCATCTGCCTTAGTAAAAAATTAAAAACTCCCTGCCAAAACCAATTTGGCTCAGTGGATAGAGCATCAGCCTGCAGACTGAAAGGTCCCAGGTTTGATTCTGGTCAAGGGCGCGTACCTTGGTTGTGGGCACATCCCCAGTAGGAAGTGTGCAGGAGGCAGCTGATCAATATTTCTCTCATCGATGTTTCTAACTCTCTATCCTTCTCCCTTTCTCTCTGTAAAAAAAATCAATAAAATATATTTTTTAAAAGATTAAAAACTCTACCTTAACAGTGTTGTGTAGCATATTCTCTAAAATGTATAAAACAAGTTGAAACTAATGCATATTATTGCAGAGAATGTACCTAAGAATTGAAGAAGTAAAAATTATAATTTCATTACTGCTGCTTTTACTCTAATGATTTATTCTGGTCACCAACTGCTATAAAAGGTTCCAAACAAGATATCTATAGTATGAGTCATGGTTACATTTGTGGCCCTCAGGTGTATTATCAACTCCTGTCTCTTTGGGATTTCAAGACATTCTCATTTCAATAGACATGACAAATGACATGTCTGCATTAGAGACAGTGGGAAATCTTAGATAAGAATAGGAACAATGATTGTTTTAATAATGACTCCTCACCTTCATCCTAATTATTTGCTGTAC
Organism: Lasiurus cinereus; assembly: GCA_011751065.1. Lineage (NCBI taxonomy): Eukaryota > Metazoa > Chordata > Mammalia > Chiroptera > Vespertilionidae > Lasiurus > Lasiurus cinereus. Next base: position 27,850,503 of record JAAGEH010000041.1, on the reverse strand, counting down.
CTAAGAGCCCTCAGAAATTGAAGCCAAATGAGAAATCTACATATATCTGCACTCTGTCCATAGAGAAAATACGTAGGTACTTGACATAAATTTTTCAACAATGAAAGTAACTACTATAATTGAGCACTTCATAAATGGCTGCTTTGCTGAGCCCGCTGTGTGCATTGTCTTGTGAAAGCCTATGACGTGGGCACTCTTATTGTCCCCATTTTACAGTGAGGACACTGCAGTTGACAAGGCCAGTGATTTGCCCCAAATCACACATCTAGTGGGTGGGAGTTTTGAGATTTGAGTAGTGACTTTCAGACTGCAGATGCAAGTTCTTAACTACCATACTATCTCCTTTCATTCATTCAATTCAGCAATTTGATGTTTTATATTTGTTGGTTTTTAATATTACTATCTACTTGTCATTAAAGCAACAAATTTGTTTTGTAGGAACAAGTAGTGATGAACTTGGACAGCAGGCTTCTGATCTTCCCTTTATATATCTGCTGTAACTTCCTGTATATATCACCAGAAAAAAGAACTGAAAGTAATCATCATCCAGAAAATCCAGAAAACTAAGGACCTATTCAGTTGGAAATAGTAGCACTTTGAAAACTTTTCGGCCAGCTTTAATTTAATGACCCTATGTTGTTCACATCTAAGGTGACTAACAATGACAAAGGCCTTAAGAACTGTACAGATAAAACAGAAGACTATTCTCATTCTCATTACGTTTCTGTGACTATATTAAAAACATTTTAAAGACAAGAATATATGTCAACCCATTTCTGTTATAAAGATGTCAGCTCATGCTTTTAGCATCAGTAGAAAATCACTTAGGTAAATTTCACATTTCTCTGCAACCAAATATAGATTTAATTTTTTGATTAAACTTTTAATGTTAATGTACCTCAGTTATCCATCTGTAAATTTTGTCTATAAGAATGCTAAAGGAATAATTTGAAAATCTAATTGTAAATTCTCTTTCAATTGATGCATTTAAGGCTGTTCTTTAATTTTTTCAACTGCTCTTTATGATTCCTCCTATTATCCTTTCAATATGTAGTTGTTTTTAATCATTAAATACTTTTTTTTCATGGCTTTGAAGACTAAACTGAAGACTTTTATTTACCTTAAACATTTTTATGCTATTTATTTTGCTTTTAATTAGCTTTTCTAGGGTTTTAACAACAAAAGAATCAGCTTCAGACTTGCAAATGACTGGACTGGGGGGAAAAAAATCAGTGTGACTCTTGAGTATATTTGTTTGCCTTACATGATCTTTTTCTTTTTTTTTTACATTTTGTACAAGTTTATTATTAGTTCATAAGATTATTTATGTATCAAATATTAAACTCTAAATATTTTAATACTCTGCTCTTTAGAATTATTTATGTTCAAATTGTAGTTGGGAATTTTTTCCTACTTAAGCTCAGGACTTTATAACCTCTGAATTGAGTGCCTTTGAGTTACACATGCTAATAATTTCATAGTAAATATAAATAAGTTTGGAGGATGTCATATAGAAGCTGGTAATAAAGCATTAATGTAAAAATATATCTTATTTTTGTCAAAAATGAGATGTACATTTGTCATGATTTATATATGTTGGCTTCTTGTATTTACTGCTGTTTTGAAAATAGCCATGCTCATGGTCTTTCCAGAGTGAATTCTTTTTGTGGTTAATGTATATTTTTAGAATGTTTAAAAAATGGGAAGCACTTTTATGTATCTTACAAATAATAAATACCCATTTGGAAAATGAGTAATTAAGTTCTTATATGAAATGGACAAAAACAAACCTTAGTTGAAACCAGAATTTTTTAAAGTTAGATATTTTCCAATTAGATTTAACTTTTGGGATTTATGAATAGTTTTTCTTCACCAGTAATATGTTAATAGATTTATAAATTGCTTTTGACTTTTCAAAAATTCATCCTCCAGGTTAATTTAAAGGAGGCTTTAAATGCCTCCTCTTCCTTTGCCCCCAGAAGTGCAGTTTAAATGTTCCTACTACAATAATTTGGTTGCATCAAGAGGATACATTTCTTATTCTTTTATTTGCTATAATTATCTTTATAAAATGCCTTTGGATTTTTTAACATAATCAAAGATTCTTTACCCTTTATATATTTAAAAATGTAAATACCAATCTTGAAGTTTTTTTAATAACTGAATTGTTTTACAAATCTTGGGAGTAAACATAATTAAGGTTTTGAGTATCTTAGTGAGTCAAATTAGCTATTTTGTTGCACTTATATAAATCAAATTGGAATTATATATGGTTATCCTTTTTTTAATTATATATGGTTCTTGTGTGTTGGTTCTTTCCTGACCAAATTGCTTGTGTCATCCACAAACAAAATAATTACTTTATTCACAAGAAGGTTTTGTTCTCATTTGAGAAACTGGGAATTGTTAGCTACTACTTCACACTGATAGTAAAAACCTGCTTTTGTTTTCTGACCTAATACTTTATTTAAAAAAAATAAATAAATCTTTATTGTTCAGATTATTACAATTGTTCCTCTTTTTTCCCCCCATAACTCCCCTCCACCCAGCTCCCATCCCTCCCTCTGCCTTTACCTCTCCCCACCATTGTCCTCATCCATAGGTGTATGATTTTTGTCCAATCTCTCCCTGCACCCCACTCACCCCTTTCCCCCTGAGAATTATCAGTCCATTCCTTTTCTATGCCCCTAATTCTATTCTATTCAGCAGTTTATTCTGTTCATCAGATTTTTTATTCACTTGATTTTTAGATTCACTTATTGATAGGTATGTATTTGTTCATAATTTTTATCTTTACCTTTTTCTTCTTCTTCCATTTCTTAAAGAGTACCTTTCTGCATTTCTGATAATTCTGGTTTGGTGGTGTTGAACTCCTTTAGTTTTTTCTTATCTGTGAAGCCCTTTATCTGACCTCCAATTCTGAATGATAGCTCTGCTGGGTAGAGTAATTTTGGTTGTAGGTTCTTGCTATTCATCACCTTGAATATTTCTTGCCACTCCCGTCTGGCCTGCATAGTTTCTGTTGAGAAATTAGCTGACAGTCCTGTGGGTGCTCCCTTGTAGGGAATGAACTTTTTCTCTTGCTGCTTTTAATATTCTCTCTTTGTCTTTTGCTCTTGGTATTTTAATTATGATATGTCTTCATGTGTTCCTCTTTGGATTCCTTTTAGTTGGGGTTTTGTGTGCTTCCTGGACCTGTAAGTCTATTTCTTTCACCAGGTGGGGGAAGTTTTCATTCATTATTTCTTCAAATAGGTTTTCAGTATCTTGCTCTCTCTCTTCTTCTGGCACCCCCATAATTCTGATGTTGGTACGCTTGAAGTTGTCCCAGAGGCTCCCTTACACTATCTTCACATTTTTGGATTCCTTTTGCTTTTCCAGTTGAGTGTTTTCTGCTTCTTTGTATTTCAAATCTTAGACTTGATTCTTGCTTTCCTCTACTCTGCTGTTGTAATATTTTTTATTTTAACCATTATATGTTTCATTTATAGTTGATCCTTTTTCATATCCTCAAGGATCTTGTTAAATTTATTGATCTTTTCTAGGAAATTCTTGAAAAACCTTATAACCGTGGTTTTGAACTCTATATCCAGTCATTTGTTTTCCTCCATTTCTTTCATTTGTGATCTGTTCCTTTGTATCCGCATTTTTGCTGTTTGCCTGAGTTGGTAGAGTAGCTTTGTGTGCTAGAGGCCCTATATGGCCCAGTAGCTCCGCCTCCCCAGTTACCTAAGGTGGACTCTCTTGGTGCACCCCTTTGTGGAGTGTGTGTACAGCCTTGTTGTAGTTAAGTCTTGATTGTTGTTGGATGGGGGGTGGAGGGGATTAACCTCCAAACCAATCGGTTGTGAGGATCAGCTGTGTCTATGCCAGGAGAACTTCTGTGCTGGAGTCAGCCTTATGATACAAGACTTGAAAAATTGCAAAAGCCTCTGTGTTCAGCTTTGATGGAGTGGAATCTCAGGGTTGAATAGAAACCCTTGGTAATTGCTGCAGCCCTCTCTGTGTGCACTTGTGCTTGCGTGCCTCCAGGGCTCTGCCTTTCTTGGCTCCCCTGAGTTTCCCTGCACTCCGGAACCCGTATGAGGTGGGTCCCAGAGTCTCGCCCGAAACGGGTTTAGTGCAGTCAGAACTGGATTTCAGCGCTATTGGGAGGTTCTGTCTTCTTACCGCTAGAGAAAGCCAGCAGCAAAATCAGCAGTCAACCCTCTCTGCATACTTGGGCGTGTGCCTCCAAACTTCTGCCTTTCACAGCTCTCCTAAGTTTCCATGCACTCCTTCCTTTTCACAACAGTCCAGACTCCCCCCGTATGAGTCTCGCCCGGAACTGGAGTTCAGTGCAGTTGGGAGTTTCTGTCTCCCTTCCACAAGAGGAAGCCAGCCAGGTACTCCGCCACCTGTCCTCTCCATGTGAATGTTTCCATACCTCAGCTTTTTGCAGCTCCTCTAACTCTTCGTGAGCCCCTCTCTTTCCTCCTAATTGTAGAATTTCCACTCAGCCAGCTTTCCTGGATGATGTTCATTCTGTGTTTTAGCTGTAGTTTTGAAATTGTTGTGCGAAGTAGCAGTTTAGGTATTCACCTCTGCACCATCTTGGTTTCTCAAGCCTGACCCAATACTTCAATGTTTGCATACTTTTTACTCTTTTCAATAGGAATATTTTCAATAAGATGTTAGTATCAGCTGACATCATATAAACTATATATAAAAGCAATTGCCTAATATATACCCTTTGCAAAGTATTTTTTTCTTACCATGCTAGGAATAAAAAAAAATACCCAGTATTAATTACTTTTGTTTAACTATCAATAAAGAAAAGGTCCTTAAGCCCTGACGAATTTGGCTGAGTGGATGGAATGTCAGTCTGTGGACTGAAGGGTCCCAGGTTTGATTCCAGTCAAGGGCATGAACTTTTGTTGCGGGCACATCCCCAGTAGGGGGTATGCAGGAGGCAGCTGATTGATGTTTCTCTCTCATCAATGTGTCTAACTCTATCCCTCTCCCTTCGTCTCTATAAAAAATCAATATATATTTTTAAAAAAAAGTAAAGGTCTTTAAGAAAAAATGTTCCAGAATCAAATGCTACAGTATTAAAGAGGGATATGAATGTATCTTTCCTTTAAAATATACAGAAATACATATATTTGGCTTGAAATTTAACAAGCCAAGATTAAATGAACAGTGCTAGATACAAGCTTTTTTACTTTTATTTATTTTAAATTGATTTCAGAGAGAAAAGGGAGAGATAGAAACATCGATGATGAGAGAGAATGCTTCCTGCATGCCCCTTACTGGGGATGGAGCCCACAACTTGGGCATGTGCCCCTGACCAGAATCAAACCCAGGAACCTTCAGTCCACAGATTGACCCTCTATCCACTGAGCAAAACAGGTTAGGGCTAGTTACTAGCTTCTTTAGCAAGTGTTTTAACAGCCAACATGTTATTGAATTTCAAGCCTTTGAATATTACCATCATTACTGAGCAATTCATGACATCACATGCAAAAATAGAGTTACCAAGACTCACTGTATCTAAATTTTTGTTCATTAAAATAAAATTTACTTTCTCAGTCACAGTAACCACATTGCAAGTACTTAGTAATCACTAAGTACAATGTCCTGCAACCAAGGTACATGCCCTTGAATGAAATCGTACCTGGGACCTTTCAATCAGCAGACTGATGCTCTGTCCATGTTGGTTCTTACATAAGGTAACCACTGGCTACCATATGAGACAGTGCAGATAGAATATGCCCATCATTGCAGAAAGCCCTATCAAATAGATTTGGTCTAGAATATCAGACTGTCAATATTAAAAACTATATCAAAGGTTTTATTCCCTTAAAGGGGAACCCATGTAAAGATAATAGAGCCAGAGTACAAATTAGGTAATGATTTGCCAATCACCTAAGATGATATATTGAGTCCTATTTCAAGCAATGTGGATCTAATCGGTTGATGGCATTTAAAAGGAAAAAATAAAAAAGGCATAGTAGAGTTCCCTCCCCAACCAGAGCCTGAAATTCTTCCCAAGGTTCAAGGTACAGGTGTAAAAAAGCCAAGTCTCCAACAACAACAATCACTGTTAACAAGTGGTCAGACTACATCTAACGGGGAAAATTACTGATTCAAAGCAGGCATCCATATGGAATGGTAAAGTAGGATATTTTTGTAAAAGTGTATCTGAAACAGGACTGCAAAGGTAAAACAAAATTTAACCAAGACTAGAGAGTACATTTGCAGAGGTTCATGTTGATTTTTTAAAATCTTTTTACATATATTTTACTGATTTTTTTACAGAGAGGGAGGGAGAGGGACAGAGACAAACATCGATGAGAGAGAAACATCGATCAGCTGCCTCCTGCACGCCCCCTGGGGATGTCCTGCAACCAAGGTACATGCCCTTGAATGAAATCGTACCTGGGACCTTTCAGCCCGCAGACTGATGCTCTGGCCATGTTGGTTCTTGCATAAGGTACACACAATTTAAATACAGTTTGGCTTTCCTGAGGAAATCTTGTTGGTTGGGGAAGAAATACACAAATATGATCACAAGTGTTGACCTCCCCACTCAGATTCTATCTCAATGGCTTTAGAATCAGAGAACTTCAAACCATGTATTGGAAATATACAGTATTTTCTTCCAGGTACAATGCTGAAGAGATACAGTGCTGGATAATGTACAGTACATCTTAAGAGGGCGATTTGATCAGTAAATAGGAAAGCCCTAGCAGAACCCACTTTCTATCCCACATCTTAAAGGGGAGGAGCCACTTATTGTCTTGAGATTGATCCCATTTATAGAATTTAACCCTTTGGTTTTTTCCTTTTTATTCTTTACTTTTCCCTCTATTCTGACTCATTCATACCAATATGTAATTGTGTATAAGATTCTCTCATCTTTGAAAAACCATCAGTGACACATTTATCTCTACCCACTATATGATTTGCCCAACATCACCGTACTCCAAAGGGTTTTCCAAATTGACTTCACTTTAAAAGCCATCCACAACTCAACTTTATTAAAACTTCCTGAGTCTACAATGACTTCTGCAAACTATTACAGTCTCCATGTGTTTGGATTTTTTTTTTCACTCCTTTTTAACATTTAAAATTAACCACTTGATCCTCCTTTAAAAAGCAGCCTTCTCTTAAACTTCTCTGATATCACACTCACCCTGTTTTCCTCCTGTTTTTCTGGTCATTCCTTAGTCTTTGTAGGTTCTTCCTCTCGCTATCTCTGGAACCTTTTACTGAGCTTGCACCAGGTGGGTGACTTCATGCACTCTCTGGCCTTCAACTGAACATCTGTATTCCTACTTCTGTGGTTCCAGCATAGATCTTCCTTCTGATTTCCAGAAATACATCTAGTTGGCATCTCCTCTTGGGTGTTCAAGATGGCACCTCAGATTACCTTGTCCTGATCTGAAGGTATCTTCTTTCCCCAGATTTGATCCTACATGCTTTATCTTAGCAAATGATGCTACCATCCACCTAGTTCCACAAACCTGAAACCTGGATGTCTGTCCGTCTTGAATCTTCTAAATTCCCTCATCCTCTGCATTTAAACATCACCAGGTTATTCTCGTTTCACCAACTGTTTATCAAGTTTAAGCACATTCCACCATATCTACTGACAGCATTCCATTACCCACCATTAATTTCCAATCTAGATTATTGTACAAGTGTCCTATTATATTCCCAAGAGTGAAGCCTCCACATTATTCAAGTGTTCTCTGAATAAACTCAATCTGATTTCCTCTCATTCTTTGTCTCAGGATAGCTGCCATAATTTACAAATCTATTTTAGCCTGATCTTAAGATGTCAACTCCTCGTTCCTCAAGTGGCTTCCACACTTTTAATTCTCTGCATAGCCAATGGTTATTCTTGCATTTACAACCTTGACAATCTCTTCCCCTTTTTACCACAAGTGTCACCCCATTTCACCTAGCTAATTTGTACTCATCTTGTTTGGACATCTTTCATTCTAGAAACTTCTCTTGACAACTCTCCTCCTCAAAATCAGTTAGGTACCATTTATTTATTTATTTATTTATTTATTTATTTATTTAATAAAGAAAGGGAAATAGATAGACAGAAACATCAATGATGAGAGAGAATCATTAATTGGGATTGAACCCACAACCCAGGCATGTGCTCCCTACCGGAATCGAACCTGGGACTCCTCAGTCTGCAGGCCAATGCTCTGGCCACTGAGCAAAACCAGCTAGGGCGGTACCAATCTTATGTGCCCTCATAATGTTTTTCCCCATCAATGCACATTCACACTATTTATTAGTTTGTATCCCTGAGTGGCCAGCAGTCTACTCAAGAGCGGGCATGCCTTTTTCACTATTAATCGTCTGTTATGCAGGTGTGTAAATAAATGTTTGTGTGAATAATTGTTTTGCTCATGTCTTTTTAAAAATGTATAGTTTTTTTATTGATTTCAGAGAGGAAGGGAGAGAGAGAGAGAGAGAGAGAGAGAGAGAGAGAGAGAGAGAGAAACATCAATGATGAGAGAGAATCATTGATAGGCTGCCTCCTGTACCCTTGGCTGGAATCAAACCTGGGACCCATCAGTCCGCATGAGATACTCTATCCACTGAGCAAAATCAGCTAGGACTGCTCATGCCTTTTTATTTATTTTATTTGCTCATGTTTTGACACCTGGGGCCTTGGGAGAGTACTTTCAATTGGCAGCCTACATCCTCCAACCATCTTCTTTACCAAACTTTCACAAGCCAGGCAACATTCCTCTGCCCTTATGATTCCAGGGCCAGGTACCAAACAAACCTGCCCAGCCTCTACCTCCCTAGACCCCTTGAAATTATCCAAATTCGCCAATCACAAATTAAACTCCTTACCCTGCCTCTCCCATTCCTTTCTGCAAAAACCTCAATCATATCTCTTATCCATGATTTCCCCTTGCTTTCTCTGCCTCCTCACCCACCCTGGTGCTTCCCGGTGTGGACTTAAACTGCTTATGAATGCATTTTAAAATTGGTTTGATATGCAATAATTTGTGCACATGGCTAAATGGTTGAGCATAGAACTATCAACGGGAAGATCAGTTTGATTCCAGATCAGGGCATATGCTCAGGTTGCTGGCTCCATCTCAGTGTGGGGCATGCTTGAGGAAAGCAATCAATGGGGCGGCGCACTCTCTCTCCTCTCTCCCTCTCCTTCCTTCTCTCTCTTTTCTGAAATAAAAACTTGAATTTTTTAAATATATTTTTTATTGATTTTTTAGAGAGACGAAGGGAGAGGGATAGAGAGTTAGAAACATAGATCAGCCGCCTCCTGCACACCCCCACTGGGAATGTGCCCGCAACCAAGGTACATGCCCTTGACCAGAATCGAACCTGGGACCTTTCAGTCTGCAGGCCGACGCTCTACCCATTGAGCCAATCCGGTCTCGGCAATAAAAACACTTTTAAAAGAAATACTTTGTGCATTTAACAAGAACTGCCAAGATAAGTGGTGAGGGGGAGATGAAAACTGAGCTTGGGTGGTCAGTGTAGGGTTTTTCCAGATTTCTATAACAACATCAACCAGCACACCTTAATGTCCACCGCGAAACAAAAGCCTCAGCGAAAATGGAGTTGGAGGAGCGGAAGTAACAACTTAGTCCCCACCCACATCTCCCGGCTCCGGTGGGCCCCTGGATTCCGACTGGCTTTGCGCAGCCGCACTTCTTCAGACGCCGGAACCTTTGCGCGTCGTTTCAACGTTTTCCAGTCGGCAGTGAAAGCGCACTTCCTTTCCTCACGGAAGTTGTTGCACAGTCGTTTCTGAGGCGGTGTGAGGTAGAGAAACCTTCCAGATGGATCGCAGCCGTAGCCCCAGCCCCAGCCGCAGCGGCAGCCGCAGCCGCTCCCGCTCCCGTTCCCCGCAGAAGGGTGAGTTTAGAAGCCGTTTGGAGGGTCTGGGGTTCGGTTAGAGGCGCATCCTATCCGCCCTTGTTTTCTGTGCGAGGGCAACGGAAAGGCAGGCCCTTCACGCCTGAGGAGGAGAGGAGCGGGATGTGGGGGTGTGGATGGGGCGCGAACACCTCCGCCTTCCGGTGCCAAAGTGGGCTTTTTTCCCCTTCTCAACGGAAGCTTCGACCTTTATCAGCTTTCAGTAGTAACTTTTTATTGTTGTAACTGGGTAATTTAGAATCAGACCACGGTGCCTTCGTTTAATTTCTAGGGTGGCCATGTGCAGTCATCCAACCTTTCTGAGTCCTAATTCCCGTAATTAAGCAGTGGGGGTCATATTTCCTAGCTTTAAAAACTGATGTGAGAATTAATGGCACATTCCATAACTACGCAGCATATGATACCGCCTGTAACGTGAATGCTCAATATTAGATTCTTTTCCATCGTATTATGATAGGGAAATGTATATTTTTTTAAAAAAATATGCTTTTGTTGATTTTATTTTTTTAATTTTTGAAATTTATTTGAGAGATAAAGTAAGGAAGAGGGAGGAGAAGCACCTATTGGCTGCCTCCTGCACACACCCTACTATCTCCTAATGGGAGTCAACTCTTTATTCCAATACTGGAATTGAACCGGCAAACCCTTGGTGCATAGGATGACGCTGAACCATCTAAGCCCCACAGGCCAGGTCTGTTTTTATGGATTTTAGAGAGGGAGGAAAGGAGAGGGTTAGAGAAAAAGCGATTGGTTGCCTCCTGCACGGGCCCCCTACTTGGGATGGAGCCCACAACCTGGGCCTATGCCCCAACCTGGAATTGAGTCAGTGACCTCTTGATGCATGGGACAATGCTCAACCAACTGAGCCACACAGACCAGGGCATAATGTTTTTAAAAGTTTTTATTGACTTTTTTTAGGAAGAAAGGCAGGAAGACAGAGGGAGAGGGAAACGTTGACTTAAAAGAGGGAAACATCAATTGCCTGCCTCCTGCATGTCCCCTACTAGCAATCTGGGCATGTGTCATGATTTGGAATAAAATCCGAAAACTCGGTGTGCACGGTAGGAAGCCTAACCAACTAAGCCACACCGGCCAGGGTTGGACATTCATGCCTGTGAACTGAAGGGTCCCAGTTTGATTCCAATAAAAGGCACATGCCCGGGTTGTGGGCTCCATCCCCAGTAGGGGGCGTGCAGGAGGCAGACAATGATTCTCATCATTGATGTTTCTATTTCCCTCTCTCTTCCTCTCCAAAATCAATAAAAAATATATATATATATTTTTAAAGTGCTCTTTAATTGTAGGATATACACCGGATTTTACTTGATTTAGTACAAAGAAATCTAAAAATGTCAATTTTTTATATTGAGTACTTGTTGAAATGATAATAGTTTGGAAATAAATATATATATATATTTAGTCATATAACATTCTGTTCAAATTAATTTCACCTGCTTTTTACTTTCTAATGTGACTACTAGAAATGGTTTGCATCATATTCCTATGAGACAACCCAGTGCCAAATATTTGAGGTAATTTTGGGCTCTGCAATTTTTTTCCTTGTGTTAGAACTAGAAAATAAGCGGTCCCAGTCCACTTCGCCGGAGAGAGAACAAAAGAGTGAGGAAAAGTCTCAGTCTGGGGAGAGAGAGCTGAGAAGGAGCCGCTCTGGATCCCCACAGAGAAGACGCTCCAGGTAAGTGGGGATCATAGGCAGAGGTTTTACCACAAGTCCCAAAGAAACTAGTTGTTGCCCTTTACTTTGGTTTTATCACTTACAGGGCCATTTACAATGCCTTGAAATGAAGGGGATTTAAACCCATCTTATTCTAAACCTAATATTTCCATGGGTGAATGGGGTTAATAAATAGGTCTTTACTCCTAGAGTTGCCTTTAAGAGTAAATGAGAAGTAGTACCAGAAAAGCACTTAACATGATGCTTGGCAAGAATAAGAAATAAGTGTTTGTTTTGTTTTTACTGACTTTTTGGTGATAAAGGTTCAAGTGTATAATAAAAAATGTGAGATCTTGGAAGTACCTTAGAATGGACTCGTGATTTCCTATTAAGCATCTATTGCTGTTTAAGTCAACTTTTTGTGCATTTATGTGCAATTGTTAGAAACTGTTTAGTTATATTTTTCTGCCTTGCAGAACATTTTTTAGCCCTAGCTATACTGAGCAAGATTGTCTTTTTGTTTGTTTCTTGTTAACCATCAGGCTAGGCAGAACCTTCTGACTTAATTCTTCTATAGCAAATGGGCTTGTGGTTCTCTGCAGCCTGGTTTTTGTCCAGTCTTTACCTTTCCAGGCACTCATGCATATCTGTGCTGATTGACACAAGGACCAGGTATGTCTGTTTCTGACATGTTTACTTATTAAATATTAGATCCCCAAGACGACATAGATCCACATCTCCTTCTCGACCTAAAGAAAGAAGAGATGAGGAAAAGAAAGAAACAAAGAACAAAGAAGGTCAGATAACTGGTAATGTTATTAGATAAATAACTTTAGAAAGAGTGCAGTCTTGTTTAGATAACTTCAGGCATGATAACATAGAAGTATCAAGTTGTTTGTAGTGTTTATTGCATATGAATTGAGATTTTGTTTTAATTGTACCTTTTGAGTTCCTGGTTATCAGTGGTGCTCCTAATGTAGGACATGTGAGCATCTTTTATTTTGGAAGCACCTTGAAAACAAGTGTTATGTCTGATACTAAAGGTGGTCCTGCCTAAAGGCTTCACCATGTCCTTTTAAGCAGTTTCTTCTGTTGGAAGTGGAGAGCACATTCCTTCCTTGTATCTCAAGTTACATTTTGCCCAAATTGAAGAGAAATTTATTCTGTTTGACTCAAGTCTTTAACTAATTGTTTTATGTTTTCTGTTGGTAAAGTGGAATGATTATTAATCTAGTGCCACCATTCTTTAATATATAAAATGATAGTTTTAAAAATTATCTCTTATTTTTGCAGAGGAAGATTTAGAGGGCAAAACAGAAGAAGAAATAGAAATGATGAAGGTAATGGGATTTTCCGCCTTTGACTCAACAAAAGTAAGTAAAACTTGAAGCCATTTAAGCATTCTGATTTGAATTAATCCATTATGACTGCCCCATTTTTCCATATTCTTTTCCTATTGCCTGTGTAATTGATACAAGTTTATTCAATTAAAAGACAATAACTGTCTGTGTAAGGGGTTTGAGAGTACAGAGAAGGAAGCAGTTAGGTACCATTGGAATCCAGGGAATGTTCACCTGGGATGATGTCCAGTTAGATCGTAAAGGGCCAATACAAAGAAGAGGAGAAAGATCATTTTAAGTAAAAGGAGTTCATGAAAATGCCAAGTAGACATGAAATAGCATAGTGTATTGTGGGAACTTCAAATTCAGTGACTGTTTAAAAGATGTTGATGCTGGAAATAGAGGTAGGAAGGAAATCATGACAAACTTTTTGCTGCCCTTGCCATGCTAAGGAATTTAGAGTTGATACTTTGGACGATGAGAGATTACAAAGATTAAAAAAAAAACACAGGAGTGATAGGATTATAAGTATATTTTAGAGGACTAGGGCAACCTTGGAGGACAGATGGCAGGGAGAACTGCTGAGTCATGCAAGTGAAAGATGATGAAAACATGAATTGAGAGGAGGATCTAGAATATTGAGAACCATTCAGGAGCCAAAGTCCGTGGGAGTGGGAGTGAGCAGTCAGTGATAATTGAGGTGACAGGCTGAAAGACTGGGTGGTAGGGTTAACCAAGAAAGGATTATGGGAAGAGGAAGTGCTGTGAAACAAGAAGAAGAAAATTCAGCTGCTGGATAAAGATGACATTGGGTGCGTGCGCACATATCTCACAGCACAGAGAAGTGGTTTGAAGGTTGAATGCTATAATACTGGAAAGTATAAGGAAAAAAGGTAGGGATGATGGACAGGGAGCTGAAGTCAAAGATTATAGGGAGGGTGAGGGGAGAGAGTAGAGGAATAGGGAGAGGGATAAAGAGAAATAGGGGAAGCAAGTGTTGGAGAGGGGAAACTGATAGGGGAGGAGGGCGATGAGGGAGCTAGTAAGGATAGACAGGGAAAGTATGTGTGTAGAGAGAAAATATTTTTAAAACTTTCCTCGATATCTTTAATTTTATAAATGGAAATTGAGAATATTGAGAAAAATAGTTGTGAAAGGAGTAGGGTAATTTCACATTTTATAGGAGTTTCTAACTGGTGTAATTATGTAGAGCTCACATTTGAGTTTTTTTGTGTGTGTTTTATTCTTTTTTAATTTTTTTTTTATTCATCCGTACCCGAGGATATTTTTTTCTATTGATTTTTAGAGAGAGTGGAGGGAGGAGAGAGCCCCTCATCAGGACCAGGGATTAAGCATGAAACCTAGGCTTGTTTGGAATCGAACCCAGGACCCTTCAGTCCATAGGCCGACGTTCTATCCACTGGGCCAAACCCCCTAGGGCAGTGGTCGGCAAACTCAGTAGTTAACAGAGCCAAATATCAACAGTACAATGATTGAAATTTCTTTTGAGAGCCATTTTTAAAAAATATATTTTATTGATTTTTTTTTTTTTTTTTACAGAGAGGAAGGGATAGAAATAGTGAGTTAGAAACATTGATGAGAGAGAAACATGGATCAGCTGCCTCCTGCACACCCCCCACTAGGGATGTGCCTGCAACCAAGGTACATACCCTTGACTAGAATCGAACCCAGGGCCCCTCAGTTCGCAGGCTGACGCTCTATCCACTGAGCCAAACCAGTTTCGGCAAGAGGGCCAAATTTTTTAAACCTAAACTTCTTCTAACGCCACTTCTTCAAAATAGACTTGCCCAGGCCGTGGTATTTTATGGAAGAGCCACACTCAAGGGGCCAAAGAGCTGCCTGTGGCTGGCAAACCGCAATTTGCTGACCACGGCCCTAGGGCATGTGTGTATGTTTTAAATGACAATGTGTAAACTAAGACGAGTACTGAGAAATGACTGTTTTAAAGTGAAAAATTGAAGGCCTGCTGGAGTGGCTCAGTGGGCATCATCCTCTGTACTCAACCGTTGCTGGTTCGATTCTGGTCAGGATGCAGGCTGTGTCACAAGCTCCTTTCTGGAGTGCAAAAAGCAGCTGATCAGTGTCCTGCTGGAGCATTAATGTTTCTATGTTCTTGCTTCCTCACTCTAAAAATAGACTATTCTTTTAAAAAATACATAAACTATGAATATCGTTTTGAATATTGTATTATTTGTTTACATGTGATTATTAAAAAGTGAACAGAGTTTTAATACTTGGGAACTCATGGTATATTATCAGGATCTGAAAATTCTTTCTCTCGTTGGGCTACCTCCTTAGATGGATCTTGTCATATAAGTCTGTCCGTAGGATCCAGTTCTTTTGATCAAGACATTTAATGTATCCTTCTTGTTTTTATCATTTGTTTATTGCTTTTCTCCAGGGAAAAAGGTTGGATGGCTGTGTAAATGCCTATGCCGTAAATATATCTCAGAAATTCAGGTATGCATAATTCCCATTTCTGTGTTTCAACCAATGATATAAATTAGGCGCTTTGGAAAAAATTTGTCATGGGATAATTGTGTTTGTAAGAAATGTAGCAATTTTCCATACATTCCCTGTTTTAATCTTCCTTATGTTCTGCCTTTTAATTGCCAATTTATAGGTAAACTAATAGCTACTATAGAGAAGGGTAGTTGGCTTAAATGATTTAGAACTGTATAGATAGTTCTTTCTTTAAAAGAGTTTATTTTTATTATAATTATATATTTTTCTTTTAAATCTTTTTTTTACCGATTTTAGAGAGAGAGAAGAAGAGAAGAGAAGAGAGAGAGAGAGAGAAGCACGAGAGAGAAATGATAGGCGGTATCGTGCACGCACCCCGACCAGGGACCGATACCGCAGCTCAAGCATGCGCCACGACCGCGATTCATACCGGAGACACCACAGTTCACGGGACTACGGTCATTCAGCTGAGCCACACCGGCCAAGGCTAAAATTATAGATGTAAAATAGATCTCTCCTGAATTACTCACCTAGATTGATTATGTAAGGATTTTAATTGTAAATTCATTCTTCTGTTAAGTGGAAACATTTTATTAATACCACAGGTCAAACCAATTCGTACTTAAAATCTTACTGAGTTCCTAATGAATTGGAAAGTCTGGAAGACATCTTCAAACATTGCCTTTCTCTCTACCTTTATCACTAATAAAAAACTAACATTACAATTAATTTAGAATATGAATAATGTGATTTGAGAATGCTGGTGAGTTAAGGAAGCAGAATCATCATTGACATTCCTTTGTAAAGTTACTTTCAAATAAAGTGTTATGGAGAACATTAGTAGAGTATGCAGTCAGATTTACTTGGCAGGTACCTGTTTTGAACTCTTCTCTATTTCTTTAAGTGCTTAGTGTTACCTAAAATAAATACATACATATTTTCAGTTGATTTTTTTTTTTAAGTCTGTGGAATCTTCCCAAATAATTATGAAAGCATATTTCCATACTTCTATTTGGATTTTACAGTAGTATAAAATGCTTTTGCTTATTTTGCAAGTGAATAATATCATCTTACTGTACGTTAAATAATATTGAATACTTCTTACCCTATACTTTGCCATCTTAAAGGTGATTCAGGTGTAATCTCTGAGGCATGTGATTATTATTTTTATTTTTTTTAAAGAGCTAGAGACATGAGTTTGTTTTTCCAATTAATCATTAATTGATTGATTCTTGTATATGCCCTAAGGATCAAACCCTCAACCTTAGCACAGAGGGACGATGCTCTAACTAACTGAGCTACCCAACCAGGGCCATGATTATTTTTTCTTAAGAGGAGTCCAGAATTTTTTAAGAAATAAACATTGAATTTTCTCTTCTTGTCATAGGCAGGACATGAATTGCAAAGGTGGATTCAACAGACCTTTGGATTTCATTGCGTGAGAATTGAAATGTTGAAGAATGGTTGTTTTTTCCTTCATTTTGATCAGAAGAGTGTATTTTGTTTTTTTGTATTTCATATGCATCAAAACAGGATTACAGTCCTTCTTTGTAAAGTAAGAAAATTTTACCTATGATGTGTGTAGTTCACTTACCTTGCCTCAAAAGAAGAAATGTTAAATATTTCATTTTTTTTTTTTTTTTAGGAAGTTTCATTTGGGGCAGTTATCAACCCCATTTTTGTTTTTTGTTTTTATTCCTGTGGAAGCTGTATATGTTTTCTTCTTGGGTGCTTGATAGGACTTCTTAAAATACGTAGAAGTAATTTGGTTGTAAGCTTCTCAAATAAAGTGATATTTCTACCCTTTTGTATTTTATAATACCATATTGTATTACTATATGAAAGTATCTCCCTATACATTTTCTTTTTTCATACATAGATTTAGATATCATGATTCTTAGTAATTAAAAAATTAGAAGAATGAAAAGGTATAACTGGATTTTTGTGTCTTAGCTTTTTTCCTCAATATCATTTATTTACCCTCATTTTATTTATTTTTAAATATTTTTTATTGATTTTGAAAAGGGAGAGAGAGATAGAAACATTAATGATGAGAGAGAATCATTGATTGGCTGGCTCCTGCATGCACGACACTGGAGATAAATCCCTGACCAGGAATTGAACCATTATCTCCTGGTTTACAGTTGACACACAATTAGCAATTCTGGCAGGGCTTTCCCCCCATTTTAAAAGCAATACATGGTTATTATAAAAAAATAATGAAACAACAGGAGAAACCAAACAATAAAAGAAAAGCCAAAATCACCTGTAACCTACCCCCAGAAACTTAATATTTTGATATATATCTTTCTAGGATCCTGTGAGTATATATTTCCTACTCCCAACCATGAGACCAGAATGCAGTTCTCTCTTGCTAATTCTTTTTCTTCCATGTGCTGTGAATATCTTTTTAATATTCATATTCTTTGGAAACTTAGCTTTTAGGAGGTACTTAGTTGTACCATAATTTTTTATTAACTAATCATTTACTTGGTGAACATTGGCTTCCCTCCCATGATTTTACTGTAAGTAGTATCGCTGTCATATATATATTTTTTTGTACTTGTTGCATTATTTCCTCAGGTTTGGTTCTTAGATGTGAGATAAAGGGGTGTGTGTGTGTGCGTGTGTGCGCATGTTTTAAGGGTTTTGATACATATATATGGCTAGGAAGATAAAACTGACTGACCAGGAAAGTATGAGCCGTCGCATTATATACACTACCAATATTGTGCAGAATTTATTTAGTTTTTTGGTGTGTATTTTTTATTAGAGAGGAAAGAAGGGGAAGAGAGAGAGAAACGTTGATGGGAGAGTGAAACATGGATCGGCTGCCTCCTGCACACTTCCTCCTGGGAATTGAGCTCAGCATGTGCCCTGACTGGGAATTGAACCAGCAACCTTTTGGTTGCTAGGGATGACACTCAGCCAACTGAGCCGTGTATCTCTAAATTATCCATGACAAGGACTCTTTCTGACCATAATAATGCATAATAATTTATATAAAGCTCCCAATCTGATAAGTAACATTGGTATTTGCTTTTATTTAATTTCTAAAGAGAACATTTTAAAAACGTTTGCGATATATATTTCTTTTGAAAAGTGCTCATTTTAAATCTTGAATCCATTGGTGTTTTGGCAAGCTTTTCTTTTTCTTACTTGAAGGGGATGCTCTTTTAATATTGAAGATAATAACCATTACCCATTCTGTTTCACAACTTGATATTTGAGGTTCTGTGGTTATATTTTAAATTTGGGGTGAGGGTGTTTTTTTTTTGTGTGTGTGAGGGGTTTTCTGAGTAACTAATACAAACACCTGGAACATAATTTGGACAGCACAAAGGACATAGTGATGAGCTATCCTTTCAGAAATATTCTATATGTACAAAAATGTCTCTTCTTAAACAGATGAAAGCACATTTTACACACTATTTTGCACCTAACCTTTTTCCACTTACTTGCAAATCTTAATATTGTTTCTTCCTTTTTTTTTGTAGAGTATTAAATTTTTTTAAATTAAATCTTTATTATTCAGATTATTACATTTGTTTCTCCTTTTTCCCCTCCATAGCACCCCTCCACCCAGCTCCCACCCTTCCCTCTGCCCTTGCCTCCCTCCCGTTGACGTCATCCATAGGTGTATGATTTTTGTCCAGTCTCTCCCTGTACACCCCTCACTCCTTTCCCCCTGAGAATTATCAGTCCACTCCCTTTCTGTGCTCCTGATTCTATTATATTCACCAGTTTATTCTGTGGATCAAATTTTTAATTCCCTTAATTTTTAGATTCACTTGTTGATAGATATGTATTTGTTGTTCATAATTTTTTGGCTTTTACCTTTTTCTTCTTCTCTTCTAAAAGAGTACCTTTCAGCATTTCATATAATACTGGTTTGG
>JAAGEH010000041.1:27662073-27831084 GCA_011751065.1 Lasiurus cinereus | reverse complement strand
TCACTTGTTGATAGATATGTATTTGTTGTTCATAATTTTTTGACTTTTACCTTTTTCTTCTTCCTCTTCTAAAAGAGTACCTTTCAGCATTTCATATAATACTGGTTTGGAGTTGATAAACTCCTTTAGCTTTTTCTTCTCTGTGAAGCTCTTTATCTGCCCTTCAATTCTGAATGATAGCTTTGCTGGATAGATTATTCTTGGTTGTAGGTTCTTGCTATTCATCACGTTGAATATTTCTTGCCACGCCCGTCTGGCCTGCATCGTTTCTGTTGAGAAATCAGCTGACAGTCGTATGGGTGCTCCCTTGTAGGTTTTTCTCTTCCTGCTTTCAATATTCTCTCTTTGTCTTTTGCTCTTGGTATTTTAATTATGATGTGTCTTGGTGTAGTCCTCTTTGGATTCCTTTTATATGGAGTTCTGTGTGCTTCCTGGACTTGTAAGTCTATTTCTTTTACCAGATGTGGGAAGTTTTCAGTCATTATTTCTTTAAATAGGTTTTCAGTATCTTGCTGTCTCTCTTCCTCTGGCACCCCCACAATTCTGATGTTGGTATGCTTGAAGCTGTCCCAGAGGCTCTTTACATTATCTTCACATTTTTGGATTCTTTTCTCTTCTTGCTTTTCCAGTTGAGTGTTTTCTGATTCTTTATATTTTAAATTTTTTACTTGATTCTTGCCTTCCTCTAATCTGCTGATAGGTCTCTGTATAATATTTTTTATTTCAGTCAGTGTATGTTTAATTTCTAGTTCCATCTCTAGTTCTTTTTCATCTCCTCTTGGGTCTCGCTAAATTTATCCATCTTTTCCAGCATATTCTTGAAAAACCTTATAAGCGTGGTTTTGAACTCTATATCCAGTTGTTTGTTTTCCTCCAGTTCATTTGTTTGTGATCCCTTCCCTTGACTCGGCATTTTCACTATGCCGGGAGAACTTCTGTGTTGGATTCAGCCTTATGATACCAGAGTTGCAAAACCACAGAAGCCTCTCTATTGAGCTTGGGATGGGTGGAGTCTCAGGGCTTAAGGGACCGCCTTGCCTTCCGGTCAGCCCCGCCCTCCATGGCCCCCGAGTCTCACGTGACTGGGTAATCGCTGGAGCGGTCCCTGTGTGGGCGCACGCACTCTCTCTCAGACTGCTGCCTTTCCGGCTCCCCTGTGCTCCGGGACCACAAGAGTCTGGGTCCCCAGGGCTTCACCCGAAATTGGGGCTTAGTGGGGTCAGAAGTGGTGAAGTTGGGAGGGTCTGTCTCCCGCCCACTCGCGAAAGCCTGTGGCACAATCAGCAGTCTGTCTCTGCGCGCCACCTGACCTCTGATCTTTTGCGACTCCCCTAAATTTCCGTGCACCTCTCCCTTGTCACAGTCCAAACTCCCCCCGAATGAGTTTCGGCTTGATCTGGGGTTTAGTGTCGTAGGATAAGGGGTTCAATGCCTTTGAGAGTCTGTTTCCCTCCTGCCAGAGAAAGCCAGCACCTGCTCTCTCCACGAGCGTGTGTCTCCGTACGTCAGCTTTTTGCAGCTCCTCTGGGTCTCTGTGAGCCCCTCTCTTTCCTTCTAGTTGTAAATTTCCACTGAGCCAGCTTTCCTGTGGTTCTGGATGATGTCTGTTCTGTCTTTTAGTTGTAGTTTTGAAATTGTTGTGCGAGGCAGCAGTGTAGGTGTTTACCTATGCCGCCATCTTGGATCTTGTTTCTTCCTTTTTTTAAAAAATATATTTTTATTGATTTCAGAGCGGAAGGGAGGGGGAGAGATAGAAACATCAATTAGCCGAAACCGGTTTGGCTCAGTGGATAGAGCGTCGGCCTGGGGACTGAAAGGTCCCAGGTTCGATTCCAGTCAAGGGCATGCACATTGGTTGCGGGCACATCCCAGTAGGGGGCGTGCAGGAGGCAGCTGATGGAAGTCTCTCATTGATGTTTCAGGCTTTTTATCCCTTTCCCTTCCTCTCTGTGAAAAATCAATAAAATATATTTTTTAAAAAATTACTTTAAGAAACATCAATGATAAGGGAGAATCATTGATTGGCTGCCTCCTGCCACCCCTACTGGGGATTGAGCCCACAACCCAGGCATGTGCCCTCAACCAAAATCAATCCTAGGACTCTTCAATCCACAGACCAATGCTTTATCCACTGAGCCAAACTAGCTAAGGCATAATATTTTGTCTTATAGGTACAGGTAATCTTGTCTCTCTTTTTTTTAAAATCATGAATTGGTTTATTCCAGAAAGTCAAAGAAATATTAATACAGTTCACACTCCATGTGGCCTCTTCTATATATCCTTAGTTATAAGACTGTTCAGCTAGTTTTCAATGTGTTCTCAATGATGGTTCTATAGTTGTAATTTTGATGTAGTCCTAGGAGGAAATAAACACAGCATTTACCCACTCCACCATCTTGACTGGAAGTTCTGCCCTTTTTTTTTTAATCCTCACCTAAGAATATAAATATTTTTTCCATTGATTTTTAGAGAGAGAGTGCAAGGGAGGAAGGGGGGGAAGAGAGAGGAATATCGATGTGAGAGAGACATCAACTGGTTGCCTCCCGTACTCGCCCTGTCTAGGGCCAGGGATGGAACCTGCACCCGAGGTACATGCCCTTGACTGGGAATCAAACTCAAGGTCCAAGGGCCATTAAGCAAAACTGGCCAGGACTCTGCAGCCATTTTTTTTTTAATGTTAATTCTGATTCAGAATATGGTAGGAGATTTTTTTCATTGAATTTTAGAGGGAGGAAGGGAGAAGAGGAAAGAGGACATATGAGAAAGAGGGAGAGAGACATCAATTGGGTGCTTCCCATATGTGTCCCAATGGGAGATCAAACCCACAACCTGGATATGTGCTCTGACCGAGAATCGAACCCACTACCCTTCTGTGTACGGGATGAAACTAACCAATTGAGCCACACTGGCTAACGCTTTTTTTTTGTTTTTTTTTTTTATTTATTGATTTTTTTTATAGAGAGGAAGGTAGAGAGATAGAAAGTCAGAAACATCGATGAGAGAGAGAGACATCGATCAGCCGCCTCCTGCACGCCCCACAGTGGAGATGTGCCCGCAACCAAGGTACATGCCCCTGACCGGAATCGAACCTGGGACCTTTCAGTCCGCAAGCCGACGCTCTATCCACTGAGCCAAACCACTGGTCTCGGCTTTTTTTTTTTTTTTTTTAATGATTTTTTACAGAGGGGAAGGGAAAGGGATAGAGAATTAGAAACATCAATGAGAGAGAAACATCAATCATCTGCCTCCTGCACACCTCCTACTGGAGATGTGCCCCCAACCAAGGTACATATTCTTGACCAGAATCAAACATGGGACCTTTCAGTCCGCAGATGGACACTATCCACTGAACCAAACTGGTTTCGGCAAGGCTTTCTTTCTTTTTTAAGGCAGCAATTACAGTCAAATTAATGATAGACTATAATTTTTTTAAACTAATGCCTCATTGATGGACATTCAAGTTGTTCCTTAAATTTTACTACTATTTAAAAAAATTCTATAATCACTATCCTTGTATGGACATAATTTTGTGTGTTGTTTTTTATGTATTTACTGATATTTTAGAATGAGGATAGAAGTAGGGAGAGATAGAAACATTGATGAAAAAGAAACATCAATCAGTTGCCAGCTGAATACTTTCTACTGGGAATTGAGCCTACAACCTGGGCATGTGCCCTGATTAGGAATCGAACCAATGCTCTTTTGTTGCCTGGGTTGATGTTCACTACTGACCCACACCAGTTGGGCTGTTTTTTCTTTCTAAATGTTTTTATTGAGCCCAACCAGAGTGGCTTTGTGCCTGGTAATGACCTATGAACCAGTAGGTCATGGCTCAATTCCCTGTCAGGGCATGTGCCTGGGTTGCAGGCTCAGTCCCCATTGTGGGGCATAGAGGAGGCAGCTGATAGATGATACTTTCTCATCATTAATGTTTCTATCTGTCTTCTCCCTTCCTATCTGCAATCAATAAAAATATATTTCAAAAGGATAAATATAAGTGTTTTTGTTGCTATTAGAGTGAAAGATAGAGGGAGAGTGCTAGAAACATCGAAGAGAAACATTGACTGACTGTCTCTGGCACAACCCATGTTGGGGATCAAGCCAACAACCCAGGCTTGTGCCCTGTTTGGGAATCAAACTGGTTGACCTCTTGGTGCATGGATCAAGTCTCAACCACTGAACCACACTTGCTAGGTCGATTTTATGTCTTTAGCTGGATGTTTTAAATTCTGCATGGCATGTGAGATTTGACCACCTATTATAAATTTTTTTTAATTTTTATTAAAATATTTTTTTATTTTTAAAGATAGATAAAGGGAGAAGGAAAAAGAGAAACATCTATGAGAGAGTGAAATACTGATCAGCTTCCTCCTGTCCTCCCCTACCAGGGATCGAACCTGAAATACAGTGATGTGCCCTGACTGTAAATCAAACTGTCAATCTTTTGGTGCATGGGATGACGCCCAGCCAACTGAGCCACACTATCCAGAGCTATGAGAGTTCTTTAAACACTTTCCTGGCAGGTCATTCCATATAGAGAAAATAGTAGTATGACTGCATTGCATAATACAGTGTACAGAGCACCTTGGTTATTTAATCCCTATGAAACATAGTAGGTATTGTTTCCATTTCTCTGATGAGAAAGCTTTTCAGACCATAAAGGCAGAAATTATTGGTGTTTTACTACCTGATGCCTTCCGTGCTTAAATATTTAAATGTGCTCCATTAGATGCACGACTTGTAGTACCCATTGCATGAGTGTCATTGCCTTACATTGTTTTGCTTGGATTTTTTGACAACTGAGCTAAATAGGCTTCATACCCCCACTCATCAAAATACTCCTGTATCTCTAAATTATCCATGACAAGGACTCTTTTGACCATATATGTGCATACCCAATAGTCTGAATATAGAAGCTAAAAATTATAGGATAAAATATAACCCAAACTAAATTATAGGTCTTTGTATTGTCATCTTAGTGTGGTGTTTATAGAGATTTGACTTGAGATCCTCAAGGTAGCATAGTTTGTAAATAACCTGATATCTGGTAGGTCAGTAGGTTCATGCTCCATCAGCTAACACCAAAGAAATATTTCAAAACCTGAGATAAGACACTTCTGATCCTAAGAGAAATCTTAGTTTGAAGAGTTTTTTTTTTATCAGATTATCTAATGGGTTGCTGCCCATCAATGGGCATAAATTATGCCAAATCTATTTTCAAGTATCTAAAGATTAAGCTTCAGGGCTTAATCTCTGGACTAGTGAATAAATTGATACTTCCAGTTTGACCATTTTACTGAATTCCAGGCTTGTATATGCACCTAGATTATTAGGCACCTCAAATTTAAAATTAACTCTCATTTCCCTGCCCAGCCTTCTTTGAGACTGGCACAAAGTAAAGTAGTCAATATCTGTTGATTATGTGACATTTTTTTAACTTGGCCACTTCCCTTCATTTTTATGTTAACCTTCACTTACCTAAATAATAAACACATTTTCTTTTCTTTTTGTTAATCCTTACCCGAGGATATTTTTCAGTTGATTTTTAGAAAGAGTGGAAGGGAAAAGGAGAGACAAAGAGAAATACTAGTGTGAGAGAGACTTCGATTGGTTGCCTCCTGCCCGCACTGCAACTGAAGTATGTACCCTTGACTGGAATCGTACCCAGAACCATTCAGTCTGAGGGCTGATGCTCTATGCCCTGAGCCAAACCACCTAGCGCTAGACACACTTTCCCTTTAAAAATTTTAAAATATATGACAACGGTAAATCCCATTTGCACAGTACCCCTCATCCTGGTCCTATGCCCTTTCTTTGCACTGTATCTTTCCAGACCTTTATCTATGCATGCATGTAAGTAACAGAGTTAGAGTTTGAAATGAGGAAAATACATTGGGATTTTTCAAATGCAAATAATATGCTGTAGGGGTCATTTTACAACTAAGTATTTTTTCTTTCATTTATTTTTTATTGTTGTCAGTACAGTAAAACCTCAATCTATCAGACTAATAATTGAGACAAGAAAGTATCTGTTAGTTCGTTTTATAATAAAGTAGTTTTCCAAATGTATATTTGTTAAAACACTAACATACCTATTTTTACTTTATGTAAACACATTGTGTAATTAAAATTAAGTTTGTATGAAGTTTAATTTCACGGTAAAGTTTTATATATGTATTGCAGTAATTTTAAATTTATATTGAATAGATCTAGTAAATGCATGCATTCACCAGTCACCAGTAGTAAATAAATGCACATAACTGGGGTGTGGCTTAATGCATGTTAGAACATCAGTTAAATATGTATAATATAGATGTACATATAAAGTATTTACTTATGTTGGCAAAATTAGTGTTTATTCCAACATATAGCCTATTCCCTAAAATTTGTTAAAAATAACAGTGAACCCAGCTGGCATGGCTCTGGTTGAGAGTTAACCTATGAACAAGGAGGTCACAATTTGATTCCAGTCAGGGCATATGCCCAGGTTGCGGGCTCAGTCCCCATTGTGGGTCGTGTAGGAGGCAACTGATCAATGATTCTAATCAATGTTTCTACCTCTCCCTCTCCTTTCCGCTCTGAAATTAATAAAAATATTTTTCTTGTCCTGGCTGGTTTAGCTTGGTGGATAGAGTGGCCTGAAGACTGAAGGGTCCTGGGTTTAATTCTGCTTAAAGGCATGTGCCTGAATTGCAGGGGTGGTCCCCAGTACCGGGCGTGCAGGAGGCAGCCAGTCAATGCTTCTCTCTCATCATTGGTGTTCCTATCTCTCTTATCTGAAATGAATAAAAATATATTTAAAAAAAAATTAAATATTTTTTCTTTAAAAAATAAATTAAAAAAATATCTTCAGTCAAACATTACCAAAAAATAAAAACTAACAGTTAATAACAGAAGAATCTGTTAATTTAATTTTGAGCAGATCTTAGTTAAAAAGCATTTTAAAATTAACTTAATTTTCCCATATGACATTTGGACCAGAAATTTTGTCCAATAAATTGAAGTCCATTAAATCAAGGTTCACAAAATTGAGGGGATGGCTGGAAACTTAGCAAGCCAAAATTAAATGAACAATGGTAGTCACTAGCTTTTTTTGCAAGTATTTAGCAGCCAACATTTTATTGAATTTCAAGCCTTTGAATACTATTACCATCGTTACTGAACAATTCGTGACATCACGTGCAAAAATAGGATTACCAAGACTCACTGTGGGTATCTAAATTTTAGTTCATTAAAATAAAATTTAGCCGAAACCAGTTTGGCTCAATGGATAGAGCGCTGGCCTGCGGACTGAAAGGTCCCAGGTTCGATTCCGGTCAAGGGCATGTACCTTGGTTGCGGGCACATCTCCAATGGGGAGTGTGCAGAAGACAGCTGATCGATGTCTCTCTCATCGATGTTTCTAACTTTCTATCCCTCTACCTTCCTCTCTGTAAAATAATCAATAAATATAAATTAAAAAAAAATAAAATTTACTTTCTCAGTCACAGTAACCACATTGCATGTACTTAGTACTCACATGTAACCACTGGCTACCATATGGGACAGTGCAGATAGAATATGCCCATCTTTGCAGAAAGCCCTATCAAATAGATTTGGTCTAGAATATCAGACGTTCAGTATTAAAACTGTGTCAGGTTTTATTCCCTTAAAAGTGAACCCATGTAAAGATAATAGAGCCAGAGTACACATTAGGTGATGATTTGCCAATCACCTAAGATGATATATTGAGTCCTATTTCAAGCAATGTGGATCTAATCGGTTGATGGCATTTAAGAGGAAAAAATAAAAAAGGCATAGTAGAGTTCCCTCCCCAACCAGAGCCTGAAATTCTTCCCAAGGTTCAGGGTACAGGTGTAAAAAAGCCAAGTCTCCAACAACAACAATCACTGTTAACAAATGGTCAGACTACATCTAACTAGGGGAAAATTACTGACTCAAAGCAGGCATCCATATAGAATGGTAAAGGAGAATATTTTTGTAAAGGTTTATCTGAAAGGACTGCAAAGGTAAAACAAAATTTAACCAAGGCTAGAAATAGTACATTTGCAGAGAATCACAGATGGTTCATGTTGGTTCTTGCATAAGGTACACACAATTTAAATACAGTTTGGCTTTCCTGAGGAAATCTTGTTGGTTGGGGAAGAAATACACAAATATGATCACAAGTGTTGACCTCTCCACTCAGATTCTACCTCAATGGCTTTAGAATCAGAGAACTTCAAACCATGTATTGGAAATATACAGTATTTTCTTCCAGGTACAATGCTAAAGAGATACAGTGCTGGATAATGTACAGTACATCTTAAGAGGGCGATTTGATCAGTAAATAGGAAAGCCCTAGCAGAACCCACTTTCTATCCCACATCTTAAATCTCAGGCATTTATTGCCAGAGGTTGATCCCATTTATAGAATATTAATCCTTTAGTTTTTCCCTTTTTATTCTTTTACTTTTTCCCTCTATTCTGACTCATTCACACCAATATTTAATTGGGCATAAGATTCTATCATCTTTGAAAAACCATCAGTGACACA
Source organism: Lasiurus cinereus (assembly GCA_011751065.1). Classification (NCBI taxonomy): domain Eukaryota; kingdom Metazoa; phylum Chordata; class Mammalia; order Chiroptera; family Vespertilionidae; genus Lasiurus; species Lasiurus cinereus. The sequence continues at coordinate 27,822,548 of JAAGEH010000041.1, read as the reverse complement.
TTTATCTCTACCCACTATATGATTTGCCCAACATCACCAAGCTCCAAAGGGTTTTCCAAATTGGCTTTACTTCAAAAGTCATCCACAACTCAACTTTATTAAAACTTCCAGAGTCTGCAATGACTTCTGCAAACTATTATAGTCTCCATGTGTTTGGATTTTTTTTCACTCCTTTTTAACATTTAAAATTAACCACTTGGTCCTCCTCTAAAAAGCAGCCTTCTCTTAAACTCTGATATCACACTCACCCCATTTTCCTCCTGTTTTTCTGGTCATTCCTTAGTCTTTGTGGGTTCTTCCTCTGGATACAAACTAGCACCAGGTGGGTGACTTCATGTACTCTCTGGGCTTCAACTGAACATCTGTATTCCTACTTCTGTGGTTCCAGCATAGATCTTCCTTCTGATTTCCAGAAATACATCTAGTTGGCATCTCCTCTTGAGTGTTCAAGATGGCACCTCAGATTACCTTGTCCTGATCCAAAGGTATCTTTTTTCCCTAGATTTGATCCTACATGCCTTATCTTAGCAAATGATGCTACCATCCACCTAGTTCCACAAACCTGAAACCTGGATGTCTGTCTGTCTTGAATCTTCTAAATTCCCTCATCCTTTAAACATCACCAGGTTACTCTAGTTTCACCAACTGTTTATCAAGTTTAAGCACATTCCACCATATCTACTGACAGCATTCCATTACCCACCACTAATTTCCAATCTAGATTATTGTACCAGCGTCCTATTATATTCCCCCGAGTGAAGCCTCCACATTATTCAAGTGTTCTCTGAATAAACTCAATCTGATTTCCTCTCATTCTTTGTCTCAGGATAGCTGCCATAATTTACAAGTCTATTCTAGCCCTGTCTTTAGATGTCAACTCCTCCTCCCCCAAATGGCTTCCATACTTTTAGTTCTCTGCTTAGCCCATACTTATTCTTGCATTTGCAACCTTGAAAATCTCTTCCCCTTTTTATTACCACAACAAGTGTCACCCCATTTCACCTAGCTAATTTATACTAATCCTTAAGGTGTTTAAATATCCTTTCATTCTGGAAACTTCTCTTGACAATGTTCTCCCTCAAAACCAGTTAGGTACCAGTCTTCTGTGCCTTCCTAATGTTCTTCCTTATCAATGCACATTCACACTGTTTACTAGTTTGTATCTCTCAGTGGCCAGCAGTCTACTCAAGAGCAGGCATGCCTATTTCACTATTAGTCCTCTGGTACCCAAGTGTGCAATAAATGTTCGTGTGAATAATTGTATTGCTCATGCCTTTTTATTTTCTCATGTTTTGACACCTGGGGCCTTGGGAGAGTGCCTTTCAATTGGCAGCCTATATCCTCCAGCCACCTTCTTTACAAAACTTTCACAAGCCAGGCAACATTCCTCTGCCCTTGTGACTCCAGGGCCAGGTACCAAACAATCTTGCATTGCCCCTTACATGCCCAAACCCGCTGAAATTATTCAAATTCAGTAATCACAAATTAAACTTCTTACCCTGCCTCCCCCATTCCTTCCTACAAAAACCACAATCATGTCTCTTATCCATGCTTTCCCCTCGCTCCCTCTGCCTCCTCATCCACCCTGGTGCTTCCCGGTGTGGACTTAAACTGCTCGCAGTTTAGAATTTATTTGATATGAAAAATCTTATGCATTTAACAAGAACTGCCAAGATATGTGGTGGTGGGGGGGATGAAAACTGTTAGGATGGTGGGTATATGGGTTTTTCCAGATTTCTATAACATCAACTAGCACCGTGAAACAAAAGCCTCCGCGAACATCGGACTGGAGGAGCGGAAGTAACAACTTGGTCCTCACCCGCATCTCCCGGCTCCAGTGGGCCCCTGGATTCTGGGCTGGCTTTGCGCAGCCGCACTTCGCTAGATGCGGAACCCTTGTGAGTGGGTTCGACGTTTTCCAGTCGTCAGTGAAAGCGCACTTCCGGCCCTCACGGAAGTTGTTGCACAGTCGTTTCAGAGGCGGTGTGCGATAGCGGAGCGCTCCAAATGGGTCGTAGCCGCTCGCGATCTCCGAGAAGGGGTGAGTTTAGCAGCAGTTTGGAGGGTCTGGGGCTCGGTTTGAGGCGCTTCCTATCCCCCCTTATTTTCTATGCGAGGGCAGCGGAAAAGCAGGCCCTTTACTCCTGAGAAGGAGACAGGCGGGTGCCTGTGGGGAACGAAGATCTTGGATTTCAAAGTAGGTTTTTTTCCCCTTCTAAATTGGCGTTTCGCTCTTTATCAGTTTCCAATAGTAACTTTTGTAATTTTTGTACCTGGTAATTTAGAATCAGACCACGGTTTTTTCACTTAATTTCTGGGTGACCGTGTGTAAGTCATCCAACCTTTCTGAGTCCGAATTCCCATAATTAGACCTTGGGGGTAGTATTACCTAGCTTTAAAAACGGGTGTGAGAATCAGTGGCACCTTCCACAACACTCAGCATGTTATACTGCCTGTGTCTTAAACACTCTATGTAGGTTTCTCCAATTTATTATAATATAAAATCTTGTGTCCTGGGAGCTCACCTCCTCTCTCCTGATCCCCACCCCCTTAAGTAAGGCCGTGCTGTGTACTCTGACTTAGACCCTCGGTTCTGCCCCTGATTGGTTTTTACCACCTTCAGCTTGTCAAAGCGTGATTTTCTTAAGTTAAATGAGGCCGGGATCCACATATGGCTATTGAAGATCCCAATCAGAATAAAGATGTGCCCAATCAGGATTAAGATGTGGTGTTTAATTGTAGGTTACCCACCGGGCTGCCTTGATTTAGTAAGGAAAAAGGAACATAATCGCAATACTTTTTTATATTGAGTACTTTTTGAAATAATAGTTTGGAAGTATATATATACTTAGTCAAATAACATTGTTAAAATTTATTTCACCTGCTTTTTTAAAATATATATTTTATTGATTTTTTAGAGAGTTAGAAACATCGATGAGAGAGAGACATCGATCTGCTGCCTCTTGCACACCCCCCACTGAGGATGTGCCTGCAACCAAGGCACATGCCCTTGACCGTCATCGAAACTGGGACCCTTCAGTCCACAGGCTGACGCTCCATCCACTGAGCCAAACCGGTCTCAGCATATTTCACCTGCTTTTTATTTTTTTAATGTGACTACTAGAAATGGCTTAATGGATTAGACAATCCAGCTCCAAATATTTGAGATAATTTTTGGCTTTGCAATTTTGTTCCTTGTGCTAGAACGTAGGCGGTCCAGGTCCACTTCGAGGGAGAGAGAACGCAGGCGCCGGGAAAGGTCTCGGTCCAGGGAGAGAGATCGGAGAAGGAGCCGCTCTCGATCCCCCCACAGAAGACGCTCCAGGTAAGTGGGGATCATAGGCAGAGGTTTTACTACAAGTCCCAAAGAAACTAATTGTTGCCCTTTATTTTGTTTTTATCAGCTGTAAGGCCATTTACAACAAACATGTCAAACTCAAAGGCTAACTCGGGCCATATAAACAAGGTTTAAGTTTATGGGGTGCAAAAAAAACCAAAAGCTTCAATTTTCATGCTGAATACAAAGGACTGAAAAAAATGAGTAATCATTAACAAAATAATTGAACATTGTATTTTTATTTTAAAAATATATTTTATTGATTTTTTTTTTCACAGAAAGGGAGAGAATAGAGATTTAGAAACACTGATGAGAGAGAAACATGGATCAGCTGCCTCCTTCTTGCACATCCCCTACTAGGGATTTGCATGCAACCAAGGAACGTGCCCTTGACTGGAATCAGTCTGCACCCAATGCTCTATCCACTGAGCCAAACCATTTAGAGCAAATAATAGAACATTTTAATAAAAATATTTTTTCTTGAACTTTAACTTACCAGACACTGAATAACTGCACAAATTAATAAGCGTAACGCATATAAACCTATTTTTCTTCTTCTCTGAAAGCGAAGTGTTTCCTGTTGCACACACCAAACAAGTCAGTCCAAGACTAATGACATGGCAATTGGCTGCTAAAATATTTGCTGCTAGTAGTGGAGAGAAATGGTGCACCTGCATATAAGGCTTGTAAGGGAAATGAATGCAACATGATTATAGTGGTCAGTCATTAGCGAACGTTGTAGTTTGTTAATAATTATGTACTGTATAACAGGATATTGTAAAAATTAAGTTACAAAATTTCTATTAAAATGTTTCTTACATATCATTATATTGGCTAGGCTGAAAAAAAATATTCGTTGTGGGCCAAGAGTTTGACATGCTTGATTTACAATGCCAAGAAATGGGAGACTTAAGCCCATTTTATTTTAAACCTAGCATTTCTATGGGTCAAGGGTTAATAAATCTCTACTCCTAGAGTTGCCTTTAGGAGTAAATGAGAAATAGTACCAGAAAAGCACTTAACATGATGCTTGGCAAGAATAAGAAGTGTTTTTTGTTTTTACTGACTTGTATATAATAAAAAATGTGAGCTGAAACCGGTTTGGCTCAGTGGAGAGAGCATCGGCCTGCGGACTGAAAGGTCCCAGGTTCAATTCCGGTCAAGGGCACGTACATCGGTTGCAGGCACATCCCCAGTAGGGGGCGTGCAGGAGGCGGCTGATCGATGTCTCTCATCGATGTTTCCAACTTTCTATCCCTCTCCCTTCCTCTCTGTGAAAAATCAATAAAAATATATTTAAAAATATATTAAAAAAAAAAGTGAGATCTTGGAAGTACCTTAGAATGGACTCATGATTTCCTATTAAGTATCTATTGCTGTTTAAGTCAACTTTTTGTGTGTTTATGTGCAGTTGTTAGAAACTGTTTAGTTATATTTTTCTGCCTTGCAGAACATTTTAAAAAAAATATATTTTATTGATTTTTTTACAGAGAGGAAGGGAGAGGGATAGAGAGTTAGAAACATTGATGAGAGAGAGCAAGGTATATGCCCCTAACTGGAATCGAACTTGGGACCCTTGAGTCCATAGGCCAACGCTCTATCCACTGAGCCAAACTGGTTTCGGCAGCTTTGCAGAACATTTTTTAGCCCTAGCTATACTGAACAAGACTGTCTTTTTGTTTGTTTCATGTTAACCATCAGGCTAGGCAGAACCTTCTACCTTAATTCTTCTATACAAATGGGCTCGTGGTTCTCTGCAGCCTGGTTTTTGTTCAGCCTTTACCTTTCAGGCACTCATGCATGTCTGTGCTGATTGACACATTGGCCAGGTATGTCTGTTTCTGACATGTTTACTTGTTAAATATTAGATCCCCAAGACGACATAGATCCACATCTCCTTCTCCTTCTCGACTGAAAGAAAGAAGAGATGAGGAAAAGAAAGAAACAAAGAGCAAAGAACGTCAGATAACTGGTAATGTTATTAGTTAAATAACTGTGGAAGAGTGTAGACTTGTTTAGATAACTTCAGGCATGATAATATTACAAAAGTATAATTTTTGACCCTTAAGATATATTAAGTTGTTTATAGTATTCATTGCATATGGATTGAGATTTTGTTTTAATTGTACCTTTTGAGTTCCTAATTATTTGTGGTGCTCCTGATATTAGAAGACAATTAAAAATGTGAGCATCTTTTCTTTTGGAAGCACCTCCAAAACAAGTGTCTTGTTTGATATTAAAGGTGGTCCTGCCTAAAGGCTTCACCATGTCCTTTTAAGCAGTGTCTTCTGTTGGAAGTGGAGAGCACATTCCTTCCTTGCACCTCAAGTTACATTTTGCTTGAACAGTTCACCATAGCTAAGATTTGGAAACAGCCTAAGGGCCCATCAACAGATGAGTGGATTAGAAACCTGGGGTACATCTACACAACAGAATACTAAACTGCTGTAAAAAAGAATGAATTCTTACCTTTTGCAACAGCATGGATGGAACTCAAAGAGCATTATGCTAAATGAAATAAGTCAGTCAGAGAAAAATAAATATCACATAATCTCTCTCACTCATTTGTGGAATATAATGAACAACATAAACTGATGAACAAAATTAAAACCAAAGCCATAGAACCATCAGATAGACTGTCCAACCTTTGAGGGAAGGTGGGGGGGGGGGGTGAAGGAGTAAGAGATCAACCAAAGGACTTATATGCATACATATGAGCATAACCAGGAGACAGACAGTAGGGAGATGAGGGCATGTGCTGGGCGTTGGGGGTAGCCAGGGGGTTGACACTGGGGGAAAGGAGATTTACATAATACTTTAAACAATACAGAATTTTTTTAAAAAGTTATATTACGAATTGAAGAGGAATTTTTTTCATTAGATTTAAGTTGTGTGTGTGTGTGTGTGTGTGTGTGTGTGTGTGTGGCAATTTGTTTCAGAGAAGATAGGAGAGGGAGAGAAAGATAGACACATCAGTTATGAAAAAGCATTGATCAGCTGCGTCCTGCACACCCTCAATGGGGTTTGAGCCCAAAACCAGGGCATGTGCCCTGACCAGGAATCAAACCATGACCTCCTAGTTCATAGTTGACACTCAACCACTAATCCACACCAGCTAGGCTAGACTTAAGTCTTTAGCTGATTGTTTTGTATGTTTTCTGCTGGTAAGGTGGAGTGACTGTTAATCTAGTGCCACCTATGCTTTAATATATATAAATTAATAGTTTTTAAATTTTTCACTTATTTTTGCAGAGGAAGACTTAGAGGGCAAAACAGAAGAAGAAATAGAAATGATGAAGATAATGGGATTTGCCTCCTTTGACTCAACAAAAGTAAGTAAAACTTGAAGCCCGTTAAGCAGTTTGATTTCAATTAATCCATTATGACTCTTCATTTTTTTCAAATTTCTTTACTGTTGACTATATAATTGCTTCCATCGATACAAGTTTATTTAGTTAAAAGATAATAACTGGCTGTGTGAAAGGGTTTGAGGGTACAAAGAAGGAAGCAATGAGGTACCATTGGAATCCAGGGAGTGTTCGCCTGGAATGATGTCCAGTTAGATCTTAAAGGATGAGAACAAAGAAGAGGAGGAAGATCATTTTAAATAGAAGGAGGAGTTCATGAAAATGCCATGTAGACATGAAGTAGCGTAGTGTATTGTGGGAATTTCAAATTCAGTGACTGTTAAAAAGATGCTAATGGGCCAGTGACTACACTGAGGCTAGAAAAAGAGGTAGGAAGCAAATCATACTGGACTTTTTTTTTTTTAAATATATTTTATTGATTTTTTACAGAGAGGAAGGGAGAGGGATAGAGAGTTCGAAACATCGATGAGAGAGACATCAATCAGCTGCCTCCTGCACACCCCCTACTGGGGATGTGCCCGCAACCAAGGTACATGCCCTTGACCGGAATCGAACCCGAGACCCTTCAGTCTGTAGGTCGATGCTCTGTCCACCGAGCCAAACCGGTTTTGGCCATAACGGACTTTTGCTGCCCTTGCCATGCTAAGGAAGGAGGGAAAATTGAGATACCTGTAATACAATTTTCCCTTCTTCCCTCCTTTCCTCTTATTCTCCCAAGAGATGATTCTTTAGGTGATGAGAGAAAGCAAAGATTTTTAAGAAAATGAGTAATCGCATTTATGTATGTTTTAGACAGATGACCTGAGCCAGCCTCGGAGCACAGATGGGAGGCATTTACCAAATGTACTGGTTAATCAGATTTTTTTTCAGTAGATGGAGTTACACATATGTTGATATGTATGCAACTTTATATGTATGCAATTTTGTTGTATTACACACTTCAAAACTTCACATGGCAAATGTTCTGAAGGTATTAACATAGATATTTTACACTTAAAAATGTTGAATTTTGTGCCCAAAAAAAGGATTTGTGGGAAGTTTTAGTTCATTATTTTGAAGAAAAGTACTGCTGAAAGTTACTGTGTACTTTGGGAAGCTTATGGTGAACATGCTCCATCTCAAGATACTTGTGAATGCTGGTTTAAATGCTTTATAAGTGATGATTTCTATGTGAAAGACAATATCCAGGTCAACCGAAAAAGTTTGAAGACCAACAATTACAAGCATTATTGGATGAAGATGTGTGTCAAACTCAAAAACAACTTGCAGAAAGATTAGATGTTGCTCAGCAAACAATTTCTAATTGTTTACAAGCAATAGGAAAGATTTTAAAGGAAAGAAAATAGATGACACATCAAATGAATGAAAGACAAATGGAAAACCGAAGAGTCATCAATGAAATGTTCCTTCAACGTCAGAAAGAAAGTATTTTTTGCATCGAAATGTGACTGGCGATTAAAAGTGGATTTATTTTGAGACTCCCAAACGCACAGAATCATGGGTTGATCCAGGTCAACCATCAACATTGACTACAAGGCCAAGTCACTTTGGAAAGAAGACAATGCGCTGCGTTTGATGGGATCAGAAAGGTGTGTATTATGAGCTTCTAAAACCAGGTGAAACCATTAATACTGATCGCTACGGACAACAAATAATCAATTTGAACAACGCTTTGATCGTAAAACGGCCAGGATGGGCCAGAAGACATGGCAAAGTAATTTTGTTTTGTGATGACACACCATCACACACTTCAACACCAGTTAAAGACATGTTAAAAGATCTTGCCTGGGAAGTATTAAATTCCTTCCCTTTCCCCCCACCATATTCACCAAACCTTGCTTCTTCAGATTACCACTTATTCCAATTGATGTCACATGCACTTTCTGAGCAGCACTTCAAAACATACAAAGAAGTGAGAAATTGGGTCTCTGAATTAATTTGCCTCTAAACAAGAAAAGTTCTATAGGGATAATATCCACAAATTACCTGAAAGATGGGGGAAATGTGTAGCTAGCGATGGACATTACTTTGAATAAAGCACTTTTGATATGTCTCTTGAAATTACTGTGTTTTGATTACAAAATTTGCATTATTAATTCGTACACCTGGTAGATTGGCGGCAGAGAGAACTGCTGAGTCATGCAAGTGAAAGATGATGAAGACATGAATTGAGAGGATCCGGAATATTGAGAACCATTCAGGAGCCAAAGTCCGTGGTAGTGGGAGTGAGCAGTAAGTGATGATTGAGGTGACAGGCTGAAAGACTGGGTGGTAGGGTTAACCAAGAAAGGATTATGGGAAGAGGAAGTGCTGTGAAACAAGAAGAAAATTCAGCTGCTGGATAAAGATGACATTGGATAGCTGCACACATATCTCATAGCTCAGAGAGGGGTGCTTTGGAGGTTGAATACTATAATACTGGAAAGAATAAGGAAAAAAAGGTAGGGATGATGGACAGGGAGCTGAAATCAGGGATTATAAATAAAAGGGGAGAGAGTAGGCGGATAGAGTTAAGGGAAAAGGAGTTGGGAAATGGACGGGAGAAGAGGGATGGAGGGAGCTAGTAAAAGTTTGTGGAGAGAATGTTTTTTAAAAACTTCATTTTCTAGAATTTTACGTCTTTTTAGTTTTGTAAATGGAATTTGAGATTTTTTTGAGAAAATCCATTTCCCCTCATCTCGTATTTCATTAAATTGTGAAAGGAGTCGAGTAATTTCAGATGTGTTAAAAGTTTCTAATTGAGGAGAATCCAAGATGGCGGCATAGGTAAACACCTACACTGCTGCCTCGCACAACAATTTCAAAACTACAACTAAAAGAACGGACATCATCCAGAACCACAGGAAAGCTGGCTGAGTGTAAGTTCTACAGCTAGAAGGAAAGAGAAGGGCTCACAGAAACACAGAGGAGCTGCAAAAAGCTGAGGTATGGAGACGCGTGCGCTGTGAGAGCGGGTGCCGGAGTACCTAGCTGGCTTTCTCTGGTGGCAGGGAAATAGAGACTCCCAACAGCATTGAACCCCTTATCTTACGATACTAAACCCCAGATCCAGCCGAAACTCATACGGGGTGAGTTTGGACTGTGAAAAGGGAGAGGTGCACGGAAATTTAGGGGAGTTGCAAAAGATCAGAGGACTGGGGACACACACAGCACTGCGCGGAGGACAGATTGCTGATTGTGCCGCTGGCTTTCGCAAGTGGGCAGGAGACAGACCCTCCCAACAGTGCCACTTCTGACTCCACTAAGCCCCTGTTTCTGGCGAAACCCTCGAGAACCAGACTCATGTGGTCCTGGTGCACAGGGGAGCTGGAAAGGCAGCGGTCTAGAGGCACTGCGAGGGTGCTTGCGTGCACAGGGACCGCTACAGGGATTACACAGTCATGTGAGACTCAGGGGCTGTGGAGGGCGGGGCCGACTGGAAGGTAAGGCGGGCCCTTAAGCCCTGAGACTCCACCCATCCCAAGCTCAACAGAGGCTTCTTCGGTTTTGCAAGTCTGTTATCATAAGGCTGAATTCAACACAGAAGTTCCCCGGCATAGTGAAAATGCCGAGACAAGGGAAGGGATCACAAACGAAATGGAGGGGAAAAAAACGACTAGATAGAGAGTTCAAAACCACGCTTATAAGGTTTTTCAAGAATATGCTAGAAAAGATGGATAAATTTATCAAGTCCCAAGAGGAGATGCAAAAGGACCAACTAGAGACACTGACTGTAATAAATATTATACAGAGTCCTAATAGCAGACTAGAGGAAGGCAAGAATCAAGTCAAAAATTTGAAATATAAAGAATCAGAAAACACTCAACTGTAAAAGCAAGAAGAGAAAAGAATCCAAAAATGTGAAGATAATGTAAGGAGCCTCTGGGACAGCTTCAAGTGTACCAACATCAGAATTGTGGGGGTGCCAGAAGAAGAGAGACAGCAAGATACTGAAAACCTATTTAAAGAAATAATGACTGAAAACTTCCCACATCTGGTAAAAGAAATAGACTTACAAGTCCAGGAAGCACACAGAACCCCATATAAAAGGAATTCAAAGAGGATCACACCAAGACACATCATAATTAAAATACCAAGAACAAAAGACAGAGAGAGAATATTAAAAGCAGCAAGAGAAAAACAGTGCATTACCTACAAGGTAGCACCCATCCGACTGTCAGCTGATTTCTCAACAGAAACGATGCAGGCCAGACGGGAGTGGCAAGAAATATTCAACTTGATGAATAGCAAGAACCTACAACCAAGAATAATCTAGCCAGCAAAGCTATCATTCAGAATTGAAGGGCAGATAAAGAGCTTCACAGAGAAGAAAAAGCTAAAGGAGTTCATCAACTCCAAACCAGTATTATATGAAATGCTGAAAGGTACTCTTTTAGAAGAGAAGAAGAAAAAGGTAAAAGCCAAAAAATTATGAACAACAAATACATATCTATCAACAAGTGAATCTAAAAATTAAGGGAATTAAAAATTTGATCAACAGAATAAACTGGTGAATATAATAGAATGAGGAGCACAGAAAGGGAGTGGACTGATAATTCTCAGGGGGAAAGGGGTGAGGGGTGTACAGGGAGAGACTGGACAAAAATCATACACCTATGGATGAGATCAATGGGAGGGAGGAAAGGGCAGAGGGAAGGGTGAGAGCTGGTGGAGGGATGTTATGGAGGGGAAAAAAGAAACAAATGTAATAATCTGAATAATAAAGATTTAATTTTAAAAAAAGTTTTTAATTGATGTGATTGTGTGGGGCTAATATTCTTTTTCCTCCCACATACTCTTTTAAGGTGACAATGTATAAACTAAGAGGAGTACTGTTTTGAAGTGAAAAAATTAAGAATGAGCTTTTATTCTCACAAATGGTTTTATGAACCCCATTTTGGAATTTAATGCAGTTAATGTATGTTTATTTTCCTTTATATTGTTTTCCAAAGTATTTTTATAACTAAAATGATTAATATATATGTAGGGTGAATAACAATATCTTCAAAGTAAAGCAACTATATTTTTATTGTTTTTAGAAGAATATAGAGGGAACTTAACAGAATTATTTTCTTTATTAGGGGATAGGGGGTTATTACCAGTATTCTTTGAAATTCATGAGACTCATATGTGAAGATGAAGTCTCACTTAGCTTTTAAATATAGTCTGCTAAAGATGTTTGTTTCTAAAGGAAAAATTAGGTGAAAATAAGTCCCATGAAAATTAACGAGTACCACCAGAAGAAATAATATCAGGGTTTTTTTGTGTGTGTAGTTTTTTAAAATATATTTTATGGATTTTTTTTTTACAGAGAGGTAGGGAAAAGGATAGAGAGTCAGAAACATCCATAAGAAAGAAACATCGATCAGCTGCCTCCTGCACGCCCGCCACTAAGGATATGCCCCCAACCAACGCACATGTCCCTCAACAAAATCGAACCTGGGACCCCTCAGCCCGCAGGCCGATGCTCCATCCACTGAGCCAAACCAGTTTCGGCTATCAGTTGTTTTTTAATGACATCTACAAGAGTGTTATTTTAGTTTTTATGCAGTTAGCTTCAGTTATAGCTCACTTGTGCTTTTCAGTAATGTGCTTATTGTGATATGTTGATCTATTATGAGACCTTTTCATATGCCATTGTATCCCTTCCATTTTAACATTTTGGAAAAATTCAAAGTTTGGTTATGTTTATTAATGGATAATTTTCTATTCCAGCATGTAAATGAAAATAGGGCTATGAATATATAACTCTGCAAATAATTTTCAAAAATCATTAAGCCTTTAGGAATTGAGCTTAGTAAAAAGGTTAGCATTATTTTCTTTTTTCCAAGCCAGTGTATGCAAGTCATTCTTACCTCCTGTTCTTGGGAGGTCAAAATGCACCTCAAGTAATTTACCCATTATTCTTCCCTTCCCCAAAATGTAGTGAAAATAGGAAAAATAAGATCAAATATATTTATTTTAGCTTCACTTTATTGCCTTTAAATACCTACCTCATTTGTATATGCCTTTAGGCCAGTAAGTTAGAATCCTTTTTTTTTGCCCTAACACAGCAGACAGGGTACACTCCCATGAGTAATAATGAGGAAAGGTGGGGATTGAGGGTCGTGTGTGTGTGTGTGTGTGTGTGTGTGTGTGTGTGTGTGTGTGTGTGAGAGAGAGAGAGAGAGAGAGAGAGAGAGAGAGAGAGAGACAGCAAGTGAATGCTAACCGATGATGTTCATATATCTAACAATCATTTTCTGAGCACCTGAAAGTGCAGTGGCCTAGGATATGAGTATGCAAAGGTGACTCACAGGCATATCCTTCCCTCAAGAAGCTTGCAGTCTCATAGGGGAAATGACATCAAGTGTATACATCATGATAATTCAGGTTGGAACATGGTGGGTATCAGTGCTCCTGGATCATTTGATTTAAGCCTTGAACAATTTATAAGCTCCACATAGTTGAAAATTGAATGGGAGTTGGATGGTAATTGAGGCATGAGGAACAGCAAGTGGTGAGTTAACTTGGCTGAATCAAAAGACCCATAAAGGAATTAATGAAAAAGAAGGTGATGCTGGAGGAATCCAAGATGGCGGCATAGGTAAACACCTATACTGCTGCCTCGCACAACAATTTCAAAGCTACAACTAAAAGACAGAATGAACATCATCCAGAACCACAGGAAAGCTGGCTGAGTGGAAATTCTACAACTAGAAGGAAAGAGGGGAGCTCACAGAGACCCAGAGGAGATACAAAAAGCTGAGGTATGGAGACGCGTGCATGGAGAGAGCGAGTGCCGGAGAACCTGGCTGGCTTTCTCTGGCGGGAGGGAGATGGAGACTCTCAACAGCATCGAACCCCTTATTCTACGATACTAAACCCCAGATCCAGCCGAAACTCACATGGGGGGAGTTTGGACTGTGAAAAGGGAGAAGTGCACGGAAATTTAGGGGAGTCGCAAAAGATCAGAGGTCTGATGGCGCGCACAGCACTACGCGCAGAGGACCGACTACTGATAATGCCACTGGATTTCATGAGGGGGCAGGAGACAGACCCTCCCAACTGCGTCACTTCTAACTCCACTAAACCCCGGTTTCGGGCGAAACCCTGGGGACCCAGACTCATATGGTCCCGGAGTGCAGGGGAGCCGGAAGGACAGCAGTCTAGAGGCACTGCAAGGGTGCGCGTGTGCACAGGGACCGCTCTAGCGATTATCCAGTCACGTGAGACTCGGGGGCCGTGGAGGGCGGGGCCGACTGAAAGGCAAGGCGGTCCCTTAAGCCCTGAGACTCCACCCATCCCAAGCTCAACAGAGAGGCTTCTGCAGTTTTGCAAGTCTGGTATCATAAGGCTGAATCCAACACAGAAGTTCTCTCTGCATAGTAAAAATGCCAAGACAAGGGAAGGGATCACAAACAAAAGAAATGGAGGAAAACAAACGACTGGATATAGAGTTCAAAACCATGGTTATAAGGTTTTTCAAGAATATCCTAGAAAAGTTGGATAAAGTTAGCGAGACCCAAGAGGAGATGAAAAAGGTCCAACTAAAGATGATAAAGGACCAACTAGAAATTAAACATACACTGACTGAAATAAAAAATATTATACAGAGACCTAACAGCAGACTAGGGGAAGGCAAGAATCAAGTAAAAAATTTAAAATATAAAGAATCAGAAAACACTTAACTGGAAAAGCATGAAGAGAAAAGAATCCAAAAATGTGAAGATAATGTAAGGAGACTCTGGGACAGCTTCAAGTGTACCAACAGAATTGTGGGGGTGCCAGTAGAAGAGAGACAGTAAGATACTGAAAACCTATTTAAAGAAATAATGACTGAAAACTTCCCACATCTGGTAAAAGAAATAGACTTTCAAGTCCAGGAAGCACACAGAACCCTATATAAAAGGAATCAAAGTGGACGACTACCCCAAGACACATCATAATTAAAATACCAAGAGCAAAAGACAGAGAATATTAAAAGCAGCAAGAGAAAAACAGTGCATTACCTACAAGGGAGCACCCATACGATTGTCAGCTGATTTCTCAAGAAAAACGATGCAGGCCATACAGGAGTGGCAAGAAATATTCAACATGATGAATAGTAAGAACCTACAACCAAGAATATGCTATCCAGCAAAGCTGTCATTCAAAATTGAAGGGCAGATAAAGAGCTACACAGAGAAGAAAAAGCTAAAGGAGTTCATCAACTCCAAACCAGTATTATATGAAATGCTGAAAGGTACTCTTTTAGAAGAGGAAGAAGAAAAAGGTAAAAGATAAAATATGAACAACAAATACATATCTACCAACAAGTGAATCTAAAAATTAAGTGAATTAAAAATTTGATCAACAGAATAAACTGGTGAATATAATAGACTCAAGAGCACAGAAAGGGAGTGGACTGTTAATTCTCAGGGGAAATGGAGTGAGGAGTGTACAGGGAGAGACTGGACAAAAATCATACACCTCTGGATGAGGTCAACAGGAGGGAGGTAAGGGTAGAGGGAGGGGTGGGAGCCAGGTGGAGGGGAGCTATGAAGGGGGAAAAAGAAACAAATGTAATAATCTGAATAATAAAGATTTAATTAAAAAAAAAAAGGTAGAGGCCACATGAGAAAAGGCCAAGGTACAGGTGACACTCAGCATTAACATATGTTATTCTGTATTCTGATTTTTTGTTTAAAAACCCAAATTGCAAGGACTGTGTAAGAAATGAGATTTAGATGAATAGTAACTGATACAGCCATAATTTGTAAATGTGAATTTTTCTAGAGAAAATACCCTTAAACTTATATATGGTTTCTAAGAATTCTTTGACAAAAGAGGTTAGGATCTGCTACACTATTTCCCTTTCTGCCTTGCCCGTAATACATAAAGCAGGAATGTTTCTTGATTTGAATATTGTATTATTTCCTTATGTGGAACTATAAAAAGGTGAACAGAAGTGGGAGCTCATGAGCTGTCATCAGGATCTGAAAATTATTTTTCTCGTTGGCCTACCTCATTCTTAGATGGATCTTTCCATGTAAGTCTGTCTATAGGATATAATTCTTTTGATCAAGGCATTTAATGTTTCCTTCCTGTTTTTATAATTTGTATATTGCTTTTCTCCAGGGAAAAAAGTTGGATGGTTCTGTAAATGCCTATGCCATAAATGTGTCTCAGAAGAGGAAGTACAGGTATGCATTACCCCCATTATTATGTTTAAACCAATGATACAGACTATGTACTTGGGAAAGAATTTATTCTATGATAATTATTTGTAGGAAATGTAGCAGTCTTCCATACAGTCCCTTGTTTTAATCTTCCTTACTTATATTCTGGTGTGTGAATTTCTAATTTACATGTGAACTAATTATTGTAGAGAATGGTAATTACTTAAATCTTTTACAACTGTATAAATAGTTCTTCAGAACATATTTTAAGTATTTTGACTTTAATTTCATTATAATTATAGATTTAAAAAATAGATCACTCCTGAATTACTCACTTCGATTGATTATGTAAGGATTTCAACTGTAAATATATTAAGTACCCACATTTTATTAATAGCATGGGACAATTCATACTTGAAATCTTAATACCTAATGAATTGAAAAGTCAAGAAGACATCTTCAAACATTGCTTTTCTCTCTACCTTTATCACTGATAAAAGACTAATATTCCAATTAGAATATGAATAATGTGATTTGAGAATGCTGGTGAGTTAAGGAACCAGAATCATCATTGACATTGCTTTGTAAAGTTACCTTCAAATAAGGTGTTATAGAGAAAACCAGTACCTGTTTTGAACTCTGCTCTATATCCTTTATCTAGGTGTTTGGTGTTACTTAAAATAAATAGTGTTTTTTTTTTTTAAGTCTGTGGGATCTTCTCAAATAATTTTGAAAGTAGATTTCCATACTTCTAATTGGATTTTACAGAAATCTGTAATGCTGTTGCTTATTTTGAAGGTGAAGTAATCTCTTCTTACTGTACATTAAATAATCTTAAATACTTCTTACTCTATTTGACATCTTAAAGATTATTTATAGGTGCAATCTTGGAAGCGATTTTTTATAGAGAGAGGAAAGGGGAAAAAGAGAAAGAAACATCAATTTGTTGTTGCACTTATTCCTTGGTTAATTGATTCTTGTATGTTCCCTGATTGGGGATAGAACTCACAACCTTGGTATATTGGGACGATGCTCTAAACAACTCAGCAACCTGACCAGGACCATGAATATTTTTCCGAAAGAGGAGTCCAGAATTTTTTTTTAAATGAACACTGAATTTTTTCTTCTTGTCATAGGCAGTACATGAATCGCAAAGGTGGATTCAACAGACCTTTGGATTTCATTGCGTGAGAATTGAAATGTTGAAGAATGATTTTTTCCCCCCCTCATCATGATCAGAAGAGTGGATTTTGTATTTTGTATTTCATATGCATCAAAACAGGCCAGGATCACAGCCCTTCCTCCTTGTAAAGTAAGAAAATTTTATCTTTGATGTGTGCAGTTCACTTACCCTGCCTCAAAAGAAGAAATGTTAAATACTACATTTTTTTCTTTTAGGAAGTATCATTTGGGGCAATCAACCCCATTTTTTGTCTTATTCCTGTGGAAGCTGTATATGTTTTCTTCTTGGATGCTCGTTAGGATTTTTTAAAACACATAAAAGTAATTTGGATGTAAGTGTATCAAATAAAGCAATTATTTCTACCTCTCTGTATTTGATAAATATTTTATTACTTTATAAAATATCTCCCTTTACATTTTATTTTTTCATGTATAGATTTAGATATGATTCTTAGTAATTAAAAAGAATGAGAAGCTATAATTGGATTTTTGTATCTTCTGAGGGTTTTTTCCTCAGTACCACTTATTACTTTCCCCCCATTTTTAAAAGCAATATATGCTTATTATTTAAAAAAACAAACAAACAAAAAAACTTTGGGAAAACCAAACAGTAAACGAAAAGTTCTCTTTTGCTAATTCTTTTTCACCCATGTGCTGTGAATATCTTTTTAATATTCTTACATAGCTTTTAGGAAGTACTTGGTTGTACCATAATTTTTTATTAACTAATCATTTATTTGGTGAACATTGACTTCCCTCCCATGATTTGCTGCGAGTAGTATCTTTGTTACATATATCTTTTTGTACTTTTTGCATTATTTCCTCAGGTTCAGTTCTTAAAGGAGAGCGAGAGAGAGAGAGAGAGAGAGCGCGCGTGTGTGTGTCCCCATGTGCCTGTGTGAATATGTGGGCATGTTTTAAGGGTTTTGAGATATATCTATATCTCTAGATATAGATATAGATATAGATATAGATATAGATATAGATATATATAACCAGAAAGGTAACAATGGACTCTGAACAGTAAAGTATGGGCATTCCCATTTCATACACATGTACTAATATTGGGTGTAATAATTTCTTTCAAGTTTCCAATCTGATGAGTAAAATTTTGGTATTTGCTTTTAATTTATTTAATTTCTATGGAGGAGGAACATTTTAAAAACATGTTAGCCATATATATTCTTTTGCAAAATGCTAATTTTAAATCTTGGTTCCATTTGTGTTTTGGCAAGTTTTCTTTTTCTTACTTGAAGGAAACTCTATATTAAAGATAATAAACATTACCCATTCTATTTCACATCTCATTGATATTTGAGCTCCGTAGTTAGATTTTAAATTTAGGTTGTTTGTTTTTGAGTACAAACACATGGAACACAATTTGGATAGCACAAAGGATATAAAGTGATGAGCTAATTGTGTATCTTTTCAGAGATATATGCATATACATATTTTATTCAAATGTAAGCAAACTACACAACAAGCTTTTTATTTCACTTACGTGTAAATCTTAAGATTATTTCTAATCAGCACATGTAATATTGACTTTTTTTTTAAATTAATTTTTAATTTTTTATACATATCTCCCCATTGCCCCCTCCCTCCCAGGCGTACCCCGACCCCCCAGTGTCTGTGATCATTGGTTATGTTTATAAGCATGCATACAAGTCCTTGATTGATCACTTATTTACCTCACCTAACTTTAATCTTTCTGCTATAATTTCACAGTCTGTTTGATGCTTTATAATTTTTGTCCTCCTGAGAATTATCAGTCTACTCCCTTTCTGTGCTCCTGATTCTATTATATTCACCAGTTTATTCTGTTGATCAGATTTTTAATTCACTTAATTTTTAGATTCACTTGTTGACAGATGTGTATTTGTTGTTCATATGACTTTTTTTAAAAATCATCAAGTATGGTTTATTTCAGAATGTTGCTTATAATCTATTACTATTTTTAAAAATTCTATAATTATGGTCCTTGTATGTATACAATTTTATGTTTCTCTAGCTCGATTTTTAAATCCTTCATTGCATCTGAAATTTGACCATTATAGTTCCATTTTTAAATATATTTTATTAATTTTTTTTACAGAGAGGAAGGGAGAGGGATAGTCAGAAACATTGATGAGAGAGAAACACCAATCAAACAGGTTTTGGCTTATAGTTCTTTCTTTTTTTTAAATTTATTTTATTGATTTTTTTTACAGAAAGGAAGGGAGAGGAATAGAGAGTCAGAAACATCAGTGAGAGAGAGAGACATTGATCAGCCGCCTCCTGCACGCCTCCCACCGGGGATGCGCAGCAACCAAGATACATGCCCCTGACCGGAATTGAACCCGGGACCCTTCAGTCCGCAGGCTGACGCTCCATCTACTGAGCCAAACTGGCTTCAGCTTACTATAGTTCTTTAAAAGCTTTCAGGTCATTTCATAGAAAGAAAAGAGTAGTAACCTACTAGTAAACAAGGCTAATACTCACAGATTGTCTTATCTTTCCATCTCTCTCATTGAATTTATTGGGAAGATATTGGTTAATAAAACCATACAGGTTTAATAAAGAATGAATAAATAAATAGAGAAGTAGTAGAATGACTACATTGAATAATACAGTGTGCAGAGAGCACCTTAGTTCATTTAATCCCCATGAAACACAGCAGGCATTATTATCTCTGTTTCCTAGATAAGAAAGCTGAGGCTTTTCAGACTGTAAAGGCAGAAATAATTGGTGTTTATACTACAGGTTGCCGTCAGTCCTTAAATATTTGAATGTGCTACATTAGCTACACAACTTGTAGTGCCCATTGCATGAGTGTCACTGCCTTAGATTATTTTGCTTGGACTTTTTGCAAGCTGAGCCAAATTGAATCCCAAATCCCCACTCACCAAAACTTGTATATCTGTAAATTATTCAGAACAAGGACTGTCTGACCATGTATGTGCACACCCAATTCTTTGAATAGGGAAGCTAAAAATTCTGGGATAAAAATAATATAACCCAAACCAAATTACAGGTCTTTGGATTATTATCTTCCTTTCGTGTGAGAGATTTGGCTTGAGATCCTCAAGGCAGCATAGTTGTAAAGAAATTATCTGAGCCCAACCAGTATGGCTCAGTGTTTGAGAGAAGACCTATGAACCAGGAAATCACAGTTGGATTCCTGGTTAGAGCACATGCCTGGGTTGCAGGCTTGATCCCTAGTGGGAGGCGTGTAGGAGGCAGCCTATCAATGATCCTTTCTCATAATTTATGTTTCTCTCCCATTTCTCTGAAATCAATAATCATATATATATATAATTTGTTTTAAAGAAATCGGAAAATATCTGGCAGGTCAATAGATATGTGCTCCGTCAGCTAACACCAAAGAGATAGAGAAGGAGACAATCTTTTAAAAGCCAGAGATAAGACACCTCTGATCCTGAGAAGTCTTTGTTTGAAGGATCTTTTATCCATTAGATTGTCTGATTCTGTAAGAATAACAAAGATGGAAGGAACATTCTCATCTTTCTCTAATAGGCTGCTACCCCTCAATGGGCATAAATTATGCAGAATCTTCTATTTTCACATATCTAGATGTTAAAAGTGCTTCAGGGTTCAATCCCTGGACTATCTGTATAACTTCAAATGTCTTCTGTCATGGTTCCAGCTTGACCATTTTACTAAATTCAATTCCAGGCTTGTATATGCACCTAGATTACTAAGCACCTCAAACTTAAAATTAACTGAACTCTCATTTTCCTTCTCAGCCTTCTTTGAGGCTTTCCCATCTCATTAAATGGCTCGCTTCACCACTCCTCTGCTCAGACCAAAATCCTTAGGGTCATTCTTTTTTTTAAAAAAAAAATATATTTTTTATTGATTTTTTACAGACAGGAAGGGAGAGGGATAGAAAGTTAGAAACATCGATGAGAGAGAGATATCGATCAACTGCCTCCAGCACACTCCCTACCGGAGATGTGACCGCAACCAAGGCACATGCCCCTGACCGGAATCGAACCCGGGACCCCCCAGTCCGAAGGCCAATGCTCTATCCACTGAGCCAAACCGGTCTTGGCCTTAGGGTCATTCTTAACTCCTCTCTTTCTCCTGTACTCTATATCTGATTCATTAGCCAATTCTTTTGACTCTTACCTGAGAATATATTTTGAATCCACTTTTTTCTCCCTTAATCCTCATCCAAGGATTTTTAGAGAGTGTGGGAGGGCAGAAGAAATAGAGGGAGAGAGAGAGTGTGCGCACATTCTTGAGAAACATTGTTTTGAGAGAGACATATCAATTGGTTGTCTCCTGAATGTGCCCCTCCGGGGTCTGGGATAGAGCCTGCAACCTAGGTATGTTCCCTTCATTGGGAATTGAACGCACAATGCTTCAGTTCGTGGATCAATGCTCCAACCATTTAGCCACACCAGCCAGGGCTTCAATCTAATTTTTTTCAGATTTATTGAAGTATAATTGACATGAAATTATAAGGCATTTCATGTATACTTCATAGTGATTTGATATATGTTGAAACTGAGCACTTCTTACCACCTATATAACCGAAGCCATCCCTTTTGCTTGGACTACTCTGGTGACCTCCTGATAACTCCCCTTCCTTCTCTTGCTTCCTCAGTTTATTTTCCATTCAGCAGCAGAAGTGAACCTTTTAAAATGTGCACCAAATCACCTTCTTCTTCTAATTTTCTGTGATTTAGAATTAAGTCTAGGCCTTACTGTGGTCCACAAGCCTAAAGTCTGGACCCTGTCATCCCACAGACTCCCCCTGATCCTATTGCACTCAGCCACGTTGTTGGCCTCCTTGCTGTTCCTTCAGAACAGGTATGCATCTACCTAAGTGTCTTCCTATTTGTTCCTCCTGGAAAGTTCCTTCTACCCTACAAATAACCCCACTTTCCCTCCCTACCCCAGAAACCACATTCTGTCTCTAAAGATGTATCTAATGTGGACATCCTATATAATAAAAGCCTAATATGCAAATTGTCCTCTTGACTGAGTGTTCGACCAGGTGTTTGACATAGACAGTTACCAGCATTCATTATAAAGGGCAAATAGCAATATTAAAATTTCTTAAAATTATTTTCCTTTCAATGTGTGTGAATCCATGCACCGAGCCATTAGTTTTCATATAAATGGATATTTCATGTGAATGGGATTATATAGTAATTCATTCAGTCTTTTGTGTCTGACTTGTTTCACTTAGTATAATGTTTTCAAGGTTCATGTATACTATAACATGTACCAATACTTAATTTTTTTAATCCTCATCGAAGATACATTTTCTATTGGTTTTTGGTTTTCTTTATGTTTTTATAATTTTTAGAGAGAGAGGAACGGAGAGGCATAGAGAGCTAGAAACATTGATGAGAGAGGAACATTATCGATTGGCTACTTTCTGCATGCCCCATTCTGGGAATTGAGCATGCAACCCAGGCATGTGCTCTGACCAGGAATTGAACCAGTGACCTCCTAGTTCATAGGCTAATGCTCAGCCACTGAGTTCCACTAGCCTTGATTTTAGAGAGAGTGGGAGGGAGGTGGAAAAACAGAGAAACATCTATGTGAGAGAGACGCATCTATTGGTTGCCTTCTGCATGCACTCGGGCAGGGATTGAAACTAAAAGTGAGGTATGTGTCCTTGACTGGAATCAACCTGCCACACTTTACTCCAAGGGCTAATGCTCTAACCACTGAGTAACCTCTGAGTAATATTATGGTTGAATAATATTCTGTTCTGTCACATACATATTTATTTATTTAATTATTTTTAATCTTTATTGTTCAGATTATTAAAATTGCTTCTCTTTTTCCCCCCATAGCTCCCCTCCACCTGGTTCCCACCCCACCCTCTGACCTTCCCTTCCCTGCTACTTTCCTCATCCATAGTTGTACGACTTTTGTCCACTCTCTTCCCCATCCCCCACACTCCTTTCCCCCACCCCCGAGAATTGTCAGTCCACTCCCTTTCTATACCCCTGATTCTATTATATTCACCAGTTTATTCTGTCCATCAGATTTTCTATTCACTTGATTTTTAGATTCACTTGTTGATAGATATGTATTTATTGTTCATAATTTTTATCTTTACCTTTTTCTTCTTCCGCTTCTTAAAGAATACCTTTCAGCATTTCATGTAATAATGGTTTGGCGGTGATGAACTCCTTTAGCTTTTTCTTATCTGTGAAGCTCTTTATCTGACCTTCAATTTGGAATGATAGCTTTGCTGGGTAATCTTGGTTGTAGATTCTTGCTGTTCATCACTTTGTATAGTTTCTGTTGAGAAATCAGCTGACAGTCATATGGGTGCTCTCTTGTAGGTAACTGTTTTTCTCTTGCTGCTTTTAATATTTTCTCTTTGTCTTTTGCTCTTGGCATTTTAATTATGATGTGTCTTGGTGTGGTCCTCTTTGGATTCCTTTTGTTTGGGGTTCTGTGTGCTTCCTAGATTTGTAAGTATTTCTTTCACCAGGTGGGGGAAGTTTTCTGTCATTATTTCTTCAAATAGGCTTTCAGTATCTTGCTTTCTTCTTCTGGCAGCCCCATAATGCTTGAAGTTGTCCCAGAGGCTCCTTACACTATCTTCATATTTTTGGATTCTTTTTTCTTTTTTGCTTTTCCGGTTGGGTGTTTTTGCTTCTTTGTATTTCAAATCTTTGAATTGATTCTTGTGATCCTCTAGTCTGCCTTTGGATCTCTATATATTTTATTTCAGTCAGTGTATGCTTAATTTCTAGTTGGTTCTTTTTCATATCCTCGAGGGTCTCGCTAAATTTATCAACCTTTTCTAGGAAGTTCTTGAAAAACCTTATAACTGTGGTTTTGAACTCTATATCCAGTCATTTGCTTTCCTCCATTTCTTTCATTTGTGACCTGTTTCTTTGTCTCCACATTTTGGTTGCTTCCCCATGGGACAATTTTAATATTTTAGCAACATTAAAATTTCTGCACACCCCATTCTGAGAATTGAGCCTGCAACCCAGGCATGTGCCCTGACGAGGAATTGAATAGAGTGGCTTTGTGTGCTAGGTGTCCTATAGGGCCCAGTTGGCTCAGCCTCCTCAGTTACCTGAGGTGGACACTCCTGGTGCACCCTTTTGTGGGCTGTGTGCACAGTCTTGTAGTTAAGCCTTGATTGTTGTTGGTATCACTGGGAGGGATTGACTTCCAGTCCAATTGGCTGTGAGGATCAGCTGTGTCTATGCTGGGAGAACTTCTGTGCTGGAAACATCCTTATGAGATGGGACTTGCTTCAGTGGGGCTTTGGTGCTCACTGAGTCTGCCCTCTGAGTGTGTTTCTTATGGATCTGAGGAATTGTAATCTGGATGGTCCCACTCTGATTCCTAGGTACACTGGCTCTTGGATCTCAAGGAGGTGTTAATTTAGCCTCTGCCTGAGGTACCCAGCAGGAGCTGTGGAGAGATCTGCAGATTCTTCTTCTTTGGGTTTTGGAGGTGGCCAGATGAGGCCCAGCTGCGAATCAATGCAAGCTGTTATGTGGCCTTTCAGCCTTGTTTTGGATGTTCTGGGTCTCACTGACTCAGTTGCAGTTTGTTAGGTAAGTTTAGAATTCAAAGGACCAGGCCATTCATATGCAAAAGGCTCTGCGTTCAGCTTGGATGGGGTGGAGTCTCAGGGCAGATCAATCAGCAGTGGCTTCCCGTCAGCCCTGTCCTAAGAGACCCCTGGTTCTCAGTGTCCCACTATAATTACTGCAAGCACTTCTGAGAGAAAGGCGCTCTTGAATTTCGCCCACTGCCAGACAGTCCAATTTCTTCTCGTATGAATCTGGGTCCCCAGAGTCTCGCCCAGAACTGGAGTTCAGAGTAGTCGGGAGCTTTTGTCTTCCTCCCAATTGAGAAAGCCAGCAAAGTATTCAGTTGCCAGCCCTCTTCACATGCGTGCCTCCATACCTCTGCCCTCCGCAGCTCCTCTGAGTCTCAGTGTGCTTTTCTCTTCCCTTCTAGTTGTAGAATTTCCATTCAGCTAGCCTTCCTGTGATTCTGGATGATGTCCGTTTTGTCTTTTAGTTGTAGTTTTGAAATAGTGCGAGCCAGCAGTTCAGTTCTTTACCTGTGCCGCCATCTTGGTTTTCCTGACCTTACAATCACTACATTTTTATTTATAATTTATCAATTAATGGGCATTTTGGCTATTATGAATAGTGATGCTATGAATATTCTTATGCAATCTTTTGTATGAATATGATTTTTTATTCTCTTGGGTGTATAACTAGAGGTGGAAATAGCAGTGGGTCATATAATAATTCTGTTTAAGTTTTTGAAATACTGTCAAATTGTTTCCAATGCAGCTGCACTCTCTCATATCCCCACCAGCAATGTATGAGGGGCCAGTTTTCCACATGCTCTGCAAACTTTCCTTTTCCTTATAGCTTCTCACTGCCTAACACACTCTACATTCATTTGTTACTTTGTAGTTCTTCCACTAGACTAGAAGAAATGGGGCCCATGCCTTGTTTGCCACTGTAGGCCCAGCACCACACAGTGCCTGGCACAGAGCAAAGCAGTCAATAAATATCTGTTGAATTTATAGATATAGTTCAGTGACCATTTTTCACTTGGCCATTTTTATGTTAACTTTTATTTACCCATGTAATAAATAGGGGACAAATTTTCCCTGTAAAAATTTTTTAAAATTATGACAGCTAAATCCCATTTGCACAGAACCCCTCAATACAAGGCTTATTGCACTTTCTTTGCATTGTATCTTTCCAGACCTTTGTCTATGCATGCATTCAAGTAACAGAGTTAGAGATGGAAATGAGGAAAATACATTGTTTGGGATTTTTAAAAAACAATATGTTGTAGGGATCATTTTACAACTAATTACAGTATTTAATACTGCCTTGCAAATATTTCTATGCCAGGTTTTGTACCTCTACCTTTTTTTTTTAGCTGCTCATATATATATATTATTTGGTCAGCCATTGATTTGTTTTTAAAATACTGTGGAATAACTAATTTTTGCAAAGCAGTGTTTTTAAAGGTTTTTATAACTTAATTTCATGATATTAGATGTCATGGCATTGAGGTATCCAGAGTAACCACAAAGATGGGGATTAATATTATTGAAGTAGGACATTCCAGTCCAGATTTTTACACTTCATAGAACAAAATCAGTTCCTCAAAAATTTATTTACAAATTTTTATTTTATTGTCAGAGTAGTTAGGAAGTGGCAAACTCGGTTACAAATAAGGTGTTTTACTTCATTTTGGAACTTTTTAGACATTTAAGATTGTGATACACCAGTTGTCTTTTCCCTGCCACTCTGAGATACTTGCCGAAGAATTATCTCTCAGAATTCCCATAGCATTTAATAAACCTGCTCATTCAGCATTTACATACTGTCCTATGCCCACCTGGGTATGTAAGCCCTTCTAAGTCAGGAGACTGTCTTAGCTTTCGAAAAGATGTACTAAAGCCCTAGCCAGTTTGGCTCAGTGAATAGAGCGTCGGCCTGCAGACTGAAGGGTCCCCGGTTCGATTTCAGCCAAGGGTACATACCTGAGTTGTGGGCTCAATCCCCGGTAGGGGGCATATCAATGATTCTCTCTCATCATTGATGTTTCTATCTCTCCCTCTTCCTTCCTCTCTGAAATCAATAAATAATAATAAATAGCCAAAACTGGTTTGGCTCAATGGATAGAGCATCAGCCCGTGGACTGAAGAGTCCCAGGTTCGATTCTGGTCAAGGGCACATACGTGGTTGCGGGCACATCCCCAGTAGGGGGTGTGCAGGAGGCAGCTGATGGATGTTTGATGTTTCTCATCGATGTTTCTAACTATCCCTCTCCCTTCTCTCTGTAAAAAAATCAATTAAAAAATATTTTTAAAAAATAATAAATAAAAGATGCAGTAAAGATTATGTAATGGGTAACATAGCTATGTCTTTGTGCTTTCCCATTTTCAACATTTCCTTTTTACTTCCCAATTCTATTAGTTGATCTTAATGCCTGCTCTAAGAAATATAAATTATTGTCATACCATATTTATGCTGTGACACATCAATTTATTTAAATTCCTAATAATAAAAGTCAGGTTCAAACATTCTGGAATTTCCTATTTTTATTTTGGGGGTTTTGCCTATCAGTCAGTGCTTAGGTAATGCCTCTGAGGTTCTAGGTGATAGGGGTCACCATTTCTACTTTGTTGTAGGATTTTCAGTACTTCAAAATCTGCACCTTCAAACTATCTTATTTAACTGGTCATTGTATACATTTGTGTAAAATAATTTCTAGAAAAAACAAACCTTTGTTTTGTATTTACTGCTTAATTTCCAGTAGATGGCACCAAATACCCTTTAAAGTTCTTAATGATTCTAATTCCTAGTTGATGTTGCTGGCTAATTTATGTTTCTTCCACCACCACCAGGGAACAGTAATGATCCATTCTTTGGTTTGATTCTCTGATTGTTACATAACATAGTATTTTATTGTGGAGTGTAAGATAGACCTGTTGGTGTTCAAATTTTAATTTGCTATTTCTGACTCAGATTTTGACATTTTCTCCTTTATTTTTTATAAGTGTGATTTTCAATCAGGGTTATAGGGGAAGGGTCATGATACTAAAATAAGAATAGGTTAGGAAAAAAAAATTAAGGGTAAAAGAAGAATAATAAAGAGATGAGATCTGTTGAATGTTAGTTGAAGTGTCGTCCTGGGCACCAAATGGTCTCGGATTCTATTTCTGGTCATGGCACATACCCAGTTTGCTGGCTTGATCCCAAAGCAAACCATCAATGTTTCTTTTTCTTTCTCTACCTTCCCTTCTCAAATCAGGAAAACATACCCTCAGGTGAGGATTTTTTTAAAAAAGTATACAAAATCCAAAATTAAGATGATATTAAAGCATTTTTACCATTACCAGTTTTGGTACTTTAGTAGAATTGTATTCATTATGATTTCCTAATTTGTTTTACAAATAACTTGTAATTTAAAAAAATAGTCCTTAAAATCAGTCTTTAAAATTGTTATATCCTCATTCTCATCTCCAATTTTTTGTGCTTGTTTGAAAACCTTACCTTAAGTATGTGTATTTACTAGTGTTTTTATAAAGAATCAGCTTTTAGAGCCAATTAACCATTAAAACCAGAAGTGGCCGAGACCGGTTTGGCTCAGTGGATAGAGTGTTGGCCTGCGGACTGGAAGGTCCCGGGTTCGATTCCGGTCGGGGGCATGTACCTTGCTTGCGGGCACATCTCCAGTGTGGGGTGTGCAGGAGGCGGCTGATCAATGTCTCTCTCTCATCAATGTTTTTAACTTTCTATCCCTCTCCCTTCCTCTCTGTGAAAAATCAGTAAAATATATATTAAAAAAAAACCAACCCAGAAGTGTTTCCTATATGTTAAGCATAGCTTACAATGTTTATTCTACTTATTAATTCTATCAGGTTTATTTAATTTTAATGGATCTGTCAACCATTAAAAAGAACCCTTTTAAAGTTTCCCATAATTACCTTTAAATGCTTTTCTTTCTTTTTCCTCAGAGTTTTAAGTGTCAGTGTTTTGTGTCTCATCTAGAAATCTATTTGTCTTTAGAACAAACTAGTGTGCGAGCATTGGTATAGCATGGGCTTTGGGTGAAGCAGATCAAGGTACAGTTCCCATCTCTGGTTGGATGACTAGGAAAGTAATTTAGTTATTGTGAACCTCAATTTCCTCATTTGCAAAATGTAAATAATTAACCTACCTGATGTGAGGTTTAGAGATAATTCATGTAAACTACCTAACACAAAGCAAGCTCTATTTTCATATATTGGCAACAGTTATAAACATTTTTAAAAAAGCTTTCTGAAATATGTTCTTGCTTCACTCATTTCTATATTCAGGACTGTCAATTTACTGAGTTTTATTTGTACTTTTTAAAAATGGAAGTGTCATATTAACAGTGTATTTGGGTCTCTAAATACCTTTCAGTAATCTTGTCAGGCTTAGGGAACAATCCTTAATGAACTTATTAATTCGATACATTTCTATTGGTACCACCCCACACACAAACACACATTTATAACCATCTTGAAAAGCATTTAAAAAATATTTTCATCTAATCAAAGGGGAAAGAAAAACCGTAAGAGATTTAGGTCAAAGAATCTCGGGACTCAACGTCAGGTACAGGAAGTTTCTGAGCTTTTAAACACCACTCGTGTAGGGGGTAATTATTATACCAGCACTTGGGGTGATAGTGCCTTTGGAGAGGAGCTCATCGCTGAATGCAGCCGCCCGATTCCAGCACTTTCTAGGACAAGAGAAACGCAGGGAGGCGAGCATTTAAAATAACTAAAAGCCAGGCTTTCCCCCTCAAACACCGCAGCTACGTGGCACCCGCCGGAGCCCGGAGCCCACTGGCCACTTGCCGGGCCGCCGGCCTCGCTCCCCCTGAAGAGGGATTCTCTGCGGGGCCCTCAGCCTCCCGGATCCTGGGAAGCCTTGGAACCCCCGAAGCTGGCCGCAGACCCCGACCCCGCGCCGGGCAGATTGCCTGGGCGAAGCGTGATGCCAGCCTCACACCCAAAGGAACTTTTCCCCTGGGGCAGGTCCTGGCAACAGGTCCCGGGGGAGCAGGGAGGGGCCGGGTGGAGCCGAGCTCCGCGACGGCCGGTGAATCAGCGCCGTCGGGCGCCGGGTCGCCCTCCCGGGCGATGCCAGTTCTGGGGAGGAGAAGCGGGGGCCGCTGACTACCAGCCACTCAGGGATCGCCCGGCGGGGGAAGGGTGACGTCATTGTAGCTGGGAGGTTTCGGGAGCCCGCCAATGGGAGGCCGGCGAAGCGGCTTGCTTTCTGTAGCGCTTGGCCAATACTAACAAAGCGGCAGGGGGCCCGGTTGTCGGTACAGAACCAATGGAGAGCTGGGAAGGAGCACGAGGCGGAGTTGCGAATCCTGTCACCAATTGGGAAGAGGGGGTGGAGCCTGGACCTTGTCAAGCATGGCCAACCAGCGAGAGGAGCGGACTCTGGGGGGCGTGGTGTCAATACCCTCCCCCAATCGAGCAAAGCCAAAGGCGGGGCAGTCCTTGGGGTGCCCAATGAGGAGCGCAGGCGAAGCGGGCCTGTCAAGAGAAGGGACCGGGGGCGGGGGGATGGTGAGTCGGGGATAAACACTCCGCGGCGGGGGCGGCTGCTGCTCTTCTTCGGGTTCTGTCACGGTGTCGGCGGTGCCCGGCTCACCGGCCCCCTCCCCCTTCCGGCCAGCGTGGTCGCCGACGAGGCTCTCTGGAGCCCTGCTCTGCCGGTCCACAGCGGGTCGCGGGTGTTCGGCGGCGGCAGCGAGCCCGTGGCAAGGGGGGTTGGTCCCGTGGCTCCGGCCCCCGGTGCAGAATGGCGACGGCGGTTCGGATGAACATCCAGATGCTGCTGGAGGCGGCTGACTACCTGGAGCGGCGGGAGAGAGGTGCACGGGGACGGGAGGGGTCGGACCCCAACAGCGCCCGAGGGCTCTGAAGGTCCCCGCTGCGGGTCCGGGCACCCGGCCGCTCCGGGGGTAGTTGGAGGCGCGGAGAGCGCGGCCGCGAGCGCTCCTAACCCCTCCGGCTCTCCCTACGCGCGGTCCAGAGGGAGGACGCCCGCTGCCCCCACAGGCGATGAGTGGGAGTAGAAAGGGGGCCACTGCACCCCGGAGTCCCAAGTGTCGCACCCTCCGCACCCCGTCGCGGGTGGGGTGCCGGGGGCCCCTCGCCCAGGCCCTTGGTCTACCTCATCGGGTTCTTCCCAGCTGGCCCGTCTCGGCTGGAGGAGCAGCGCCTCCCCTGTCCTCCCACCCCCTGCGCCCCGCGTTTGCCCCACAGCTTCGCCTGCGGCCGGTCCCACTTAACACACCTGCTGGACGTTGCCCGTGGGGAGCTCGGTCTCCATGCGCTTAGCGACTTGATGGGTCCTTCTCAACAATGAGCAGCTGGAATGCTCCTTACACCTGTTCCGAACTGAAGGCATTCACACAATTTTAAAAACAATCATTGTTCTAAGAATTCCACCTGGCTGCGTTTAATTATTTCCACTATATTCTTTCAGTGGAATATAGGTAAAATTTTAAAAGGAAATACTGGAGAAGAGAGAGTATTGAATGTTCCAGGCTCATTCATTAACTGGATCCTCCGGTTTTCTAGAAGCTGAACATGGTTATGCCTCCATGTTACCATACAATAACAAGGACAGAGATGCCTTAAAACGGAGGAACAAATCTAAGAAGACTAACAGCAGTAGCAGGTAATTTGGTAAATATTTCTCTTTCCCTTTTAGGTTATACAGCAGATAACACAACCTGCAGAATGGAAGTTACCTGTTGTGCTTATAACCCAGTAAATTAAGTGGCGATCATGATTCAGTAATGCACACATGGTCTTAAGCCATTGGAGGAAGCAGCCCTCTGTTTGGGTGGAGGGAGTTGAAAAGAGAAATGGACATTATCCACTTATTTCACTTTTCATAATGAAAAATTTCATAATGAAACATGTTAAAGTATCTCACTTGGAATGGGTGGTAGGATTTCATATTTGACATGTAAATTAAATATAATGGTTTGTCTGATAATCTAGTTTGTCATATCTATAATGGCAAAGAGGAATGAGTGAGGTTAAAATCTGCCTTTTGGTGACTAGAAACATATAACATCAAAATATTAATATGCCACAACCCATTTATATTAGCCTTATTACAGTTCTTAAAATCTGTGGCTCTCACTAGGAAGCATTTGATTAGTGGTCAGTGAAATCCCATGTTAAAGTCCTGAACATAGTTCCTGGCACATAGGAATACTCTATTAATGCTGTTGTCTTTTTCCCCGCTCCTTGCTCTTAAAATATGCTAGGAAATCTCTTTTATTAGATCCATTCAACTATACCTTTCATTCCAGTAAATTAAAACCATTGACATTTTCATTGCTGATTTAGAATCTTTATCTCTTTTCCATTCTCATGAATAACTCCCTGAAAGTAGCTGTATTTGGTTAGCCTCTGTGGTATAATACAGACCATTGAAAACCAGAGGTTCCTACTTAAACCTAATGCATTTGTTCTCGCCATCTTCTCTGTCCTTGATTCAGCCCATTGTCCTCAGTGTTGGTAGAACCACAGTATGTGAGCAGTACACAGGTGCTGAGCTCTTGAATAGGAAGGCACTTTGTGAAGCACAAACCTGGTAATTGATTATGTGA
Source organism: Lasiurus cinereus (assembly GCA_011751065.1). NCBI lineage: Eukaryota > Metazoa > Chordata > Mammalia > Chiroptera > Vespertilionidae > Lasiurus > Lasiurus cinereus. Next base: position 27,790,383 of record JAAGEH010000041.1, on the reverse strand, counting down.
TGGTTTTTTTGTTTCCCCTCCTTCTTTAGCATTACCTGAAAATGGTAAGCTAATAGATCTGTGCATGGATACTAACTGGGTCTTTAATAAGGATGCTAATACTTACTTGGATTATACAATGATATAGAACAATTTAGCTATGTTGCATTTTGTTACAGTGTTAATTTTTAAAGTTTAGTTTGTAAGAACTTGGAAGCCTTTGGGGTTATTTTTCTGGAAAAGTGTAGCTCATTTATTCTTGTCTACTCATGATGTGAGAGGAATTGTCCATATTAATAGTCAAGGCTAGTCCTTAGCAATTATTTTTTTCCTAAGTTTCAGAGGAAAGTTGTCAGGGGATGTTCAGTGATTGAGAGAGGAAAAGAAGAGGATGTTGATGAAGAAAAGAGGCTTGATCCTGGAAGGTGATTAGGAAAGAAAAATAACGATAGTTGAGAATTTCAAGCAAAGAAACAACCTTTCTCTTCTCTTTAATATGAAACATTATTCCTGGGGGGGAAGGGAAATGGCTGCAACTCCTGATTTTTTTTGAAAAGCTCTATTCTCTTAAAGGATGTAGTTTGCTTTCCAAGGTTAGAAATAGGCTATCACAGTTGTCCATATTCTTGACTAGTAGTGAATTAGTACAGTACCTTCAGTGATGCAAGGATCTCTTGAGAGAACATGTTTAAACCTGGAGAAGACACCAAGCAATCTTATGAAGCAGGAGCAAGTTGTTTTATATAAATGTAATCATTTCCTTCCTGACTTGAGCGGAGAGCTGTCCCCCTCCCCCCACACCCAGAGAATACAGTTTGATCCCTTGATTTGAATTAGACTTATATCCAAAGCTCTGTATCATTGGGATTTTGAACTGAAGGGCTGTGGAGAGATTGCTGCTGGTTTACATAACCACTGGGTAACAGTTTATTCTTGTTAATTCAGGCTGAAATGCTGTGCTCTTTGTTTGTAGAGCTGGGGTTGGGGGAGTACTTCTCCTTGGACAATAAAAAATGAGATTTAGCCACATATCAAATTTCTTGGGAACTGAAAATGCAGATCTGAAGTTCTTCTAATTGCTTGTTTTTAAAAAACAAAAACAAATGAAATTGTGAATATTGATTGTTTTGGAATCATCCGGAGAACTACTGGAATACAGGGAGATGGAATCTTTTCTTATTTTTTTCCCTTTCCTTCTGATTTTTTAAATAAGTTACTAAAAATGTAGAATTGAAATCTGGGCTTTTTAAAAGTGTGTTAAATTGGTAAAGCAGACTTTGGCACTCATTTGAAAGAGGAAGTCCAGGATTTGCCACCCAGTTCTTTTATGAGACAGTGGCTGTGTAGCTGACCTGACATGGCAAGTCTTTGAACCAAGGACTTTTCTCATTCTCAAATACTATGTAGGTGGTTTAGTTATCTTTCTATTAGAATATACTTTTAAATGGTGACATTGGGCCTCTAATGATTACAGATTTATAAGGTCTTCTATAGTCACATGAATATCATTGTGATACAAAATATCTGTCTCTTATAATGCTGTAATTAAAAATATTAATGTTGACCCATCAACAGAGTTGGAGGCAATCTCTGAACTGATTATTTCTTTAAAGGTCTGCTTTTTATTAAAAACAAACTCAGTTTCAGTAAACCAAATGCACTTCAATAATGCCTGAGCCATTAGGTATAAGTCCCCTTGTAAACATCACAATGTGTTCAACACCCCTAAGAATCAAATAAGATCTTTAGCTTCCAAAATTCTGTTCAAAGTTTGGAAGGAGTTGTGGTTCCTATGGAATATATTAAAAAATCTGTCCTGTGGATTCAGAATTTTTAAATATGTATCTTCAAAGAAGCCAGAAATTGTTGGTGAGAGTGCTTCGTGTGCTGTTATTTTCTCTGATAGGAGACCATGTTCTTTTCAAATACCCACCCTCCTCCTCCACCACCTTCCAAGAATGGCACTTGAGGATGGTGCTTGTCTGTGGTAAAATGGGGAAATCTTTGCCAGTTGTGGTCATATACTTCCATCCATTTAAAAAATCTGTCAGACTTTGAACTTGTTATTCCCTGTTAAAACTAAAATATCACGTGATTTTAAGCCAAAGGTTTGCACTGTAAGCCAGATTCTTGTTAACTGTGATGTCCTGCAGGCTATTGCAGAAATAAACCTTCAGAAAAATGTAACTGAAGAATACAGAGGGATAACCAAAGGACTCAATCTAAAGATTTTGAGCTAACCAGTCTTAAAGTTCACACATCCTTTATCGAGAAAACAAATATTCTGAAACTGAACATGCTGTCATTATGTTCTAGTTTTTTCTTCGTGGAAGAGAATTTTAAGTGCCAGGTTAGAAATGTCCCATTTCAAGACTTTACACACACACACACACACAAACATACATACACACTACACATACGCACCATGTGCACACGCACGCCACACACACCACACACACACATCACCTCTAGTCTCTGGTATGAACAAATTTGATGGCCACCCCATGTAAATGAGGGGCTGAGAATTCATGGAAATAGTGGTCCTCCATGATTACTCTGAGAATTTATCTCCTAGGCACAGTAAGATTCTAATTATGGCCCCACAAAATTTCATGACGTGAACCAGGGCATAATCTCCTGAAGTAGTTAGATTCTAGAGAGCTTCCATAAGAAAGGTCAGGATCCAGTGCCTTTGTAACCCTGGGGAGTTCCTTGGGTTTATTTATAACTAGTCAGGGAGGAACTGTGTGAGCAGGACACTGAAGTGACCACTTGACTGACTGCTGTGACTCTTGTGCAACCTGCCCATAAATTTTTAGACCAGACCTTACATTCAAGGTCAGCTATAAATACACTAATAGTATGATTTTACATCCACCACAGCTTTCACCCAGGGCTCTCTAATCACTTTCACAGTTGCTACCTCATTGATCCATGCTTGTTCAGTAGATAATTAGCAATACTTCTTATTCCCATTTTTACGGCGGGGTTAACCAAGGACAGAATGTAAAACGTTTTATTTCTTCCACAGTACCGGTCAGTGGCAAGCTTTAACAGTCTATCGTCCTTCTGTTGAAATGAGTTTTGGAAGCCCCTTCCTAAAATCACTTCATAGCTATTTAGTTCTAGCTCCTTCCAGGAGGTTGTATATGATAAAATAGTTACTTCAGGGCATACAAAGATTGAGGAAAGAGGTGATTTTTACCCATTTAAAACTAAATCCTGTAGTCAAACAGCTTAGCATAAAATTTTGGTGAATACTACATCTAGAAAAACTCCAGGGCCAGAGTGGGGGTGTGACCCCCACTGTTGTACCCTCAGCCTAAAGTGAACTTGTGGAATGATGTAAGACAAATTCACATCATATTGTGCAGCTGTTTTTTCTTTGTATAAATAGACTTTTCTTTCCTTTCTTAAAATGGATTACCTTCCCACTAGGGAATGCATGCCTTAGTTTTTCACTTCTCCTTGAACTCTGTTAGATATTTACATTTATCTGATCCCCAAAGGGTCTGATTACTTGAATAGAATCCACTGAGTTATTCTCCCTTTTTCTGTCTTCTATCAACTTTGGAGAGAAAGAAGATAAAGTATTTATAGGTGTTGGAGTAGTCTTTTAAGAAAAAAAAAATAATCTTAACCTTTTCTTATTGTTCCCTCTTTCAGATCAACTCACAATGAAATGGAGAAGAATCGGTGAGTTGGGGATTTGGGGGGTGAAATGGGGGAGTTGTGATGCATTTTCTATTCATTAAATTAGGATTTGTTTGCTCTTCTTAACTCCTCCTACAGGTAGGACCTGATTTAAGAGTTCACTCTGGGCCCTCTAAGCAGCACTGCCCAGAAGTCACTTAGATAGATGAAGGGCTTGCTAGTTCTAAAGACCACACCCCACCCTCACCCCTGCAGCCTCCCCAGTAGTGCTTTTCCAAGTGACTATTCCACAGGCCAGAGCATTTTAGGTCCTAGGCAGTGTTTCCCAAATGGTGTTTTTAAAAAATTAACATGCTACTGAATATAATTGACAGAGCTGTTTTAAGTCATGCACACACACAGAGATAGATATATATATAATAGTAGTGTATATATATATATATATATTATACACACACACATATATGAATGTGTAGCTGTAATATACTTGTGAACAGAGATTCTCAGAATTCGGGCAAATAGATGCAGAGCAGAAATTGAATTCCCCTTACTCGTAGAGGAGCTGCCACCCTCCCTGGGCTCCATCTTGCCACGGGCTTCAGTTACTCTCACCTGGATTGCCTCGTGCTGTGCATTTACATCTTTATTTTCCACCAAAAGTGTGCCCATCCTTCAAGGACATAGCCTGGTAGCTCTCAACTCTGGTTGCACAGTAGAATCACTTGCAGAGTTTTTATATTTTAATAATGTTTTAGTAATTATTTTTAATGTTAAATACATTATACTTATACAGTTATACATTTGGGAGGAAGAGAACAAATTGTCATCTCTGCTAATTTTATAAAATAACTTTTTATTATAGAATTTTTAAAATTTACAAAAATAGAGCAAATAATGTAATCAACTCATATGTACCCATTATCCAGCTTCAACAGTTATCAACATTTTGCCAGACTTGTATAACTAAAACCACCCTCTTCGTGGGATATTTTAAAGCAAATCTATCTCTAGTAGACTTTTTACATAAAAAAAAACATAACCACTTGCTTTTACTATGCAGAAAAATCATAATAATTCTTTGTGGATCTTAAAAAAACAACAAAAACCCAAGCCTCACCCCTAACAATTCTGATTTAATCGGTTTGGGTTGAGACTGTACACTAGCTGGGTTTTGTTGTTGTTGTTGTTGTTTTAAGTTCCCAGGTGATTTTCGTGTCCATTCGGTGCTAAGATCACTGAACAAGCCTCATTCTAGTTGCAGCACTCCTTTCATTTTGAAATACGGGCTCCTGATCCAAATTGATTGGCTTTCTGGGTGCCCTGCATGAATAAGAAGATGACGTACAAAATCATGCATACCCTCTTTGATGAGGGAGCCTGACAGGAACTGAGTGACATGCTTCATCAATGAAAGGGCAGACCAGACCCTTACTAGGAAAGCAAATCTCGGAACAGGGCAAACACTTAGTATTATCCCATTATGTAATTGTGTGTCTGGTGGAGGGGAGAAAGGAAAGGGGGGAGAGAGATAGCGAGTGTATTGCTGGACACATGTTTCTTCCCATCTCTTCCCTTTTCATTTTTCTCTTGTGACTGGCCATGTTTTAAGTCAGAGCTTTTTAAAGTCTGAGCTTCCTTTATGCTTTAGGGGTTTATATATCATGAAAAGTGTCTCTTCTGAAGGTGGAAAGGGAGCATAGCTTTTGTTTTCCATCTTTAGATTCTCTCCCATCTTCCTGCCTTTGGAGTGAACTGGGTAAATTGGGAGTTTTTCTGCTGGAAATTCTTCTAGTCTTACTTCTCTCCTCTAACATTTTACTTAGGCATTTAATTATTGAATTTCATCCCTCCACATAAGGGCTCTTAGGCTTACTTACTACAGCTTTGTGCCTTGCGCCTCTGCAGGAATGCCACCAGAATGTCAATTTTATCATTTATTATAGTAGTTCAAAGATGTTTGTTTTCTACCTACAGTGGCCCAGGAACTTATGCTGGCACTGGTGTTAAATGAGTTCATACTGGGGTATTAAATCAGCATGGTCCCCACCGTAGAGACATATGTAGATTGTCCGTGAGAAAGATGCAGAGAGTTCCAGTTAATATGCTGAGTGCTGAAATCAAGGTATGCACAAGTGGCTGTGGAGGCAAAAGTTCTAGAAAACTGGAGTTGAAGTCACCACTGGGCAGGCTGCTTATAATTCAGGCTGCTTCTGTATGACTAGTCAACTTTTGTTCGTTGAAGGGTTACTTATCTAGTTTCCTTATTGTCCTTTCATTTTTGGAATTGAGTCTGTTAAGGTCTTGATAATTCTTCCTGTAGCCTAGAGCCTGTGAACAGAAGAGAAGGAAGTAAGGGCTCAAATTTACGTAATTTAGCCAAGCATTGGTTGCTGCAGTTCAGGGAGGAGATTAAAGCTGTCGGGCACTTCTCTCTTATTAGTGTGGTTGCTTAAGATTTTAGGGTTTTGAGGTCAGTTGAACAACTGCTCTTATAGCCTCCCTGGTTTTAGTAACTGGATGCCATAAAAGAGCACTGCTTTGCTAAATGCTACTACATATGAGCCATTTTTTACTTTAAAATCACATTACAAAGACTGGCATAGCTCTAAAAAAAAAAAAGTAGCAATTTAGAAAAAAAACAACTTCTAATTGGGATTTTTTTCCTCTTTGAATCTTTTCTGTGACACTTTAGATATTCTGAATAATTGGTGTTCATCAGGACTCCACTCTGAGGAGACTGTATTCAATGTACTACTTAAATAATCCTGGCATTGGTGGGGAGAGAAAAGACCAGACCTAGGATGGTGGAGGCAGTTGGTATTTTCCATTCAGTGGACTAGGTGCCGTGGTCACCAAAGATGCTGTGTATTAGGTGCTGGGAACTCAGAGCCTAGTAGAGACCTGCTCATGGGGTGGATGGCTCAGGTAGTGTCACTGTGGGTGCTTGGCCCAGGCTTCTCTGCATTTTAACTAATGTTGTGGGTCTGGCATCCCAAGGAAACACCCTGGGTGAGGAGATGGTGTGTTTCTTTTTTTCAAAAACTAATCTTGTAGAAGTTTCTGAGAAATATAGAAAAATCATACTAAAAATTAAATCATCCATGAATCTAACAGCCAGAGGAAACCAAGGGAACTTTGAAATGTGTCTTCCCAATTGGTTTTGGGAAATAACTTTAAAAATCTAGTTTACTGTAGCAAATTTGAAAATTCAGAAAAAGCACAGAGAATAGTAAAAAAAAAAAAATCACTTGTAAATAGACCTTGCAACAGTAACAACTGCTAACATTCCTACTAAGTTATACATTTATCTACACTTTTGTGCATATTTCTACAAATTAACATCAGATCATACAGCAAATAATTTGAATCTTCTTTTTAAGTTACATTATGAACATATTCCTATGTTGTTAAATCTCCTTTCCTAACATTACTTTTAGTGAGTGCCCAGTTGGATCATATGAATGTGCCATAATAAAATAGTCACCTCTTTTAGGTTCTTCCCAGGATTTTGCTAATGTAAGCAATGTTTCCTTTATTTACCTTGTAGATAAATCTCTGTCCAATCTCATAATTATTTCCTTAGGGTAAAGTTATAATTGTGGAATTAATGGTATTCAAGTTTATATGGGTTTTGATGTTAACTGTTGGATTGCCCACCAACCAAGTTATGGCTAAGTCCTCCCATGCCAGTATACATTGTTTTAATCACTGAGATTTTATCATGCACTTCAGGATCTGGTAAAGCAAATCTCTGTTCTCCTCCCCTTTTTTTATTTAACCATGTTCTTAGCTATTTTCATCAGTTTGTTTTTCCTGGTGATTTTATAATCAGTCCATCAACTCCTCATCCCCTAAATTCTTCTGGGATTTTCAAAATAAAAAGTAAATAATGCCGATATAAATTAATCTTAAAAAGGTCTTATTTATATATTATATGTTTCCATGTAGATCTTGCACATTTTTTGTAAAAATTATCCCTGGTTTAAATATTTTTTATTGCTATTGGTTTCCCATTGTAATTACTCATTGATTTTTATTGGAAAAATAAAATATTTTAATCTTTTGTTATTATATTCTCTTTACTAATAGTAATTCTACTGTTTCCTTCTCTTCACTGGGAATTCTTCTGGTTTGAATACCTTTCAATAAGCCCTTAGCAAATGGAGACTGAGTGAATGCACATAAGCTGCAGCCAGTGTCAGGAGTCAGGTGCTAGAATGGACTCTTTTTTTTTTCCCAAAGAAGGCTCTAGCATCTCCTTTAGTAGCCGACACTGTTTTTTCTGGAATGGTGCATGTGCAGACCTTGCTGGAATTAGGCAGCTGGTCTAGAGAGATTACCTCTGCCAGAGTCTTCTGAACCCCATGACGAAGATTTTTGTGTGTGCTCTGCAGGGAGGACTCAGCAGCCTGATGTAAGCTGTTATTTTCGTTTTGTCAAACAGTATTTCAGTGGCATCTGGTCTGGCATGTGAAACATTTCAGTCAGGTCCTTTCTAGCAAGATATTCTAATTCATTGCAGGTCCCTGTAGTTGTTACTTTCGCATTTTGGCTTTTCAAATATCTAAACTCCTTCAATCAAAGGGAGAGAGGACTGACTTTTGCAAAGGGAGAGAGGGTCCGAGTTGTGGTATGCATTGCACCACTCTTACTGCTCCTGAACGCCATCAAGTACATTCAGATCTCACTGTAGGATGTTGTAACACATCCACATTGCTTTGTTGCCACATGAGGCTAAGGACACAACCTGATTATTACACAGGAAATATATAGGTATCAGTGTGCAGTATTTGATGGTGTAGAGGAGCACTCCGATTTGTATCACTGGAATCTATCTTTCCTCTTGGGTCAGTGGTTTCTGTCCTTGGAAGAACTTGGAGAAAAGATACATGCTTGTTATTCAATTTCCAATCCCCTACCTGGAACATTGAGGCATTCCCTGACTTTTTGTCATAGGCATTAAGAGGCAAAAGTGTGAGATAGAGCAAGCAAGTACTAGTTATTTTATATATAAAATACACACACACACACTCTAGAGGCCTTGTGCATAAAATTCGTGCAGGGGGGGTGTCCCTTGGCACAGCCTGCACCCTTTCTAATCTGAGATCCCTCTCACAATCCAGGACTGCTGGCTCCCAACACTCACCTGCCTGATTGCCCCTAACCACTTCTGCCTGCCAGCCTGATCACCCCCTAACCATTCCCCTGCCTGCCTGATTGATGCCTAAATGCTCCCCTGCTGGCCCGATTGCCCCTAACTATCCTCCCCTATCAGCCTGGTCACTCTAACTGCCAAACATTGTTGGCCCAGTCATCCCTAACTGCCCTTCCCTATAGGCCTGATCACCCCACTGCCCTCCCCTGCAGACCTGTTCACCCCCAACTGCCTTCCCCTGCAAACCTGGTCCCCCCGAGCTGCCCTCCTCTGCTAGCCCAGTCACTCCTGACTGTCCTCCCCTGCAAGCCTGATTGCCCCCAACTGCCCTCTCTTTCAGGCCTGGTCCCTCCCAGCTGCCCTCCCCTGCTGGCCATCTTGTGGCAGCCATCTTGTGTCCACATGGGGGTGGCCATCTTGTGTGTTGGAGTGGTGGTCAATTTGCATATTACCTCTTTATTATATAGGATATTTTTTAAATTGGGCTCTAGAAAGGAAATATTAATAAGGCACATACTTAAGTATTTCATACTTTTATTAGAGAAGTGGTTTTATAACTTAAATGTAGCCACCAATTCATTTATGCATTCACTGTTCACTGAGTGCAATATTTCTGTACAGCTAACATATATAAATACCTTTGTAAATTTTTTACAAAGATTACTATCACAATTCTGAAAAATCTCCCAAGACTTTCCAAAGTTTTAATTAAGATGGTAATAATGAGACATTTGGCAATATTTTAATAAAGGAATCATTTTAGAAAAAGTCCTTTTTTTCTCAAAGCATGACTTATAGCCTTCATCAAGATTTTTTGTTTAACCCAAGTAAGGTTTTGTTCTAAAACCAAACTCTGGAGAAGGTTAGGCCCTAATATCACTTTTAGGGAGTAAATTTTTGACCCCTTAAGATTTGTTTCTTCTTACTTCATACTAAATAACCTCTTTTTCTTACTATATATCTATATCTGAAATTACTTTTATTCTCCTCCAATTATCTTTTAAGGTTTATAAGGCTATTTAATTAGCTGACTCTGTGTCCACATAAAGGTTGGTGATAAAATGGTAAAACCTTGGCGTTAAGTAGACTATTCTTCTTTGGTTAATAATCTGAGGCCCAACTTGAATGAAAACTACTACTCAGTGTATCATGTTTGTTAAGTAAGGCTTTCTTCAAAGAGACGGGTTATGAATCCTTATTTGGTAACAAAAGAAACAGAACAGTTGGATACATAGGATGTCTGTAGCACGTGAATAAAGGAATGTGATCTATTTGGGGGAAAAAAGCCTATGATAAGCTATAAAAGCTTAAAAATCTTTATGGAGAAGTTTAAGTCAAACAAGATATGATTGAGAAAAATGAAAAAGTATGTTTGGTAGAGGGCAAAAGGGTCCATTTTGGAACTTTCCATGGGAGCTGATAATGGTCATGGTCTGAAGGTCTCTCAGATAAATGATCCTGCAATAATTTGTTTACATGTTTGACCACTCCAACTAGATTTTAAGTATCTCCAAGGCAGGGACTTGGTCTTACTCAACATTACACCCTGCACCTAGGAAGGTAGCAGTGCATAGACAACTGTCCTTTGAGAAATACTAATGGAATAAACGCACGAAAGAGCTCAGTGTGTGTTTCAATGCCTCACTCACGACAGAGAAGCATGCACATACATACGGAACTGACCTGATACCATTCCCAGTCTCTCTATCCACGTGAGGAAGAGTTTTAGGGTGGACATAGCAAATTCAGGAGCACTCTCTGCAGATTGCACTATTTACCTAGATTCTTCTTTTGTTACATCTGTTCCCCAGTTTACCAAACCTGCTGGCCTAAGGTACACATGGATAGAATCGAAGAAACAGAGTGTGGAGGCAGAAATAAAAAGAGCAGCGTTGCCCTGGCCGGGTTTGTTCAGTGAATAGAGTGTCTGCCTGTGGACTTGGGTCCCAGGTTCAATTCCCGTGAAGGGCATGTACCTTGGTTGTGAGTACATCCTCAATAGGAGGTGTGCAGGAAGCAGCTGATCAATGTTTCTCATCGATGTTTCTAGCTCTCTCTCTTTCTCCCTTCCTCTCTGTAAAAAGTCAGTATTTTATATATATGATTTAAAAAAAAAAAAAGAGCAGCGTTGAGGGTCGTCTAAGCGCACACTGGTCAGCCTGGTGCCTTCTGCCAGTGCCAGAGCTCTGGGGATGACTGCCTCAGCAGCCCGAGCCTCGTCATTCGTGACTTTTCACTTGCTTATTTTCTCAGATTCATGGCTGACAATAGCTAAGGAAAACTAACAACAGAACTGCATAGTGTCCAGTTGCATTTTATATTTAAATCTTTAATATATTTGGAATCTATGGTAATCTCCCCACTTCCCTACCATTTTCTGACTAATCCATTTCCCCCTCCCCCAAGGATTTGCAGTGCTATTGCCACTAAATGCTAAATTCATATCTATTCTTGGGTCTGTTCTGGGAATTTTTGTTCTGTTCACTTGATTTGTCTGTCTAGTCCTGTATTAGTATATACTGTTTTTAATTATTGAAGCTTTGTAATACAATTCAGTATCTAGTATAGCACATTTCCTCATTCTTCTTTTTCAAAAATTTTGGCAGTCTCACACATTTATTCTTCTAGATGAAGTTTAAACTAATTTCCCAGTTTTATAAAGAATACTGTTGGAATTTTTTTCTAGGAATTATGTTAAATTTGTAGATAAACTTGGTAAGACTGACATTTTTACTTTGAGGATTCATATCTGGGAATTTGTTTTTTCCATTTATTCAAATTTTCTTAAGTCAGCAAAGTTTAGTCGTTTTCTTCCCAGAGATCCTTCCCAGACTGCTTTAAGTTTGTTCTGGAACATGTTCTTGTGCATAGTGTTTTAGGGTCTCTGGATTTGGAAACACATGTAGAGATGTGCTTGAAGTTCCAAGATTGGCACTTTGCCCCTGTCTTTACTTTCCTGTGGCCCTTGCAGTGGAGGTGTAAGAGAGGCCAGGCATTTCGGACGTGCCCTCCGTCTTTGAGTCCCTCTTTCCCCTGCCTCTACATGATGTGGGTGGCCCGAAGGAATCTTCCTTTTGCTTGCAATAGCTTTATAAACTCCTTGCTAATTTTATAATGTAAAACAAAAGTGCTTTTAGCATAAGCAAGATCTGTGTTTCCATAGAAAATGGGTAAGATTTTCCATCTTTTAATGGCAAAAGAGATCTATTTTCTTTAAGGATGAATTTGGTGATTGAATTTTATCAGGTAGCCTCTATCTACCTAATGAGACACAGAGTTCCCTGCTGATTTTAAAGGAATATTACAGAGCTATAGTTATGTGTTTGCTCCCATAATTTCTACAGAGGAAGCAAGGATTGACAGAATAATTGCTACTGTATATGGAGCACTCTATGTCAGACCTGGCCCAGGGACTTCCTACCTTGTCTCAATTAATACTCACATGGCCCTCACGTGGGCATTGTCGCCCTTCTGCTGAGGAAATGAAGGCTCTATGGAGTAAAACTCACTCAAGGTCACACGGGGAAGGAGGGGCAAAGTCAGGGTCCCAAAACTTTACTTTTAATCACTATACTAATATTTGGTTGTATAGAGTTTGACAGATTCAGTTTTTAAAATAATTAAAAAATAAAATTTAAGATATTAAAAACTTACAAGAAGCGATAGTTTATATCTAATTTAGATATATGCCACACTTTATTCCGAGTGTTACTGACTATAGCTCAGATCAAAGATTGGTTCCTTTATGCTACTATAGACCCAAGGTGTATCAGCCTATTCAGAACTAAAGCAATATTTCTGAAGTCAGGTGAAGTTGTAAAGTTCATGACCTAGGTACAGAGCAGTTGGATCATCGCAGAAAGAGGAGGCAGACTGGGGCCGAAGGGAGCCAGGATTTGGCAAAACCCTCTTCCGCTGGCGGTGAGGAGTGGGGAGGCAGCTCTCGGCAGCAGAAGCGGGCAGTCCACAGAAGATGTGAGGGGAGGAGGACATGGAGTAGTCACGGCGAGGTGTCTAGTGGCTTCCTGTTGAGGATACGTGGCAAAACCCCTGCCGGTTCCCCAAAGAGGAATTGGACCTGGTTCAAAATTGGTCATCAGGCCCCTCCTACAAAATCAGAGCCCTGGGTAGGAGGCTGGGCAGGGGTAAGGGGAGAGCTGAGACAAGTGCTTGTTCTGCTGGCTTTGGATCTGGGAGCTCTGTGGGTACTCAGGGCTGGCTGCAGGAGTCCAGGACCTAGAGTGGAGGGTGTGTTTCTGTGTCTCAGGGTAGAGGATCCTCAGGAGGAGTTGCAAAGATGCCTGTATATTTTTTTATCTGGTTGAGGAATTGAATTTCACTGCTCTGTGACGGAAGGAACCTGCCAGGCACCAACCAGGGGTGTGTCTGCAGGCAGGTGGCAGGTGGGCAGGGCAGCCCTCAGGCTGGAGCAGTGAGGCGCTGGGAAGGCCGGCAGGCACTGTGAAAGTGCCAGAAAGCACTTCGGTCCTATTTTCATAGAACGAGACCAGAAGACACCCAGTGAACACGTACTACCCTCAGCCCAAATTAGTCAAATTGCGTATTTCTAGTTTCACAACTGGGAGTGTTCTTTGGAAACCCACATTTGGGTAGTGAAAATACTTCCTGGGCTAGACTCCCTGTGTAACTAGAATGACGGTGCATGGAAAGATGACTTTATTATATTTTTTATCAGTAGACAAACTTCCTAAAAAATTTACATACTCATCTGTAGATAAACCTACATCATAAAGACTAATGTGACTCTGTTCTGAATCATGCAGTCTTTGCAAATAACAAGCCAACTGAAAATGTCCAACTCTTTTTAATTTGAGCTTTTTTTTCCTAACTCGACAATTAGTCTATAAACTTTGTAGTAAGAAATAAGTTGGGTAATTGTGTAAGTATACTTTCTTGGCGGTGTTTCTAGTAACATGATCGATTTTCCCTGCTCTTTTTGAAGAATATTATCCACAGTGAACAGGTACATTTTACACATCCATGTTCCAAGAAGGAACAGACCTCTAATGGGAGTCTTTGCTTGTGACCATAAGAAATGGACAGGTTTTCAGACCAAGTGGAAGTCTTATAAGATAGTTAGGCATTTGTCCCATTAAATCTTCCTGGCTCAAGAATGAGAGCTGTTCTCCTCAAGCTTATTAAGGCTTAAAGGGCCCTTGGAGAATATAGGACAGCTCCTTTAAGATCCAGATGTGGAAGGAGGCTCAGAAGCAGATGAGGCAGGGGCTCAAAAGACTGTCCAGTGCACCCCTGGTCAGATCTGCCTTGGGGTATCACCAGAAGTCTTGATATGAAGAGTGAACTGACTTCCTTGCATATTGACCTACCATAGAGCTTTCTGGTATAGTTTTCTTCTTTTGGTCTGCATCCCCAAGTTTCATTAATACAGTAAAATTTTTAAGAGGGAGAAAAAGAGCAAACTAAGCTTTAAAGTTTTCTTCAAGTTCAGCTGAGAGGAGGCTCCCAGGCTCCTAGGAGTTCTGCTCAGATCATTGTGTGTAGGTAATGGCCCTGAGTCTAAAACTCCAGATCCTGAGCACTGCTGAAGGCGCAAAGATATAAGAGAAATGGACCCTACTTGAGGAGCTTAAAGTCAAGTTGACTAGATGGTATAACCCATTCAGCATATGTTTATTAAGACTGTGGGAGGGGGAGGTACTGTGGCAGCACAGCAGTGATGAAGCGGCAGTCCCCACTTTCTAAGGAGTTTGCAAGGAATGGTTAAGTAATAATGCCAGACAATGCATCTGCACAGTAAACTTCAGTGAACAGAATGAACAAATAAGTACCCAGAAAATGGAATCTCCATGGGCTGGAAGGCCTGTGAAGGCTTTAGGAAGTGGGAGGCTGAAACAAAAACTCTGAATCTTGGCGATGTTCGTAGAATCTGCCAAGTTCTAGAACAGAGGTGGGGAACCCTTTTCCTGCCCAGGGTCATTTGTTTATAACATCATTAAAAATTAGCCTGCTATATTTGGTCAAACATTTAACTAACTCACCCCTAATGCCTTGGCAGGGCCAGACTCAATGATTTCATGAGCTGCCCGTTTCTCACCTCTATTCTAGAATAACACCCAATCCAAGATTTCAATGAAGTATTAATTTCCAAAAATTCAGGATCTTTTGTGCTTCTGGCCAGTCTCTGATGAAGGGCCCTCTCTTCGGTATGTTGATGTGGCTTCTGCCTTGTCCAGCCTCTCTCCTCTTCCACTCTGTCCATGGCTCCATTCTGCCACTCTCCAAGAGATACACGTGGTTCTCTCCAGCTGTTCAGCATGCTTGTTCATGTAGTAGTACCACTGGTACTTTTTCATTATTTTAAATATATATATTTAACTTTTGAATAGCAGTAGTTTACATGGTTGAAAAACAAAAAGTATAACATATTCAGTGAAAATTTAGCCCTCTTTCCTCATCCCAGTTGGACTATTCCCTGACTTCTCTCTGCCCAAATACTGTTACTAGTTTTTTATGTATCATTCTAGATTTTGTCCATACAAGAAAGAAGTTTTTCCTCCATTTTTCATGCAGTTTACTTTTCTTCACTTAATATACCTGAGTGTTCTTTCCTAATAGCACATAGAACATATTCTCTTTTCATAGATGCATAGTACTCCACTACATGGATGTACCTTAATTTATTTATTTATTCCCTATGGTAATTTGGGTTGTTTCTATCTTTGCTATTTCAGATAAAACTAATGAATAATATGTCATTCACATGTACGAATACTGTCTACATCAATGCTATAATTATAGTGAATGGGTAAAGATAAATATGGTTTAAAAGGATTATCACCTGGAATGTCATTATTTTCTGAATTTGGATATTCTCTATTCAGAAACCTGGAGATTATCTGATAAATATGCCTGATGAACATTAGATATTAGTCCCTATTTCAACAAGCATCTTAATTAGATTTAACTGTAGAAAACCCTGGATTTTGTTTCTCCTTAGTGTTATCACCAGAGTTGTCTGGTTCCAAAAGATGTAAACTGGGCAGGAGGTCATTGGTGGTCTTCAACATCACTGGGCCTGGGCAACTTCATACTCTTTCAGAATTCGTTCTTGAGGCGTACCATTGGCCTGCCATGAAATTCTGAAATGCTACTGTGATCTTGTTTTTATAGACGGGCCCATCTTCGTTTGTGCCTGGAGAAATTGAAGGGGCTAGTGCCACTTGGGCCTGAATCAAATCGACACACTACACTGAGTTTATTAACAAAAGCCAAATTGCACATAAAGGTAAGTGTATCCTTGTGACGCCTGTTTATCTTTGCCTGAGCAGTAAGGGTTTGTTCGAGGACAGCAAATGTGTATCTGCAGGACCTCTGAGCTCTTCCCTTCACCTTTTGGATGAATTACAGGCACCCCAGACGCAACACGTCCAAAACCCTGAGTGTTTCTCACCGCTAGGCCCCAGAAGTGGTCCATCCAACTGCCCATTGGATTATACAAGCCAGAAACTCAGGGCCATCCTTGTTAGCTCTTGCTTCTTAGCCATATATCTAAGTTGTCTCCCAGACCTAAATATTTCACAGCCTGTCTCCTTCCCTTTTCACCCCATCATCTACTGTAATAAATCCCGAAGCGCCTTCCTCTGAGCTGATCTCCCTGTTTCCCAAGAACAATCCGTCCTGAGGTCATGTTCTGTCATCCTGTTTAGAATTCTGTGGTTCAGGACATACTCTGCCACCAGGCCTGCCCCTCTGCAGCAGGGTGTGCAGCATCACCCTCTGTGTCCCAGTCCTCTTTCAATCCCTGGCACTTGTCACATTCTCAGACCACAGGGCTTTTGTACATGCTGTTCCCTCTGTTTGGATGCTTTCCCCTTTTTCTTTACCTACTTAACTTGTCATTCTTCCTATCTCAGCACAGATACCACTAGCTCAGGGAAACCTTCCCTGACCTGGTTATCTTCTGTGACAGGTGGTCCTATTACTGGGTGATTTTCTCTCAGCACTTTGTCATAGTTGGCATCCAGCAGTGGTTTGTGTGACTGTTTTGTTATCTCCATCCTTAGAATATAGGCTCCTCAGGGAGGGGACCAGGTCTCTGTAGTCACCTTGTGTCCCCGGGACTTCTGAGAGGGCTGGGATAGCAAAGGGGGAGTGAGTTCTCTTAGGCTCTTGAGACCCATATCCCAAATCACTGTGCAGCATGTTTTAATAGTCATGACTAGAGGCTCAGTGCATGAATTCATGCATGGGTGGGGTGTGGCTGGCCCCACCCCCTGGTTGAACTCCGGTCAACTACCGGTTGAGGGGACAATTTGCATATTACCCTTTTATTATATAGGATTGGAAAATGTCACTTTAATTATGGTTAGTAGCCTACATTAATGACAATTCAGGGGGAGTAGAGTAGGGAGGAGAATCTGTTTAGAGCAAAACAATCACAATTAAACAATCTTTTTAATTATCTGAAGAATATGAGAAGCTAGAGGACAGATTTGTAAAAACAAGTGGTCTACGGAAATGTTTTCAAAGCTCTTATGTTGGACAATTTGAAATCAGGACTTCAAAAGGGACTATTATTTCCTACTAACAAACAGAAGTTAATTGAGATTTGGCATGATGCAAAAAGTGCTTATGTAATTGGGCCATGCACTTGAATAAACACACATTTAAATAGAAGTCTGTTTCCTAAGCTCCCACCACATGCACTGCTCTAGTTTGGAGATTAGGTGTTCAGGGTGTCGCTGCAGGCACAGGAGACCAGGTTGAGGGTTCCTGCTTGCAGCCTTTTCAGTATCAAAATTGAGGGGCACCAGGAGTCTAGTCTCAGCTCCCTCCTAGAGTCCCCATGACAGCACTGATACAGCAGCAGGCAAAGACAGGAGTCCCAAGCCAGTCAACTTCCTGTCTCTCTGCGAAGCTACTCACACATAAATGAATAAAATCTGCCAATTTTTTCAGAAGTCAATGCTAGAGAGGAAGATCCAGGGTCATTGCCAATTTTGAAATCTGCCTGTGGGCTCTAACTACCCCTTTGACTTGCAGAAACTTGAAGATTGTGACAGGAAAGCCATTCATCAAATAGACCAGCTTCAGCGAGAGCAGCGGCACCTGAAGAGGCAGCTGGAGAAGCTGGGCATCGAGAGGATACGAATGGACAGCGTTGGCTCCACGGTCTCCTCCGAGCGCTCCGACTCTGACAGGGGTGAGCCTCTATCCCTGCATCCTTGCCACCCTCCCCCTCTCCCACTGGCCAGAGGCAGGACAGAGCGGGAACTAAGGATGTGCTTGCGATGTAGGGAAGTGGAGCTGACCTTCAGTAACGAGTCCCTCTCTTTTAGCAGTGAGGCCCCAGTGTCCAAAGAAGGGCTTGCCTGCAGTCGCTGAGGTTTTCAGCCTGAGTTCTCTGAAGGGGGCCTTTACCACTGTCTCTCTTGTCCTCCCACAGAAGAAATCGATGTGGATGTTGAAAGCACAGACTATCTCACGGGTGAGTTGGACTGGAGCAGCAGCAGCGTGAGTGATTCTGACGAGCGGGGAAGCATGCAGAGCCTCGGCAGTGATGAGGGCTACTCCAGCGCCAGCATCAAGAGAATAAAGCTCCAGGACAATCGCAAGACGTGTCTCGGTCTATAAGAGAGAGGTCGCTGCGGCCGCCAGAGGGTCTCCTGTTGGATCTGATTAGGTAGTGTACCGGACCTGCCCACGGTTCCCTTCACGTCATCTTCCGTGTACCACCTTCACCAAATCAGCTCTGTAAACGTTTGCAAGGAGTGCTTGGGATTGTGGGCTTCTGATTTCATCCACTCGCTTCTTTCTCGCCACAAAAATTAGTCTCTGAGAGACTGCACATTCCAATCAATTTGAAGCACCCAAGAATTCTTAGACTGAATAAGCAATTTTCACATCTCAGCAATTTCCCCCTCTTATTTACTATACCCACGTAGCCTACCAGACCTTGCTTAATGTTTTCTGGCTTACTGTGTTACTTGCCTAGTAGAAATGTCTGACTGTGTCTTGTGCTTAGGAAATTGAAGGAAATAAGCTTCAAAGTTGAGAGCCTGATCTCAGAACTCCAAAGTCAGCTTTGACAGTGGCATTTAAGAGCACTTCCCCACAGACCTCTCCCCAGGAAGGAGTTGGGAATACCTCCAGGAAATACCCGCACCCCAGGCTCAGTCCCAGAACCCCGTGCGGATGGGCATCTTTCTCTCTGAAATGGACAACTGGAGAGGATGGCTTTGGGGTTGCACAGCTCATCAAAGTTCCAATATTGTTTGTTCTCACAAACAAATAGTACAGTCTATTTTTGTGTGATGTTTTGGGGCTGCGCTGTGTACTGCTATCCCCAATGCGCATTCTTCTCCAAGTTTGTTATGCTACTTGTCTCTGGAACATTTTTTTTTCCTACCTCAGAGATAAATTAGATCTCCATTTCCCACTTAACACAAAGTGATTATGCCTCCTCTCCCCCACCCCCGGAATAAGTACATTTGGTCCAATTCTAATCTATTTTCCTATTTAACTTTCAGCAATAACTGAGCTTTGGCACTAGCTGAGCTAGTGCCCATCATCAGTGAAAGGAAAAGTCCAAGTTTCTGCTCTGTGTTGCAGGGGAACAGGAGGGGCTGGTACATGTTACTAGAATCCCTCGTTATTTTTGGACTTACCCGGAACTTCTTCATGAAGGCTTTTGGGTTGATAGCTTAAAAGGCTGATTTTTTTCTTCTTGGTTATGATTTCTCCCTTACGTGGTTTCCCACTTTGTAGCATTTTTATTTAAGCTAAAACAGAGCACATGTATATGTACATAAGACACATTAAATCTATAAAGACTATTTATTCATTTTATATAAACTAATGTAATGGAAAATAAATTCTTATGACTTTGTGCTTTTATAGATGTTCTAGAAACTTTGTATGTAGGTATCTACAAATTGGTTCATTCCCCTTAATATTTTTGCATTCATATTTTTGAGGTCTTGATACTTTCAGCCTCTGGCGAATCTTTTCCATTGACTTTAAACCATTTGTAAAATCTGTGACGCTGAAACAGAGTGTATGTCACAAAGTGATGAGAACATTCCTAAAATCCACAGACGCACTGCAACCTAAGGGCTCAACGGCTGAACCAGTACGGGTGCCATCCCGTGCCCGCTGGCCTGCGGTCTCTAGCATGCCACAGCCTCACCACTCCACCTCCACACAACCAAATGTTCACACACACTCTGCACAGCAGCTCATTCTAGACACGAGAGCAATGTAAACAAAGCAAGATTACTTTTGTGATTAATCAATTAATGGTTTAAAAAAAATTTAATTGGAAGCAGTGGATTGCTAAATGATCCCAAAGTCATGTATAACTCTCCTGTGTTTATTTTGTTCTGGTTTTTCCTTCATTTCAGCTTTGGGTGGGGGTGGGGCAGGTGACACAAAGGATTTTTTTATCATTGGAATCTTTTCCAATTACCAGCTGAAGATTTGCACTGAAATACAACTTGTATGCCTTCTGCATTTTTAAAGCCTGCTTCCTGAGTTTAAGCAGAGTGATAGTGTTCAAAGAGCCAGCTCAGCCTGTAACGTGTTTGAAAAGATATGTCTGCACTTTGAGGTCCCTTTCGAATGCCATTCGCTAGACCTCACGAGCATTTTGTTTAATAGCTATGTTCAAGCGCCTCACAAGTCCACGATGCTGGATGGCATCAAAAACTCAAGACTTTGGGAAAAGCTTGTGGGCTTGCATTGGGGGAGGGAAGGGAACAAAATTTGTGTACTTGTTAATTTAGAAATAAGGCATCTCAGAGATGCCATTATTTTCTGTGTTTTAATTGTTGTGCCTTTGAGTTAAACTGCATTTTTTGTCTTTTGGTTGAAATATGAAATGTACTGTCCCGATATAAAACAGTAATTATTTTACCTTTGCACTGTTTGTCTGGTCCTTTTCAATTTGACTGCATAGAAATGTGGAACTTGCTAGATTGATAAACTGACACCAGGGTTAGACGTTACTTTCTAAACTGGAGGTAGACAGAATCAGCAAGCTAGATGGGCCTCTCCGACCAAAACTGTAACCTTCAGGACCAGCAAACTCAGCCCATGGCAGCTAATCCCCTTCCCCACACGGCTGATGGGCAGCACGATTTGCCAATCTGTCTGTCCTCTTATTCACTGACCCACCAGCTTAACTGTCAGGAGCTATACAGTCCTCTTGGTTGTTTTGAGGTGTTTTTTTTTTAAGCAAAATGAAAAACCTTTCTGTGAGGGTTGTTGGGGGGAGGGGATGAGTAAAGACATAAACCCCAGCCTTTAAGATTTTGACAATTGTACGTAAATAGATATGTGTATAAATATAGGCACATGCATATTTTTATGTGAAAATTGATTTTAAAAAACAAAGGAAATCTCAGCTACATTCTTATGGAAACCCGTTGCAATGCAAATGGGAAAATAAGAGTGTGTTGTCCAGTTTCATTTTGTGCAGTGAGAAATAGATGCGTGTGCTTCTGCTAACATCCAGGAAACGTAACTGCCCGTGCCTTTTGGCTCAGGATGGCAGCAGAGCACCCAGGGCATTTTGTGTGAGTTTTCTGTTGCTAAGCAGGGATGCAAAGCCTTCAAGGTGCTCACAGCGACTGCTGGCACCTTCCTCTAGTTACTGCTTCAAAGAGCATCACATTTTTAAACAGGACCTTGATTCTTCTCCCTGTCAACCCAAGACTAAACTAATTTCAGTTTCCATTCAGAATTGAGCACTTAAGTCTAAGCAGGCCCTGACCCTGCAATTGGCCGAGTGAGTCTTTTTTTTTTTTTTAAGGTGGGCATTTCCTTTAATCTACTTTTTTAAAAGAAACAAAGGAACCTTACCTGGATTCCCAATGGGCCTCTCTTCTTCATCCCTCAGGTGGCCAAGAGAAAATCCTAGGGTGAGGGGAGAAAAAACAAGTGCAAACTAGGTAGGATTGTGATGTTCAAAATGACTAGCAATATTTGGGGGCTTGCTAATGGATTTTTGTGTTTTGTTTTTTTCTTCTTGCCTCTCCCCATTCGTTAGAGAGAAAACTTATTTTTGCAAAGAATATACATACACATTATCATTTAGGTTTCTATACCATAAGGTATTGGCAAGAATATTGCTTTCATTGTGCTTTATCATCTATTTCCCCAAGTCTCCGTCCTTACTTGTTTTCCCAAGTGTTTTTTTGTCTTCCCCTTTTACCTGCCCTGTGTGTTGAGCACCAGGAAGCCAAAGGCTGCAAGGTAATTTCCTGCATGGCAATCTATTATTTTTTTCTATGTCTAACTCTTGGATGCAATATGTTTAGGTAGCTGGCTTCGCATGTTTTTAAAAATTCTCCTGGGAGAAGATGACCCAAAGGCCCTGTTAGATGAGTTGGTATTTCTCATTCTATTTGATCCGATCTCTTTGTTTTTTAAGATACCTGGGGGTTGTGGGGAGGGCTGCAATATGTGACTTATCATGATTTTTCATTAATATTACATGGGCGATTTTCTTACATTTCTTCTGAAAGAAGAAATAATTGCTTGGCACTGCTACTTAGCTATGGAATGGCCGAAGAAATCAAGTATATTTGTCTTCTTGCAAAAGTCATAAAATGAGAATTAGTGAGACACCCAATTCTAATGTTGATCCAGGTTTTTTATTTTGATTTCTTATTCTCACTAGAGGGCTGGGGGGAGGAGGGGGCATTCTTGATTTTACCAAACTTGCCTTCCCCCTGTCCCTAGACTTGGTGCTCTGGGAATGTTGCTGTTAACCATCAGTGTTGGGGGCCATCTTCCTCATGGTAAACACAGTCTAAACAGGGAACAGATGACAGTATGCAATTCTGTTTCCAGATGTTTATGTAAATATGACGCCAATGTAAATCCTGTGTCAAGACATAGAGAATGGTGCTTTTTACTACAGTTAGCACATGCGTTTTTAGAAGGACTATATGTTTTAGAGAATCTTTGCTGTGTATATGTAAACGTCTGTATTGTTCAACCATTAACAAATAATAAATTATTTCATTATTAAAGAAATCTGGGTCTTCTTGATGTTTTATACCCCAATTTAACCTCTCATGCTTTTTACTTACAAAACTGAGTTAATCAGATTTCCTTTTTCTTTTCATTTCATGGAAAATCCACTGGCCCTTGGATCCTGTGCTGAGAGTTTCAATTGTGTGGCTTCAGTTGAGCCTGTTTGTTGATCAGAATTAGTAACAGCACTGGCTGTTCCACTTACCCATGTCCCCTGCTCTTGCACTCCTCTTGCCTCCCTGGTCATTGTGACACCTCCAATACAGGCAGCATGTGACAGACAAGACTTCCTGTCTTTCCAGCAGCCACGGTCTGACGGGAAAGATAACACCAGTATAGTTACTTGTGGAATAAACTTGTACAGAGACATGCTGTGAGAAATCAGGTGGTGGCATTCGAGTTGGGCCCTGAGAAAGAGTGGGCATTCACTAGGAAAGGAGACTTGCTGGGGAGGAAGAGGCAGGTGTTCAGGGGGTGGCCTGGAGGCTGAGAGCGGGTGGGGAGCGACGGGACACGTGCAGGGAGGACACCACATTGTGAAAGACCTCGTGTATGACACAACTCTGAGAGGAGGAAAAGAACCCAGTGGAGCAGGTTGATTCTCTTACATAGTAACCCCTTCAGTTCATTTAAATGTATTAATTCATTGAGCAAGTAGGGATTGAACACCTGCTCTGTGCTGAGCTCTGTCACAGCTGAAGACACACCATGACATCCTGCTCCCTGGAGCTGCCCTCCAGCGGGACTGGCTGGCGCGGAGCTCCCTCAGCCTGGCAAGTCTGCTGACCCGACGCCTCCGGTCTCCCAGGAGAGCACAAACTTAGAGTCAAGAGGAAGAAAAAGGGTGTCTTTCTCCTTCTTGACCAATGACTTCTTCTAAAAAACCGCTTAAATACGTTTTTATTGATTTCAGAGAGGAAGGGAGTGTGGGGGGGGGAGAGAACATCAATGATGAGAGAGAATCATTGATCGACTTCCTCCTGCACGGCCCTTACTGGGACTGAGCTGAAACCCAGGCACATGTCCTGACCAGGAATCAAATCGTGACTTCCTGATTCATAGGTGGATTCTTAACCACTGAGCCACACCAGCCGGGTTCGCTTAAAACATTTGACAGGTTTTTATGGTACCCTCGGAGTTAACTATGTGGCATGCAGCCTGCGGTCTTATGAGAAAGGGTCTTTCTGTGACTTCTACTTGTGGAAAGTGGCCTGGCTCTCCTGCTTTCTCCAAAAATTAGCAGCCACATGCTGGGCCTGTCAAGGATGCAATTCTAGGATCCCCCTATGGACAGGCTCCAAATTGAACCCACCAGAGTGAACTACAAGAGTGAACATGGAAGAAAACTATCTTCTACCACGGGTTCAGAGGAAGCTCTGAACCACAAATAATTAAGGAGACAGCGCTCACGTACAGAGAGCCTCCCCACAAGATGACAAATCTTATTCCAAGGTTTCCTGACTTTGTCCAGAGTCGCCTGATGAAGAGTGTCCTTTGTTATACTATACGGTCCATGCCATACTATTGTTTAACCCACAGGTCCCGAGGGCTCGTTGCCTCCATGGCCTCCCACACAGCCCTCAGGTGTGTGGGGGGAGTGCCATCATGACCCCATTTCATAGAAGGCAAGACTGGGAGAGAGGCGAGGCATTTGCTCAGTCCACAGAGCCAGCGAACTCTGACTTCGGAGCCCCATTTCTTTGCCTCCATTCCTGCAAGAGTGATGTCCAACTGTAATCAATTTTCCAAGTAAAGCATCTTTCCTTTTTTAAGCCTTTGAATGCAGCTACTCATGTCCCATAGAGTGGCCTTAGGTTTCAGTTAATGGGGCAGAAATTGTGAATGCACAAGACAATTGTGGATTCTCATTGCTAAGTCATCACGCTTTCCTCTATCCTAACTCCCCTCCTTGAGGAATAACCCGGGCTGCCTAACCTCCTGGGGCGTCTTGTGCAATCACCCAGCATGCTCCTGGGCAAAGACATCCTGTTCGGTATTGAAGACATTCTTTCTACACCGCATCTTTTTGGTTGTGGACCCCATGACATCGCTTTACTTATCCAACCAGTATTTTCTAAACACAACTTCCTGAGGCCTGGGAGTCCCTCTTCGGTCTACCTCTCCGACGTCACTGTGATCTAGATGAGGAGGAACATCAAGGCTCACTGCCAAGAGTCTCTGGAATAGCAGCGCCTCATTATTGCTTTCTTGGGCCTTCCTATCAACTAGGGACATTTGGCTTCCAATGACCAAGGGCCCCCAGGCAAAGGCTGCACGGGAAGCATTGCTCAGGGCTTGGCACTAACTGGGTGGTAACATACCTGCCCACTCTGTCCTTGTGGAGACCAGTCAGAGTGGATGCGACTGCAGACCGCTGCCTTGGGGTGAACGTATCGTCCAGAGGGGAATAAAGATGCATGGTAGAAGACTGGCCTCTCAGCGAACGGGAGGGCGGGCTCTGCCAGGCTAGAGCTTCCCTCAATGTGCAGGAAGGCAGGCTCAGGATTTAGTGGGACAACAGAGGCAAGAGCCAGCACAGAAGTAAAGGGTATGGCCCCAAGGACAAGACAGAGCTGGGGGACCAGGGGCCGAAGAGGTTTGCTGAGGCACTGAAAGAAGAGGGAGGAGCCTTTTATGGGGTCCTCTTGGCCACACCTGAGGCAGAGGTGCGCAATGTGACTCAAGGTAGAAAGCTCTGGATCAGAATGTGTCTACCTTTAAGGAATCTATGGGCCGGGAGAGAAAACACCTGGTAGGGCCAATGGGACAGAGGAAAGGAAGAAACACACCAGCTCACCAACCCTATTGGCCACTCAGATGGCCAGGCTGGGTAACACCTAGGGGCCGTTCCCAGCCCCACAGAGTAGCCAGTGGGGTTGAAAGACCCAATATCCATCCCTTAAAATGGTCATTTGGTTAAAATTAGAGTGTTTGACAAACTCTTACCTTTCAATATTCCCAACCCCAGAAGGTAGAAGATACTGTTATCACAAAGCACTGGAGCTCGTTATGATCAAATGTGAGCAAGCTGGCCAAGTAGAATGAGATTCTGGGGGGAGAGGTGCCATGGCTGCCACGCCCTGTAAAGGGGTCCTGGGTGCTGGTCAAGCACACAGACTAGTCAGATGGATCTAAGGATCAACGGCAACTCCACCCTTTACACTCGGTGACCTGGGCGACTGTCTTGAGCTTTGCTTTACCAGTATGTAAAGTGAGGATGGTACAGTCATCCCTTAGTATCCAAGGGGATTGGTTCCAGGACACCACTCCCCTCCCCGCGCCCCTTGGATACCAAAATCCAAGAATGCTCCGGCCTCTTATATAACATGGCATAGTATTTGCATAGAATCTGTATTGGCAGATAGGCTGAGCAGGTGTGACTACACATCACTTCATCCATGTGGGCTCAGAGCAGTGCTCAGCACATGGCAAAAGGGTTGCTTTTCAGAACTTTCTGGGATTTCTTTTTAAGTGTATTTTCATATTGGTTGTTAAATTCATGGATGTAAAACCTGTGTGCACCCAGAAGCCTAACTGTACTTACTTCCCAGGGCTTTGGGGGGCAGGGCGGGGGGCGGATTGAGAGGTAAGGAATGAAAGAGAGCCTAGCCCAGGGCCTGGCGTTCAGGAAGCATCCAGTACATCAGAGCAATTACAGTGATGATACTGACAAGGAGACGAGTCGGAGCACTGGCAGGACTACAGATTTCCAGAAGACAAAATTCTGACACTCGAACAAGTAATCAACCTTAAGGGAAAATGACACCAGATGGTAGGGGAGTGTTCAAATATGTCATTCTGACTGTGCTATTCAGACAACAAATCGTGGGCAGGAAGTGGTTAAACTGAAAGGGGGAGCGAAAAGAGGGTGACTCGGGGACAGCCTGAGCCACAGTGGGGAAGGGGCATTTTTCAGGTGGTACCTCATCTAGGTGCTGTTCAGAAAGTCACAAGCCCTAAAACCCCTCCAGCCCTGCAGGGCAGCTCAGACTCTCAAAGAGGAAGCGCAGGAGTGGCTCAGAGAGACCCTGGCTAAAATGCCAACATTTTGCAAGTGTTTCATCTGCAATGTGGCAGATGCCTGAAGTCCCAGCATTTGCATGTACCTTTCCAACAGAAAGGAAACTCAGAACAGTAGTAGCTAGAGCTCTAGCCAGACATTCAAGGAAGATACTTCAAGTGTAAACTCCAAGTTACTGCAGAAGTTGTGACAAGTCTCTGCAACTTTGCAGTCAAAGCAGCTGCCAGCCAAGCACAAACCAGCACAGGGAGGGCATGGAACAACTCAGTGCCCAGAAGGCATTTGTGGAAATGGATGATCAGTAGGACTTGTTGAGGCACTGCTTTCTCTCCATCACACTGAGGTCCTTTAATGTTGGGCAAAATCACCTTTCAGAACTCAGGAATCCCATTACTTTTCCTTCCTCAGGGAAACAGTGAATCATTAAATGCACCATTTTCCTCTTCTTGCTTTGGCTGCCAGGCAGCTCAGCGCCAAATTCACACCTCACCTTTAGTAATGATGTGAGACCTTGTGACTTGTATATTTTTGTCTGAAATCTCTGACCTTGATTTTTATTTCATTTTTTCCCCATGTTAATGCATGTAATTTTGGAAGACACCTCAAATCCACCTTTGAGAGAACAGGAAGACGTACTTGTATAAGAGCGCTCCTGTGTATGATTTAAAAAAAAAAATGCTCTGGTCTTTTCTTCTGTAGGCAGCGGAAAGTGAGCTTGTCTAAGCGTGAGTGAGTTTATTGGAGAGGAAAGGAGAGTGTGGGATTTTTAGTTTTGTTATTTTGTTTTTTAAGTACTGGAAGCAAACTTGCCAGACTAGAAGGGAGCTGCCTCAGGGCTGAAGGTAATTCCCACTCACTGCCTAGAGGAACTGGGGCCCTAGGAGCTTCCACAGAGGCCAGAGGCTGGAGACAGCAGCAGAGTTGACCTGGGTCTGAGTCGCCTGTCAGAGCAGAGGAGCGCCACCTTTTCTTCCAGTTCAGGAAAGTGCACTGGATTGCAAATAAACGAGAACAACATTTTTACAGGACTAGCCTGGACTCTGCTCTGTTGCACATTTTAAAAAAGAAAGTGACTTGCAAATTTCAGCATTTTATTAACAAATTACTCATGGCCCCACCAAAATTAAATTAGTGGGCACTGGTTGATCTGCCACTGTCCCTAGCCCCGTCCTCTATGACATGAATACAATAATTTGGAGTCTGATATGGATGGCACATTCCTCACAGCAGGGGTGACCCGAAGGTAGCAAGGTGGCAGCCTAGTTGCCTGATTGATGGGAGGGTGCCCCTTGGACAGAGATAAGTAAGGCTCCTGCATTTGGCCATGAGTGGACAAAAGGAAGCTGTTTACAGCCAGAGGGTCAAAGAGAAAAGGGCTCAACGCTGAGTCTCAGAATGAAGGGACCATCGCAGAGAAAAGACCCTCTGTGCCACATGCAGAGGCCGGAGAGCAAATCAGAGTGAAAGAGGGGCAGCCCTGGAGTATGACATTGCACAGTACGTTTTAATGTTGGGAGTATAGCCCGAGCTGGTCTCCCTGCTTCCTCCCAGGTTCTGCCCTCCTCCCCCTCCAGGCTCTCCCCAAGGCCTAGATCCTTTGAAAACAGACATCAGGTCCAAGCCCTCCTTGACACAAAGCCCTCCTCTGGAGCTCCATCACTCAGCATAACAACTGAGTCCTTCTAGTGGCAAGTCCCCTCCTGACCCTCTTCCCCGACACACTCCGCCCACTAGCCCCTGGCCTGTCCCCTGTTCCCAGACCCCAGGGCCTTTGCACGTGTTACTCCTTCTACCTGGAATGCCTTCCCATGACATCTGGCTGTTCCCTCACTACACTCAGGGCTCGCATAATGTCCCCTTATCCATGAGGCTCTCTAAGTCCCTTTGCATAACATTGTACATCTTCTACCTGCTATCCCCCTGGCCCTGCTTCCATTCTCATTACCACATGACACATTAATGTTTGTGTCTGTTTGATGTAAAAATGGGCCTGAGCCAGAGCAGAGACTGAACTTGCCACTGTGACTGTCCCAGCACCTAGAACAATGCCCACTCGTGTGGGCATGAGGGTTGTGCTCAGTGAGACACACCTGTGGGTGGGTGAGAGCCAGAAATAAACTAACTTCAGGCTCAGAGCTAAGGCAGATCAGTGGTCGCCAATGTCACAGGCCCCAGGGGAAGATGTTAAAACAAAGTGAGTGAAGTTTTATTGCCAATTAAGGACTTGATCAATATCAGGGCTGTAGGAAAGTACCACAGTGCGGGCCGGGGAAACCCTGGGCTTTCACATAATCCAGGTGACTGGTCAAAAGCAAAAGCTACCTGATAGAAAACAATCTGGTTAAGAACAAGAGGCGGGGGAGGGGGAGGGAGAGACAATTCAGCCCAAAGGACAATTTCATCTACAACTATACTCCACATTTTTTTTTTAATTGGGATTTTTATATAGCACGGAGGTGGAGTGCATCCTTTTGTGCCTCTTCAAGTGGTTGGCTTAAATCCGTTTTACCCTCTGCTTTAAATTTCTAGTTACTGTTTCAACCAACTATTTAATCCTGTTCATTTCTTAAAACGTACTGTGCAATGTCATAAAGGTGCCGAAAACGCAAATGTGCCACTTAGTGAGTTATCACACGGAGAACACAGCCCAGGCAAGAAGGAAGACGCTGCTGGCCCAGGGCCCCTGCAGGCCCTTCCCGACACAGCCTCGCCCCCAGCTTCTGCCATAATCACGCCCTCTCTTGCCTTTATCATCCTGCCTCCTGAGCCTGCATTTCTATGCACCGCGGTCAGTATGGCCTATTTGTTTTAAACAGCATACAAACAGACTCCTACTGTGTGTGCCTGTGTCCGGCTGTGAGAGGTGTGTTTTGCAGTCCTTTCACTACTGTTCTGTGAGGTTTCTAACAGCGACATGTCCAAAAATGGGGGCTAGGCTTAACCATGTCCGGGTATTTATAAAACAGAGAGTACTACATAATCCTACTTGTGCTAAGAAGGAAAAAGAATCAGAGTGAAAGAAAACAAAAGGAGGAAGAAAAAGACATCCACATGAATGTCTAAAGAGAACGGTCTGGAAAAAGATGCCACGTCTGACCTACGGAGGGAGAGGGGTGCCCCGCTCTCCGTGGAGTTTATTTATGTCTGTAATTGGAGTGACCTCATTTTCCGGCTTTCCTACTCACGGGCACTCACTGCTCTTTGTAGAAAGAACAACAAAACAAAAAAAACACAAAAAGGAATTTAAATGATGAAAAAATTAACCCCGCAACAGTAAGTAACAATCCAAGAGAAGGGTCTGACTTTTGTGGAGGTTTCAGGAGTCTTTCCTCCCAGTGTACCTTCACCCAACCATGTCTCCGCTGCTGGGCTGATGATTCTGATGAACTTTTTATTTTCATAAATGGATCAAATAACATTGAATGTCTCCATGTTTGTGAGTTTTATAAATGCCTTATACACTGTTTAGTTAAACAAGATCTATTTGTTAGATACTTAAGCCTTTCAAATTCATGTCCCCGACCCTGTCTTGCCCTGCTCTCTTTATGACAGATGAAAACAACCTAACTTCGTTTTGACCGAACCTTTGTTCAGGCTGCTCCAGCAGGGGAACTGAACACTGTAAGTCAGGTTGGCTTCAACTCCAGCCTCATCGGTTCAGCACTGACCCCTCCCCTGCTTTCAGTTTCCCCATCTGTTCAATGGGGACAAAACAGACATTGCAAGAGTTTTGTGAGACTCAGAAATTGCCAAACCGGCAACCTGCCTGTCACTGCAGGCCATCTCTCGGCCTCTGCACCATGGCCGTTTGGGGCTGGAGAATTCCGTGTTGCCAGCGGGGGAGCTGCCGGACCACCCTGTGCCTTGTGGGGGGGTCAGCAGCACCCCTGACCTCTACCCCCTAGATGACAACAGCATGGCCTCCCAAGTTGTGACAACCAAAACTGTCTCCAGATGTTGCTAAATGTGTCCTGGGGGCAAAGCTGCCCCCAGTGAGAACTGTTGCCTTAGGCTGTCCCTCTCAGCTCCCATAGCGAGGCCCCAGGTCCTGCTGGTTCCTCCTCCTTTCACCTCCAGAATCTGTGCCTTTCCTCACGAACCTCCTCAGCCTTCCCCCGGGGCCAGTTCAGAATCCTCAGCAGCCCACTCGCTCCATCCAGTCTCATTGCCGTCCCCTCCCTAGGCTGGGAAACAGGACAAAACTAATGTGTGGTTTTGCTCCCGATTCTCCCATCTCAGAAAGTAGCCTGGCCTTTCGGGGCTCTGAGTCACTGAGCCAAGCCAGTAGTGCCTGTAAGATATGACACTTTTCTTCCCCATCCTTTCTCTCTGCCTAAACCCATGGATGCGAATATGTTCAAGGGCCCTGGTCGGGGCGTTGGGGGTGGCCTTGGGGCGTGTAAGGGGAGATGAGGAAGACAGTCCAGCTGGACCAAATGGATGGTGGTCAGTCCTAGAGAGAACAGGCACCCACAGGAAGCTGCAGGACATCACAGGGAGGAGCTGCTGGTGTCCTAGGAAGGTAGGACCTGGGATGGGGGCTTCTACTCTCCCCCCACCAGAAACAGCACAGCTGCAAGGCCTGAAGGGATCTCGTGGACAGAAGCTCGGAGTCTCTGTGGTGAGAGGGCATCTGGGCATCATGACTTGTAACCCCTCACCCCCCTTCAGTGCTGCATAAGACTCTGGAACCTTCCCCAATCCAGAGCAGGGAGGGAGTGCCCCAGGAAGACTGAGAGTGGCTGTCTCTGCAGGTGGGCTGAGAGTTGGACATAATTAGTTTTAATTCTGGAAAATCATTTAAAAATGACATTCCTCACACCTCACTGAGTTTGTGAACCGAGGCTCAGAGGTGTTACAAACACAGATGTCAGCATGTCACATCCCTGCCTATAGCTCTTCCCGGCTCCCCCCTGAGACTGAAGGCCTGACAACACAGCAGAGGAGCAGGGCTTGTTCCCAGGGCAGACATCATTAATCAATCATGGCATCTTTCTGGTGCATCTGAACACAGTCCCAGAATCCTTTTCAGCGCCATCCACCAGGCATGGAGCTGACTTGGTACCTGAGCTGAAGTCAATAGTTTTCTGGACGTTAAGACCCACTCCCACCATCACCACTCCCACACACTTTTCACTGCTTAACCGACGAGGGTATACTGTTGGTGCATACATTTATGTTACAGGGTTTGTTTTCTCTTTCTCCCAAAAATGTTAAATTCATAATGTGTTAATTGAGTGCATATTAGAGCTGAAGAAATGCAGCACCCACTATCCCTGGTCTTCTGCGGTTTCCTTAAAAGTCATTTAGGCCGAAACCAGTTTAGTTCAGTGGATAGAGCGTGGGCCTGCAGACTGAAAGGTCCCAGGTTCGATTCCGGTCAAGGGCATGTACCTTGGTTGCGGACACATCTCCAGTAGGGGCGTGCAGGAGGCAGCTGATAGATGTTTCTAACTCTCTATCCCTCTCCCTTCCTCTCTGTAAAAAAAATCAATAAAATATATTTTTTTAAAAAGTCATTCAGGATCCTCCACACTGGCCTGTGCCCCTTCCCCAAGCCCCCATTAGTGTGCACCTGTACCAGCCCCCTTCTTCCTTGCTCCCTTTCCTCCCTCTCTCCCACCTCTTCTTGGGAAATGTCCACTTGTCTTTCAAGACTCAGCTTAAAGATCTCCCTTTCCGACCCCACCATGTGTCTATCCCTGAGTCCTGCACAGATGGAAGGGCACAGAGGACAGGCCTGGCTGCTCCCTCTTCGGACTGTAAATTCCTAGAGGCCAGGGTCCATCTCACACACTTCCCAGACATCAAGAGACTAATGGGAACCCAGAGAGGCGGAGCAGGACGAGGTCGGCCCCACATGCCTTGGAGAATTGGCCCATCCAGGCTTGGGGAAGGCCTGACCACTGTATCTGAGCAGTCAGAACTTGAGAACCAATGCATGAACCCACAATGAGGCACAGAACCAGCTGGGCGGAGTCGATGGTCAGAGTGGCCTGACCAGAGTTTGCCCTCCTTGTAGCCCAGCCAGGGAAGCCTCATTTATTACCCTGGGTTGCTTGGCAACAGGGGACTCTGGAGAGGCCGGTGACTGATAGGACTGGAATGTGTGGTGGCGTCAGCTGGCAGCTGCCTCAGTGTGCCCTCAGTGGCGGAGGACCAGGTGGGCAGGCCAGGGCACCTCTCTGGGGCATGGAGACTGGCCACTCCCTCGTCATCGCCACGAGACAACTTGTGGCCTTTGGTCTCTGACTCCAGCTGGCCTCCCGATGGGCACATTGTGTCCTCAAGATAAAGTAGTCCTTTTAGACTGGCACCTAAAGCCATGCACAGCTGTGAGCCTCAGCATTTCTTAAGGTGGCCGCAGTCTGATTGCATAATTTGTCTTATTTGCTGCCAAGGACCACGCACACCTGGCACTGAGGAGGTGTTTAACAACTGGTTGCTTCTAGGTGTGTTTTTCACAGACATGAGGGTTAGTATTCTGAAATTACTTTCTGGAGCCAGGTTTCTCGTTGTTGGGAAAAGAAGTTACAAACAAGGAAAGGGGGAAGGTTAGAATAGACCCTATGGGGCTGGGCTGGAATTGTAGGTGTCAGTATGACCTCAGATTTTTAATATAGAGAGTGATATAGAAGCGTAGACAGTTGTACTACATGTTTTTGTAGCACTGACACTTAAGAGGTCATGAGCACACTCAGTAGCAATGAGCACACCTAACGCACAGACCCTGTTTTCTGCATACCAGGCTCCACCAAAAAGAACGAGGGCTCACCCTAGATGGTTTGGCTCAGTGAATAGAGCATCAGCCTTTGGTCCCAGATTCAATTCCAGCCAAGGACACATGACCCAGTTTCGAGCTCAATCCTCAATGTGGGGTGTGCAGGAGGCAGCCAATCAATGATTCTCTCTCATCATAGATGTTTCTATCTCTCCTTCTCCTCTCCTCTCTGAAATCAATTAAAAAAAAAGAACCAGGGCTCTTCAGAGAAACAGCTGATTCCAGGGCTGGTGCAAGGAAGGTACAAGATGAACCTGGAACATCTTGTGACAGAAAATAAGGAAGGGCTCAGATGATGATGGGGACTCGTCCCAAGAAGACATGAGCCAGTGTGAAAAGGCTCCTAAGGCCAAACCTGAAGCAATTTGAGCATCAAAATAAACAACGATAGTAACAGAGTACAACTGAGGGCACAAAATAAGTGAGTCCACAATGGGACTCACAGAGAGTAAGGAAACAAACAGGAAGGGAAAGCTTTTCTTTAGAGTTGAGTGCCAGCTAACAAATGCAGAGGGGCAGAACTGAAAGACCACATTGCAGGCAAGGACCATCAGTGGATCCAGTGGGCAACAGTCCGGCCAGAAACAGGCTATTTATATATTTTATATATAACATATTTCTCAGAGTATCAACCCAGAAGAAACTTATTAACTACACAGGAAAAATTACTTCACAATGGAGAAACCTGACAGACAGCACTTAGACGAACTGATTAAAGTTAAATCACCAGTTAATGGAATGAATAAGCATTTATTCCGTTATTAAATCCCGTGTGCCTCATGACATGATGTGCTTCTGGGTATTCCTGCCAAAAACGTACAACCTGAATCTGATCATGAGAAAATGTAGGTTCATATTCTACAAAGTAAGTGATCAGGTCTCTTCTTAAGTGTCAAGGTCACGAAAGACAAGACAGATTGAGGATCTGTTCAGATTAAAGGAGACTAAAGGGATGTGATGACTAAATGCATTGTGTGGCTGGATTGGTTCCTTTTGCTATAAAGATCATTAATGGGATAATTGGGGAAATAGGATATGCTCTGTAGATGATAACAGGATTATACCAAGTTAATGTCCTGATTTTGATTGTTGCATTGTGGTTACATAAGAGGATTCCTTCCCTCTATAGAAAATAAACACTAACGTATCAAAGAGTAAATATGTATCATATTGCAATTTTCAAACAGTTCATATACTTATACAGAGAGAGATAATGTTAATTGGTAAAATGTTAATATTGGGGGAAATTAGGTTAAATGTATATGAAAATTCTTTGTACTACTCTTGCAAATTTTCTATAAGTCTGAAATTAAACAAAAGCTTAAAAATAAATGTTTACTGGATAAAAGCATGAGAAATTACCTAGCACTGTTGGGATTGGGAGGCATTCAGGGTGTGGTGGTCATTGTTAGAAGAGAGGGGTCTTGTGGGGCCGTGAGTTGCCCTTTCACAGGGATCAGAATGGTCTATGCCAGGGCCTTTTAGACATCGTGTGCATGTGAATCACCTGGAGGTCTGGCCCGATGCAGGTGCTAGCCTGGGTGAGGATGAGATGCGGTGCTTCTAACCGGCTCCCAGCTGGTGCTCAGGCACCTTCCTGTTGGTCCCAGGACCAGAGAAGGGGTATACACCTGGATTTATGCCGGGCTTCTTGAGCCGGCTGCTCATTGGGCCCATCTGGAGAACCAGCTTTACTAGTAATTGCTCTTCCCAGGCGAGTCCAATGCAGCGAGGGTTAGAGCTTCACAATGATGCCTGCCTCTGTCTCCTCCTTTCCATCATCTCAAACGCAGTTCCTAAGTCTGAATACTGCCAGGGCTTTCAAGCTAGATTCTTTGTTGCTATTTTACTTCAATCTACACCTAGAAGCCAGATAGATTTCTTTCTTTTCTTTTTTTAAAAAAATATATTTTATTGATTTTTTACAGGGAGGAAAGGAGAGAGATAGAAAGTCAGAAACATCAATGAGAGACATCGATCAGCTGCCTCCTGCACGCCCCCCACTGGAGATGTGCCCGCAACCAAGGCACATGCCCCTTACTGGAATCGAACCCAGGACCTTTTCGTCCGCAGACCGATGCTCTATCTACCGAGCCAAACCAGTTTCGGCCAGATAGATCTTTCTTGTCCTCCACCATTCAAACACTCCTTGCAAGCTACCTCAAACTCCTCCAGGCCTCAGCCCTCAGCAGTGTGGCCGACCCACTCTGTGGCTGCTCTCCAGGGCTCTCCCTGATACTCTGCTCCTACAAGAGTGGCATTCTCCACCCACAGCCCAGGTTTCACCTTCACACACGGGGGGCTGGCACTGGTAACCCCTCACACACACACACTGTACCTGTCTTAAGTCTCACGCTGGGTGAGACACCACCACCTAGTTCCTTCCTCCATGGGGCGTCCTCCCACAGGCCCCAGCCAGGCACTCATGCTCCCCCAGGAGAGAACCGGTGGCTCAGAACAGGGAGGATAGGTCCCTGCAGTTGGGACACAGGTCACCCGCTCTTGTTCACCAGCCTGCTGTGCATGGGGAAGGGGAGGGAGAGGGCGACTCAGGTGCTGCCCTGGAATTCTGGCCTGGCACCCATTCCCTGTGTCTGCACCCCTTCCCGCTTCCCCACCCACCACTCCACAACCTCCCCGCCTGTGGCTAGGAGCTGAAGGACCTGGAGGAAATAGGTTACAGGGAGGCGCCACCTGGGTTGTCCCCTCAGGGGAGGGTATGGCCTAGCAGACAAGCAGCTTCTGTTACAAGTTGAAAATCAAACTGAAGAAGAGTGACCCGGGGGGGTGGGGGACAGGAGAGGACCTCCTTCCCCATTCTCCTACCTCCTTCTCTGGCTCTGTCTCCACTTCAAGGCTTCTCCCGGGGCCCACCCGCCTCCAGGCCTCACTTTCCTGGGAATTTCCTGGGAAAAGACTTCCCCCTGAAGCGGATCCACCCATCACCCAAAGTTCCCTGGGCTGATGCTGATTGGCTGCCCAGGGCTGGGCTTGAGTAATCACAAGCCTCAGGGGCTGAGCAGGTGCCTCGGTTTACAGAGAGTCAGCTGGAATTTGAGGGAGAGCAGTGGCTCTCAGCTCAGACTAGCTTCCAGAGGTCCAGGGGCAAGTCATACTCACCCTCCAGGCAGGCTGTGTGTCTCGGGGTGTCCCAGTGGAAACCTCAGGATAGGCTCATCGAACCCTCGGGAGGGAGAAGAAGAGGCCCTTCCCGCCTCCCAATGAAAGCTCTCAAAGCTTTGTACCCGCAGTCCCCCTTTTGGTTGGGATTTTCAGATTCCTGGCCCTGCTCATTCCAGAGAGGGGGGCAGGCATTTGGAAACAGATTATAAGGCAGACCCTAAAGGAGATGGACACCCCATTCCCAGATCTGGGAACCCCTCCCCCCACTCCATCCTGCCTCTCCAGTTTCATTCATTCCAAGTCCTTCCAGGAAGAAGCTGTCCTCTCACCACTCGGGCCACCCTGGTGTCACCACATCCCCTTCTCCCAGAACTCCCTTGGGTGGCCCATGCGGCCAACATTTGTCCCTGGCCTTGTGTTCTGTCCCCAATCCTGGCTTCTAGGCAACTATAGGAACCTAGGCAGATCCTTTCCCATCTGTTAACAAACACTGTGATTTTTCCATTCCCCAATCAAGACACCTCACAAATAACTTTAGGGTAACTTTTGGGTATAAGGGGCAATTCTGATGCTATAATATTGTAGTTTGAAGTGATTAGAGGATTTATGACTCCATTAGAAATGATGGTAGGAACTATGGAGAAAATAAGTCAAAATATTTGAAATTGAGGCTGTCATAAAACCCAAGATACACAGACACTGTCTATGTATCCTCCTATATCCAGGGTAGGCACTCAGTAAATACTGGAATCTTCCTTCTCCTTGACATTTACACCCTGTTTTCCTCACCCTCTCACATCCATCCCATTCATCCCCAATCAACACATGATGTGGTTTTGCCATGAGTCAATCTTTATTGGGTTTGGAAGTAATGAGTTATTGGCACGAGGCTCCATGGGTTTCAAAGTAAATGACAGAAGGAAATATACATCACGCAGGTGGGAAGGCCCGACAGGGAGGAGTCCCCGAGGATCTGTGAGGACCCTGCAGCCAACCAATCGGATTGAGGCTGCAGAGACCTCAGGAGAAGCAGCATGTCTCAGGGGTCTAAGAGGTTCTCTAGTCCTCTCACAAAGACAATCATTTCTAGCCTTCATGGAACCTTCTTCCAGCCTTTGAGTCTTTGCCACCAATAGCAGCTTAGCAACTGTGAGGACCCTCTCTCCCTCTAAGAAAGCCAGCCTGCTCTCCCTCACCCGTGCAGTTCCAATGAAGCCTCCCCCAACAGGGCAGATTCAGGTCCCTGCAGAGGGAGGAGGAGATGAGTAGAGGAGGGAAGGAGTTGGTTTTAGAGGGTTGGCCACGCCCAGAGATCCCCTGAGGTCCTGCTCTTCCCCTCCATTGTGGTGGGTCTTCCACCGATATTTGGGGGGTAAGGAAATGGGGGCTTTTCAATAGGAGGGCTGCTGCCCCTCCTCTGAGGGTTCCTCCTCTATGAGCTCCAGGTCAAACTCATCTTCCAGGGACCCTCCAACAGGCAGGAGGCGGAACTTCTTCCCTTTCAGGGTGCACGTGCGATGCTCGAAGTCCAGGACAGCATTGTGGTCCTGGAGCACATCGGTGCCAATGATGGCTTCTTCAGCACTGGCGTTGGCCACCAGGAACTCTGCCTTGAGCTTCATTTTGCCCAGCGACACCACCGTATCCCAGATGCCCAGGATCTTCATTTCTGCCCCATTGGCCACTTTTACCACATTCTCAAAGGGCCGAAGGGTGTCCAAGTCCCCATCCGTGACCTCCTCCCACAAGTTTGGGTGGACCACAGACACCTGGGCCCCAGAGTCCACCAGGAACCTCACGGGCACTTTGCCAATTTTCCCCTTGAGGTAGTAGCCCTTACCCATGCTGTTGGCAAAGACGATCTCCTTGGGCAGGTGGCTGCGGGTGGCTCCAGGCCCCCCGAAGGTCTTCAGCAGGGTGTCTTTCACAGCCATGTAGTCCCCCTGGTCCTCAGGACCGAGTTCATCGTAGACCTTCAGGGCATCTCCCCTGAGGGACTCTTTCAGGAACCTTAGCTGGGTGGTATGGTCCCAATGGTTGAGGTCGTTGATGACCTCAAAGCGGTGCAGCCAGAGGTGGGGAGCTATATTGGCTCCATCGAAAGGCTCCGGGATGAAGGCATGCTCCCGGCGGCCTCCCTGGCTCCTGGCTCCGCTCCCGGCCATCCCTCTGCTCTTGTCTGGAACGGCAGCAGCAACCCACGCCAAGAAGAGAAAGCCACAAAGCAGTGCCGGCGCAATCACGCTGGAGAACAAGGCCTCTTTAAGCAGTGTTGCTGGGGTGCCCGGCCTGGGGCAGGCAGAAGGGACCAGGTGAGGGTTGTCTGAGGAACTGCTGGGTGCAGAGGTGGCTACTGTGGCATGCTCACTCTGCAGAGCCTTTTTGATGCCTAGCCTGGCCCCCAGGGCTCCCCTTCTCCTTTGTTCTAGAAGCTCCGCCCCTGCTTGTCCTGCCCTCCTGCCAGCATCCTGCCCGACAAGCAGGATCAGTGCCTCGCCCTTCTACATCCATCCATGAGACTGGCACAGGCCAGCCCACGTTGCCAGCCTCAGTCAGATGGGGCCTACTCAGGTACCCTCCCCAGACAGTGTCCCAGAATAACACATGAGGACGCAGAAGATGTTATGACATCCAGGTGTTTGTCATCAGCTGGAGAAGGAAAGGGGAGGCAGGGATCAGAGGCCCATCCACCTTTAGACTGAGGGAACCCTTTGCTCTCAGCCCCAAGTGACTATTGTGAGTAAAGGAAGGGAGCTTACATTAACTGCACTCCTACTATGTGTGAGCATGGGGTAGGTGTTTTCTCATACCTTCTGAACCAAGTGTGGAATCCCATAAGATTCCCCAGAGAGGGAGACAGAAGAGGGCCCCAGAATCAAGAATGCACAGAAATCGTTTTTAAATGATGGGACACACACAGCATTTTCCATGAACTCAATTGCTGCAGTAATTTTTCCCTCGTTGATCACATCTAATTCAGAGTTAGAACTCTTCCAGGCTGGCCTTAGCCCTTGTGCCCTCACTAAGTCCCTGAAGTGGGCTGGTGCAGACCTTGAACTCTGGGAGTGAACACCGGAGCCGAGATCCAACTCCAGCTCTGGACGTGCCACGTGTGTTGTCTCCTCTCGATGGCCCCTCTCACCTTCCAGGAACCTCCCACGAGCCCCTTCCCCCCCCCCCCCCCCCCCACCTGATCATTTATAAAAGGAGCAGCCAGGGGATTTTACTCCCATCTGTTCCCAGAAGGGGGAAGTCTGCCATGTTGGTGGAGCTTTGGCTGGAGGAGGTTGGGGTACGTAACGTCCTGCTGCGAGGTGGGGCGTGCAGGTTCACCCCATAGATGCCCAGAAGGTGGATCTGTGGGCCCCAGGGCTGGAGCCCGACTTGGGCCTGTGCAGGGAGATTGGGACTGTTGGGTGGGGGGGACCCACTCTTATGACTCCTTCAAATGACACTTCCTCTATGGGGCCTTCTACCCTGTAAGGCTCACACTTATCAGGCAGGTGTGGCTGTCTCCAGAAACTTATTCTGGGGTCAGCAGATGCTCTCTGCTGGGCTCCAGGCCTGGCCGAGTGCTCTCACCAAATAGGAGAGATTAAGACAAGAGAGGAGCAAGAACCAGTGGCATTCCTGTGGCTCTGGGCTGTTTTTCTGTCCTGTGGCCTATTCCTCACTGGCTTCCTGTACCACTCATCACCTAGGAGCTGGCTGAATCCCAGGGGACCCTGGCCCCAATCCTGCCTGGAGAGGTTCCTGACTGTGAGGGAAGACCCTCAACCTTGCTACTGTCTTCACCCCTTCCACCTGACACAGTGAGCCAGCAGATAGGCAGCTGGGTCAACACCTCTCATCACAGCTGCCAACCCAAGGTGGGGCCATTCCAGGAGTCCAGAGGAGGGGGAAATGAAGTCACTGGGAAGGTGTCAAGGGCAGGTGGGTCTCTGAAAAGATTGCATAATAAAAAATCCTGCGCCAGAGAAAAATCCCGGCCACCTGCAAGACCAGGAAGCCCCTTCGGCAGGTGGACTTCTGTGGACAGACTCCCAGCCCCTGGAATGGGCGTTGTTCTGTGGCCCAGGGACCTGACCTAGTGGCTTCCTGGCTCCCTGGTATTTGTCACCCACACATACCTGGTCCCTTGGCAGTGAGAATGAGTGAGGAGGCTGACATGTGACCAAGGGAGGTGAGAGGCAGGGTGGTTAATCAGCTGGCGAATTAGAACTGCTAGATGCCCCAAACTGTGGCTCTTCAAACCGCACTGTAGTCAGATCGCCCCAGGTGCTCTGGACTAGAAGGAGGCAGCCAGGAAGCTTGGGTCGTGGCACTTCACTTGATTGGGTTTGGTGTACATTTTGGCAAAGTCGTTTCCTATCCATCACCTCATTGAGCTTCATAACAACCTGTGAGGCAGACCAGCCCACCGTCCTCTTGGGTCTGAAGCACAGGGAGCTTGAACATCTGGATGGCTCGCTTCAGGTCCCAAGATGCCCAATGCATGGAGAAAGGCTTTCTGTAAATAAAATCTGGGAAGTGGGTATGCTGGGCTCAGGGAGGTGTGCAGCTAGGGCCTGTGGGCTTGTGCTGTTGATGGCCTCTGATGGGAACAAAGATCTAATGAGCAGTAAGTAAGCTAGAGCTGACAGTTGAGTCAAGAATTTCATGAACCAGTTGTTAAACGAACTGGTAGCTTTGTGGAAGTATTTACACTACAGAAACTGGCAAATACTAAATTAAGACATTTTTCCTCCCTCTGGAAATCCAATTAGTCATCACACCCCTGCATGGGGAAGAATTTGTTTTTCCTCTCCCACCTCCCTGCCTCCCCCCTCCCCCCATTACTCTCCCTGGCAGGCAAAGCACCGTGGCCAGTGCTTAACGAGTTTGTAGCAATCTCCACTCATGCCTGGCCACTTATTGAAATCCCCTCTCTAGCCTAGCTTGTCCCATGTCACTCACAAACTTTACACTTCTGGGTCCCTTGGCTTGAGGCAGGGAGCCTTCCGCAGGGAGGTCCCCAGGCTGAGGGTTCACATAGTCGCATCTGGGATTCCTAAAACAGAAGCACATGGAGTTGGTGGTTACCAGAACTGGGATGGGTCGAGTTTAGGGACTAGTCTCTGGCTAGGGTTAGAAACAGGGAGAAGTAAGTTCTCAAGTTCCCTTAACCCTTGGGAGATGCCCACATGTGGAACACCCCACAACCACTCAGGGACTTCAAAATTGTCATGCTATTGCTACAATGATGAGTAAAACCAGCTGGGGCAAACCAGGTGTCTCCTCCCAGAACCTCAGAAATCGTGGCTAATTATTGACAAGTATAGGTACTGGGGCAGGAATAGCCTCATTATTACCCATTAGCATCTCCTAAGTATGTTCTGAAGCAGATACTTAACCCAAGAGAGGCAAATCAGGATAGTCAACAGGAAGGACTGAGGGAGTCCCCACTTCCACACCCCCTCACTGAGATCTCAAGGCTGTGAACTCTGCCTGCTCCATACGGCCCCCGCTTCCCAGCACCCCTTTACCACTTCTCCCCCTACTCCCATCCCACCC
The DNA here is from genome assembly GCA_011751065.1 of Lasiurus cinereus. Classification (NCBI taxonomy): domain Eukaryota; kingdom Metazoa; phylum Chordata; class Mammalia; order Chiroptera; family Vespertilionidae; genus Lasiurus; species Lasiurus cinereus. The sequence continues at coordinate 27,748,095 of JAAGEH010000041.1, read as the reverse complement.
AGGACAGGGCCATTAGGGCCCCTGAGAATTGAAGCTTTTGGTGGGCAGTGAGAACGCAACTGGAAACCATGGGCAGCCTTCTCTGTGCTGTGTCTGCTGCCTGATGGTTTCTGAGAACACAGAGGGCACTAGTGCCAGCAGGAGCCTGAGCTTTCAAGCCCTGAGGGTGGAGAAAGGGCCCGGTGATGCAAGGTGGGCTGGGAGGGAACCTGGACATTCTCAGGACATCTTTTTTTAGCAGAGCTGAGAGACCTTATGGATCTGGGTACCCCGGTGAGGCCCAAGACTGGAACAGAGGGAGAGTCGGGAAAGGTGCAGCAAGCCCCACAGGGCACAGGCACTGCTGAGGCTCCTCTCCAGGCTCATGAGGAGGATGGGGAGAGAAGGAAGGGGGATTCAAGGACTCTTTAAGACAACAAAGAACAGCTGAAGGGAGACAGGAGGTGCTGTCTCCATTAGACCTGTGGAGTCACACAGGGCTCTCACTCACAAAGGTCCAAGCTTGGTCTGATGCTCTGCTGTTGCTGCCTTGAAATTCCCAATAATTTATTTTTATTTATTTTTTATTTTTGTTAATCCTCACCAGAGGATATTTTTCCATTGATTTTTAGAGTGGAAGGGAGGGAGAAACACAGAGAGAAAGAAACATCGATGTGAGAGAAACACACCGATTGGTTGGTTCCCGCAGGTGTCTGAACCAAGACCAGGGATTGAGCCTGCAACCGAGGCACGTGTCCTTGACCACAATTGAACCCGGGACCCTTCAGTCCACAGGTCAATGCTCTATCCATTAAGCAAAACTTGCTGGGGTGAAATTCCCAATAATTTTGAATAAGGAGCTCACACTTTTGTTTTGCACCAGACCCTGTAAATTATGTGGCTGGTATTGTCTCCAACCAACTAATGGGGACTTCCTTTCACACACACACACACACACACACACACACACACACACACAATACAAACATACATACACACACAACCCAAACACTCATTACCACACAACACACACATATACACTATCTACAAAAACACACTCCCCACCACTATACACTGTGCACAGGTAAAACACACACCATACACACAGTCACTACAGTTCACAGTTCAAAACAGCTGAGAAATTGTGTAATCTACATATAGATTCAGCTCCCACATTTCATTTTACATATTTATTTGCACACATTTACATTGAGTATTAAAATCATATTTATTGGAGGCACCTGCTGTTTATTAGCCTCTGGGTACACTTGCTGGCTCAGAAGACTAGGCAGGTCCCCATCACCATGGCTTACAAGCCAATGAAAACAGGATGCTGATGTTTAACTGCCCAGTTTTAAAGAGTTTAAGACCAACATGTACGTGCAGGTCGACCACTTGAAGCAGCCCCATCACAGCCACGCCACTTCAAAAGTGGGTCATCTGCCGTCTGCCCTCCCACGTTGTGGGGCCAAGGACGGGATCCCTCCATTGTTGCCACCTCTGGTCACTCGCAGCCATGCGAGAGGTCCACTTGTTTGCACAGCTTCGGCCCAGTCCTCCGATGCCCCAGCCCCGGGGTTGGTGTGAGTGTGTGGATGTGGTAGGAGCTGGGCCACAGCAGCTCCCAGCATTCTGTCAGTGATTATGGGCTCGGGTCCTCAAGTTGAAAAGAGGAGCAAAGGGGTGGCTTCTGCATAAAAGTCCCCGGGATGCATATCAGAGCCCAATGAAGGCTGCTGGCTCTGACCAAGGCGAGGCGGGTGGGAAACCCAAAGCAGTAGCAGGTCCCTTATTCCCCAGCCACAAACTCGAATGACCAGCGCCACTGTTCCCCAGAAGAAATTGGGCAAGACAGCTTTGTCTTAACTGGTCCCTTTCTTGGTCCCTGCCACAGCCTCGCTGACACAGGCTGGCCTGCTGGCAGGACCTTTCCGATTCTCCATTGTTCCAGAGGCTTTTCCTCCCATTTGGGTTGCCACTCATTTCAGAACTCCCAACCAAAGCAGCTCGGCTCAGCCCATCAAAGGCACCCCTCTGTCAGCAGGCAGCGAGATGCCTGGTGCCAGTCGTGGACCTGGAGGGTCCTGGAGTGTTTAGGAAATAGTGATCCTGGGCCCTCATGCCACAGCCAGCCCTCCAGGCCCAGGGGCAGGGCCAGGGCCAACCGAGAGTGGGTCAGAGCAAGTTGCTGACTAACTCCCTAGCAGACCAATATGCTAAAACCGGTTCTTTCCCTGTTTTTATCTTTCAGTCAAATCTGAAAATTACTTACGGCATTCTGAAGGCCGCCCCACTCCTCTCCTCACAGCCCAGCCCTATAAATTGGGTTTCTGCCTTCTTCCCAATTCCTGATGCCCAAACTGGACCAAGCCCTCATCCTTTCCTGCTCTGGTTTCTGCCAGGCTCCTTCCGGGGCCAGGGATGCCCAGGGTTCTGCGTGGCCAGAGGAACTGTCTCTAAGGGAAGACCCTCTGCAGAGCCCCTGCTCCACTTAAGGTTGGAAGTGGGACTTGTAAGACAGACCAAACTGCCCTGGAGACATTAATCCACTTCCAATAAACACTCCTGGAATTTATGAAATATTCAGGCAATCAAAATATACAAACTGGGTATTCTCTAGATACAAGTTGGCTTCGAATGACACTAGGGAACTTTGCTCAGAGCTAGACACATGGGAGACTTTTGTCCAACTTAAAACACCTCAAAGGCAGCTTTGAACTAATCCTGAAATAGTTTAATTGCTGCTAATGATAACTGGTATTGTGAGCAATACAAACATATAAAATAACCTTGACATGAAGAACTGCTTCTTTTGAATCCATTGCCAACTTAGCTTTGCTCCTAACTTACAGAAGATGCGGAACAAAGCAGGGCCCCTCCCTCTGGTATGTCGCAGTGGTCTCTCTTCTTTACCATCCAGGAGAAGTAGGGAGAGGCAGGAATGTGCAGAAGGAAAAAACAGCTACCATGTATGGAAATCTCCAGGTTATTGATAGCAGCAGTAATAAACATTTATTGAGTACTTACTATGTGCCAGACACCATGCTGGAGGCTGTAAATTAGTGTAAGGCATTCTGAGAGTTTGCAGCAAGATAGGGATGGGCAATGTCAAATAAGTGGGCTGATTCAATTCCATACATATTTCTTAAGGCCAACTCTGCCTCACTTAAAACTGTGAGTCAGCTCTAAGCCCCACCCTCACAGAGTGCTCAGGTGAGTGGGGAGATAGACTCAGATACAGAGAGATGAGTATGGGACATGGGCAAGATGGTGGCGCAAGGAGCATTGGGCAACTCGTCCCACCAGAAGTCAGCCAATGTTATCTAAGAAAAACCATGAAGCCGAAACCGGTTTGGTTCAGTGGATAGAGCGTCAGCTTGGGGACTGAAAGGTCCCAGGTTCGATTCTGGTCAAGGGCATGTACATTGGTTGCGGGCACATCCCCAGTAGGGGGTGTGCAGGAGGCAGCTGATCAATGTCTCTCTCTCATCGATGTTTCTGGCTTTCTATTCCTTTCCCTTCCTCTCTGTGAAAAATCAATAAAATATATCTTAAAAAAAAAAGAAAAACCATGAAGCCAATATTAAAGGGGAGGCCTGCATTAGCACTGAGCCTGGGGAGAGAGGGCACCACAAGCCACAAACATGGCTCCATTGTTGCTCTGAAGCAGACTCTCTGTGGGGGTGAAGACTATAGGCCTGAGCCACTGGTGTGGACACACTCTAAGGAGGGAGATGAGGGGTGGGGTTAGTCTCTGGATAAAATAGTCCAGTTAAGAATATGTGTATAAGCCCTGGCTGGTTTGGCTCAGTGGATAGAGTGTTGGTCTGTGGACTGAATGGTCCCGGGTTTGATTCCAGTCAAGGGCACATGCCTGGGTTTTGGGCTTGATCCCTGGTAAGAGGTGTGCAGAAGGCAGCAGATCAATGATTTTCATCATTGATGTATCCATCTCTCTCTCCCTCTTCCTCTCCCTTCCTCTCTGAAATAAATAAAAATATATTTTAAAATAGGTAATAAATAAATAAAATAAAAATATATTTTAAAAATATATGTGTATAAGTATAGGCAAATTATCTGGGAAGAAATACATCAAAACAATGACAATACTGATTTTTGGATAGTAGAATCACAAATAATCTTAATTTTCTTCTACTTATATTTTGAGAATATATTCTTTACTAGTAATAAGAAATCAGCATTTAAAAAATTGTTCCTGCAATTTTCTATAAGCTTAAAGTTATTTCCGAATAAAAAAGTTTTTAACCAGAGGTAAATGGGTAATCTCTGTATCTTCTGTTCAATTTTGCTTTGAACCTAAAATTGATCTAAAAAATGAAGACTGTTAAAAATGTTTTTAAGTTGTTAAAAAGATATTTAAAATAGATAAATAAAATAGTAAACAGGTACTTAAAGAAGGTATCATTAAATAACATTAACAATAGTAATAATTATTGAAGCTAAATGAGAGGTATAAAAGAGATGTTCATTTGCATTTCCCACAACTTTGGGGTGTATTTGAAATTTTTCCACAGTAAGAAGTAAAATAGTAAGTAAACAAAACTCTGTGCCAAGACCCTTCCTGGCCTGCCCAGTTCTAGGCCTGCTGCATGTCACCTCTCCAGGGCCCAGAACTGCTCTATACTTATACACATACCAGGACAGGCCGCCTCAGCCATGTCTCAGTGTCCCTGCTCGGCATCCACTCCCTTGCCCCATCACAGAGATTCTCAGCAAACTCAGCTGCAGCACCAGCCTGCACACTGGCCCCAGGCACCCAACCCTCAACCATGGGCGCAGCACCAGCCCTGACCCTGTACACAGTGCACCATAGACTGCCCCTCCTGCCTGGGCTCCCACCCAGCTCCCCATTGCAGGTCTCCCTGTCCTGTACCCTCTCCCTGTCCAGTACCCCCTTTTTCTTCACGTGCTCCCCTCTCTCACCGGAGTCAGCATGCACCAATCTCTCGCAGCTTAAAATGAAACCTTTCACATGGTCCAGCATCCCACTCGGTCAAGGACTACTTTGCTCCTTTTTCCAGTCAGTTTTCTAGAAGGGCTGGTGTACATCTGCAGGGCCACGGCACGCAAGGGTGCTCCACTGTGGGGCCTGTGGAAGCTGAAATCCAGCCTCTACCCCTCTCCCCGAGCCCGAGTGCTGGCAAGAGGGTTTGATCTGCCTGGAGGAAGGCGTGTCCCTTTCTGACTCGCACAGAGGCACCATATGGTCTACATGAGTCCCGCTCTCTCCGTCTCAGTGTGACATCTCCACTCACTGCCAAAGGCCCGGCTCCTGCCACCCTCCCCCCCACCCCCCATGTACCCTTGCCCAGGGAACCTGTATCCTCCCAAGGCCACATCCCAAGGCCCCTTCAGGAATCTGATTTTCTGAAGCACCTGCATCACTGTGTTTCCTCCGAGGTCTTTTCTGCCCCCTTGGCTTCTGTGACCCAAGTTTCTGGATCTTGTGAAGGGAGTAAGAAGCATAAATCGATATACCAAATAGTCACAGGGATATAAAGTACAGCACAGGGAACATAGTTAATAATGTAACACCTATGTATGGTGCCCGGTGGGTACTGGAAATGTCGGGGGGAAAGGGGGGTCACTCTGTAAAGTATGTGACTGTCTAACCACTATGCTATACACCTGAAACTAACACAAAATAATAATTAATGTATACAATTTTTAAAAATTAAATAATAAAAGACCACTTCCCTCAGTCTTTTTTGGGCTTTCTCTCATCTGTCTCCCTGGCCTAGCCCTGCTCCCGTGTTCCAGCTGCCCACTGTCATGCCCACCTACAAGTGTGGCTTCTCTCTAGTCCCTCTCTGCCTCCTATGTTCTTCACCTGGGCAAAAGGCACCACCATTTAACCGGTTCCCCAGTCAGCATCCCTGGAGTCACCCTGACCTTCCTCCCCTCCCTGCCCCATCCGATGAGTCCCTCTCTCTCCCACCCTCCCTCTGTATCCCCACGGCCCTGCTCAGGCCCAACTATTACAACGGTCACCCTGCAGGCCACCCTGCCTCCTGTCCCCTCTGCGTTAATCCACTCTCTTCAGGGCGGCCAGAGTCCTGGGAAGTAAGTCTCCTCATGCCACTCTGCTCAACATTCCTCTGTGGCTCCTCAGCCCAAAAGCAAATCCTGACTCTCAAGATGGCACTTGAGGCCTCCTCCCTAGCTCATGGTCCACTGACGCTAAGTGGCCCATACTTCCCCAAACATGACAGGCTTTTTTTTGCCTTTTCACAAGCCACTCACTTGGCCAGACTAGCCTTCCTCACACCCCTGTTCTCATGGCAAACCCCAACTCTTCCCTCAGAAGTCAGCTAAGGTGTTACCACCTTTGGGAAGTCTCCCTTGGTTTCTCCAGCAGACTAAGGGTCTCCCTCTTCTAAGCTGCCATCACAGGAACTGCAAGCAAGCTCCCAGACACCAGGTCCAGACCCATTCTGAGCAGGAGCACCAGCACAATCTAGGCGTGCAAGTTGTGGTCTTTATGTCGTTTCCTCTGCTCATTCATAACCTGGCCGTCCTCCAAACTCAACTCACTGCACCCTTTTCCAGGGGAGCACTGCCTGCTCTTCCTCAGCAATCGCTCTCTCCTATGTGGCTTTGAATATCAGGCTCAACAGTGCTGTTTTCTCTGGTAGACGAGTGGCAATTAAGTTTTTCTTTACTGTGATTATAGTAAGAAAGATATTTCTCACCCTAACCAGTTTGGCTCAGTGGATAGAGTATCAGCCTGTGGACTGAAGAGTCCCACGTTCGATTCCACTCAAGGGCATGTACCTTGGTTGGGGGCACATCCCCAGTAGGGGGTGTGCAGGAGGCAGCTGATTGATGTTTCTAACTCTATCCCTCACCCTTCCTCTCTGTAAAAAAGCAATAAAATATATTTAAAAAGTAAGATATTTCTCATCATACTCCAGTATACATGTGCATTATAATATATTAGATACATATACCTATCTATAAATATGCGCTCTCCGGCCCGAGTGAGGGCTCGGAGGGCGGCGATAAGCGCGCCCCCACCGCAGCCGTGGCTTCGACTTCGGCCCCTGCTGCTGCTGAGGCCTCGATGGCATCGCCGCCCGCAGGGGCAGCGGCAAGGCGCTGGAGCCGCTGGAGCACTGTGTCCGGAGAGGGAGCTGCACCCGCTGCCCTGCCTGCACTCAGCCTGCAGCGCCTGCCTCGGCCCCCGGGCCGTCTGCCGCCAACAGCCTGGGGCACCGGAGCGGCGTGCAACGGAGCCATCGTGGACTGTCCTATGTACAAGCAGCAGTGCTTCTCCAAAGTCATCGTGGAGAACTATTTTATGCGTGACAGTGGCAGCAAGGCCCCCACTGACTCCCAGGACGCCAATCAGTGCTGCACTACCTGCAAGGATAACGCCCCAGCCACCAGCTACTGTGTGGAGCGCTCCGAGCCCCCGTGTGAGACTTACGTGGAGGCGCACCAGCAGGTCAAGTACACCAAGGACCACACTGTGCGCTCCACTGGGTCAGCCAAGTCCCGAGATGGTGATCACACAGTGTACTGCACCGTGCACAAGCACGAGCCTTTTGTGCTGTTCTGCGAGAGCTGCGGCACCCTCACCTGGACAGGACTGCCGGCTCAACGCCCACAATTGTGGGCCACCAATTCCAGTTCCTGGAGGATGCCGTGAGGAACCAGCGCAAGCTCCTGGCCTCGGTCAAGAGCCTCAGGGACACGCATGCCATGCTGCAGAAGAACACCAAGGAGTTTGCAGCTCAATTCGCCAAGTGTCCGACATGCAGAAACGTGTACAGGTGGATGTTAAGATGGCTATTCTGCAGATCACGAAGGAGCTGAACAAGCGGGGCTGCGTGCTGGTCAACGATGCCCAGAAGGTAATGGGGGGCAGCACTGGCCCATGACCAAGATCCAGAAGCCCAGGAGCACATCCTGTGCTTCGCCTCATGGGCTCTGGAGACTGACAACAACACGGCCCTCCTGCTCTCCAAGAAGCTGATCTACTTCCATCTGCACTGGGCTCTCAAGATGATCGTGGACCTCGTGAAACCCCGTAGAACCCCACGACGAGATTAAGTTCCAGTGGGACCTCAACGCCTGGACCAAGATCGCCGAGGCCTTTGGCAAGACCATGGCGGAGTGTCCTGGCACCAACTCAACGGGCCCTGTGCCCATGGCTCCTCCCCGGGCTTCAGGACCCGTGAGCAGCAAGCAGGGCACTGGTGGCAGCCAGCCCATGGACATGCAGGAAGGCTATGCTTCGCGTCAGCTGACCCTTACATGAGTGCAGAGCCCCACGTGTCCGTCATGAAATGGTCCTGCTCAGGTGAGGGTGAAGTGAGCGGCCTCATGCGCAAGGTGCCCCGGGTGAGCCTCGAGCGCCTGGATCTTGACCTCATAGCTGACAGCCAGCGGCCAGTCTTCAAGGTCTTCCCAGGCAGCACCACTGAGAACTACAACCTGATTGTCATTGAGCGCGGGGCTGCAGCTACTGCCGGGTACCCGGGTACTGCGCCCGGCACCCCTGGTGCCCAGCCCCTGCCTGGCATGGCCATTGTCAAGGAGAAAGAGACAGAGGCTGCCATCGGCGCCCTGCCTGCCATCGAGATCCCTGAGAGCAAGGCCATGCTGATGGCTCTGGCGGGGGGCCCCCGCCTGGTCTCCCCCAGTGGCAGCACCAGTTCTGGCCTGGAAGTGGTGGCTCGAGGAAACCTCAGCCCCAGCTGGTGGCCCCGGCCCCCTGGATGACAGTGCCACCATCTGCCGCGTCTGTCAGAAGCCAGGCGACCTGGTCATGTGCAACCAGTGCGAGTTCTGCTTCCACCTGGACTGCCACATGCCAGCCCTGCAGGACGTGTCCCGGGAGGAGTGGAGCTGCTCGCTCTGCCACGTGCTGCCTGACCTGAAAGAGGAGGATGGCAGCCAGAGCCTGGACGGCAGGGACAGCAGTGGTGTGGTGGCCAAGCTCTCGCCAGCCAACCAGCAGCAGTGTGAGCATGTCCTGCTGGCCCTTTTCTGCCACGAGCCCTGCCGACCCCTGCACCAGCTGGCTACCGACTCCAGCTTTTCTATAGATCAGCCTGGTGGCACACTGGACCTGACCCTGATCTGTGACCACCTCAAAGAGAAGTTGTCGCCCCCCTACAGCTCCTCTCAAGAGTTTGCCCAGGATGTGGGCCGAATGTTCAAGCAGTTCAACAAGCTGACAGAGGACAAGGCAGACGTGCAGCCCATCATCGGCCTCAGCGCTTCTTTGAGACTCAGATGAATGAGGCCTTGGTGACACCAAGCTCTCTGCTGTGCTGCTGGAGCCCCCACCGCTGAGCCTGCCTGGTGCCGGCCTGAGCGCCCAGGAGTGTCCAGTGGCCCTGGTGATGGCCCCTAAGCCAGCTCAGCCTGGGTGTGTCCTGTGAGCCCTGCCCTCCCCCTCTGGTGGTCTGCCTCCCACTCCTTGGTGACCCATTCCCCGGCCCCTCACAATAAGGTTTTTACTTCTGTGGATTTAATAAAAACTTCACAAGTTAAAAAAAGTAATAATAAAATAAAATAAAAATAAAAATGTGCTCTTAGCCGAGACCGGTTTGGCTCAGTGGATAGAGAGTCGGCTTGCAAACTGAAGGGTCCCAGGTTCGATTCCAGTCGGGGGCATGTACCTTACTTGCGGGCACATCTCCACTGTGGGGCATGCAGGAGGCGGCTAATCAATGTCTCTCTCTCATCGATGTTTCTGACTTTCTATCCCTCTCCCTTCCTCTCTGTAAAAAATCAATAAAATATATTTTTAAAAAAGTGCTCCCAATAATATATTCATATAGTATATATTATTAGTCTGTTATATCATAATTCTATATCATATATTTAACATGAATATATACCTATTATATATTTAATATTTTATATATACCTATTTTTACATATAGATGAAACAAAACATATTTATTACATGAATGTACTCTGACATTTTCTGTTTCACTCCTTTTTATTAAATGCTGGTGATGACACTGAATTAAGCTCCCACCCCACAAACTGTCCCACCCACCTGAAACCTCTGCTATAGCCCGTGGGGATCAGTAAGGGCTTCCAGTGGGAGCAGCATGACAGAGGGGGGATTAGAACACACATCTCAAATGTTCTAAGGGGAAGCGCCAATTTTTTTATTTCCAATCTGTCATGTATTTTACTTTTAAAAAACATAATAAAAATGAATTAGTAGAAAATAAAAGAATAAAGATACATTTTAAATGCAAGCCCTGATTTGTATTACTAGCTGCAGTAGGCCCTATGGAGCGACAGCAGGAACGTGCTGGGTGGGAGGTGGACACCAAGTAGGGGCCAGAGGCATGAGGTGGCTTTGCCAGTCCTTTTGATGCCCCCAAGTCCTCGACATGTGCCACACCTGCCCTCCCTATCTCTGTCCTGAAGCAATTCCAGTGTCCACAGTCTAAGGGGCTTTACTGAGGAGAAGGGGCTGCTGTGCAGGCTGCGGCCTTGTCAAGGGACCCAGCTGCCTGAGTTTAAATCTTGACTCAGCCACTAACTGGCTGTGGGCAGTGGATAGACTTAACCTCTCCAAGCCTCAGTTTCCTCCCAGGATTGTCCTAGCAGGTTGATAAAGCAAATCCGTACCTCAGGGCTTGGCCCAGGGCCAGAACCGGGTTGGCACCCACCTTCTAGATGTCATGGTTATGATGCTACTGTCGTCGCCTGTCTCGGAGTCATCTTGTCTTCATAGGCCCCTTGTCTTTGTGCCTCACCCACCTCAGCTCTTTGCTTCTTCTCTGCCCCTCACTCGCAGAAGATGTTTGGCTGGCATCCTACATGGCAGAGAAAATAGTACATAAATGAGTGTGCAATAAATTTTATTGACAGAAAGGATGTTTAGCAATTTACAATTTATAAATAATAATAAAATGCACAGTACTCTTTACTGTAAATTGCATAGAACAAATTGAGCCTTACAAATGCTTTCATTGACTTTTAGCTTCCTGCGGAATCCACACCCAACCTATAATTGACAGATGAGTGTAGTTCCCATGTAAATGCTGGTTGATAGTTTTATTTGTGGCAACTACTAAGAAAAAAGTGACCCAATGAAGATACACGTTGAAACTTCACTTGTTTGTCAGTGATGTGAGCACATCTTCACTGAATGAAAGCATAGCTTTTGGACACTGGAAGACTTTGGCTCAATTTTTTTGTGCAATTTACCATGTAGTGGCAAATAGGCACAATATATATTTAAGTTTAATGTGCATTAATGTTTTCTCTATAACTTTCTTAAGTCTAGACAGTCAACAAACAATAAATCAAGCCCTGGTTTGTGGGGAGTGCAAACTTCTATGGTGTAAATATTTCCACGTGGCCAATTTCAAGCTATTAATATGATGTCACTGAATGCAGAGTTGGGAAGGACAGCATAGTAACACATTATACAGTATTTCCATAGACATAACAGATGTAAATAATCTTACAAGTATAACTAATACAACGTTGTAAAATTCTTAGGAAGTTTTGAGTATTTATCTTTGTTTCCAATATAACTGATCTAATTGTAATGTTATGTAATTTAATTTTTAAGTAATAGCTATGTTTAACTACTGCCTTGCAATGTTCCTAAAATGTCACAATCAGCTCCCAGGAGCTGGTGTGATCACACATCTGGATCCGTTCCCTTACCCCTAGCTGTGCTTTGAATGGGGCCTTCAAAAGCTCTCCAAACCTGATGGCCTCTTCCAATGTTCTTTTCAGGTCTTATAAGCAAAACTGAACTCATTTTCTTGCTCTCAAACTTGCTCCTCTCCAAAGCTGCCATCTTGGTGAATGAAGGACTTCACCATCCACTCAGCAACACAAGCCAGACCACATGGCATCACCATCCTGCCACCTTCACACCTCCTCAGGCATCAGGTCACCTGCATCTGAACCCCTCGCAACTCTGTACCTGCTCTCTGACCCCTGGCCTGCTCAGGATCACACCCCTTCACCTCCTCCCCGGGCCCCCCACAGCCTTCCTCGTGGCATCTAAAGCACTCATGTTCTACCCTGGTAGTATACTGGGAAAAGCCAGTCTCCCTGGAGCCCAACAGTCATTATCCCTGGTCCCTTTTCTCCAGAGTCATCTGTGGCTCACTCAATCTCCACCCAGTGGCAGAACTAGCTAGTGTCCTTAACATATCCCACTCTCCAAATTCCCATCCCTCCATGCCAATCCCTGTCCTGGAATGTCCTTCTCCATTCAAATTCCTCATCCATAATTCTCAATCCTTTTGGACTCACCTCAAATATTAGCACCCTAATGAGCATCCCAACCCTAAGCAGAACCCATTCATTTGATCATTCATGCATTACTTCATTATTTATAGTGCCAACTATGTGCCAGGGTCTGTGCTAGATGCTGGGACGCAGAAAGGCACTTGGCTCTCAGAAAGTTCTAACAGGGGAAACAGAGCCAGGGCAACCAGCTCCCTGGTAGACAGAGCTCTGTGGGGTGCTGGAGAAGAGCAAAAGGGGGAACCCTTACTCAGGCTCCTGGGGTTGGTAGCCCTTGGTCTGATCTTTGATAGATGGGTAGGAGGTAGCCAGGGGAGGGACGGGGAGAGTGCTCCAGGCAGAGGGAAGCAGATGCAAAGACCCTGAGGCATGAGAGTGCCTGCCGTACTGGGAGCTGCAGGTGATTCTGTCTGCTTGTTCTCCAGGGTCCAGAGGAAGGCAGGACCAGATCCACGGGGTTTTAACTGGCACATGGGAAAAGCTGAAATGGTGATGCTGGCAGTGGTAAAGGCAAGGGGAGCAATAGAAGTCTTCCTTCACCAGAGCCATAGGCCTTTCAGAAAGCTCAGTGTGAGAGATATAATGGAGAGGCACCTGATGAGAATCAAAACGCTGGCTGAGAGGTGCAATGGGACAGTGCAAATAAGAAACCCTAACGGCCACCTTCAGCAGCAGTGCTGGGGAAAGGAGCACACAGTTCAGGAGGGAAGGAGATGGAGAATCAGCAGTGCCTGGTGACCCCTGGAAAGGAGCACTAAGGGGGCTGCCCCAGTTTCTGGCCTGGGTGACTTGGAAAAGGGTGGCATTCTCTGGAGTGAAAATCCCAAAGCGTGGCTTTTTCGGGTTACCACGAGTTCATTCCCGGAGATGCCGCTGGAGGTACAGCCAATGGCAAGGGCCCCTCAGCAGCTGTCTATTGGAATCTGGACTTCAGGGACAATTCCTGACTGAAAGGTGGAATTTGGAAGGCATCAGCAAGTCGGCATCTGGGAATCCTCTCCCTCAAGGAGAGGAGATGAGGACTCCACACAAGCCTGGGAAGCAACAGCATAGAAGGGGCCAGCAGGATGAGGAGACAGAAGTGGAGAAAGAGGAAGGAGCAGAGAGTAGCACACGGACCCAGAGGACAGGAGAGGAGAGTGGTTCAGGGAGGGGAGGGTGCTTCACAAACACCAAGTGTGGCAAAGACAGAGAAGTACCCGAGGATTTTAGCAACTTGGGGTTCACTGGTGGCCCTGGTGACATTGGGTGAAGGAAGCATGGCTGGCGAAGAAAAGTGCAGGGCAGCAAAGGGAAGGAGAAGGCTGGGAAACGGGGATGATAGCTACCAGGGCTTTGGGGTTCCTAGGGAGACCAGCAAGGGAATGGATCCCCAGCCCCCCTGAAATATTAGCCTCTGGGTGGTGGAAGAACTGCCTTTGTGGAGATGAGCCAGGACGCAAGGCTGGAATGAGGCAGGCAAGTATTTAGACTGACCAGCCAGGAAGCGGGACTCTGGGAAGCAGGTGCCAAATGGAGTTAGAAGTACAAGAGTTCTAGTGGGGCGGTGATACCTGGGAGCGGGGAGCAGGAAGAGGCAGAGAAGGCCTTCAGGTGCAGAGCGGGCAGGAGGACAGGCAGAGCCTCTGACCTGGGGCAGCGGTGGCCAAGCCCTCACACCCCTGCCATGCTCACTGGTGGCTGCAGCTGACGGGCACATACCACCCCCCCCCAACCTCTCTGGTTCCCTCTGGCAGGGAGGAGTGAACAGCAGGGTGCTCCCCACCTGGTTACCTCTGAATTCCCAGAGAAGCGGGATTTGGGCAGTTGCCCAAAGTGTAGTGTAGAGATGACATATATGGGTGAAGACAACAGAGAGGGCTTGGAAGAACCCTAGGGAAGCAGAGAGGCTGAGGCTGGCTGGCTGAAGTTTGGCTGTGAGCGGAGACCTAGAGTGTGTGGCAGCTCCAGTCCTCCCACTGGGGAGATGAGGGAGGGTGGCAGGAGGTTGGTGGGACCCAGAGCTGAGATGACCAAGCTTAGTCAGGGGGCAGTGGCAGGACAGACGAGAGAGGGGTTGGCAGGTTTGGGGCAGACATGTCTGATGTGAGGGAAAAGGTCAGGGAGGTGAGGACAGGTTGGAGGGGAGGGTGTGGGGAAACTCCAGGTAGAGGGGAGGGGTGGTGGGAGTTGTGGCTAAAAACTGGAAAGGAGAAGGCTGGGATCAGAAAGCAAGGACTCTGATAGAACAGTTCTGGGGATTGACAAGGTTAGGTGGTCAAGAGGGCACGGAGCCATGAGGCCATGTTCCCAGGATATGGGGTCATGGGCTGGTGACATCCCTGCCACATCCCCTGTCAGCTAGCAGCCCTGTACCCCTGTGTCTGAGCCCCCAGAGCTCCTGGGGACAGAGCTGGTCCTCAGGCACATGCCTGGGAGCTCACTCATCCTTTAACAAATTGGTAAATCTGAAAACACCCGAAATCACTTGAGGAAAAGATTGTAGCAGATACATTTGAATTTGCCAAGAGATTTTGCTATCAGAGTAGAGATAGAGGCCAAGTCCATGGTTTTCTCCCTGTGATTCCATGTTTTCATCAGTAAAATGTGGGCCTTGCTGAGTGATAAGGGGAAAGGAGTGGAGTAAAGGAGACATGAGCCAGAACACTCCTCATTGTGCAGGCACCGAGTGGGTGCCAAAGATTACTTACTGAATGACGAGTCAGAGGAACATGAAGGAATAGCGAGACTGCCTATTTGATGTCCCCTTTCTGTCCCTCTGGTTAATGCATTTGCTTTTGGGCTAAGCCTGGGTCCATTTCTAGACGGCCTTGAACCACAGGCATATGCTGGAGACTGTACACCTCAGGGCACAAGGGCAAATACCTGTCCTTACTCAAAAGTTACAGGAAGTTGCTAAATGGGCCAAAAGAAGAACCAGCTTGCTTGCTGCTATCTGTTCTCTCACCACACTCCGCTGTTGCTTCATTAGGGTCAAAGCAGGCAAGATAAAATCTGTCCGACTCACAGCTTAAAGACGCAGGAGTGAGAAATGTGGCCCAACTGCAGCTCTGCCCACCCACGCCCCCTCTGCCCACCCACGCCCCCTCTGCCACTGTGTGGCCTGGGGCCTGACCCAGGCTGGGCAACCCCGGCGGCCTGTGCCCTGCGTGGCCAAGGTCTCTGGGCTTCCCTATTCTGATGTATCATGAGATCCAAATCTGGTTTTATTTCTGGATGGTGGATCCTGTTGTTTTCATCTTCTCTGACAAGAAGTTGGGAAAAGTCAGAGAGGGTGGAAACCCACGATCCCCCCAGCCCTGCTCTCAGCCACTGGCTTCACAGCGGGGCTGCGGAGGCTGTTTTCCTTGGAGGCCAAGCCCAGCCAAACAGCATCTCACTCCAATCTGATCTTGGATGGGCGGCCTTCACCCCGACCCAATCCAGGGTGGAGGTGGGGGGTCTGGAACCAGTCATGAGTCAATCTCTAGGCCTGTGGTTGAGTAGAAGCTCTCAGGCAGACCATGGGACGCCCTGGAGACTCTCCTATTCAGGAGAAAATATAACGAAGACACGTTCCTGCATATGAAACCCTTCCTGAAACCTGACATGGGGCCTTTGCCCAGAGGTGATTTTAATCATTATTGTTGAATGCTCTCCAGAATTATTTGAGTGAATGAATGACATAGACACTGAGTCAGAAGCTTCTAAAACCTGTAAGCTTCTGGGTTAGAAAACCCTTTACCAGCCTCTTTTGTTTCACTCAGAGACCCCACCTCACCCCACCAGGGGACACCATAGCAGACAGACCCCTTCTCCCTGCAGGTCCAGCGCGACACACACACACACACACACACACACACACACACACACACACACACACTGACATAGCACTAACTGGATAACAATGTAAGAATTCAATTTCACCTAATCATTTTTTTCACTATGGGATTTTCCAATGTCTCAAAAGAAAATTACAACCCCAGGCAAGCCTATGTAAGAAAACAACATAGAGACACTGGCAGCAAGCCCACTGTGGGCAGGAAATCACCACAAGGGGAAACTCTGCTCCCTCCACAGGTTCTGTAATCGTTTCAGAGGTGTCATTCCTGCTACTCCGACCATACCGTAAGTTGTGTAAGATGCTATTGAAAGAGCATAGGGCTGAAAGCAGAAACCTTAAGTTCCAAACCCACAGGGGCCCCCCTTCACTGTGACCTCGGGTGAACCCCTTAGCATCGCTGGACTATCTTGCCCATGTGTGAAATGAAGGGTAGCCTTCAGAACTTCTGTCTGAGATTCCCATTGTACGCAGAGGGCCTGCCCCGGTACTGCGAGAGAGGGCTTAATAGGAGTACAAATGGGAAGAAATGGTCTAACAGGATTTTTGTCAGTGTAACGCCAAACCTGGCTCAGATTTGGTAAACAAGCTGCCATTTCTCAATAATTTCATCAGGAAAGTTGTATAAAATGTATCTTGAGAGGTCACAAGTCTTGGAATTTTCTTTCTCCAAGTCAATTTTAGCCCCTAGGGTGAAGGGGAAACGGGTGGAAATTAGAAGCAGGAGTAACGATGGGGCAGCAGGGGACCGATGTGACAGAATCTCAGAGGGGAGGCTTGTTGGTGTCACTCTGAGCTGCACCATCCCAGGCTGTCTTGGATCTGTCTCTAGGTGGTGAGCCCCAGATACAAGTCCCTGTCCTTGAGTGGCATCTGTCTGTCCAGAGATTGGTTGCAAACCCAGACACCACTTCCCACCACGCAGGCAGGCTGAGGTACTCCAAGACCACCTTTGCATGAACATGATTAGCCACATGCCTGTACTGCTTTTGGACAGAGGACAGCCCTCTGCAGGGTAGGCACATAGGTCAGGCCCTAGCAGCAACTTCAGAACTCTGAGAAATGCTTGCTCTTGCCCCCAGAGAACCTCATCCCCATGGGGTTCTCATGTTTCTCCCAATACTCCCTTCTCCATCTCTCCAGGACTCAGGGAACCTGGGTGTTTCTACAGGAAGAGTTTTGAAGATAGTCACACACTTGTCCTAGAATATTTACCCTCTGAGTCCCTCTGACCCCCTGAGGGGACACAATCCAGAGGGCTATGCAGCTCAGCCTGAGTCAGGCCAGCTCTGTCCCTCACCTACCTTGTGGCTGTTTCCTCTTTCATAAAATGAAAACAATAGGTCCAACACAACAGCAGTTATGTGGATTAAATGAGATGATACATGGAGAGCACCTAGCCAAGCCCGTAGCTAGCTCATCTTTACCATGATGTTACACAGAGCTACAAAAAACACTCTCACAGATTAAACCAACAATAGCTTCAGTAAAAATCTGTCTTCCTGGTCAGGTTACATGACTGAAAAAGGACAGGAATTCCAAAATAAAAGAAGCCTTAGCTTTCTCAGGAAGTAGCCAATTAATTGGAGGGCTGTGAGTGCCCACAGCTACTGTAAGGGTGATAGATAGCACCCACCTCTTCATGGCACAGCTGAGGAAAACAGGCTGAGAGACAGTGGGTGACATGCCTGAGGCCACAATGCAGGTTTGTGACAGTACCTGGACAAGCGACACATCTTCCTATTTCTCCTTGGTGTGGCCAGATTATTTTCTCAGATATTTGTGTTTGGATGGTTGCATTTTCCTTTCCCTTCCCAAGCCAGGGTCTTGGATCTGTCCTCCTTGAGCATGAGGACCAGACAGAAGCCACTCCAGGCCCTTCTCTCCTTAATCTGTTTCTTGAGCCTGGGCTACTAGGAGACTTTTAGGGGAGTGTCTTGAAGGTACTGTGGGAAGGAAGAAATGATAGGGGGAGGGACCAAGGGACCTGGGGAGCAGGAAAAGGATGGAGACCTGGGTTCTGCACCTCCAGACAGGGACAAACCTTGGAGGTGGGCACAAAGACCTCAAGCATAGCCTGAGGGCAGACCTTGCAGGGCACCTGGGACCATGAGAATAGACAGCCCACAGAAATGCTCCTTTTCTGGGCAGCCCCATAAGCCTCTTGGATTCTGGGTGACCCTTACCAAGAGGGAGCCTATTACCACCACAATGGAATTTCCTCCCCATCAGGCAAGATGGGAGCTCAGAGTTGATCTCAGAAGCATTTCTTGCCCTCGTGGGATGGTGGATTGATATTCATATGTCCACATAAGGTACTTCTCGGTTCCCTTTGCAACATTGTTCCCTATGATGTAAAGTACCTTCACAAATCGTCTTTGAGACTCGCCTGTTAACCAGATGAAAAACTAGAACTCAGGAAATGGACTAACTTGCTGAAGTTCACATAGATAGTGAGAGAACTAGGATGAAACCCTAAGTCTCCTGATTCCTAGACAGTGCCCTTTACAACACGTCACTGCCCACTCTGCACGAAACCAGTTAGCTGAACTCCACTCTTTTTAAAAAAATATATATTTTATTGATTGTTTACAGAGAGGAAGGGAGAGGGACAGAGAGTTAAAAACATCAATGAGAGAGAAACATCGATCAGCTGCCTCCTGCATACCTCCCACGAGGGATGTGCCCGCAACCAAGGTACATGCCCTTGACCGGACTTGAACCCAGGACCCTTGAGTCCACAGGCCAACGCTCCATCCACTAAGCCAAACTGGCCAGGGCTGAGCCCACTCTTGTAGAGAGCATCCCTCACTGTCACCAGGTTCCATAGCCCACAGGCCTCAGTCCAGCTCCCTG
This sequence comes from Lasiurus cinereus, assembly GCA_011751065.1. Lineage (NCBI taxonomy): Eukaryota > Metazoa > Chordata > Mammalia > Chiroptera > Vespertilionidae > Lasiurus > Lasiurus cinereus. The sequence continues at coordinate 27,729,170 of JAAGEH010000041.1, read as the reverse complement.
GTGCTCGCCTGACATTGACTATATGTCAGCTTGAATGGAAGTTCAAGGCCTGGAAACTGACAGAACCCCTATAGCTGATTGGGAAATTTTTTTTAAAAACTACAACTGGCCAACAAATAGATGAAACAATTGATAAACCCACTAGCAATTAAGAAATGTCCACTAAACTTGTTATTGTTATTGCTGTTATGCCTATTAGATTGGCAAAGTCTTTTTCCCCCCTATAGTATTGGTGGGCATATAAAATAATATAACTTTTTTAAAAAAAATACATTTTATTGATTTTTTACAGAGCGGAAGGGAGAGAGATAAAGTCAGAAACATCGATGAGAGAGAGACATTGATCAGCCGCCTCCTGCGCGCCCCACAGTGGAGATGTGCCCGCAAGCAAGGTACATGCCCCCAATCGGAATCGAACCCAGGACCCTTCAGTGCACAAGCCGACGCTCTATCCACTGAGCCAAGCCGGTCTTGGCAAACAATATAACATCTATATACACATATACATCAAAGAGTCTTCAAAGTATTCAAAACCTTAATACAACATGGTGTCTTGGAATGGATCCTGAAATGGAAAAGGGACATTAGTAAGAGAACTGGTGAAAGTCAAATAAAGCCTGGAGTTTCATCAGTAGTGGCATACACATGTTAACTTAGTATTTTTGACAGCTACACTCTGGTTAGGTGAGATACTAGCTAGGTATATGGGGACTCTCTGTACTATCTCTATAAATCTAAAGTTCTTTCAAAACAAAAGAGTCAATTTTTAAAATATTCACATTCTTTTATCCAGAATTTCACTTCTAAGAATTTAGAATATTATACCACTTATGATAAGCATAAAAATGTGGAAATTCTCTATATGTTTAAGAACAATAGGTTGGCTAAATAAGTTACAATGAATCCAATGATGATAGAATGTAGTCAGAAAGGATCACATTTTAATAATATTTACTAACACAAAAAAATGCTTACAATGAATGGTGATGTGTAAGACTCTGACACAAAACTATATATTTTAAGCTCAAAACAATTTAAAAACAATGTACAGAGCAAGAAGGAAATATGTCAATATATTAAAAGTACTTAATGAGTCATATAGAGTGAATTTTATTTTCTTCTGAATATATATATATATATATATATATATATATATATATAAAATATTTTCTAAAAAAAACATATTATTTATAATCAGGAAAAAAAGATACTAGAAATCCCCAACCCATGGCAGTTCCTCAAAAATTTAAACATATGACCTGGCAATTTCACTACTAGGTATATATATATAATCAAGAGAACTGAAAACATATGTCCACACAAAAAACTTGTACATGAATGGTCGTGGCAATATTATTTATAACTACAGGCTCAATGCACGAGAGTCATGCAAGAGTAGGCCTTCCTTCCCCTGGCTGCTGACACCAGCTTCCCTCTGGCACCTGGGACCCGGGCTTCCCTCACAGCCCCATCTTCATCCAGGTCATCCAGAAGAATGTCTGGTCTAGTTAGCATATTATGCTTTTATTATTATAGATTATTATAGACTAGAGGTCCGGTGCACACAATTTGTGCGAGAGGGGTGGGGGAGTCCATCAACCTGGCCTACACTCTCTCCAATCTGGGACCTTTTGGGGGATATCTGCCTGCCTCTCACAATACAGGACCACTGGCTTCTAATGACTCATCTGCCTGCCTGCCTGATTGCCCCTAACCACCTCTGCATCACCCCACACCTGGGACCCAGGATTCCCTCCTCTGGCTGGTCGTGGGCATCCAGGATCAAACCTACAACATAGGTGCGTGCCCTTGACTGGGAATAGAAACTGTGACTCTCATCACTTAGCAAACCAGCCAGGGCAAATTATACACTTTAAAGGATGAATTTTGTGGTTTGTGGATTATTATCTCAATTTTAAAGAAAGAGAAAGAAAGAAAAAAATTCCCCTATCCAAATGCTGCATTTCAAGGGGAAACCAAGATGGCGGCATAGGTGAACACCTAAACTGCTGCCTCGCACAATTTCAAAACTACAGCTAAAGGACAGAATGGCCGAAACTGGTTTTGCTCAATGGATAGAGCGTCAGCCTGTGGACTGAAAGGTCCTGGGTTCGATTCTGGTCAAGGGCATGTACCTCGTGCAGGAGGCAGCTGATCGATGTCTCTCTCCCATCGATGTTTCTAACTCTCTAACCCTCTCCCTTTCTCTCTGTAAAAAATCAATAAAATATATTTAAACACACACACACACACACACACACACAAACTCTTCTCATTAAATAAATAAATAAATAAATAAATAAATTAATCAATTAATTAATTAATTAACTGACTGACTGAACGGACATCATCCAGAACCACAGGAAAGCTGGCTGAGTGGAAATTCTATAACTAGAAGGAAAGAGAAAAGCACACTGAGACTCAAAAAAGTTGAGGTACAGAGACACACGAGTGGAGAGGACGGATGGCGGAGGGTCTGGCTGGCTTCCTCTAGCGCAGTGGTTCTCAACCTTCCTAATGCGGGGACTCTTTCATACAGTTCCTCATGTTGTGGTGACCCCCAACCATAAAATTATTTTCTTTGCTACTTCCTAACAGTAATTTTGCTACTGTTGTGAATCGTATTGTAAATATCTGTGTTTTCTGATGGTCTTAGGCGACCCCTATGATGGGGTCGATAGACCCCCAAAGGGGTCGCGACCCACAGGTTGAGAACCACTGCTCTAGCGGGAGGGAGACAGAAACTCCCAACTGCACTGAACCCCACTTCTGACTGCACTGAACCCCAGCTCCAGGTGAGAATCATATGGGGGGGGGGTCTGGACTGTCGTGAAAAGGGAGGAGTGCACAGAAACTTAGGGGAGCCATGAAAGACAGAGGTATGGAGGCGTGTGCAAAGAGGACTGACTGCTGAATGTGTCCGGGGCTTTCTCTAGTGGGAGGAAAACAGAACCTCCCAACTGGGGACACAGACTCATACAGGTTCTCAGAGCGCACAGAAACTCAAGGGAGTTGGAAAGGCAAAGGTCTGGAGGCGCGCACACCTGGGACACAGAAGTCCTATATGCAGATACTTTCCCTGGGGAGTATAAACAGGATGTCTAATATGAATTCCAATCAAGAGATTCCTGCAGAAGACTCTACCCTAGCTGAGCTGCTTCCCACATGGGTAACTCCACATGTGGTGGGATAATTAGAAGTGGGGCAGCCCAGCTGCCCAGCAGGTAAGAAGGCAGCAGTGGCACCCCCTCACATCCTAGGCAGAAACCAGTGTGCCTGGGACAGAATCTGCTTGCTAGAGGCTGTCACCTGGGATAAGTGAAGCCCTCCCAATCAGCAAGTCCTATGGGGACACCTAAAAGGTCCTTTAACTCAGGCCCCTATGTCCCCAGCCCAGCTGTATTGGAGGGAGCATGTGGGACATCAGAGCCCCCTTCTGGGGGCCTTACTGCTGATCTCATGCTGACTGGGACCACTGATGGGGGCCCGAACATGTGTGCCTCTCACTGGAAGCCAGGAGAATGGGAGGCAACTGTGAGGTCACTCAATGGGGAAGACTCTCATCCTGGCTCAGCTGGAGCTGAAGAGGAGCCCCGTCTGTGCAGCACCACAGCTCAGACTGTGTGACACCATTCTTCCCTCCCCTACCAGCAAAGACAGCACAGGGCTGGGCTTGCCGGGAAGGGCAGTTAGAATGGTGAGGAAAGCCCTGCAGATGTTGAGGGCTCCCTTTGGGCCTTGAGGAATGGGCCACCTTAGGTTAGGAAGAAAGGGAAAGGAGCAGGAATGCTGTTCCAGGATGATGGAACAGTCTCAACAAAGGTGCAGAGGAGGGAACAGGCATCTGACCAGAAGTCCAGCCTAAGAAGAGAAAACATCAGAAAAAGGAGTCCAGGAAAATAGGACACACCAACCCACCACCCCTACCCCGTCATCCTGCCAGTCCCTCCCAGCCTTCCCTTATAGCTCTGGAGGTAGAACATGCCAATGTTCCCTCGAGTGTCTCATCCTCTTGGCAACGCCTCTCTCTTCTCCAAACAGCCAAGCTCTGGAATCCACAGAAAACAAGGGCGGCTTTACACAGCCTTCACATTGTCCTTTCCTTCCTAATCCTCTGGGACGCCTGACTCTGATCATGGCTCTGAATGTACTTCTTCCTTTCATAGTAATACAAAAATCACCCCCTCCCCGTATCTCCTCCCATGCCTCCCCCCACACACTTCCTTAAAACTCTCCAACTTCCCTTGCTGGTGTGGCTCAGAGCTTAGAGCATCGGCCATTGCACTTTGATTGGTTTCCTCTCTTGGGCACTCCCACTAGATCTGGGAATTGGACCTGCAATCCATGTATGTGCCCTTGACTGAGAATCAAACCTATGACCTTTGGTGCAATGGCCGATGCTCTAAGCTCTGAGCCACACCAGCAAGGAAAGTTGGAGAGTGCCCAAGAGAGGAAAACAATCGAAGTGTCTCTCTCCTATCAATGTTTCTCTTTCTTTCTCTCTCCATCCTCCCTCCCTTCCACTCTCTCTAAAACAATCAATGGGGAAATGTCCTCAGGTAAGAATTTTTTAAAAATAAATCTTTATTGTTTGGATTATTACAAATGTTCCTCTTTTCCCCCATAGTTCCCCCCTCTACTCAATTCTACCCCACCCTCTGCCCTTACACCCCTGCCACTGTCCTCATCCATAGGTGTACGATTTTTGTCCAGTCTCTTTCCGCACCCCCCACACCCCTTTCCCTCCAAGAATTGTCAGTCCACTCCCTTTCTATGCCCCTGATTCTATTATATTCACCAGTTTATTCTGATCATTAGATTTTTTATTCACTTGATTTTTAGATTCACTTGTTGATAGATATGTATTTGTTGTTCATAATTTTTATCTTTACCTTTTTCTTTTCCTCTTCTTAAGAATACCTTTCAGCATTTCATATAGTAATGGTTTGGTGTTGATGAACTCCTTTAGCTTTTTCTTATCTGTGAAGCTCTTTATCTGACCGTCAATTCTGAATGATAGCTTTGCTAGGTAGAGTAATCTTGGTTGTAGGTTCTTGCTATTCATCACTTTGAATATTTCTTGCCACTCCCATGTGGCTTCCATAGTTTCTGTTGAGAAATCAGCTGATAATCATATGGGTGCTCCCTTGTAGGTAACTGTTTTTCTCTTGCTGCTTTTAATATTCTCTCTTTGTCTTTTGCATTTGGCATTTTAATTATGATGTGTCTTGGTGTGGTCCTCTTTGGATTCCTTTTGTTTGGGGTTCTGTGCACTTTCTGGACTTGTAAGTCTATTTCTTTCACCAGGTGGGGGAAGTTTTCAGTCATTATTTCTTCAAATAGGTTTTCAGTATCTTGCTCTCTCTCTTCTTCTGGAACCCCCATAATTCTGATGTTGGTATGCTTGAAGTTGTCCCAGAGGCTCCTTACACTATCTTCACATTTTTGGATTTTTTTTTTTTTTTGCTTTTCCAGTTGGGTGGTTTTTGCTTCTTTGTATTTCAAATCTTTGACTTGATTCTTGCAATTCTCTAGTCTGCTTTTGGATATCTGTATATTATTTTTTATTTCAATCAGCTGTATGCTTAATTTCTAGTTGGTTCTTTTTCATATCCTCGAGGGTCTTCCTAAATTTATCGGTCTTTTCTAGAAAATTCTTGAAAAACCTTATAACTGTGGTTTTGAACTCTATATCCAGTAATTTGCTTTCCTTCATTTCTTTTATTTGTGACCTGTTTCTTTGTCTCTGCATTTTGGCTGTTTCCCTGTGGGGCAATTTTAATACTTTAGCAATATTAAAATTTCTGCATGCTCCATTCTGGGAATTGAGCCTGCAACCCAGGCATATGCCCTGACGAGAAATTGAATAGAGTGGCTTTGTGTGCTAGGTGTTCTATAGGGCCCAATGGCTCAGCCTCCCCAATTACCTGAGGTGGACACTCTTGGTGCACCCCTTTGTGGGCTGTGTGCACAGTCTTGTTGTAGTTAAGCCTTGATTGTTGTTGGTATCACTGAGAGGGATTGACCTCAAGGCCATCTCACTGGGAGGATCAGCTTTGTCTCTGCTGGGAGAACTTTTGTGCTAGAAACACCCTTATGAGATAAGTCTTGCTTCAGTGGGGCTTTGGTGCTCACTGAGTATGCCCCCTGAGTGTGTCCCTTATGGACCTGAGGAGTTGTAATCTGGATGATCCCACTCTGACTCTTAGGTACACTGCCCCTGGATCTCCAAGGAGGTGCTAATTTAGCCTCTGCTTTAGGCCACCCAGCAGGAACTATGGAGAGATCTGCAGATTCCTCTTTCTTTCTTGGGTTTTGGAGGTGCCCAGATGAGGCCCAGCTGTGAAGCAATGCAAGCTGCTACTGGGCCTTGGGCCTTCTTTTGGATGCTCTGGGTCTCACTGATTCAGCTGCATCTTGTTAGGTAAGTCTAGAATTCAAAGGACCAGGCCATTCAGATGCAAAAGCTTCTGTGCTCAGCTTGGATGGGGCAGAGTCTTAGGACGGAGCAATCAGCAATGGCTTCCTGTCATCCCTGCCCTCAGAGGCCCCTGGGTCTCAGTGTCCCGTGGTAATCACTACGAGCACCTGTGAGAGAAAGGCACCCTCGAGTTTCGCCCACTGCAGACAGTCCAGTTTCTCTCCATACGAGACTGAGTCCCCAGAGTCTTGCCTAGAACAGGAGTTCAGAGCAGTCAGGAGCTTTTGTCTCCCTCCCAGTTGAGAATGCCAGCCACATACTCAGTTTTCAGACCTCTCGGTACACGCACCTTTGTACCTCTGCTCCTCTGAGTCTCAGTGTGCTTTTCTCTTCCCTTCTAGTTGTAGAATTTCTACTTAGTCAGCCTTCCTGTGGTTCTGGATGATGTCCATTTTGTCTTTTAGTTGTAGTTTTGAAATTGTTGTGTGAGGCAGCAATTTCAGGTGTTTACCTCTGCTGCCATCTTTGTTTCTCCCATCAGGTGAGATTTAAAAAACTCTCTAATGACTTCTCACTGCCTGTGGCAGAAAACCTCAAATCCTTATTCTAGGCCATCCCCACCCATTCCCCAGCCCCTGCACAGGCTGGCTCTGCCACTCCAACCTCCCTCTCCCAGCTGCCACTTGCCTCAGGTCTTCCACCTCCTGACCTTTGCCTTTGCTGTCTCCTCTGCTGGGAAGGCTCTTGCCAGCAAGCTCCAACTTAAACATCATTTCTCCCAGAAGCCTTCCCTCCCCTTCTGGTCTAAACTAGGTACTCCCTTCACCTTTTTCACAGGACCCTGTTATTTCCTGTCACTCTACTCACCCCACTTTCAACAAATGTGTGTCTCATTTCCTACTCACTCTCCACTCTGGAGGGATCTGCTTCTTAAGGCAAGGTCTCTGTTTCATTCACCCCAATTCCCCAGAGCCCAGCCTACATCCTGACATGTATTTGTTTTCTAATATTTAAATGACACCCCTCTGGCTATAGGGTGAAAATATAAGCCAAGACCTTTCACAATCTAATCTTCACATGTTCTCCTGCCTTTTGTCCCTTAAGTTGGCCTCCCACACTTTGCCTTCCTTAAGAACCCTGGACTTCAGGTAGACCAGGCTCCTTGCTACTTTTTATTTTTTAAATATAATCTGCTTTCTGATCTCCATACTTTCCTATAAGCTTTTCTTTCAATAGAGAATGGCAAACTCTTATTTATCTTTTAAGACCCATTCCAACATCCTTTCTGGACTCCCCCAGGCAGTATACCCTGTCCCTCTTTTCCCCACCCTGCCCACAGCAGGCTGTCCTCTTTCTTGTTCACCATTAAACTCCTGAAGGCACCCTTTGTTCCTCTTTATCTCAATGCCTGTTACAGGTCTTGGCTCATAGTAGGGTCTCAAAGCAAAGATCTTATATGCTGATTGGTTTCTACTCAGTTAGTGTGGGCTTCCTTGTAAGGTAGTTAACCCCTAGCCATGGGGAATTCTTTAGACAGATCTTACACAACAATGTTTTTTGAAATGCTTTGTGATTCATTACACATGCACACAAATATCATACAAAAAAAGTTTCACAGTAAGGTACTTTTCTTTTTTTCTATGTGGTACACACTGGTATTTTTATTGTTTCGTTTTTCATAAATGCTCATTTTAACCACTAAAAGTTGGGTACACGAGCCACAAATAGGCAGAGACCTAAAGTTTGAAAAATAGTTCCATGCTAGGTAGCACGTGCATTTCCTGACCTCCACAGTGCACCACTGCCCCTTTAGTGCCACTCCTTACTCTAAGTAACTTACCCCATTTAAAGGACGGGTCTCTTAGAATTGAGCAGGGACTAAAAAGGGATGAATCTGTTGCCTGAGTGCCAGCTTCAGGTAGCACAACTCTCTGATAAAGCTGCCTATTCATTCAACCCAACAAATATTTATTGAGTATCTACTATGTACTGAGTGAGCACTATCCTAGTCTCTAGGGATACAACATGAATAAGAGATTTTTTTAAAAACTGCCACAATGGTGAGGATGTGTAGACACTGAAACTCTTGCGCAGTGCTGGTGGGAATGTAAAATGGTACAGCCTCTGTGGAAAATAGTATGAAGGTTTCTCAAAAAGTTAAACATAGCCCTGGCCAGTGTGGCTCAGTTGGCTGGAACATCATCCCATATGCCAAAAGGTTGCAGGTTCGACTCCTGATCAGGGCACATACTCAAGTTGCAGGTTTGATTCCCATTTGAGACACATGTAGGAGGTAACCAATTGATGCTTCTCTCTCACATCAATGTTCCTCTCTCTCTCTCTCTCAACTGAATTAAATATCTATATTAGACATTTAGAATTAAATATCTATACATACCAGCAATTCCATTTGTGGGTATATACCCAAAAAAATTGAAAGCAGGAACCACAACAGGTAATTTGTATAGTAATGTTCATAGCAGCATTATTTACAATAGCCAAAAGGTGGGAGCAACTCAATTGTCCAGCAATAGATGAGTGAATAAACAAATGCAAGGTATATATACAATGGAATATTATTCAACCTTAAAAAGGAAGAAAATTCTGACATAGGATACCACACAGATGAACATTATGCTAAGTGAAATAAGCCAGACACAAAAAGACAGTTATTGGTTGATTCCACTTATATGATTTTCCTGGAATAGACAAATTCATGGAAACAGAGTAGCATGGTGATTTCTAGGAACTGGGAGGCAGAGGCTGGGGTAGTTACTGTTTAATGGGTATAGAGATTCAGTTTGGGATGAAAAAGTTCTGGAAATAGATGGTGGTGATGAGTGCAAAACAATGTGAATGTGCTTAATGTCACTGAATTGTACACTTAAAAATGGTTAAAATAGTAAATTTTATGTTATTATATTTTACCTTTTTTTTTTTTAACTTGCTACTTGGACCTTACGTTCTAATGTCAGAGACCTGGTGAAGAGCTCATTGACAAAGAGTAGGGTTAACTCTCCGCACCTCAGAGCAGGGGTCATAAATTACATCTGGTTCTGCAGAATCTGGGCGGGGCGGTAGGTGGGGGGTCAAGAAACTTGTTTCCCCCAGCCTCTCTTCACACAAAACACTTCCCCTTGTAACTATCTTCAATGTTAAGTATATTTCGATAAAGTTTGGAGGAAAGGGTCACCACAAAGATCTATCAATCGTAGCAAGGACCCTGATCTGGTAGGACATATTGATGATAGGGAAGGCTGTGTATGTCTGGAGTCAGGGGGTATATGGGAAATCTCTGTACATTCCTTAATTTTGCTGTGAACCTAAAACTGTTCTAAAATAATAGTTTTCAGTGTGTGTGTGGCGGGGGGCTGGAGGGGAAGTGTCACCGCTGCTTAAAAACATTTTTTTCTAAACCACTGCCTTCCTTCTCTAAAATGACCACTGGGTGAGAAATGTTTCCATAAAGAGTGAGCAAGCAAGGACCACCTTGCAGGAAAGGTCCCCTGAGTACTGGCTTTGTGAGGAAGGTCTAATGAGTAGACAGGAGTTTGAGGAGCAGCAGACCGGCCTGGAAGGGTAGGACTCTCAGAGCCCTTCCAGCCCTTCCCCGGGGCTGGGATGGTCAGATATTAGATCTCTGGCTCCATCTCCTCCTGAGGGCAGGGTTCTCAGCTGAGTCACCTCTGGTCTTGAATAGGGTGGGGTGTGGAAATGGCACCTGATTTTGGCCTTGGAAACCTTGGCTTCAAGTTCCAGCCCTGCTCTTTCTGAGACACTTAATGTCCCAGCCTGTTTACTTAGCTGTAAAATGTGGATGACCTGACACCTCCCAAGATATGATGTGCATGACATCACCAGAAGACGCCCAGCACAGTGCCAGGCATAAAAAGGGTGTGCACAGGAAGGTTTAGTGTTTGGGCCCTAAAGCTAAGGAATGTGGGTACCAGCTGTGCTTGAGAGGCCCCAAGGCAGGGCCCTGCACCCTCAAACCTGCCCAGCTGGACTGGCCATTCCTAGCATTTTCTTGGGGTACAGAAGAGGCATCTCATACACAGCCACCCCCACAACAAACAACCAGAGAGCACGGGACCAAGACAGCAGCCCTGAGATGCCTGAAAATGCTGTGGAGTCAAGTCACGGTTTCAGGAGCTTGTTTCCAAAGAAGGAGGTCCAGGCCACCACCCGCAAGAACCTTCCCCAGGCCCCTTCTCCACATGTGACAGCTTTCCGCTTTTCACACTGGGCTGTGACTTCTTGAAGGCAGGGATCCAACCTACTCTTCTCTACTGTCCCAGCACATAGAGCTCAGTAACTGTGTGATAATAACAGGAATGGGGACAATCATAGCAGCTATCCGGTACATGACCCTTACCACAGGCATGGCACCATTTTAAGTGCCTTGCTTTAATTCTTCTAAACCTCACGAAAGCCCCAGCAAGTGTGTGCTACTGCCATGATACTTATTTTTTTTAAATCATTATTGTTGAAAGTATTACGTTATGTCCCCTCTTTCCTCCCCCCATTGACCCCTTTTAGCCCACCCTCACCACTACCCTAGCCTTCACCACACTATTGTTTCTGTCCATGGATGATGCATATATGCATACAAGTTCTTTGGGTTATCGCTTCCCACCTACCCACCCACCCCCTTCCCTCTGAAATTCGACTGTCTGTTCCATACTTATATGTCTTTGGATCTATTTTGTTCAACAGTTTATTTTGTGGAATCTAATGATCCTTATTTTTAATGAAGAGATTAATTTGTAGAGAGTAACTTGCCAAGGTCACATACAGTGACAGAAGCAGCACCTGAATCCTTTTATTGCTGCTACAAAGTGCTGACTCCTTACAGGGCAAAGGGATGTCGAGGGAAGGGACTTTAGCATCCTTAGCAGGCTCTGCAGTGCCCTCTGAGGTGTCCTAAAATTTTTGAAACCTTCCATTGACAGGGAAGACCCAGGGCATCTTTCACAGATGGAATCCAGGTGTCCTCTCAGGTAGCCCGCCCTGTGGAAATATATAATTAGCCCCTCCTTCACCCTCAGGTGGCTCTTCAGGATTCTGGACTCACCTCTCTGCCCCCAGCTGAAGGCCCTTGCCTCATCACCCACTTCTCTGTCTGCAGACCCTCTCCCTCCTGGTGGCCTACCGTCAATGTTTCCAACTTGGTTAGTCTCCAAGACCCCATGCCCCACACTGGACATCCATATGGACTAAAAAGTGGGAAGTGGAGAAGGGCTGCATCCCCTCCTTTGTCCTGGGTCCACAGTCTGGTCTGTGTAAAACCAGTCTCCTAGGGCTACTCCAAATCCATCTGTAGGTACCTGGGTGAGTAATTTTGTTAAATCCAAATATAAAATGTTACATTTTCCCTTGTAAAATTTCCTCCTTTTTCCACCCTAACAAGACTGGTTTGAATCCTGACTTTGTCACCCCAAAGCCATTTCACTTGTCCCTCCCAGGGCTGTGTCATCTGTAGTCTAGAGTTGTTATTTATTTATTTTTAACTGCTAAACAGGACAAGTTTCAGTTTCCTCATCAGTATTTAAATCTAGGACTAGTAAATGGATGTGTCTCTGGTTAGACCACATCTCTCCCCAGAAATGGTGATTCAGGGGTGCTAATCAATCTGGCTGAATGTGACAGGTGGGGAATGTGAAAGGTGGACTCTTCCCCAGAAGGGTTGGGGGTTCCACTAACATATCCCCTACATTTGGGAGCTTCATTTCACCCCATATGATCTGTGTTATTTTCTCCCATTTGAGGACTATTCTCAAGGGAGACAGAGTTGGAAACAAATGGGAATTGGAAACTTTTCTTTCTCTCTGGCATTAACATTCCATGCCTTCCCCTAGCAGAGAGCCTGTCTTCGCACGCTCCCCCCACCCTTGCTCAAAACAGACTTTAATAACAAAGTAGGATAAAAACCAAGATGGCAGCATAGGTGAACACCTAAACTGCTGCCTCACACAACAATTTCAAAACTACAGCTAAGGAAAGTATTAGCTGAGGAGAATCCAAGATGGCGGCATAGGTAAACACCTAAACTGCTGCCTCGCACAACAATTTCAAAACTACAACTAAAAGACAGAACCGACATCATCCAGAACCACAGGAAAGCTGGCCGAGTGTAAGTTCTACAACTGGAAGGAAAGAGAGGGGCTCACAGAAACCCAGAGGAGCTGCAAAAAGCTGAGGTATGGAGACGAGCCCGCTGAGAGAGCAGGTACCCGAGTACCTGGCTGGCTTTCTCTGGTGGCAGGGAAACGGAGACTCCCAACGGCATTAGACCCCTTATCTTACGACACTAAACCCCAGATCCAGCTGAAACTCATACGGGGGGAGTTTGGACTGTGAAAAGGGAGAGGTGCACGGAAATTTAGAGGATTCGCAAAAGAGCGGAGGTCTGGTCGTGCAGGCGCATGGCACTGCGTGGAGGAAAGATTGCTGATTGTGCCGCTGGCTTTCGAGAGTGGGCAGGAGACAGACCCTCTCAACTGTGCCACTTCTGAGTCCACTGGGCCCCTGTTTTGGGTGAAACCCTGGAGACCTAGACTTGTGTGGTCCTGGTGCGCAGGGGAGCTGGAAAGGCAGTGGTTAGAGGCACTGCGGGTGCGCGTGCACAAGGACCGCTCCAGCAATTACCCAGTCACGTGAGACTCAGGGACCGACTGCAAGGCAAGGCGGTCCCTTAAGCCCTGAGACTCCACCCATCCCAAACTCAACAGAGGCTTCTTCGGTTTTGCAAGTCTGGTATCATAAGGCTGAATTCAACACAGAAGTTTCCCCGACATAGTGAAAATGCCGAGACAAGGGAAGGGATCACAAACAAAAACTACAGCTAAAAGATAGAATGGACATCATCCAGAATCACAGGAAAGCTGGCTAAGTGGAAATTCTACAACTAGAAGGAAAGAGAGGGGCTCACGGAGACCCAGAGGAGCTGCAAAAAGCTGAGGTACTGAGATGCGCGTGGGGAGAGAATGGGCAGCAGAGTGCCTCACTGGTTTCCTCTATCGGGAGGGAGACAGGAACTCCAAACTGCACTGAACCCCAGATTCAGGTGAGACTCCAGACTCATACGAGTCCCCAGAGTGCATGGAAACACAGGGGAGCCGTGAAAGACAGTGCGCAGAGAGGGCTACAGCGATTACCGAGGGACACAGACCCAAAGGCCTCAGAGGGCAGAGCTGATGGGAAGATAAGACTGTCTGCTCAGCTCTGAGACTCTGCCCCATCCAAGCCGAGCACAGAGGCTTTTGCAATTTTGCAAAATCTTGTATCATAAGGCTGTCTCCAGCATAGACACAGCTGATCCTCACAGCCAATTGGCCTGGAGGTCAATTCCCCCCAGTGATACCAACAACAATCAAGACTTAACTACAACAAGACTGTACACACAGTCCACAAAGGGGTGCACCAAGAATGTCCACCTCAGGTAACTGGGGAGGTGGAGCTACTGAGCCATATAGGACACCTACCAGACAAAGCTACTCTATCAACTCAGGGAAGCAGCGAAATATGCAGAAACAAAAGAACAGATCAAAAACAAAAGAAATGGAAGAAAACAAATGACTGGAGACAGAGTTCAAAACCACGATTATATGGTTTTTCAAGAATTTCCTAGAAAAGGTTGATAAATTTAACAAGACCCTTGAGGATATGAAAAAGGGCCAACTAGAAATTAAACATACACTGACTGAAATAAAAAATAGTATACAGAGACCTAACAGCAGACTAGAGGAACGCAAGAATCAAGTCAAAGATTTGAAATACAAGGAAACAGAAAACACTCTACTGGAAAAGCAAAAAGCAAAAAAAAATCCAAAAAATGTGAAGATAGTGTAAGGAGTCTCTGGGATAAGTTCAAGTGTACCAACATCAGAATTATGCAAGTGCCAGAAGAAGAGAGAGAGCAAGATACAGAAAACCTATTTGAAGAAATAATGACTGAAAACTTCCCCCACCTGGTGAAAGAAATAGACTTACAAGTCCAAGAAGTGCACAGAACCCTAAACAAAAGGAATCCAAAGAGGACCACACCAAGACACATCATAATTAAAATGCCAAGTGCAAAAGACAAAGAGAGAATATTAAAAGCAGCAAGAGAAAAACAGTTAATTACCTACAAGGAAGCACCCATACGACTCTCAGCTAATTTCTCAACAGAAACTATGGAGGCCAGATGGGAGTGGCAAGAAATATTCAAAGTGATGAATAGCAAGAACCTACAACCAAGATTACTCTACTCAGCAAAGCTATCATTCAGAATTGAAGGGCAGATAAAGAGCTTCACAGGTAAGAAAAAACTAAAGGAGTTCATCAACACCAAACCAGTATTATATGAAATGCTGAAAGGTATTCTTTAAGAAGAGGAAGAGGAAGAAAAAGGTAAAGACAAAAATTATGAACAACAAATACATATCTATCAAAAAGTGAATTTAAAATTCAAGTGAATTAAAAATCTGATGAACAGAATAAACTGGTGAATATAATAGAATCAGGGTCATAGAAAGGAAGTGCACTGACAATTCTCAGGGGGAAAGGGGTAAGGGGAGTACAGGAAGAGACTGTATAAAAATCATATACCTATGGATGAGGACAGTGGCAGGGAGATAAGGGCAGAGGGTGGGATGGGTACCAGGTGGAGGGAAGCTATGGGGGGGGTAGGCGGGGGGCGGGGGAAGAGGAACAATTGTAATAATCTGAATAATAAAAATTTATTAAATATAAAAAAATAACGAAGCAAACAAGCAGACTCTATGCTGGCCGGGCTTTATCTATAATCACTGCTCACTTCTGGATTTCATTCCTTCTGGACGTTCTAATATGAGTGGGTTGCACACCAGGTATCATGTAATCTCATCTATCTTCTTCTTTTTACACTTTGACCCTTTTTATACTTTATTTTTTTAAATACATTTTATTAATTTTTACAGATAGGAAGGGAGAGGGATAGAGAGTTAGAAACATCAGTGAGAGAGAGACATTGATCAGCCACCTCCTGTACACCCCCCACTGGGGATGTGCCCACAACCAAGATACATGCCCTTGACCAGAATCGAACCTGGGACCTTTCAGTCCACAGGTCGACACTCTATCCACTGAGCCAAACCAGTTTTGGCTATACTTTAACCCATTAAAATCATTTGTGACCCTATCATCATAATCTAACCTCCACAAGTTATAATGCTTAAGGTTGGGTGGCTTTTCTACCCCTCACATTACTTTATTCCTACTGAAGAAAAGAATTCCATTGGTCAGCTTCTTAGAACCACCAATTAACCAAGCCCTGGTCCATTTCTGGCCTTGGGGACATACCAAAGGATGGCTTTGCAAACCTCTGAAGTTCTGACACAGACTTTTGATATTATGTCTTAGTTTAATATTGCTATTCTCTCCCATTAGGAGAAACAGTTTCATCATTTTGTAATCAAAACAGCATTTTTCAAGTATCAACAGAAGGATGTGTAATGCACTATGCATGCATTCTGTATCAGTGATTTTCAATTGGCGTGCTGCAAGAATTTTTAAAACATGTAATGACTGACTATTTACTCAGGG
This sequence comes from Lasiurus cinereus, assembly GCA_011751065.1. Lineage (NCBI taxonomy): Eukaryota > Metazoa > Chordata > Mammalia > Chiroptera > Vespertilionidae > Lasiurus > Lasiurus cinereus. The sequence continues at coordinate 27,713,182 of JAAGEH010000041.1, read as the reverse complement.
GCACTGACCTCTTTTCCTTTAGATTGGCAAATAAAGTGACAACAGCTAAGACAATAGTCATCTAGTGTGAATGAATCAGCAAAAAATATAACATTTTTTGGTGTGCCGCATAATTTTAGTAATTAGTTTATATGTGCCATGAGATGTAAAAAATGGAAAATTGTTGTACTATATAATAATCTATTAAGTCAGAAATCTCCTAGTGGTGTGACACATCTCCAATCCCACTGCCTTCTACTTAACGCTTGCTTTCTCAGATGGTATAGAAGAAATAATCTCTGTATCAGAAGTATCTCACTTTTCTTTAAGGTCCCCTCACTGACTGGAACATCGTTGTGGTCACCTGATATAACTCACAGAAGCAGATCTGGAGATCAGGTGGCCAGAAAGCCAGTAAAGGATTGGTTACCAAAGGAAAGGAGATCAGGCCCTGTCTCAGTGAGGGGCTGCCCTAGGCAAAGAAGTGAAGAGGGGGAATACTCAGTGGCTTTGTCCTGCCCTCTGGTCATTTAGGCCACCCCACCCAGGCCTGCCATCCCCAGGGAGTGTCCAGCTCAGAGTCCCCTCTCTATACCGATCAGTGCATAAGGGAGCCACTGTCAGCAAACTTTCAGACTACAAAGAATTTATTCCCAAGTTCACATTGATGAACAAAAGACTCCAACAATAATGGATGGGTTTTGCGCTGTGAGGCTGACTAGAGCATGAGGGTGGAGGGGGTGGGGAGGTCTTGCTCCATTACATGAAAGCACAGCATGCCTCATACCCATGCTCTTCCTGACTAGCCCTAATCAGGAGCAGCTCAATAGCACTGAACTTATACCAAATCACTTAAATTCTCACGAATTACTTTTTCTGAAAAGTGAAACTTCAATTGCCAAAACATTGTTTGGCCAATTTAAAGGGAAATCTTGCCACAATGTGGCACATAGTTCCCTAACATCTTTAAAAAAATCCTTTTCCACTGGTGTTGTTATGGGCATTCCCTAAGGAACTAGACAATAATGTGACTGTGTTTCCTTCTTATTGTTTCTCTGTCCTCTCCATGGCTTTCACATTCATGTTATCTACAAGCCCGTCTCTAAAAACTACCTACTGCCACCACCCTTCCAGGCCATTTATTTTCTTCCACAGTGTGTTGAGAGCCACTCTTGTTATGATAGTATGCTAATAAATAAATGCCAACAGAGAGGTAAAACACCTAGTTTAGATGAAGGTGTTTGATGTAGTTATTTCAGTGGGCTCTGTTTTAGGAAAAGAGGACTCCAAGACTTACTCCCTCCTGCAATGCTTCCTAGATGTATTTGTCCTCCATCCTCTAGCTGGTCATATGTCTCTACTGTGGTGCAGCAGGCAGGAACTTCAAGTCTTGCTCTTCCTGCTGGTTGTAGCCCCACAGAGGATGCTACTTGGTGATCCCCCACTAGGTCTGGGAGCTTTGCTTCCACGAGTCGTCTCATCAAGAGGGCTGATATATTCAGTCCTGTGGCACAGACCTGACATCTTTCTCTTGGATGTCTGGCGTACTTTAGAGATTCCCTACCTCCTTCCACAGCATGAGACAGCATCTGTGACCGTGGCCACTTGATGGCACAACTACCCGGGCCCTGAAAGGAGACTCCAAGGAGAGAGCAGAGAGAGCATCACCAGGTGGACTGCCATCCGGAGCACAAGGCTTCCAGAGCCGTCATCTGCCAGCTCTTCGAGGAGCCTAGAGTGTGACGCCTGGAAAGGGTCACTTGGCCTGTGTTTGGAGCTGTTCTGAGCAGCAATTATCTGCATTTTTCGCCCTGTGCATTGTTCTGCATTACTGTGTGGATAATGGGTCACAACCAGAATTTTCTTTAAAAGAAAGAAATGGAACAGGATGGAAAGTAACCAAGTACTCTTTTTACAAAACTCTTGTTTTGGTGTTATGTATCGGTATGTATGTCTGTGGTAGTTGGGACATGAGATTTATTTCTCCCAGGGAGTGGAGATATAGCTGGAGAAGAAAGTCTAAGGGGCAGTGAGCTGACATCCATCCATTCTACAGCTACATCTTCCTAAGATCCATCCCGCCACCTCCACCAACAACTGGGCAGCCAATGGAATCTGTTCAGGGCCCTAGAACAGGCTTACCTGGAAGGCACAGGAGTCTGGGCAGACTACTTGGAGGAAGTGGGGTTTGCTGTGGCATGAGCAGAATAACAAAGAGAGAGGGTGGCAGGGCATTAGGAAAAGTACAGGCACTTGTCCTTGGAAGGAGTGGGGCAAGCAAGGGTTGGTAGAAGCAAGAGAGAGCAATGTAGACACTGCTTTCTTGGGGAGGCAAAACAAGGACCAAGGCCAGAGAAGTGAGAGAAGAAAAGCCCATTTGATTTCAAAGACCCATTTTCAAAGGTACCTCTGGGAGTATTGATAGTGGAGCAGCGAGTGGGGTATGAGACCCAGTATCCTTGTATCTCATTGATCCACTAAATGCAACATAATAGTATCTACTCTTCTTTTGTCCATTTAAATTTAACTTTTAATTAAAATAAAAAATCTAAATCTGGCCAGTGTTGCTAAGTGGTTAGAGTGTCAGTCTGTTCATAGGTTCAATTCCTGGTCAAGGGCATGTACCTAGGATACAGGTTCAATTCCTGGCACAAGGCAACCAATGTGTCTCTCCCACATTGATGTTTCTCTCTCTCTCTCTCTCTCTCTCTCCTCTCTCTCTCTCTCTCCTTCCCTCTCCCTCTCCCTCATCCTCATCCTCACCCTCTCTCTAAATCCCTTCCACTGTCTTTTAAAAAGCAATGAAAATCCTGCATTCACTGTATTCCATCCCTGGGGAACTACTTTCAAGGCAGAAGTAAATGGAGTTCAGCAGGATGAGACTTTTCATCTAAAACTAATCTCATAGATATGAGATGATAGAAATAGCAGTGGGAAAATATTAGGGGCAAAAATAGAATGTTGGGGCTAGGTACAGTTATAAGAAATACTAATCATGCTCTATTAACCATGATTGGCTTGCTCTGATTAAAGAATGGACATTATAATAATAATAATGCAATGGAAAAATACCCTCAGGTGAGGATTAACAAAAAAATAAAGTAAAAATTAAAAATCTAGTTCCTCAATTATACTACCCACATTTCAAATACTCAATAGCCACTTGTGGCTAGTGGCTATGGTATTGTATCATACAGAAAAACATTTCCAGCAATGCAGAAAGGTTTACTGGACAGGAATGTTCTAGAGTGAGCAAATAATCCATTCCAGGTTCACCTTCCCTCTGGAAGGCAACACCTTCCATTAGTCCTATTATATCTCTAGTTCTAAGTGCAAATGTTTCTGGAAGAGATAGTGAAATTCTTACCAAAAAGTAACTGGTTGATCTCAAGGGCCTGAAGAGAGTCATAGTCTAAGAAGCCATCCACCAGATGCTGAGTATGTGTGACAGCTTGGGGGGTAAAGGGATGTCAGAAAATAGGACGCTGCCCCTAACTGAATGCCCCACCTGAGGATACTGATGGATAAGGATTAAGCTCCTCCATCAGAAGATGTGGAAAACTTTGGACCTATGAGGAAAGGAAGTGACCCACAGTCAATATTCATCTTCAAGTGAGAAGACAGTTCATTTCCCCACGGTCCTCAGCAAGGGGGTTATTACATGAGAAAGAAGCACTTTTCTATTTCTAGAGAAAGCATAAGAAATGAAGGTTCACGAGTGGATGCTTGTGAACTTGGCCCTCTTCTGTCCTCTATATTCACTCAATGACCAGGCCCATGGCTTTATCTATCTCCTTCATACTAGTGATTCCTTGAAAAACACCACAGGCCCAGGCCTAGAGATTCAAATACTGATGTCCACCAGGAGCCTCCATTCAAAAATCCCAAAGGGAATTATAAGCATCTCTGGCCCACTGCTCTTCTCCTTCCTGTATTCCCCATTCTGGCATCCTCTCGCTGCTCGCTCTATGGTTCAGGTCAGTACCTTGTGAGTCACCCCAGACTCTTCCCCACTTACTTGCTCCACCACTCAAAGCCACCATATATTGGCTACCTCGCCACTCTGACTTGAATCAACCCTGCTCCATCCCCTCTAGCCTTCAATACCACAGGAGCCACCCACTGGCTGTCCTGCTTCCATTCACAGCCACCTCCAGCCCAGTGGCTCTTAACTATTAATAAGCAACATAATGACCTGGAGAGGAGTTTAAAATCTAGATTCTGACTCAGTACATCTGGCCCGGTTGAGCTTGTGTATTTTGCGAAAGTGCCCCAGGTGATTCTGATGCATACCCTTCATTAAGAACCTGCCGCCTCCTCCTCTGATTAATAACAACAAAAACAACAATTAAAAATTTTTGTACACTTACTTGTACTGTCTCATGTAATCTTCATGACAACCCTGTGAGGTAGGAGCTATCATCTATCTACACCCATTTTACAGTTGTTAAAACTGAGGCACAAAAGTCCCATGGCTGGTAAAGGGGGAGGAATGGAACATGACCCACTACTCCTAACCATTTTGCTCCCCACACCACTGTACAAACTTAACATTTGGCTCACTCTTTAACACCCTTTAAAGATAATTCTAGAAAAATATGGCATCCTGGGGGCATACTCACCTCTCCACCCAACCTCCCGCCAACAACTTCTTAACTGGAAAAGAAATACCTTGATCAGGGTGGTCATTATATAGTATACACATATGGAAAAATTCACTTGGGATCTGTGAGTTTATTATATGTTTACTACTACTCAATAAAAACGATCCTGAAAACATCACTTGAATAAGAAAAAATGTAACAAATGTGAAATAGGGAAAACATGCACGCACAAAAGCAACCAGGAAAAAGCTATCATGATGCTGGCAATTATGAAGAATTCTTTCTGGAATAACACATTTAAGAACAGATTAGGAAAAGATCCCCAGATCTAACCCATAGGAAATCCTCAGAGGAGAACAGGCTTAGAGAAAACACTGGCCAGAGGCAGGGACCTTGCAAGATGGACAGGAAAATCCAGTAAAGCCTGGCTTCGTTACAGGGGAGCTATGGCTGAATGTGGTGGCCATAGCAGTATGAACACAGGGACTCTGGGGTCCACAGGACTATCTGGGCCATAATCTGGGGGCTGCCCCAAGTGGAAGTCAATGGCAGTGAGAGGTTTCTTCCTAAACTGTCTGTACAAGAGGAAAATCCATCCCCACCAAATACAGCTTCTGGAATGTTTGTACTTATGATTTTAAAAAAACCAAGTGGGGTCAACTGTTTCCAGCTCCCAGTGTGCAGTCCAAAGGAGCAGGACTTGGCATAATGATTCTGAAGTGTATCCTAAAAGAGAGCAAAGAAAATACTGAGAGAGAGAGAGAGAGAGAGAGAGAGAGAGAGAGAGAGAGAGAGAAGAAATATATACCTTACCCAAGCACCTACTGAGATATACTTAAAGAAAATGTGATAAAAACAGATGGAACAAACAATTCACTAGAACAGACCACAAATACCAAAAGCAGACCCAGATATACATGGAAGCAAATTGTAAGATACAGGTAGTATTTCAGATCAGCAGGGCAAACAAAGATAGATATTTTAATCATAGATGACTTCAGAAAAAATAAGTTAAGTCCTTAACTGTCACAATTTACCCAAACACCACAAATTCTGTCTAGATTAGAAGTTAAATGTAAAACAACAAAAACAAAACATTCAAGTACTATGGGAAAATTTATGTGCATATGTAATTCTGTAGCAGAAAAAGCCTTTCTGACCTGACACAAGACAAAAATCAGGCCAGACTGACAGGATCCAAATACCAAGTTCTCTCCAGCAGGAGCCTCCATCAACAATCCCCAAAAGGAATTATAATGATCTCTGCCCCCTGCCCCACTTCCTATATTCCTGATTCTGGCTCACCCTCCACCTGCTCACTCTGTCGTCTAGGTCAGCATCCTGCGAGTCACCCCAGACTCCGCCTCCTTCTTCACTTCCCCACCCAATTCACATCTTGATCACCTCCTCACTCTGGCTGGAATCTGCCCAGCTGGATCCTTTCCAGCCTGGCCCTGGCCACAAGTCTTGTCCTGCCACCCCTGTGCCAGCACAGGGGCCCCCTGGGCCTCCCTGCTTCCAGTCACAGCCACCTCCAGCTTAGTGGTTTGGACAGCCTGTTCAGAGTACCTTGACTACACGGACATCTTATATTTATGAATGCTTAAATAGTAAACAAAAACTAAATGGCAAACGACAATCCAGGACAAAGTATTTGTAATATAAGAAATACAGCCCTACTCGGTTTGGCTCAATGGATAGAGCCTGCAGACCAAAGGGTCCCAGGTTCAATTCTGAAAAAGGCATGTACCTTGGTTGCAGGCTCCTCCCCAGCATAGACCCTGGTTGGGGCTCATACAGGAGGCAACCAATCAATGTGTTTTTCTCACATCAATGTTTCTCTCTGGTCTTTCCCTCTCTTGTCTACTATTCTCCCCTCCTCCCCCCACCCCCACCCCCCCAAAAAAAAACATTGGAAAAATATCGTCAGGTGAGAATTAACATCAATTAATCAATCAATCACAGAAAGTAAAAAATAGACAGCCCTGGCCAGTTTTCTCAGTGGTTAGAGTGTCAGCCCTCGGACTGAAGGATCATGGGTTTGACTCCAGGTCAGGGGCACATACCTTGGTTGCAGATTCAAGCCCAGCCCTGGTCGTATCACTTGAGGGAGGCAACTAGTCGATGTGTCTCTTTCATATTGATGTTTCTCTCTCTGTCTCTCTCTTTCTCCCTTTCTCCCTCCCTTACGCTCTCCCCCTTTCTAAAGATCAATGGAAAAAATACTCTTGGATGAGGATTAAAAAAAAAAAAGACAAAGAGTCTATACCCTGAATATATATCAAGTATTCTTATAATCAATAAGACAAAAAGAATAACCACACTAAATAATTATAAAATACTGCACAAATGAAATAAAAAAGAAAGGAATATACTTTATTTATTTATTTTTAATGATTTCAGAGAGGAAAGGAGAGAGAGATAGAAACATCAATAGTAAGAGAGAATCAACGGTTGGCTGCCTCTTGCATGCCCCACTCTGGGGATCGAGCCTGAGACCTGGGCATGGGCCCTGACCAGGAATCAAACTGTAACCTCCTGGTTTATAGGTCGACACTCAACCACTGAGCCATGCCGGCCGGGCAGGAATATACTTTCTGATAGAAAAAGAGATAAAGCATATAATCAAACAATTTGTCAAAAAAGAATCACCAATGACTAATTAGCCTGTATAAAAAAAGTCTATCTATGTATATAAAAGGCTAAGTGACCGACCATCTGGTACATATGACACACACTGGCAATCTAAAACTAAACGTTGACTTGCACATGTACGATACATATAAAGCTCTCATTGGCACCAATTTCATGTGTGTGTTTCGATCTGTCATTGTCAATCATGAATTTGGTTGTTTTTGTTGACATTTTGAAGCTGAAAATGTCGGCATTGACAGAATATGTCTGAAGATCAACTATTGGCACAACTGTCCCCGTCTGACACTGGCCTTCCATTTAAATTAATCTGAAAGCAGTTTCCCATGATGCCAGCTTTTGCAATGACTCTTAATAAATCACAAGGACAAACTCTAGACAGAGTAGGAATATTCCTACCTGAACCCACTTTCAGACATGGTCAGTTATATATTGCTTTTCTCTTGAGTTTGAAGAGCATGTGACATTAAAGTTAAAGTTGTAAATATTTCATCACAAGGCAAATTAGCCAAGCACTCTGAAAGCTTTTTTACTCTTAATGTGGTATACAGGGAAATATTAGAATAAGTTTAATCAATTTATTAGTCATTGTTTTTATCAATGTTGTTTTTAAATCATGTTTTTGTTTTTGTAATACCATGTTATTTATTTAATAATCAATTTACATATTATTTTCATATATATTTTACTAATTTTCTTTCATTTCTGACACTTCTATTATAGAGAAAGGGGGAATAGTGATATTAAAATATTTCTTCTACTTAATTTCTTTTCAATGTGCACAAATCCATGCACCAGGCCACTCATGTAATAATAAAAAAATAAAAACAAAATGAAACAGCACAATAAAATACTATTTTTGCTTATCAAATTTGCAATTTAAGCCCTGACTGGTTTTGCTCAGTGGATAGAGCGTCAGCCTACGGACTCAAGGGTCCCAGGTTCAATTCCTGTCAAGGGCATGTACCTTGGTTGTGGCCATATCCCCAGTGGGTGGTATGCAGGAGGCAGCTGATATTTCTCTCTCATTGATGTTTCTAACTCTCTATTCCACTCCCTTCCTCTCTGTAAAAAATCAATAAAATACATGTTTTTTTTTTAATTTGCAATTAAAAAAAATAATACCTAGAGTTGGGAAGGATATAGTAAAAGAGATACTCTCATAGGACAGGTGGTAAGAGCCTAAGTTGATATATCCTTTCTGGAAGGCAAATGGTGAATACATACCAAAGTAGTTCAAAGTGTATATATGTTTAAGCTAGTAATCTTACTCAAAGACTATGTCCTAGGGATAAAAACATAGACGTGAGGAAAAAAGAATGTGCACAGAGTATGATATAGCATTATATAGGCCACAACTGTTAGTAACTACAGAGGCAATAACAAGGGATTATAGTAAATACACAATAAAATACAAAAGATCCTAAGAAATTTATTTATTGCTAAATATAAAAATGTAAGTCACATGAATCCACTTATGTAACAAAATATGTATATGCGTATATATTCATATGTATGCATGAGGAAAAATATCTTCAAGGAGATAACCAAAATAGTAACAATATGTATTAGACAAGAGTTAGTATGATTTTAATTTTTCTTTGTGTTTCCTACTTCTTTTACAACATGGAGGTGTGATGTAGAACCCCACCACCACCATCCATCCACCAGTGGAGAATCCCTGTCCAGAACTCCGATTTGCTCTGAGCATCCAAATCCTCTTTATGTGACATATATGGTATGTCATGTGCTGCTCTTTAATTTTTTAAACTTAACCTTATCTCCTCAATTCTCTAGACTGTGGGTATGGCCTGTATCTTACATTTCTTTTGTGTTCCTCTTAGTGTCTAGTACATAGTAAGGTCTCAGCAAATGGCCCAAGAAAGAATGTGCCACTTCTGTGCCCATACTTGTGGGCTGCCAGAACATGGGTTGGTTGGCTCCACAGGTGTGGCATCCAAGCCCAGTTCCAGGTCAGGTTTGAGACTGTGTTTGTGGGCCACCTGTCAATCTGCTCCTGTGCTAATTACTGCTGAGTGATGGACTGTTTAAAGCATAGGTTATTGCACCCACAACCAGAGGCAAAGCCAATCCTATGGCATCCTATAATTAATGAGCCAGTAAGTATTTCTCTGGGGTGAAGTTGGCTTTGATCCAACAGATCCCTTCCCACTTCTTTTACCACCCTCATCCCATTTACAACTTCCCATCTTGGCTGTTGGAGACCTCCTTTGGAGATGCACTCCCCTCATCCAAACTGTGGGCAGACAACCTGTGTCTCTGGTCCCAAGCTTGACTCACCAGCTCCTCCTTGTCCTCCTGGATGATAAAGTTTGCTTTCATGTCTAAGCAAAACTACTCAAAAGCATCTCAGTTTGAAGGCCCCGAAACTGAAAGGGCTCTGAGAAACCACTGTAGGAGTGACAGAATTTTTCATGCAAATTCAACTAGTAAATTGGCATGGTTGTCCATAATCTCTGCAATCAGTCTTTACTTCAATTAAGCCTTTTGAGAAAAAATACAAAAGGTATCAGAAATGGGAGTCCAGAATCAGGGCAAGAAAACCAACCAACTACTTTTTTCTCTCTCCTTGTATAGACATGAACAATCCGTGTTGCTTCCAAGGTTCTAGAATAAGCAGAGAGAGGAGAGAAGTCCTGGGGCATTCACCATGAGCACATGTGATAGGCTATATGGAAGCCAAGCCTAGAGTGCCACCACAGGAACCTGAGACTAGGTACTTTAGAGCTCCAAGCCTCAGCTTCCCCCTCTGTAAGTGGGATGATAATAGTGGAACCTGTCTTAAAGACTCGTGAGGGTTACATGAGTTAAAGGATGTAAAACACTCCAAACAGTGGCAAACTCTAGGTGATCAAGACATAAGTGTTTGCCACTGTTAAGAAAAACAGAGGGAATCACAGTGACAGCCACTTGCTGGACAGTCTGTCCACTGTGGCCCAGGGTTTCTCAATCTCAGCACTATTGACATTTTGGGCTGGGTAACTCTGTTGTGAACAGCTGTCCTGTACAATATAGGATGCTTAGCAGTATCCCTGGCCTCTCTTTACCCACTTGATGCCAGTAGCAAATTCCTTAAACCCCCATGAAGTGTGACAACCAAAAATATCTCCAAGCACTGCTAAATATCCCTAGCTGGTGTGGGAGAAGAGCGACAAAATTGCCTCCATTTCAGAACCACTAATAGAGTCCTATGGAGAAGCCATTTCACACACACACTCTGACTGCCCACCTCCAGGTCTGGTGTGGATCTAGGCCTGGAGGCCCCACACTGGAGCTGCAGATATGGAAGTAAAGAGCAGTCAATTCTGTTTCTCCAGGTGGCTGTCATTTTCTCTTCTTGCAGATGGAACAGAAAACTGAGGCTGAGGCAGCCTTCTAGTTGGGAGTGACAGAAGAGAAAAGAAGGCTAGAGCTAAATTCCCCAGGAGCCTGTGGCTGTGGCTTTAGTTAGAGGACATGACTTCTAGGAGCCCACTCCAGCCCAGAGAGGAGAAGGCCAGACTGAATTCAGAGATGAAGCCCTGGCCATGGCAGAGAACAGACCCTTACTAGTGAGGCCTCTGGACACAGGAGCAGCAGCCCCTCTCTTCTCAGGAAACAAGTGGGCTCTACACTCGATTCTAAAAAGATGCATATTGTTCTTCTCATGAAAGAATCTTCTGATCATTTCACATTAAAATTTAACACATACAAAATAAAATTAAAATAAAATAAAATTTAATACACATTTATTTTGACCTAGCAAGTACAGTGCTACAAATGTATTCTATCCATATAGATACAGTGGTACCTCGAGATACGAGTTTAATTTGTTCCGTAATCTTGAGGCGTGGGAAACTATGAGACGCTCGAGTCGCAGTAAACTGGTGGGAAACTATGAGACGCTCGAGTCGCAGTAAACTGGTGGGTTGTGTGCAGCCGGCCAATCCATGCAATTACTCCTATCTCAAATGTTGCTCGTATTTCAAAACAAAAATCACTCGCTCGACGGCTCATATCTCAAAAATCTCGTATGTTAGGGCACTCATATCTCGAGGTACCGCTGTACATTAGCACAGGTGCACCGGGTGGTATACTAGAGTGCAGGGTTGGGACCTGACTGATGTTTCAAATCCCAGATCTACCACCTTTCAGATATGTGGTTGTGAGAGTTACTGACCTCTTTCTGACTTAATTCCTTTATTTATGAAGCAGAGGCAATAATAGGGTCTATCTCATTGTGCTGTTATATGGGTTATGTGACTGACCATATGCAAAGAAAGATGTCTGTGGTCAATAAATGCTAGCTATTATTATGTTCATTGTGCCCTTAATTGATAATAGCTAAAAATCTGGAAACTTATGCCAATCACCTAGTTAAATACATGTGACACATCTATTCTATGGAATACTGAGCATCACAGAAAGAAATGAAGTAGGACTATATTTACTTTAAATAATGCAATTTATTTAATAATAAGGTCAAATTGTTAAAGAAGCAAATAAGTTGCAGTTAAGTATATATAGCTGGAGAATATTTGTATATAAAAAGAGCTATATAGAACCGATACATATCTTTATTTGCATAAAAAAATTTCTAGAACTCTCAAGAAGCTATTAGCATCTAGAAAGTAGGAATAGACTGAGAACTTTTGCCTTCTACTTTAGTACTATTAGAATTTCCTACTATGTGCATGTGTTTTTAATAAATCTGTATCTACAGCTGTGGGAAATTTTCTTAAATACATCATAAATTGAAAAAATATATATATCGTGAATTGTTTTTCAAAAGAGGCAAGCATGAACAATACAGGACACAGTTCACAGATTTAGGTATGGAAGAAACTAAATGTTAGTTTCTATAAGTCAACTCAATGTTTATGTTAAGCTTCCATCCTGCCAAGAGGAAACTTAATTCCAGGTGTGTACAAGTCTTCCAGAACACTGAGAAGTGCCAGGCACGGGACAGAGAAAGTGGCTTTGAAGTTGGCTGAAGCCAGGTCTAGTAGCCTCTGCTGCTTTGTGCCATGTGTGGGCAGCCAGGAACCTTGGACCAGATCACCTATCTCTCCACAGCTTGCCCAACCACGTGGCCACCATTCCCTGGGATCTTACTTCTGCCTGCTCAGGTAAGCTAATAAAAGTCAGGGTAGAGACCACAGATGTTTCTCCCCTGTCTTTCCTGCCTCCAGACAGTCTGGTTAAGGGCTTCAAAGGGTTGGAGGTCTTTCCACTCCAGGTGAACTCCTTCTTCTATCTTGTTTCTAGTCAAGACATCCAGTCTGTGCAAGAGAATCCTTTTTCTTTGATGAGCTATTCCTTGAATCCCGAAGTTTCCCTTAACTCTTTGGGCCCCTGAGTGTGGCTCTTCCACAAAATACCACGTGCAGGCGCACACGTACAGTGCGATTGAAACTTCGGGGCCCATGCACAGAAGTTGGTTTTCGGCTCTCAAAAGAAATTTCAATCATTGTACTGTTGATATTTGGCTCTGTTGACTAATGAGTTTGCCGGCCACTGCCTTAAGTGAATAAGCTTTGGGAACACAAAGCCAGAGACACCTGAAAGTGGATTCCATTTTCTAATCTGGGGAGCTATCTCAGGAGGAAATGAGTTCCATAATCCTGAGAGAGGAAAAGGGGGAAATCTAGGGAGAGAGTGGAAATTAATTTCTCAAATATTATGCCCACCACACATGTGTGTAAATACAGAGCAAAATCTGGACATTTCTATCAAATATTTAACAGTGCCTACCAGCAGGGTAAGCTTTAGGATAGGGGGAGGGATGCAAGGGGATTTTTAACTGTTTGGATTATTAAATGATGAAGCTATAATCAATATTGTTTATATAATCCACTTTTAAAAATAAATACCCATATATCTTTTGCCTCCAGGTTAGAGATGAAGGCTGATGCAGTTCACACCTATCTGGCCCTCTCGAGGGCAGAACCTTGGGAAGTATATTTACATGAGGGGCTGTTAGGAAAGAACACTTTCTAAGAGAAGGAGACTGGTACCATGAACTAACCCAGAGACAAAGCTTTGCTCAGTAGAAAGGAGATAATTCTGAGTTAGAGTGATATTTATGATTTAGACATATCTGTGGGACATAACCTATAGCTGTATAAGGCAATGAGGATACAATCAGCTCCATAGCCTTACAGTGGAATGGCTAACCTCATGCCAACAGGAGTATCAGTGGTTCCCAGTAGGTGTAGGGTGCCTGATGAGTGTGGCAATGTCCAGCAGAACTGATAGTTCCATGGGGTGTGGCAGGGTCAAAGGGAGGTTACAGAGCAGGAAAGGGAAAAAGATATCTGGGGGTTTGGAGGTGGTAACTGTCTAGTCTTATCCACCAGCACATGGGAGACACACACTCTGAGGGTGCCCAAAATGCTTGTGCGATGAGGGTGTAGGAACTAGGCAGGACTTGCACTGGCAAGAAGAAGCCAAAATCAGAGGCATATGTGAATTAGCTCTAATGATGTGAGAGTGCACAGGAGTCCAAGTGTATGCACAGGTAGGGAGTACAGGACAGGGAGCCACAAAGTCTACATGGGAGGGTCAGGGAAGGTCTCCTGAGTCAGCTGCCTGGTGATCCAGTGGGTGGGAAGGGTGGAGGAGATGAGGAACCACGTATACAAAGGCCTGGAGCTGTGACGGAGTGAATGGGGTTTGGGGGAACTGAAAGCAGCTCAGGCTGAATACAAGGGAATAGTAGATGAGGCCACAATGGTAGTATTCCATGGTATGGACCTGAACTTCATCCTACAGGCAGTGGTGAAGCCCAAAGAGAGCTTTAAGCAGGGAAATGAGATAATCAACTTACCAGAAAGCTTTTCACATACTCCCACCACTTCTACCTAACTCCTACTCAATAAGCAGTTTCAGAGTGTTGCTTCCTCCAGGAAGTGTTCCCTGACCACCCCTCAGTCTCAGCTACTCTTAGCTAGGCTTTCTAAGGGTTCTCAAGCACTCCTATCCCACTGTCTTGATTACCTGTGGCCTGTACTTTTCCTCTCCCTTTGTATACTATGAGTGCTGGAGGCCAGGGACTAGTTATTTGTTCTATGATATATCCCAGCACCTTGCACAGTGTCTGACATGATAAGTTCTCAATATGTATTTTTTAATGTATTTTTATTTATTTCAGAGAAGGAGAGAGAGGTAGAAATACCAATGATGAGAGAGAATCATTGAACAGCTGCCTCCCACATGCCCCACAACCCAGGCATGTGTCTGACCAAGAATCGAACCATGATCTCCTGGTTCATAGGTCGATGTTCAACCACTGAACCATGCCTGCTGGGCCGATATGTGTATTTCCTCGTAGGGGGAAAACAACTGTGAGAAGATAACCCTTGTAGTTTCTAGTCTGAGCTATAGAGTATAGGTTGGAAAGGAGAAAGGGAACCAAGGAAGAGCCTCTTGTAATAGTTTGGGTAAGAAATGATGAGGGCCTGATTTGAGGTAGTGGTGATGGAGCTGGAATGCAGGGAGAGATTGGGAAAATATTTAGGAGGCAAAAATGATAGGCCTGGGTGGTTAGATAAGTGAAGGAACAGAGGGCTCCTGGGCTTTTGGCATAAGCAGTTGGGAAGATGATGGATTAACCACAACTGGCTGGTCTGGAGGAGGAGGCAATGTGTGGGGGAAGATGATTAAATCAGTTTAGATATACAGGTAGGACACACAAGTGGAGAAGTCTGAAGGGCAGGTGGAATCATAGAATTGGATCAGATATCTGAAGATTTGGGAGCTGTCATTCTGTAGGGGATGGCTAAAGATCAAGGAAGGGATAAGATCACCAAGGAAGTAAAGAAAGAGGTGAGCCGAAACTAGTTTGGCTCAGTGGAGAGAGCGTTGGCCTTCGGACTGAAGGGTCCCAGGTTCGATTCCGGTCAAGGGCATGTATCCTGGTTGCGGGCACATCCCGTATAGGGGGCGTGCAGGAGACGGCTGATCAATGTCTCTCTCTCATCGATGTTTCTAACTCTCTAACCCTCTCCCTTCCTCTCTGTAAAAAATCAATAAAAAATATATTTTAAAAAAAAAGAAAGAGATGAAAACAACAAGGAGGACACCACCTTTAGGAGGTGAGCTGAGAGGAGCTACGAAGGGAAAGGAGACATAAGAGAGAGAGGGGAAAAAGCGATTACTACAGCTGTTAGGGAAGAAGTAGCTTCAAGTAGTAGCAAACATGGTTCTATAGTGTAGACAAACTAAGAGCCCATCCAGGCTCTCCTTAAACTTGAGGAAACTAAGGCCCAGGGAGTTAACTGAAGTTTTCAAGGCCCATGGTCACAGTGATCAGTGTGATTTATGATTGCTGGACTCCTGGGAGTTCCCAAGACCTTTCCAGGGTGTTCAAGAGATGAAGAACATTTTTATAATAACACCAAGATTTTTTTTTTTTTTGCAGTCTTCACTGTGTTGACATTTGCACTGATAATGCAAAAGCAACAGTGAGTAAAACTGTTGGGGCCTTAACACAAATCAATGAAGTCATATTATTCACCATCCATGCACTTAAGGCTTAACAAAAAGTCCAGCTTCATATAAGAATATCCATGATGGAGTTATTAATTAAAGTATTACCCTTAAGTATAGATCTTATTAACATCTATACATCAAACACTTCTGCTGCATACTGAAGTAATGGACACATTTACATGACTGACTACTCTGAGAATTGAACTACCTGCTTTTGTTAGAAAATAGATTATTCAGAGTTAGGTATTTGGAAGACATTTTCTTGAAAATGAATGTTTCACATCAAGTAAAACAACTGATAGTAATTTTTGCCAATGATTAAAATTTGAGCTGTCAAGTAAAAACTAGAATTTTAGAAAACTTGTTTCGCCAGCTGACATGGCTCAGTGATTGAACACCAACCTATGAACCAGGAAGTCACGGTTCAATTCCTGGTCAAGGCACATGCCCAGATTGCCAGTAGGGGGCATATAGGAGGCAGCTGATCAGTGATATTCTCTCACCATTGATGTTTCTAATTCTCTTCTTTTCCTTTCCTCTAAGAAGTCAATAAAAATAAAAAATAAATTTATAAAAAATATATACATTAAAAAAAGAGAAAAAAGCATATCCATATCAGGAACTTGACAGCTTCCTAATACCTAAAGATTTTGCTGACTAAATCAGTGGTGATATTAATAAATCTGAGATGAAAACATAGTAACAACGAATGGAAAGAACTTAATAAACAGAAAAAAGAAATCCACACTCAGGGCCAAAACAAAAAGAAATCTGGTATTGTGGAATGAAATATGTCCACTTTGAAAGATCTGCGTTTAACTCACTGAGTCATTGTTTTCCAAATAACCAATGCATGATGTTATAAAATAAGACATGAATAAAAGACCTACTCATGGTGTAAGACAGATCAAGAGAGTTTAATATAGCTGAGTATGAGGAGTTCATTGATGTGGCTCCAGATTCCACACTGCAAACTAATCTTTCAGAAACTGGCTTTGTCCAATTTTGATCGCTACAATTATCTGAAAAGGTTATTAAAATACTCCTACTTTTTCCAACCACAAATCTGTATGAAGCTGGATTTTGTTCATCTACTCCAACCAAAGAAACATACTGCAATAGACTGAATACAGAAGCCGATATGAGAATCCAGCTATCTTCTCTTAAGCTAGTCATTAAAGAGATTTGTAAAACTGTAAAACAATATGATTCTTCTCTTTTTTATTTTTAGAAAACATATTTTTATAAAAATTACATTAGCCAGAACCAGTTTGGCTCAGTGGATAGAGCGTCGGCCTGCGGACTCTCTCTCTCATTGATGTTTCTGACTCTCTATCCTTCTCCCTTTCTTTCTGTAAAAATTCAATAAAATATATTTTTTAAAAACTACATTAACATGTACATGATTTATTTCTTGTTTATTTTAAAATAATGAGTACTTTTAAAACCTGTTTCTTTTATTTCCATATTTGTAATATCTATAGCTACAGACCACATAAATAAATTTAGCTGAAGAAGAGATAAGACAGCAGGCACAGTGAACTAAAGAGAGAATAACACTCTTTTCTTCCCTTCAAAATAACGTTCCTAATATAAGGGCCAAGGCCCGGGAAGTGGTTCGTTCTACCAGGCAAGGCTGGGTTCATCCATAATCCCCTCTACTGCCACCTGTGGGAGAAGCAAGCCTAGAGGTCCACCATTAAAGATGCATTGTTTTATTTGCAAGTAAGGTTTTTTCTTACATTTATAAGCCACATCAATTTCATTTTTTAGTGCTTTGTCCATCCTTATAGGTATATATTTCATAATAGTTTGTATGACAAAGTGACCCTTTGTAGTAGTTTTCAGTTACAAAACTAGTCTTAAAATAATTAAAAGTTAATGAAATAGAATACAAAAAAACAACAGAAATGGATACACAAAAGCTGGTTCTTCAAAAGAAAAATTGTCTGCTAACAAAAGTAATCATGAAAAAAGACATGAAGTATGAAATAAGCGATACTGGGCATGAAAGAAGGAATAAAAATAAAATACAGTACAGATATAAAAATAAAAGACTATAAGATTTTTACACTAATAATTTTTTGAACTTTTGTACATTTTAAATTGTTTTAGAAAAATATCAAAATTACTAAAACTGACTAGAGAAGACATAATAGTTTTAGTAATACTTAGAATGGTAATAGAGGTAATATTCTGGAGTGTCCTCTTAAAGTGCAAACTGCTCAGGGAAGTAAGTGCTAGTGAGTTCGTTCCTCAGTTGCCTTTTGGGTCTTTGGAGCCTGGGCCTGTCTGGTTGGAAGAAAAGATGATGCTGAGCCAAAACCGGTTTGGCTCAGTGGATAGAGCGTCGGCCTGCGGACTGAAGGGTCCTGGGTTCGATTCTGGTCAAGGCCATGTATCTTGGTTGCAGGCACATCCCCAGTAGGGGTTGTGCAGGAGGCGGCAGATCAATGTTTCTAACTCTCTATCCCTC
Source organism: Lasiurus cinereus (assembly GCA_011751065.1). Lineage (NCBI taxonomy): Eukaryota > Metazoa > Chordata > Mammalia > Chiroptera > Vespertilionidae > Lasiurus > Lasiurus cinereus. Next base: position 27,694,978 of record JAAGEH010000041.1, on the reverse strand, counting down.
TCCCTTCCTCTCTGTAAAAAAATCAATAAAATATATATTTTTTAAAAAGATGATGCTGAGAGTACAGAGAGCCTGGCACTGCCCTCTGTTCAGAAACCTGAGTCAGATTACACCCAGGCTGTGTCAGGCTGCCAAAACAACTACTACTTGCTTCCCTAAGATTTGGCCTCAAACCTGAGGTTCTACCTGACCTGTCAGTCCCCAATGGGAACAGACGCCCCCATCAGTCTGGCTCTGCCCAGCCCCAAGGCTCAACCTACAATCCCCTCTTCCCTTCCCTCTTTTCCTTCCCTCTCTGCCTCACTCCTCCCTCTCTTCTTCCTCCTTTTCTTCCCTCTCCCTGCTTCTTCTTTCCCATCTTCTGTTGAAAGACAAAGAGTAGGTCTAGGTTTGGTTGAAGTCATATCAGGTGCTATACTCTCTCTACTCACATCCCACCCTCTCTGAACTCTCCCTGCCTGGAACTTGAGCCAGAGGGTTTACAATAGGTGGAGTCTTAAGGCCTAACCATTTGGCCTATCTTGGCCCAGTCTCCAAACTCATTTCTGAGTCTGATGACAGAAGGGGTCAGAGGGATCTGGTGGAGTGTGCAGTGAAGGGAGACAGTTGGCTACCTCTGTGCCCTGGTACTGGAATTCATGCAAGAGATCTATCATTTATATCTTGCACTGTCTGTGGTGCAAATGAATGTTCCACATATATAAGCACTAATCTGTCTCAAATGTGTCAATGCAGTTCAATGATTAAAAATTAAACCTATTTATAAATGTGTTATCCTGTCCATACCAGCTTGTGATCATTGGTATTATCTTAAGCAACAGATACTAGAAGCACCATCATTGAAAGATATGTGTGTGTGTGCGTAGGTGAATGTGTGTTGGGAGGTTAAAAAGCTATAATTATTTTTTAACTAGAGGCCCCGGTGCATGAAATTTGTGCACAGGGCATGTCTCTCAACCCAGCCTGCTCCCTCTCCAATCTGGGACCCCTCAAGAGATGTCTGACTGTCCATTTAGGCCCGATCCCACCAGGCAGCTGGACATCCCTCTCACAATAGAGGACTGCTGGTTCCCAACTGCTCGCCTGCTTGACTTCCTGATTGCCCCAATGGCTTCTGCCTGCCAGCCTGATCGCCCCCTAACCACTCATCTGCCAGCCTGATGCTTAACTGCTTGCCTGCCAGCCTGATTGCCCATAACTGCCCTCCCCTGCAGGCCTGGTAACCCCTAACTGCCCTCCCCTGCAGACCTGGTCCTCCCCAACTGCTCTCTGCTGCATGCTTGGCCCCCCCACCCCAAAACGCCTTTCCCTGCAGGCTCAGTCACCCCCAACTTCTCTCCTCTGCTGGTCTGGTCACCCCCAATTGCCCTCCCTTGCAGGCCTGGTCCCTCCCAAATGCCCTCCCCTGTAGGCCTGATCACCCACAAATGCCCTCCCTTGCAGGCCTGGTCCTCCCAAATACCCTCCCCTGCTGGCCATCTTGTGGTGGCCATCTTGTGTCCACATTGGGGCAGGATGTTTGACCACATGAGGGCAGCCATCTTGTGTGCTGCAGTGATGGTCAATCTGCATATTACTCTTTTATTAGATAGGATAGAGGCCTAGTACATGAGTGGAGACCAGCTGGTTTGCCCTGAAGAGTGTCCTGGATCAGGGTGCGGGTTCCCTTGGGGCGTGGAGTGGCCAGGGCAAGGTGCCTGTGGTGGTTTGCAGGCTGGCACGCCCCCCGGCCACCCAAATGGAGGCCCTGGTATCTGGGGTTTATTTATCTTCTACAATTGAAACTTTGTAGCGTGGAGTGGAGCCACACCTCCTGCTCGCTCCATGGTGCCAGCCATTTCTGTTGGGATTTATTTATCTTCTATAATTGAAACTTTGTAGCCTTAAGTGGACGTCAAGACAGTTCATGGCTGCAAAAGCTTGGCTTTCTCCATCACTGAGGCAACTCTTAGCCTCCTGCTCTCCCCAGCTCCATGGCTGCCACCATTTTTGTTGTGATTTATCTATCTTCTATAATTAAAACTTTGTAGTCTTGAGTGGAAGCCTGGGCCTGCTAGGGTGTGTGGAAAGCTTGGCTTCCTCCATTGCTGGGGAAACCCAAGCCGCCCTCCTGTTTGCTCCGTGGCTGCAGCCATCTTGGTTGGGGTTAATTTGCATACTCGTACTGGATTGGCTGGTGGACGTGGCTTGTGGGTATAGCAGAGTGGTGGTTAATTTGCATATTACTATTTTATTAGATAGGATGATAGAATGATCTTCAGGAAAAGGATGGGGATGACCAATGTACTCAACATTGCTGTGGTCAAATTTGTGATGTCTCCTTATGGTCATATTCATTTGGAAGAGGAGGGGTAAGAGTGGGAGATAAGCCCCAAGAGAGCTGAGTTTAGGTAGAAATAGTTTATTTGTGGGACAACCAAGATAGCAGCATAAGGTATACATCTATATATGCTGCTTCTCACAACCACACCAAAACTACAACTAAAAGACAAAACAACTATCCCTCAGAACCATAGGAAAGCTGGTGGAATGGAAATTTTACAACTAGAAAGAAAGAAAAAAGTGCATTGAGACCTGGTAGCACGTGAAGAGGCTCAGAAAGGCAGAGGTACAGAGAGGCGCATGAATTGGGCTGGCATGCACTGTTTTTTTCGATTGGGAGGAAGTTACAAGTTCCCGACTTTCTGAACTCCAGTTTCCAGCGAGATTCTGGAGACACAGACTCATACAGGGAGAAACTGGACTGTTGACCATTGGGTCAGAAAGGGAGGGTGGCTCTCTTGCAGAGGTGCACACAGGAATCATTGTTTATTGTGCTGGGGCACAGGAGCGCGACACGGGGACAAGGGAACACGAAGACGCAGAGAGGGCTTGACTGGTAGTCATCGCTGTTTGCCATGCCCTAGTGATTCCGAGACCTCGCCCCGCCCAATTTACAAACCCATCCAGCTGTGTGCAGAGGCTTTTGCATATGAATGGCCTGCCCTCTAGCAGCTTAACCTAACAAATTGCAACTGGGTCAGACAACTTCAAAACTTCCAAACTCCAAGCAAAGAGGAGGAATCTGCAGATCTCCATGTAGCTCCTGTTGGGTGGCCTCAGACACTGCCTGACTTGCATCTCCTTGGATATCTAGGAATCAGTGTACCTAGAGGTCAGTGTGAGACGACACCAGATTTCAACTCTTCACATACATAAGTGACACGCTCAAGAGGCAGACACGGCGAGCACCAAAGCCCCACTGAAGCAAGTCCTGCCCCAGAGGGGTGTCTCCAGCACAGCAGTTCTTCCATTAATAGACACAGCCAATCCTCACAGTCAATTGGCCTGGAGGTCAATTCCTCCCAGTGAACCAAAAGCAATCAAGGCTAAACTACAACAAGACTGTGTACCCAGCCCACAAAGGGGTGCACCAAGAGTACCCACCTCAGATGATTGGGGAGGTGGAGCTACTGGGCCATAAAGGACAACTAGCATACAAAACCACTCCATCAATACAGGGAAGCAGCCAAAATGCAGAGACAAAGAAACATGTCACGAATGAAAGAAATAAAGGAAAGCAAATGACTGGACATAGAATTCAAAACCACAGTTTTAAGGTTACTCAAGAATCTTCTACAAACTGCTGAGAAACATAGTGAGACCTCTGAGAAACTTAGTGAGACCTTTAAGGATCTTAATGAGAATGCCAAAAAAATGGGAAAGGACCAGTCAGAAATTAAGCATACACTGACTGAAATAAAGAATAATATACAGAAATCCAATAGCAGACTAGAGGACACAAAGAATCAAACCAAAGATCTGAAATATGAGGAAGCAAAACATACCCAACCAGAAAAACAAAAAGAAAAAAGAGTCCAAAAATGTGAAGATAGTGTAAGGAGCCTCTGGGACAACTTCAAGTATACCAACATCAGAATTATGGGGGTGCCAGAAGAAGAGAGAGAGCAAGATACTGAAAACCTATTTGAAGAAATAATGACTGAAAACTTTCCCTACCTGGTGAAAGAAATGGACTTACAAGTCCAAGAAGTACACAGAACTCCAAACAAATGGAATACAAAGAGAACCACACCAAGATAATGAAAATGCCAAGGGCAAAAGACACAGAGAGAATCTTGAAAGCAGCAAGAGAAAAACAGGGAGTACCCATATGACTGTCAACTAATTTCTGAACAGAAACTATGCAGAGGAATCCAATATGGCAGCATAGGTAAACACCTACACTGCTGCCTCACACAACAATTTCTAAACTACAACTAAAAGACAGAACAGACATCATCCAGAACCACAAGAAAGCTGGCAGAGTGGAAATTCTACAACTAGAAGGGAAGAGAAGGGCTCACAGAAACCCAGAGGAGCTGTAAAAAGCTGAGGTACGGAGATGCGCACGTGGAGAGAGTGGGTGATGGCGAATCTGGCTGGCTTTCTCTGAAGGGAGGGAGACGGAGACTCTCAAAGGCATTGAACTCCTTGCCCTACGACATTGAACCCCAGATCCAGCTGAAACTCATTTGGGGAAAGTTTGGACTGTGAAGGGGGAGAGGTGCATGGAGGTTTAGGGGAGTCACAAAAGATCAGAAGCCTGGTAGCGCGCAAGGCGTTCGCTCAGAGGACCGACTGCTGATTGTGCCGCTGCCTTTTGAGAGTGGGCGGGAGACAGACCCTCCCAACTGTGCCACTTCTGACTCCATTGGGCCCCTGTTTCAAGCAAAACCCTGGGGACCAAGACTCTAGTGATCCTGGAGCACAGGGGAGCAGGAAAGGCAGCAGACTAGAGGCACTGTGAGAGAACATGCGGGTACAGGGACCGCTCCAGCCATTACCCAGTCATGTGGAGGGCGGGGCCAACTGGAAGGCAAGGCGGTCCCTTAAGCCCTGAGACTCCACCCTTCCCAAGCTCAACAGAGAGGCTTCTGCAGCTTTTCAAGTCTGGTATCATAAGGCTGAATCCAACACAGAAGTTCTCCCAGCATAGTGAAAATGCCGAGACAAGGGAAGGGATCACAAACAATAGAAATGGAGGAAAACCAACGACTGGATATAAAGTTCAAAACCACGCTTATAAGGTTTTTCAAGAATATGCTAGAAAAGTTGGATAAAGTTAGCGAGACCCAAGAGGAGATGCAAAAGGACCAACTAGAGATGCGAAAGATCCAACTAGAGATGGAAAAGGACCAACTAGAGATGATAAAGGACCAACTAGAAATTAAACATACACTGACTGAAATAAAAAATATTATACAGAGACCTAACAGCAGACTAGAAGAACAGAAGAATCAAGTCAAAAATTTGAAATATAAAGAATCAGAAAACACTCAACTGGAAAAGCAAGAAGAGAAAAGAATCCAAAAACGTGAAGATAATGTAAGGAGCCTCTGGGACAACCTCAAGCATACCAACAACAGAATTATGGGGGTGCCAGAAGAAGAGAGAGAGCAAGATACTGAAAACCTACTTAAAGAAATAATGACTGAAAACTTCCCACATCTGGTGAAAGAAATAGACTTACAAGTCCAGGAAGCACACAGAACCCCATATAAAAGGAATCCAAGGAGGACCACATCAAGACACATCATAATTAAAATACCAAGAGGAAAAGGCAAAGAGAGAATATTAAAAGCAGCAAGAGAAAAACAAATCATTACCTACAAGAGAGCACCCATACGACTGTCAGCTGATTTCTCAACAGAAACGATGCAGGCCAGACGGGAGTGGCAAAAAATATTCAACGTGATGAACAGCAAGAACCTACAACCAAGATTACTCTACCCAGCAAAGCTATCATTCAGAATTGAACGGCAGATAAAGAGCTTCACAGATAAGAAAAAGCTAAAGGAGTTCATCAACTCCAAACCAGTATTATATGAAATGCTGAAAGGTACTCTTTTAGAAGAGGAAGAAGAAAAAGGTAAAAGATAAAAAATTAGGAACAACAAATACATACCTATGAACAAGTGAATCTAAAAATTAAGTGAATTAAAAATTTGATCAACAGAATAAACTGGTGAATATAATAGAATCAGGAGCACAGAAAGGGAGTGGACTGATAAGTCTCAGGGGGAAAGAAGGGAGGGGTGTACAAGGAGTGACTGGACAAAAATCATACACCTATGGACTCATCAATGGGGGGGGAGGTAACGGTAGAGGGAGGGGTGGGAGCCGGGTGGAGGGGAGCTATGGAGGGGAAAAAAGACAAATGTAGTAATCTGAATAATAAAGATTTAATTGAAAAAAGAAGAAACTATGCAGGCCAGAAGGAAGTGGCAGGAAATATTCAAAGTGATGAATAGCAAGAACTTACAACCAAGATTACTCTACCCAGCAGAGCTATCATTCAGAATTGAAGGTCAAATAAAGAGCTTCACAGACAAGAAAAAAACTAAAGGAGTTGTTCATCACCACCAAACCAGGATTATATGAAATGCTGAAGAGTATTCTTTAGGAAGAGGAAGAAAAAAAAAAGGTAAAGATAAAAATTATGAATAACAAAGTGATAACAAATACATACTAATCAACAAGTTTATCTAAAAATCAAGTGAATAAAAAATCCGATGAACAGAATAAACTGGTGAATATAATAGAATCAGGGGCATAGAAAGAGAATGGACTGACAATTCTCAGGGGAAGGGGGTGTGAGTGGTGCGGGAAGAGATTGGACAAAAATCTTACACCTATGGATGAGGACAGTGGTAGGGGGAGGGGAATCAGGTGTAGGGAAGCTATGAAGGGGGGGAGAGAAACATCTTTAATAAACTGAACAATAAATTTTAAAAAAGAAAAAAAAAAAGAAATAGTTTTTTTGTGGACCTCACTGCTAATGACTTTAGTCCTAGATTGACTGTAGCCCTAGCAGCCCCTAAGACAGGTATTTCTGTGGACTCTACCTTGTCCAAAGTCTCAGAAGGGATGGGATGTGGAGGGCAAATACTCACTGTGACCTCCAAGTTCTGGTACCTACCTGGTTTAAGTATCCAGCCTGTCCAGAAAACAGTAAAACTGATGATGCAATGACAATGACCCCATAAAGTCAGAACACCGGAGAAACCAAGATGGTGGCATAGGTGAACACCTAAACTGCTGCCTCACACAACAATTTCAAAACTACAGCTAAAAGACAGAACCACAGGAAAGCTGGATGAGTGGAAATTCTACAACTAGAAGGAAAGAGAGGGGCTCACAGAGACTCAGAGGAGCTCAAAAAGCTGAGGTATGGAGATAGGCGCGTGGAGAAGATGGGCAGCAGAGTGCCTAGATGGCTTCCTCTAGTGGAAGGAAGACAAAAACTCCAGACTACACTGAACCCTAGTTCCAATTGCACTGAACCCGTTCTGGGTGAGATTCATATGGGGGGAGTCTGGTCTGTCGAAAAAAGGGAGGAATGCATGGAAATTTAGGAGAGTTGTGAAAGACAGAGGTCTGGAAATATGCATGCCAAGGTGCACAGAGAGGATTGTGCTGCTGCCTTTCTCTACGGAGAGGAAGACGAAACCTCCTGACTGCGCTGAACTTCACTTCAACTGTACTGAACCCCAGTTTCAGGTGATACCCTGAGGACCCAGACTCATACTGGTCCCCGGAGTGCACGGAAACTCAGGGGAGCCACGAAAGACAGAGGTCTGGAGGTACACGAGTGCGCACAGAGAGGGCTGCAGCGATTACCAAGGAAACTGAGACCCAGGGGCCACGTAGGGCAGGGATGACAGGAAGCCAAGGCTATCTCCTCAGCCCTGAGACTCTACCCCACCCAAGCCTAACACAAAGGCTTTTGCAATTTTGCAAGTCTTGTTTTATAAGGCAGTCTCCAGCATAGAAGTTCTCCCGCATAGACACAGCTGATCTTCACAACCAATTGGCTTGGAGATCAATTCCCCCCAGTGATACCAACAACAATCAAGACTTAACTACAACAAGGCTGTACACACAGTCCACAAAGGAGTGCACCAAGAGAGTCCACCTCAGGTAACTGGGGAGGTGGAGTGACTGGGCCATATAGGACACCTATCACACAAAGCTACTCTACCAACTCAGGGATGTAGCAAAAATGCAGAGACAAAGGAACAGATTACAAACGAAAGAAATGGAGGAAAACAAACTACTGGATATAGAGTTCAAAACCATGGTTATAAAGTTTTTCAAGAATTTCCTAGTAAAGATGAATAAATTTAGCAAGACCCAAGAGGAGATGAAAAAGGACCAACTAGAAATTAAACATACACTGACTGAAATAAAAAATATTATACAGAGACCTAACAGCAGACTACAGGAATGCAAGAATCAAGTCAAAGATTTGAAATACAAAGAAACAGAAAACACACAACAGGAAAAGCAAAAAGCAAAAAGAACCCAAAAATCTGAAGATAGTGTAAGGAGCCTCTGGGACAACATCAAGCATACCAACATCAGAATTATGGGGGTGTCAGAAGAAGAGAGAGAGCAAGATACTGAAAACCTATTTGAAGAAATAATGACTGAAAACTTCCCCCACCTGGTGAAAGAAATAGACTTACAAGTCCAGTAAGCACACAGAACTCCAAACAAAAGGAATCCAAAGAGGACCACACCAAGACACATCATAATTAAAATGCCAAGAGCAAAAGACAAAGAGAGAATATTAAAAGCAGCAAAAGAAAAACAGTTAATTGCCTACAGGAGAGCACCCATACAATTGTCAGCTGATTTCTCAACAGAAACTATGCAGGCCAGACAAGAGTGGCAAGAAATATTCAAAGTGATGAATAGCAAGAACCTACAAGCAAGATTACTCTACCCAGCAAAGCTATCATTCAGAAATGAAGGTCAAATAAAGAGCTTCACAGATAAGAAAAAGCTAAAGGAGTTCATCAGCACCAAACCAGTATTATATGAAATGCTGAAAGGTACTCTTTAAGAAGAGGAAGGAGAAGAAAAAGGTAAAGATAAAAATTATGAACAACAAATACATAACAAGTGAATCTAAAATTCAAGTGAATTAAAAACTTGATTAACAGAATAAACTGGTGAATATAATAGAATCAGGGGCATAGAAAGGGAGTAGACTGACAATTCTCAGGGGGAAAGAGGTGAGGGAGGGTGCAGGGAGAGACTGGGCAAAAATCATACACCTATGGATGAGGACAATGGGGGAGAGGTAAGGGCAGAAGGTGGAGTGGGAGCTGGGTGGAGGGGAGCTATGGAGGGAAAAAAGAGGAACAATTTGTAATAATTTAAATAATAAAGATTTATTAAGTTAAAATTTTTAAAAAGCTAGAATACTACAATTGTGGGAATGTGGCTAAAAACCCAGCATCAGAGAACTAAAAACTTCCAAGATTCAGAAAGAGGTTTGATGTCAGGGCACTTCCCAGTTTAGGCTGATATGATGACCTAAATCCCTAAGGAAGGTTCCTAGATTCCCCCTATCTAGTGAAATGATGCCTAAAATTCCAAAATTAGAACTCTCTTCCTTTCACTGAACTCCCACTAGTTTGGGTATTGCTGGGTGAAGCAGGGTAGAGCTGGGACCAGTATTACTCTGAGCTGCTGTCACTCCTTTTCACCCCAGTACAGATGAAGCCTGAGAATGAAGTGTGACAGAATAGGTATGGTAGTGGATGGAAGTAATAATGAGGAGACAACTTTCTAATATTGCCTGCAACTGATTATATTGACGATCTAGGTCTTTTAGGTCTCTCTCCCTAATCCTTCTCAACCCATTTGGGTTCAATCTTTGGAAACAATGAGCTTCTTTGAAGTACTCACCACGCCCAGCCATCTGAGACCTTACAAAGTTGGGTGCTTTTGCATGGGTTCTATGTAGACTAAGGGCTATAAGTGATTAATTCAAATCTCTCTCTCTCTGGGAGCCTCTATATCTAGGAAGAGGAGGGTGACATAGTTGGAAGCCTGGTGTATTTTGATGTGATCTGTCAGGCTCTTAGAAATCCTCCTTCCAAGCTCTGGCCAGTGTGGCTCAGTTGGTTGGAGTATTGTCCTGTATACCAAAGGGTGGCAGGTTTGATTCACAGTCAGGGCACATGCCCAAGTCTGGTTTGGTGTATACAGCACGTAGCTAATCAATGTTTCTCTCTCACATCTATGTTTTTCTCTTTCTCTCTTTTTCTCCCCTTCCCTCCCCTCTCTCCCTCTCCACTCTATCTCTCTCTCTCTAAAAACCAATAAAATTTTTAAAAATCCTCCTTCCAAAAATATCACTCCTATTCCAGACCCACCTGACACTCAAATTTCACCTTTAGAGGGTCTGTAACATTACTCAATAGGTCTCTTAAAAAAACACAAAGATCATTTATCTCTCAGTGGGGGTGCAGGATTAGTGAGAAATCACACAAAATCAGGAATCAGCATGGAATTCCTAGATGAGGAGCTTAGAGGTAACAAACCAGTGGGCAGAGGGCAGGAGTAAGAAAGTGGGAGGGTTAGAAGTATCTATATTAAAGCTGTGTTTTCATAGTGCATACATACATGGTTTTCAACTATATTGAACTAGAGGCCCAGTTCATGAAATTTGTGCACAGGTTGGGTCCCTAGCAGATGCCAGATACTCTCTTCCTTCCCCTAGTCAAACTCCAGGACAACCAGAGGACAATTTGCATACCACCCTTTTATAATATAGGATATTTGGGGTGGCTTTGTCAAAAAACTGATAAGAGATTTGGGATGCTAAAGACTTGCCCTTTGATTCCACTTCTTCAACAAAAGAAACAAACTGAGCACCAAGACCCTGGAAATCAAGACACAAGGGGAGAGTAGGTCAAATTCAATCCACCCACCCCCGATTTTAATCATTTTGCTTGTCAAAGGCAGATAAATACCTCCAGGCTGAGCTGAGGAATATCCACAAGGATCTTGAGTCCTCAGAATTCTCCTCAGAGTCTCCTCCCTGGAGGATGGGAATGCAGCCCCTTGGGCCAAGAATGCAGGAAAAGGGCAGAGTAAATTGTGGGCTGGATTGTCCAGTCACATGATGCAATTTCACTGCTTTTTGTCATGTAATCTTTTTCCCTCCTCCTCTGGTCTCTCCCTTGCCTCTTTTCCCTTCCCTCTGCTCTGTTTTGATTTGGTTAAAATAGATGCAAACTCTGGTGTTTTCTATTTTTAATACCCAGTGATTACATAATCTATACCGTAATTGCTGACTTGAAAAACTACTGGCAACAGTAGAAAGTTCCCAGAGTTTTAAACAGGAAAAAGATTATTACAGCACAAAGCCTTTGGCAGTTTTACTGACTGGTAAACCGCCTGTAATCGTCACTTGCCAGTGTAAGTCACATGGGCCCTGGGAAACACTCTCCCCACCTCAAGGAAAGCCAGCTGGAGGGGGGGCTGAGCTGCAGCCTCAGCGGGGAGGAAGCTTTGAAGGTAAGGCAGGAGGTGGGGTGGTGCACTGAGAGTTTTCTCTGGACCCAGACTCAGGGTTCATGGAGTGAGCTTCAGGTTACCACCCTGTCCCAGGAGCTACCTTTTACTGCTTTTATTTTTTGTTTTAGAGTAGTTTCTAGCATCCAGGATCTTTCCCTCATCAACTTCCCAAGTCTTCCTATAGTCTCCAATATATTCCTAAACAAGCCTGAATTTGTTTAGGCAAAGGGCACTACTGCAGCTAAATAGATGATTTTATAAAGACAGAGGAGCAAGGAAGACTGCTTGTTTATCACAGAGACCTGACCTACTCCTCTACAGGGCTTTCCACATATTAGGCCAATAGCCACACTATTTAATTCTTCAATAAAATATTCCAATAAAATATAAGAGCTATAGGTTTGATAAGGGTTTCACAACCAAATCAAAATGATCTCATTAAGACAAAATTTTCTGTATGTGTATTGGAGGTGTGGGTGGTTTAGGAGATACAGAGGGAATAGAAACAGCTTTCCCTGACTTTGCCAATTCTGCCACAATCCTATCCCCAATAAATAATCAAGGAGGGTAAGTATATGTGATGATTCATTCAATAAATGTTTGCTGAATGCCACACACTGGACTCTGCAGGGTATAAAACATTGAGCAAAATCACTGCCCTAGTGAAACTGCCAGGACGATGAGGAGACAATCAAAATATTACATAAACATCACTACAAACCATGCTGAAGGATTATGAGGGAAAAACACAGAGCACTAGGGATATGTAGAACAGGTGAGGGGGCCTAATAGGGCCTGAGGGTTATTAGATTACCCTAGCCCCATGATCAGCAAACTGCGGCTCGCAAGCCACATTCGGCTCTTTGGCTCCTTGAGTGTAGCTCTTCCACAAAATGCCATGACCTGGGCAAGTCTATTTTGAAGAAGTGGCATTAGAAAAAGTTTAAGTTTAAAAAATTTGGCTCTCAAAAGAAATTTCAATCATACTGTTGATATTTGGCTCTGTTGACTAATGAGTTTGCCAACCACTGTTCTGGGGTTCCTTTTCCAGCACCCTCTCTTCTCTCACTTCCCCATCCTCTCTCTTGCCTTGCTCCCTGTGGTTAATATTTACTGTTTTCCCCTCTATGTACAGAGGATAATGCTAGGTTCTTTGTATGTACAGTCTCATTTGATTCATATAGCAAATGGACAATTCAGCACTTCAAGACAAAAGGATCTGTTGAAAAAGGCCAGATCACCTTTCCTTTTGTGTCGCTGCTACAGAGAGAGTAAGATGGGTCACCAGCAACTCTACTGGAGCCATCCAAGGAAATTCAGCCAATGTTCTTGTTCTTGCCACCTCTGTTCAAACGGCCACAGTCTGATCCAAAATACGGCCCCAACATGTGCCGCCAGTATTTCCGCCAACTGAAGAACATAGGCTTTATTAAGTTGGACCAAGTGAACTTCCATGAATGGGTCATTCAAGACATCTACCTAATGACAGAATGTTATCTCTTTGTACATAAAAGTTAAAAAAATAAAATAAAAAATTAAAGGCCAGATCACAATTTATAATGAGAACTATATACAATTCAATGTAAGATAAAACTCTACTGGCTGCAGGTTACAAAAATCTAAATCAAAGTTTCAAAAGACAGAAAAGAAAAAACAGGAAAGCTGGGGCCCATGTAAAATGAAATGTCAGCAGATTAGGTTAAGGCATGGTTAGAACCAAGTGCTCAAAAGAGGTCGTTTAGTCTCTCTTTCCATCTCACAGCTCAGCTTTCATGTGTTGGTCTCAGCACTCTGCTTGGGGTGGCAAGAGAGTCACCAGCAGCCTCAGAGTTATGTACATACTTTAGGCTTGGCAATCCAGTTGGAAAAGAAATGAGAATTTACCTGTTAATAGTTCCAACAAAATTCCAGAGTCCTGACTGGTCTGGATTTGAGACCATGGCCATTCCAACTGCTGTTCTCTGACTGGCATGATCATGTGTCCTCCATCAAGAGCCAAGGGATGAACTTGAATCCAGGCTGAGAATGGGGAAGGAGATGATCTCCCAAAGGAAAACTAAGGTACTCAGACCTATAAAGGGAGAATCCATGCTGGACAGTCAAAGCGACTGATCCCCCACTGTCTTCAAACTTTGGAATTACAGTGGATGTTAAGACTATCCAATAGATTCTTCCTCCCTAAGGAATGTGCAAGAGTGCTATACAGTGCAACACTGTCTGGATTTGCCCTAGTCCCACTCCAGCTGCTCGGGAACATTGGCTTCTTGCTTTAGAACACTCACCAGAATCTTAATATTTGCTTAGATACTTGCTCAAAAGTCCTCAAATCCTAAGGCTTTGTGGAAGACTTTTCCCACCGCCCTTCACTCTAAAATGATGTGCCCTACTCAGCACTAGCTAAAAGAAGCTGCAGTTCTTTGGCTCTTTGGCAGGCGTCCACAGGGTCTGAGCAAATTATAGGGAGAGGAGGGAATGACAAGTCCTTTGTTGGAAAGTTTTACTTCCATTCTGGAGTCTGAACTGAAAATGGCTTTCATTGGGCACATACAGGAATGTTAGGATAGTTCATGAAGCACCCAACAAATAGATGTCCATAAGAAGGATCCTGAGAAGGGGAGTGGGGGAAATCACTTAAACATTCTATAAGGTACACAGCACTATAGCAATGATATATCAATTGCAATCCCTGTCCTTGGGCATATTTTAGAAGCTGCCTGGACCGGATATCCAAAATCTACGTGAAGTCCAAATCATTGTTCCACAATTTTTACAAATTCCCAGCAGCTAATGCTCTTAATAATTGCTTTTGGCTCTGAAAAGATTCCAGTTCCTTCTGGACTTGGAATCTCGTTCACATTTCACCTTATAAGGCTGATTTCTTACCTCTGCTCGAGCTGTCCCATACTTTACCAAAAAGGAAAAAAAAATACACATATAAAAACTCACTCAAAACATTGTGTTCATCATATGATACTAAAGTTATGAAGAAACAGAGTGGTTTTATATTCCTTGTTGCTGGGCACCTTCACCTTTCCAGATATTTCTCATATTTAGAAGGGGTCTCTCCTCCCTTTAGGAAATTAAGCTCCCCTTATATTATTCAGAGTAACTTAGCTCTTCCATCCCCTTTCCTCTGAACTCCAATGACCATCAGAGCTGGAGTCAGCCCTGTTATGAACCATCCACTCCAGTTTCCACCCCTGACTAGACTAAGGAACAAAAAGAGGTTTTGAACTTTCCCTCTCTCACTACCACTATTATATAGTGATGGTGCAAATGGAATGATTCTTTCCGCTACAAATATAAGTTACACCACTCCTCTTTAGAACAGACTTAGCTACAGTTAGTTTTGGTTCTAAATAAGTTTCTGCATGCATACCTCAGAGATATTGTAGGTTCAGTTCTAGACCACCACAACAAAATGAGTATCACAATAAAGCAAGACACACAAATTTAGGGGCTTTGTAGTATATATAAAAGTTATGTTTACACTAAACTGTAGTCTAAGTGTGCAATAATATTATGCCAAAAAACAATGTACACAGTTAACAATATTATAATAACTATGTATAGTGTCAGGTGTATAACTGAAGCATTGGGGGGAAATACTTAGTAAAGTGATGATTGCCTAACCACTATGCTGTACACTTAAAACATACAAAATAGTGCAAACTGTAATTGAAAAAAAAAAAAAAAAGAACTAATGGGTCCAGCAATTCCACTTCTGGGTATTTATTCCAAGAAAGCACAAACACTAACTTGAAAAAATATTTGCACCCCTTTGTTTATTGCAGCATTATTTACAACAGCTAAGATATAGAAGCAACCTAAGTATCATCAATATATGAGTGGACAAAGAAAATGTGAATGATATAGATATAGATATAGATATAGATATATGATATATAGGGAAAGAGAGATATTTAGATATGTAACATAATCGATATCTATATCTATCTATAGCTATATATATATATATATATATATATATATATATATATATATGACTAAGTGACCATTTGACCGGTAGCTATAATGTGCACTGACCACCAGGGGGCAGACGCTCAATGCAAGAGCTGCCAAGCTGCGGTAACTTGGAAGCTGCGGTTCTCAGGTGATGCACCCAGAACCAGAGAGGAGGGAGCCCGATTCCAGGGTGCATCAACCGAGAACCACCCTCTCAAATTCCAGGACTCCTCAGGAGATGTTGGAGATCAGGTTTTGGCCTGAATCCCACAGGCCAGGCCAAGGGACCCCACAGATTCCTGCTCCAGGGCCTCTAGTATAATATAATAGATATAATGTAATAGATGTAATATAATAGATATAAAATATTATTCAGCCATAAGATATTATTCAGTCATTGTGACCACACTGAAGGACCATGAGTGCAATATGTTAAACCACATAAGTAGGACAGAAAAAGACAAATGCTGTCCAAACAAACAAAAAGACAAAAGAAAAATACAAAAAAAAAAATGACAAATGCTGTATGACTTCACTTTTATGTGGGGTTTGAAAACAAAACAAAAAACAATCTCTTCAATGCAAAGAACATATTGGTTACCAAAAATAGGGGTAGGGAGTGGGCAAAATGGATAAAAGTGATCAAAAGATACAAAATTCCAGTTATAAAATAAATAAGTCATGGGGATGTGATGTATAGCATGGTGACTATAGTTAATAATACTGTATCGCATATTTAAAAGTTAGTTTGATTGTAAGTCTTAAAAGTTCTCATTACAAGAGAAAATATTTTTGTAACTACATACAGTGACAAATGTTAACTAGGCTTATTGTGGTGATTGTTTTGCAATATATACAAATATTAAATCATTATTTTATATACCTGAAACTAATATATTATAAATCAATTGTGCCTCAATAAAAAAAAAAAAGCAATGTACATACCTTAATTAAAAAAAGACTTTATTACCCAGCCAGTGTGGCTCATTTGATTGAGCATCATCCCATGCATTAGGAAGTCGCTAGTTCAATTCCTAGTAAGAGCACATACTGGGTTGTGGGTTTGATCCCCAGTAGGGGGTGTGCAGGAGGCAGCCAATAAATGTTTCTCTCTAATCAATGTTTCTATCTCTCTCTCCCTCTCCCTTCCTCTCTCTGAAATCAATTTTTAAAAAAAGACTTTATTGCTAAAAATGCTAAATATCATCTGAGCCTTTAGAGAGTCATAATTTTTGTTGCCTCTATGTTGATGAAAATGAAATTATCTGCAAAACACAACAAAAAAAAGTACAATAAAATGAGGTTGCTGTATTACCACTCAATGTAAACTGTCCAGCTCAGAGAAAAGCCTGTGTTACAAGTCAAAACAATTCACATATACCCATACTGGGGTCTACTGACACTGATAATGTGCCGAAGGAAAGCAAGGCTTCTCTCTCAAAGCCTGTCTTTCAAAGACAAAGAGGTTTATGTCCTCCTGTTTCCAGGCTAGAATTCTGAAGCCTCAAACCCCAGTGAAATAGGCAAAACTAAGGTGTTAGCTTCAAGGACTCTTCATCCAGATTGGTGGGGGCTTGAGACAAAGCTTAAAGCACCAGAAAGGCTTCTCCAAAGGAAAGGAAAGGATAAATGCAAGGAGCATGTTTCCTCCCAAGGCCTAGGCCAGCTCTAAGCCTTGCCTTCCAGAGCCACTCTAGTAAAATTACCTTTGGTTTCTAAGGAGGAGGAGCAAGCAGAGGAAGACCCAGTCCCTCCCACTACATCAGAGGCAGGATGCAGAGAGGCTCTGCAGGGCTGTAAACAACAATAAAAAGGGGTAAATCCTAGGAAAGAAGCATTCTAAGCTTTGAATTACTTTGTTCATCACACCAAAAAGTACTAAAGCAGGCACAAGGCCCAGTAGTCTGCCTCAGAAATCCTTTTAGTTCCTGGGGAGGGAGGGTGGGATAGTAAAAGGCCTCTTGAATTCTTCTCAGAAGTTACAAATTATAATACCAGGTTAAACAAATAAAGAGAGTTAAAAGGGTGAGGAGCAAGAATAAATCTTTTATCTTACTAAACAAAAGACATATTGACTTTTCTTTTTTTCTTTTTTTTTTTTAATATATTTTATTGATTTTTTTACAGAGAGGAAGGGAGAGGGATAGAGAGACATCGATCAGCTGCCTCCTGCACGCCCCCTACTGGGGATGTACCCGCAACCAAGGTACACACCCTTGACTCTGAATCGAATCCGGGACCTTTCAGTCCGCAGGCTGACGCTTACCCACTGAGCCAAACCGGTTTCAGCCATATTGACTTTTCATTCATTAATATCATAATTAGAAGAATAGAGTCTTAAATATTTTTAACCTAAATGAACCCTCTAATAAAATTTATAACAGAATGAATACATTGTAAATCAAATAAATAGGAATGTGCTTAAAAAATAAATGGGAACAGTCTATTATATTGCTCTGCACTTGCTTTTTTCAATGATACAGAAACCTACTTCAATGTTTTCATGGCCACATAGTATTTCAGAATCCTCTACTCAGGGATATTTACCAAAACAATGAACATTCTTGTTCAGAGAACTCTGTGCTCTAGGATAAGCATTTCTTTAGATGAAATTCCAATTTGCTCTATCTATTTGTATTGTTTGCTCACTTTTCTATTGCGCGCACCCAGTCTGCACCCTATCCAATCTGGCACATCCCTCTCACAATCCAGGACTGCTGGCTCCCAACCACTTGCCTGCCTGCCTTCCTGATTGCCCCTAACCACTTCTGCCTGCCAGCCTGATCACCCCCTAACCTCTCCCCTACCAGCCTGATCAATGCCTACCTGCTCCCTTGCTGGCCCAGTTGCCCCTAACTGCCCTCCCCTGCTGGCCTGGTCACCCCCAACTGCCCTCCCCTGCTGGCCTGGTCACCACTAACTGCCCTCCCTTACAGGCCTGGTCCACCCTCAGTTGCCCTCCCCTGCTAGCTATCTTGTGGTGGCCATCTTGTGTCCACATGGGGGGAGCCATCTTATGTGTTGGAGTGATGGTCAATTTGCATATTACCTCTTTATGATATAGGATGTCTTTTACATATATTGCAAAATTTTTCTCCTAGCGTGTTGGGATGACTTTAGCCAGATAAAAGTTTCTCATTTTCATGAGGCAAAACCAATCCCAACTTAGAAAATACTGCCATGGGAACAGTGCACCCTGAACTCTGAACCACACAGCCTCTTCTGCTGGGAGTCACACAACCTTGCTTAGGTTCCTGTGGGGAATGGCTGATTAGGCAATCATTTTCTGAGCTGTTCACATCTGGTTTTAAAGCCAGGGCAATAGTGTAAATAGATCAATTTAAGAAGGGCCAACAAGAATTCTGAAGATTTTGTTTGTTTGTTTTCAGCTATTTGGAGGCTCCTTTTTAAATGTTTAGAGTCATGTACTAACAATGTCAAAAGAATCCTGAACCATTGCAAATCCAAAAACATCTTTATAAACAATAGTCTGAGTATTTCCAGACTCTTTCAAACTATGTGGGCTTTAGGGCATTATTTGCTGCCACCATAGATGGAGGAAAAAAATAAATTCCAGACCCCATAGGAATAGAAAAGCTCAAGAATCCACTGAACTCCTAGACTTTTAAGCAAGAAACCTTTACAAAGTTTCCCTCCAGCTTCTCACAGAAGATAGAACTGGCCCAACCTGACACTGAACAATTCAAAAAACCCTAGTGGTCAAGTGAGATTTTGCCTACAAGAGTACTTAGTCCCTGGTTCCTGCAAACTCTGCCAAAGGCCCAGAACTTTGTGAAAGTCTTCCCATTTGGTCAGAACTCCCTTTCCTCCCTCTCCCAACTATTAAAAACTCCATGGTATTTAGGCAGGCAGTGCAGAATGCAGAACTAAAAGATGATTCTGGCCTCCTTCCCCTGGCTAAAACCTGACACTCCTTGAGGAAACTGATTTCTGGGCAATGAAGATTCTGCCATAAAATCATTCATCAGTCAGTACTCAGTGGTACCAAGAGGAGAAACGATCTGTCCCAATGCTGCTGCAAAGCTATTATTCTTAAAATCTTTTGTAAAAAAAATCCTTCTTTTTGCTGAGGTTTGTACCAAATAACTACACTTCTCACTGTTGTCAACTACTGACCTTTTTGGTCATCGGGGGACTTTGGCTTTTGATCAGAGTCTGCATTTCCATTTTAAATCAGATCCATTGCCTGGTCATAATGTTCTACAGTGAGAGGCCAGATTATTATGATCTCTGAATGCATAATAATCTGGCCACTCATTGTATATCCTATATAATAAAAGGCTAATATGCAAATTGTCCCCTCAACCAGGAATTCAACCAGGAGGCAGGCCGGCCAACAACCCATGTCCCCTCTCCCTGGCCAGGCTAGCTGGACCCCACCCATGCACAAATTCATGCACAGGATCTCTAATCTTACCTAATAGATAAACATGTAAATTGACCGTACCTCCGCTACACCTATGGCCAATCAGGAGTGGGTATGCAAATTAACCCAACAAATATGGTGGGTTAATTTGCATGTGCAGACAGAGTGGCTGGGTGGGGTAGGACACCTGCCATGAGCGGGAGGAAGGAAGAAGCTACAGGAGTGGTGCTCTGGCCAGGAGTGGGGACTTGGTGGCTCCCGGGTGGCCATGAGTGAACCCAGGGGAAGGAAGGCCCATTCTTGCACAAATATCATGCAATGGGCCTCTAGACACACACACACACACACACACACACACACACACACACACAACACACTAGAGGTCCAATGCACAAAGATTCGTACAAGCATGTTACTCTTTTATTAGGTAGATATACACTGAGTGGCCAGATTATTATGTATTCAGAGATCATAATAATCTGGCCACTCAGTATATATTTCTACCCCTCCTTGTCTTTATTTCTACAGCTTCTGTTATTCAACAGCATTGACATTTCCAGTTCCTTGAAACCAGCTGCACATTATATTGCTTATCAGTCCTTTCCTGGATTCACTTCTCTCTAGCCAGCTGGATGACAACCACTCTGCTACCAATTCTTACACTCCCTTCATTCCAAGTCTACCATTTGCCCCATAAAACACCACTCCTATTTGACAGAATGTCCTCTGCTTTAACCCCTAACTTGCTGAGTGCTGTTAAAGCAAGCACTATCATGAGGGCTGATTCCTCTAGACCAGTGGTTCTCAACCTTCCTAATGCCAGGACCCTTTAATACAGTTCCTCATGTTGTGGTGACCCCCAACCATAAAATTATTTTCTTTGCTACTTCCTAACAGTAATTTTGCTACTGTTGTGAATCGTCATGTAAATATCTGTGTTTTCTGATGGTCTTAGGCGACCCTTGTGATGGGGTCGATGGACCCCCAAAGGGGTCGCGACCCACAGGTTGAGAACCGCTGCTCTAGACATTCATTGTCTTCAACATTAGTTGGGTATACATACCCTGATTACTACCATTGGCACAACAGTTTTTAAAACCATGACACTATCTCCAATATCCCACCTGCTCCTAGCCGATGACCTCAACTTCTGCCTAGAGAAAAAACACAATGAAGGAAACTCCAACTTTCTGTCTCCCTAAAAATCTTAGCAAATTCCTCTGCTCTATCATTTCCCTCCCCCTATCAAATGAGACTTAAAAGTGTTCAACAGAGTGGCAGCACAAGGTAGAAAAGCAGTAAATAGTGGTAGTGGTAATAGAGTTAACCTCAGTAGTAGCCTAGTCTTTTGTTCAGTTCAACTGTAATCTCTGTACTAGTGCTCAGGGAACAGCTCCGCCAGCGCCTTGATCAATAATTTTTCTTTCAATCTCTAACTTCATCTTCTCTACTAGCTTGTTCTCTACAACAAAGGGATATGCTTCTAGATCCTGTGTCTCCCCTTTACTAACTCTCAATTCACAGAAAAGCTTCTTGAAAAAGTGGCCTTCCTGAGTCCACACCATCCCTCTATCTGTTAGCTGCAGAGGTACCATCTCATAGGAAAGAGTGGATGGGTCTTATTTATCAAAGGTCTGCTCTTTAGAAAATTGCTTTAGAGATTAACAAGGAAGCATAGTGAAAGGAAATACATTGTGTTGCTATTAATTCAGAGTTTTAATAATAAGAATAATTTCTAATAACACGAATGATAATAGATTTTGTTTGTGTCAACATTACCTCTGAATAGGGTAAAAGGAATATTGTTAAAAGTATTCTTTAAAACAAAGAAAACTGGCCTGGCTAGCATAGCTCAGTGACTGAGTGTCGACCCATGAACCAGAGGTCACAGTTCGATTCCTGCCCAAGTTGTGGGCTCAATCCCCAGTAGTTTGCATGCAGGAGGCAGCCAATCAATGATTCTCTTTCATCATTGATGCTTCTCTCTCTTTCTCTCTCTCTCTGTCTCTCTCTCTCCCTCCCCTTCTTCTCTTTCTCTGAAATCAATAAAAGTATTTTTTTAAAAGAAAGCTGTTTAGATACAGCTTCTCTGATTCTCTACACCCAAAAGCTAAAAACAATCTCTTCTCAAGGGGGAGAGGAAGATGGAGGTGAAACAGGGTATAGGGGAGATAAATGGTAACAGGGGGAAAAATAGAGTAAAAAAAATTAAAATCAAAATAATCTCTCCTCTCTCAGAGTTCCCACAGTATGATACTCTGTCATCATAGAACTGCAGTTAATAAATATTTGATAAATGAATTAATGGACTTTGTAAGTATCTATGATAGAGTATATAATTCTAATTACTAATCAATCTAATTGACTAATTAAATCAGGCCCCCTGAAGAGCCTCCACTAACATTTTGCTAACGTAATATTAGTCTTTTTTTATACATTAAAATTAATAAAATTGCATTCAGTCAGTTATATCCTGTAATTTAAAGTTTTATTTATTTACATATGCCTTGCAAAATCTCAAACACTGAAGTATTACTGTGTTCTCTGGGGTTCAGTCTGAAAGGACTAAGATAAGAGTCAGTGAGGCAGCCCTGGATGGTGGCTCCATTGGTTGGAATACTGTCCCATATACCAAAGTATTGTGGGTTCAATTTCCGTCAGGGCACATACCTAGGTTGTAGGCTCAAGCACTGGTCAGGGTGTGTGTGGGAGGTGGACAAATGAATGTTTCTCACATCTGACAGGTATTTGTCTTTCTCTCTCTCTCTCTCTTTCCCTTCCTCTAAAGAATTTACACACACACACACACACACACACACACACACACTTCCATCCATCCTTGAGTGAGGATTAGAAAAAAATCAGTGAGGCAGAATTTACACAATCAAAGGGATATGCTCCTCCAGGAGCTCTGAGGAATGGTCCTCCAGGAGCACTGAGACCTCCTCTCATGCAGTCTGCTTCTTCTGCTTCAACTCCTTTCACATCATTTGAGTGTCAGCTCCTCAACACAGACATGGCTTTGCCCTTGCTGGACCCTTCCAAAGTTTACTCTTTTCTAAAATGTCTGCCTAGAAAGTCTCAAGTTTTTTTCAAATTTGAATAACTGTACATTACTTACAGCATAAAAATAAAACTTTATCTTGAAAAGCAGGTTCAATGCTTTAAAAAACTCAGTGGCAAGTCCTTTTGTGATATGAAGAATGTCCAACTCCCCCTATCACTCCCAATATAACTGCTAGATATCTCTCTGAGACCAGTAATTCTCCTCAAACAGGACAAGGAGACTGGCGTCAGAAGCTTCTTCCAAAGCATTGACAATCTTGCTCCCACAGTCCCTCTGCAGAGCCAGTCCTTAGTCCTTACACAAGTAGAATTATGGGCTTGGAGGACTGGGCTAAAAGAGTGCCAGGGAATGCACGTCAGGAAACACAGGGCAGGGCCAGGTGACAGCCCCAGTCCCTCTAGATTGAGCCAGATCCAGAATCTCCCAGCTTGCTTTACCCTTACAGAGGGTGTAATTTCTAGCAGGGCAAAAAATCGCCAATAGCACACAGACAGGCTGGGTAAGCAAACGCTAGCAATGAGCCCAAAAGGCTCCTGATTCAGAATCCTGGCAGTGAGGAGGAAGGGTCTTGGAGAGGTCTTCCAGAGGACTTGGAAAGTAGCTGCCCTCTCTGGGTAAAATCCAGGTTGCCAATAGGAAACTTCATACCTCTAAAGGCCTCCTCACTAGCTTCTGAGACTTTCTCAGCAGTCTGATCTCATTAGAAGGAAAGATCATGTGACTGGGACTCAACTGACACCAGCTTACTGGTTTGGACAACGTTCCTTCTCTGTGGAGTCACCAGCTCACAGAGCAGAAACTTCCCTTGGTGCCTCCATTTCCTCTCTTCCCACCACAAAATCCAAAGGAAAGACTTGTCCTCAAAACCATCCAGCTAAACTGCAGTGTGAGACTGTGGGAAGACTCACAGCTCAATATGCCTCAGGGAGAAAGAGTCCTTTGGTCTTTCACTCACTCAACCACGGCTTCCAGATTGCACACTCTGCTCCAAGCATTGGGCTGCAAGGATGTCTTGCAGGACTCTCAAGAGGATATTAGTCTAGCAATTGCCTAAGAATCTCTTTAAAGTGGCCCCTGTTAATTTAGAACTTCTGACAGGAAATAACTACTTTTTGTGATTATGCTTTCAGAATAGGTTAGCAAATAATTTAAACCCATAAATATGGTTATCAGCTGGAAAAAATGAAGTGACTTAAGACTGGTTATTTTACTCATTAAAGCAGGTCCTCTTAAGAACTCTACCAGCTGGCACATATACAAGTGATTTACTATGTGGTCCCAAAAGTAAACAAACCTAATGACTTTGTAAAAAAAAATTTTCATGTAATTAATTCAGACAAGCCCTTCCCTCCTAGCTCAAAGTAATATGCTTTTACCGTATTACTTTCAAAAGAATGAAGCCAGAATTCAATAAACCACTAAGCCACCACACTAACTATGCTGTAATCAAACTGGCAACCTTACTTCCAAAATACCTCAAGTTATTTATGGACAGATTCAGACATTTCCCCCCCCCCCCTTGAATTCAAAAGAAATACAACATTTTCTAGTTTAGAGGAATGTCAGGGCCTACAAGAGGCAGGGGCAGGGGCAAGGCAGTGACCATGGTGTCTTCCCCTCTTCTTCCTCCCACAGCTTACTGTGGATCCTCCTAGCTCCAGGCTACAGCTTTTGCTCTATTCTTTCCCTCCTTGGAAAATTCATCTCTAAGAGAAGGAGAGTGAAGAACTGAGACATAGAATTTGAAGCCTGAATACATGAGTTTGAGTTTGAATTCTACTCTCTAATTGTGTCTCAGTGTCCATATAAAGGAAGAAAAATAATTAACACACAACATACAGGTCTGTGTAAGCTGAGTTGGTGTATATAATGACCTTTGTAAATGATAGAGTGCTTTTTAAATTATGCTGTGGCCCTAGCTGGTTTGGCTCAGTGGGTAGAGTGTCAGCCTGCAGAATGAAAGGTCCCAGGTTCGATTCCAATCAAGGGCATGTACCTTGGTTTGGGGCACATCCCCAGTGGGAGGTGTGCAGGAGGCAACTGATGGATGTTTCTCTCTCATCAATGTTTCTAACTCTCTATCCCTCTTCCTTCCTCTCTAAAAAAATCAATAAAATATTTTTTAAAATAAAATAAATCATGCTGTGGCTGTTGTTTTATTATGAGTACTATCCACTCCTACCTCTCCTCAAGCACTCTACTCAGGTTACAATTGAGACCACTGCCACACATTCCTCTCCAGGACCCCTCAAGACTGCTAACAGGAAGGAAAGAACCAAGATATATGATCACCCCTTCCTCAAGCATCTAAAGATGTCAAATCTAAAGAGTCCCCACTCCCTCCTATTGCCTCTAGTTTAGAAATAACTTTTTCTCTAAATAGGAATCTCCAGCCTACAAAACATTTCCATTTGGATATACATCTGGCACTTCAAATTCAACTCCAAGAAACAAATTTGTCTCCCCTTTCTGAATAGTGGTTCTCTCTTCCAGTTACCCCCATTTCTGTCATGACAAATAACTTTCCAACTTCGGAGAGTAGATAGACACCCTGTCTACCCTTATCAGTGACTTGCTACTCTTTCTTCTTTATCTTTCTCCTGACTGAAACTATCAAATCAGTGTTTTCTTCAGAATGATCCTTGTCCTTATCAACCCACTGCCTACTTGTTTATGCCTCATTATTTCAGACCTAGACTGCCACCATCTTATTTATCTAATTGCATTTTTCACTTGATTCATGTTATACATTCACACTATAAATCCTTCCATAAACACTGCTTTTTTCACCACTATTCATTACCTAGTCCACCAATCTGGTTTTAACCTACCCACCACTAACCACAGTCAAGTCAGAATCTATGTCCTACTTTTTTAAATGGCTCTTTTCTGAATCAGAAAAGATAATTTCTGTTAACAATGTGTTGCATGAATTTTTATTTGTTTAATAAATCTTTATTGTTCAGTTTATTACAAATGTTCCTCTTTTCCCCCCTGTAGTTCCCCTCTATCTGATTCCAAACCCCCCACCCCATACCCTTACCCCTCCATCACTGTCCTCATCCATAGGTGTAAGATTTTTGTCCAATCTCTTCCCGAACTCCTCACACTCCTTCCCCGCCAAGAATTGTCAGTCCATTCCCTTTCTATGCCCGATTCTATTATATTCAGCGGTTTATTATGTTCATCAGATTTTTTTATTCACTTGATTTTTAGATTCACTTGTTGATAGGTATTTATCACTTTGTTGTTCATAATTTTTATCTTTACCTTTTTCTTCTTCTTCCTCTTCTTAAAGAATACCCTTCAGCATTTCATATAATCCTGGTTTGGTGGTGATGAACTCCTTTAGCTTTTTCTTGTCTCTGAAGCTCTTTATCTGACCTTCAATTCTGAATGATAGCTTTGCTGGGTAGAGTAATCTTGGTTGTAGATTCTTGCTATTCATCACTTTGAATATTTTTTTCTCTGACTCTCGTCTGGCCTGCATAGTTTCTGTTGAGAGTCAGATGGGTACTCCCTTGTAGGTAAGTAAATGTTTTTCTCTTGCTGCTTTCAAGGTTCTCTCTTTGTTTTTTGCCCTTGGCATTTTAATTAGGATGTGTCTTGGTGTGGTTTCTTTAGATTCCTTTTGTTTTGGATTCTCTGCACTTCCTGAACTTGTAAGTCCATTTCTTTCACCAGGTGGGAAAAGTTTTCAGTCATTATTTCTTCAAATACGTTTTCAGTACCTTGCTCTCTCTCTCCTTCTGGCATCCCCATAATTCTGATGTTGGTACGCTTGAAGTTGTCCCTGAGGATCTTTACACTATCTTCACATTTTTGGACTCTTTTTTCTTTTTGTTTTTCTGGTTGAGTGTTTTTTGCTTTCTCGTATTTCAAATCTTTGGTTTGATTCTTGGAGTCCTCTAGTCTGCTGTTGGAGTTTTGCACATTACTCTTTATTTTAGATGCTTAATTTCTGACTGGTTCTTTTCCATTTTTTTAGCATTCTCATTAAGATCCTTGAAGGTCTCACTAAGTTTCTTGGCGGTTTGTAGAAGATTCTTGAGTAACCTTAAAACTGTGGTTTTGGAGAACAATCCAAGATGGCGGCATAGGTAAACACCTACACTGCTGCCTCACACAACAATTTCTAAACTACAACTAAAAGACAGAACAGACATCATCCAGAACCACAGGAAAGGTGGCTGAGTGGAAATTCTACAACTAGAAGGAAAGAGAGGGGTTCAAAGAGACCCAGAGGAGCTGCAAAAAGCTGAGGTACAGAGATGCGTGCATGGAAAGAGCGGGTGCTGGAGTACCTGGCTGGCTTTCTCTGGGGGAGGGAGACGGAGACTCCCAATGGCATTGAACCCCTTATCCTACAACACTAAACCCCAGGTCCAGCCAAAACTCATACGGGGGGAGTTTGGACTGTGAAAAGGGAGAAGTACATGGAAATTTAGGGGAGTCGCACAAGGGCAGAAGTTGGGTGGCATGCACAGCACTGCACGCAGAAGGCCAACTGCTGATTGTGCCACTGGCTTTCACAAGTGGGTCACTTCTAACTGCATCACTTCTAACTCCACTAAACCCAAGTTTCGGGCAAAACCCTGGGAATCCAGATTCATATGGTCCCAGAGCACAGGGGAGCCAGAAAGGCAGCAGTCTAGAGGCACTGTGAGAGCGCATGCGCGCCTGCACACAGAGATCGCTCCAGTGATTACCCAGTCACTTGAGACTCAGGGACCGTGGAGGGCGGGGCCAACTGGAAGGCAAGGCGGTCCCTTAAGCCCTGAAACTCCACCCTTCCCAAGCTCAACAGAGAGGCTTTGCAGCTTTGTAAGTCTTGTATCATAAAGCTGAATTCAAAACAGAAGTTCTCCCAACATAGTGAAAATGCCGAGACAAAGGAAGAGATCACAAACAAAAGAAATGGAGGAAAACAAAGGACTGGATCTAGAGTTCAAAACCACGCTTATAAGGTTTTGTAAGAATATCCTAGAAAGGATGGATAAAGTTAGTGAGACCCAAGAAAAGATGAAAAAGAACCAACTGGAGATGAAAAAGAACCAACTAGAGATGGATGGAAAAGGACTAACTAGAAATTAAACACACACTGACTGAAATAAAATATATTATACAGAGACCTAACAGCAGACTAGGGGAAGGCAAGAATCAAGTCAAAAATTTAAAATATAAAGAATCAGAAAACACTCCACTGGAAAAGCAAAAAGCAACAAAGAATCCAAAAATATGAAGATAATGTAAGGAGCCTCTGGGACAGCTTCAAGCATACCAACATCAGAATTATGGGGGTGCCAGAAGAAGAGAGAGAGCAAGATACTGAAAACCTATTTAAAGAAATGACTGAAAACCTGGTAAAAAAAAAAATAGACTTACAAGTCCAGGAAGCACACAGAACCCCATATAAAAGGAATCCAAAGAGGACTACACCAAGACACATCATAATTAAAATACCAAGAGCAAAAGACAAAGAGAGAATATTAAAAGCAGCAAGAGAAAAACACTTAATTACCTACAAGGGAGCACCCATACAACTGTCAGCTGATTTCTCAACAGAAACAATGCAGGCCAGATGGGAGTGGCAAGAAATATTCAATATGATGAATAGCAAGAACCTACAATCAAGAATACTCTATCCAGCAAAGCTATCATTCAGAATTGAAGGGCAGATAAAGAACTTCACAGAGAAGAAAAAGCTAAAGGAGTTCATCAACTCCAAACCAGTATTATATGAAATGCTGAAAGGTACTCTTTTAGAAGAGGAAGAAGAAAAAGGCAAAAGATAAAAAGTTATGAACAACAAATACATATCTATCAACAAGTGAATCTAAAAATTAAATGAATTAAAAAAATTGACGAACAGAATAAACTGGTGAATATAATAGAATCAGGAGCACAGAAAGGGAGTGGACTGATAATTCTCAGGGAGAAAGGGGTGAGGGGTGTACAGGGAGAGACTGGACAAAAATCATACACCTATGGATGAGGTCAACAGGAGGAAGGTAAGGGTAGAGGGAAGGCTGGGAGCTGGGTGGAGGGAAGCTATGGAGGAGAAAAAAGAGAAATAAATGTAATAATCTGAATAATAAAGATTTAATAAAAGAAAAAATACCTTTGGTTTTGAACTCTATGTCCAGTAGCTTGCTTTCCTCCATTTCTTTCATTTGTGACATGTTGGTCTCCACATTTTGGGTGCTTCCATGTTGATGGAGTAGCTTTGTGTGCTAGTTGTTCTTTATGGCCCAGTAGCTCCACCTCCCCAATCACCTGAGGTAGACACTCTTGGTGCACCCCTTTGTGGTAGTTAAGCCTTGATTGCTATTGTACACTGGGAGGAATTGATCTCCAGGTCAACTGACTGAGGATTAGCTATATCTATAATGAAAGAACTGCTGTGCTGGAGACACCCCTCTGGGGGAGGACTTGCTTCAGTGGGGCTTTGGTGCTCACTGAGTCTGCCTCATGAGCCTGTCACTTATATATGTGAGGAGTTGAAATCTGGTGTCGTCTCACACTGACCTCTAGGTATACTGGTTCCTGGATCTCCAAGGAGGTGCAAGTCAGGTAGTGTCTGAGCCACCCAGCAGGACTTACAGGGAGATCTGCAGATTCCTCCTCTTTGCTTGGAGTTTGGAAGTTTTGGAGTTGTTTGTCCCAGTTGCAATTTGTTAGGTTAAGCTATTAGAGGGCAGGCCATTCATATGCAAAAGCCTTCTGCTCGGTGGATTTGTAAATTGGGTGGGGCGGTGTCTCAGGGAATCACTAGGGCATGGCAAACAGCGATGCTGCCAGTCAGCCCTCTGTCTTGTTCTGTTCCCCAGCACAGTAAACAATGATTTATGTGTGCACCTCTGCAAGAAAGCCACCCTTGCTCTCCGACCCCGATGGCTGACAGTCCAGTTTCTCCCTGTATAAGTCTGGGTCCCCAGAATCTCTCTGGAAACTGGAGTTCAGATAGTCGGGAACTTGTAATTCCCTCCCAATTGAAATAAACAGTGTACGCCAGCCCAATTCACATGCCTTTCTGAGCCTCTGCATGTCCTACCAGGTCTCAACTCACTTTTTTTTCTCTTTCTAGTTGTAGAACTTCCACTCCACCAGCTTTCCTGTGGTTCTGAGGGATCATCATTTTGTCTTTTAGTTGTAGTTTTGGTGTGGCTGTGAGAAGCAGCCCGTACAGGTGTATACCTTATGCCGCCATCTTGGTTCTCCCATTAATTTTTAAATAAATATTTCAATTGAAACAGGTTCATATGCTATTTTTTTCATATATATACTGTAGCCATCTTTCTGAGTTAATAATTATAGATCTATTTCATTTATCATTGTATAGACATACCACAATTTATTTGACCCTATCAATGGCCATTTTGATTATTTTAGAAATTCTATAGTAATAAATATCCTCACACATATATCTCTGTATACTTGCCCTTGGGATAAATACCTAGAAGTCAAATTGCTGGTTTAACAGTGTATGCACTTTAAATTGGAAACGTATTGCCAACCTGAACTTCAGAGAGACTGTATTCATTTATATTCCTAGCAACGAAGTATAAGTACCTGTTTCCTCAAGCCTTCAGCAGTAATAAATATTTTAATATGTGTCAGTGTCAGTCTTAACAGTTGAAACATAATTATCTCATTTCTGTTTGCCTTTTCTGAATTATAAGTGAAATAACTTTTTTCTTCTTTTTGTTTATAAGCCCCCCCCCTTTTTTTAAATATGTTTTTATTGATTTCAGAGAGAGGAAAGGAGACGGAGAGGATAGAAACATCAATGATGAAAGAGAATCACCAATTGGTTGCCTTCCACACACCCTCTGCTGGGGATTGAGCCTGAAAATCTGGGCATGAGCCCTGGTAATTGAACCATGATCTCCCGGTTAATCTGTCAATGCTCAACCACTGAGCCACACCAGCTGGGTTAAAACAGCCTTTTTCTATAAGCTTTATTGGTCAGTTGTATTTATTCTTCTTTGACTTTGGCCTGTTTCCTTTTTGTGTTTTTCCTATTGATTTGTAAGCGGCTTGTGCACCTTACAGACATATTGAAAACTCTTTGTGCCCTGGCCAAGGTGCTTTGTTGGTAGAGCATCCTCCTAATATGCTAAGGTTTCATGTTTGATCCCTGGTCAGGGCCCATACAAGAAGCAACTAATAAATGCATAAGTGGAACAACAAATCAATGTGTTTTTCTCTCTCTCAAATCAACTTAAAAATCAGTGGCAACAAATTGATGTTTCTCTCTCTCTCTCTCTCAAATCAATTGTAACCAGTTTGTCATCTGCTTATTTTGTTTATGTGTCTGTTGCAATTTTTTTAGATAATCACATTTTTTCTTTTACAGTTGCTGTCATTGGTACCCTAAGAAACTATTTTCTAGTATACTTATTACTTTAGTTTTTATGTAAAAGTCTTTAATCCTTTTAATCCATCTAGAATTTATTTTGCTAGGTGACAGATTTTTTTTTATAATGGTTAGACATTTGTCCTAAACACTATCCTTTCCCACTGAAACCCAAGTCTGTTTCTGAGCTTTCTAATCTATTCTGAGCTCTGCTCCCCAACAAGAATTCTTTCCAGTTGGACTAGTTTTTTCATTGATCATAAAAGTTCTATGTAGGTTGCTGCCTATATTCACATTGTTGCCCTTGCCTGGAACATCATCAGACCTTCCCTCCACAGATCCTTCAAAGCAAAACCATTCCTGGAGTAAGAAGAAATAAATGCTACCTAAAACAAGAAATGCTTTCAAAAGAGGGAAAATAATGTAAAATCACACAATAGAGGTTCCTTTAATACCCTTGTACTTCAGTACTCCTGCTGAGGATCCATAATGATAATCTGAGGAGCCATGTAGATTTTAGTGGATATTTTACTACGTGGGGGATATTTTGTGCTAGATGACTTTCAGTTAATTACTTCCTTAAGATGGTAGCTTACTTATCCTCAATTAGAACCTTTTTAAAGGAACCAAATTCCACGAGGCTCTAAGAGGACACAGAAGCAGCCATTGGGGAAGGTGACAATTACTCTGCTTGCACAAGAAACAAGCTGAGGATCATATGGCCCATCCCTTCTCCACTCTGAAAGCTTCCAAGGAGTCTTCTGATCCCTAACCCACCTCGAGTGTTCTTGGTCAATATATCTTCCATGATGCTTATGATTCTTACACACAAGGTTTTAGCCCTCAGGTGCTTCCTTTCTATAACTTTCATTTTACTTAGAATCTTAACCTCAGTTAATCTTTCACTGTTTTTTGTATTTTACTATCTGTTAACTTTCATATTAAATTCAACTATAGATGCCTTGCAGGCAAGAACCACAATGAGGGGAGGAAAGGGGAAGTTTGGTTCAGTGAATAGAGCCTCAGCTTGAAGACTAAAGGGTTCGACTGCCATCAAGATCACATGTCCAGAAAAAGATGGCAGCTGGCAGGACGGTGCAAGACAACCATGAAAAACACACATGGTGTCAAAATAAGCCAAAGGAAAATCGTTTGGGCAAAAATAAAAAGGATTCCAAGTCAATTTTATAGAAAAGATTCCTTTATTAACTTTTGGCCAAGAATATGTTTATATACTTTCAAAAAACAACTCCAAGACCATGTGGACTCCTGCAACAGAGAGGAATTGACAGATCTGCTCCAACCGTGAAGACAAGAAGAGAAACAGTCCAGAGATGGAAGACACTGACATGCCTTGCCATGCTAGCAGTCAGCAGCTGTGCGTCGCTACAGGTTGCCTAGGACCAAACCAGAGAGGGTCGGACCTGCATTGCCACCATTTGTCCACTATCCAGATACCATTGATGACATGTACACATAAGGAACTGTTTGACATTGAAACTGGGACACAGAACTGTTGGACATTGAAATTGGAACTCAAACATTTTTTGTTCTTACAGATTTATTTCTAGTCTGCAGAGGCAAGATTTTGTAAAGAAAAGAATCGGGGGAAAAATAGATACCAAGGCAAAGGAGCATTGAACAAACTGTCAAACTACAGTGGGAAGGCAGAAGGGGTTGGGGGAGGGGAGCTATAGGAGATCAACCAAAGGAGTTGTATGTATGTATATAAGCATAACCAATGGATACAAGACACTGAGGGGGGGGG
>JAAGEH010000041.1:27638224-27661973 GCA_011751065.1 Lasiurus cinereus | reverse complement strand
TGGGGGGGGAGGAGACATATGTACTACTATTTGTAATACTTTAAACAAACAAACAAAAAAAGAGCACATGTCCAGGCTCTGGGATTAATCCCCAACAGTGGGCGTGCAGGAGGCAGCCGATCAATGATTCTATCTCATCATTGATGTTTCTATCTCTCTCCCCCTCTCCCTTCCTCTCTAAAATTAATAAATATATATATATTTTTTAAAGCTGAGTCCAGCCCTAACCAGTTTGGCTTAGTGAATAGAGCATTGGCCTATAGACTCAAGGGTCCAAGGTTCAATTCCAGTCAAGGGCATGTACCTTGGTTGCAGGCATGTACTTTGGTTGCGGGCACATCTCCAGTGTGGGGTATGCAGGAGGTGGCTATTCGATGTCTCTCTCTCTCATCGATGTTTCTGTCTTTCTAACCTTCTCCCTTCCTCTCTGTAAAAAATCAATAAAATATATTAAAAAAAAAAAAAAGCTGAGTCTGTCTATTTCGTTTTATGATTAGCTCAGCCAACTGAGTCAAGACTGGCTGACCAAAGATCTCACTAATGACAGTAAAGACATATACATCAGAATCTCAAAGAGACCTAGTAATTTCTTAATCACAAAACTTAAGGGATTTCTATCTCTAGCCAGTTTGGCTCAGTGGATAGAGCATCAGCCTGGGGACTGAATGGTTCCAGTTTCGATGCTGGTCAAGGGCATTTACCTTGGTTGTACCACATCCCCAGTGGGGAGTATGCAGGAGGCAACTGATCGATGTTTCTAACTCTCTATCCCTCTCCCTTCCTCTCTGTAAAAAATCAATAAAATATATGTATTTTTAAAAAGAGATTTCTATCTGCTTCAAGTAGTTTTTTCCAGTCTGTCCTGGTTGAGAATCACACAAAAAGAAAGTGACTGGTTTCCTCTTTGGTTACCACCTATGCCAGCTTGAGTTCCTGACACTTGATCACCCTCCCTACCAAATTGATCTCCTGCCCACAGAATATGGGTTTATCTCATTGAAAGGTTGAAAAATTATAATCTGTACTTCCCATGAGCTATAAAAGAAGAGGAAAAGTAGAAAATATAGAATATCACAGTTTTTCCATAAGAATGAGCTCCATCCCACTTGGTACTGATTCCTATATGTAAAGTCAAAATCCTGAACTAGTAGTAAGACTTAAGTCTGATGCCGAAATAAATAGTCCTGGAGTAGGAGTGCTTGAGAAATCCTGGAAGAGGTCAAACATGGGGAAAGTCGCCTCAGAGAAGCCCTCCTTCCTTGGATCCAAAAGCTAGTGATGTCTGTGGCCACAATGACACCCCATTCACCACTTCCTGTTTCAACTAGAGAAAAGGGGAAGTGAATCCAAATGTGGGAGAAAGAATGTAGAATATCTACTTCCTCACCACCTCAGGTTCCACTCCAGGTTAGAACTGACCTTATGCACACACATAGTAAACAGTCAAACAGTGGTATGACTCCAGCAGAGATTGGTAAATAGGAGGTGGTTCAGTGGGCATTTGTTCAAGAGCACAGAAAAATTTCCAACCCCAAAGAATTTTTTTCACTGATAGTCACATTACCTTAACCTGGAATTCCTCCATTTGCCATCCATTCCTTTGGGATAAAGGTTCATACTTTCCAAAACTGTGTTCCACCAAACTCCATATTCTCTGAGATTTTAATAAATATTCCTTCAGAAAATAAAATGGTTCTCTAATTAAATGTGTGTTTTTTATTCATTTTAGAAAGACAGTAAGAGGGAGAGAAAAAACATTGGCTACCTTCTACATGCTCCCTACAATCCAGGCACATACCTGGACCAGCAATCGAACAGTGACTGTTCATGGTTCACAGGATGATGCTCAAACACCAGCCAGGCCTGGTTCTCTAAACAAATAAGTTTGGAAAATGTTATATTCTCTACCTCCCTCTGGAGCTTTATAAATGCATATTAAAAGCTCTTTTTTGAGAAAGAGGAGCTGGATAGCTAGCATGAAATTCAGGATAGGGGCCTAAGCTAAGAACCTTGTTCCAGAAGTGAAGCTGGACAGATCAGTATGACATCCAATTAGCTAAAAAGTAGCAAGCTGAATTCAGAGTGATCAACATTAGGAGATTTGTGGGTGAGCAGGACTCTACCTACCAAAGCCTAAATGCAAGAAAAGGCTCTAGTATCAGAGAAGAGACCTGGCCTAAGGAGGCTGCAAAGCAAAGCTCCTGGTAAGGAATTGACAAAGGGTGGAGTCCTGACTTGGCAAGTAGTTTTGAATAGGGCAATTGGACAGAGCTTGATCCTCTTAGTAAAAAGCCAAAATATAAGTGAGGGGAGGCAGATTGTCATTTAGGGCATAGTACACATGACCAGGAGTCCCTCTCTGCTGGAGCTACTGTCTGCAAAATCTTGGTAATCATTAGACATCATTCGATCTTGTGTATGGGCTACAGTGGTTGGGGGAAAAGGATGGGGTGTGGTACCTCCAGAAACCTCCACAGCATTGTGCTGATTCCAGTAAGGATGGAAGTCCAAACCTTGTCAAACTTTAGGAAGTGAATAACAGAGATCATTTCTAGGACAGCTCTCTAGGAAAATATGCCAGAAGAAATGAGTAAGAACCATGGCAGTCTGAATGAAGCCAAAAGTCTGATTAAAAGAAAAATGCTCTTGCCGGGCCTAGCTGGTTTGGCTCAGTGGATAGAAGGGCCCTGGATTTGATCCCCAGAGGGGGCGTGCAGGAGGCAGCCAATCAATGATTCTCTCTCATTACTGATGTTTCTCTCTCTCTCCCCCACTTCCTCTCTGAAATCAATAAAAATTAAAAAATTAAAAAGAAAATGCTCTCAACTTAGGGTAGGAAAGTGAACAGAGTGAAGTTGAAGCCTAAGAATGAAGGACATCCATGAATCCATTTGTGAGAAGCTGGGAAAGGCAGAAATTTGAGTGGCCTCTGCTAGGGATCCCCTGGGGGAGGAAAAGCTGTGAAAATTCAGATCACAAAGATGAAGTCAATTAGAAATGCTCTCTCACTTTGGAGTAACACAGGCCAAAAAACTGTAGATCTGAATCACAGGTGCTATACTGGCAGCCTCTGGATTAGCTACTTTGGCTCCATAAAATTAGTGAACAAGGGGATGTGCACGTACACCCAAGTGCTTTGTCATTGCTTTTGACATAGCTTATTTTGCCTTCCCATAAAGCCCTAGCTCAGCACAACTCATTGGGAAATCAAGACCACAATTGTCTATGACCAGGGATCACTGAGGAAGTACCCTGCCCATGTTGTCATCAGTGGCCTCTTTTGCACCACCACTTGACATCATTTCTGTGAAGCTCCCCCTTGCTTCCTAATATCTGTGACAGTCTTGTCTAAAGACATAACAGCAAACCACAGACCCATAGGTTCTGCACTCCTTGTTACATTTTGCCTGTCAGCTGCTTTCCAGACAATAATGTGCCTTCATACCCAGCATGCAGGTGAGAAATCACTGCCCCACACCCTTTCTCGGGGTCAAGAGCCTCCATCCTCACCATCCTCATCTGCTAGTTTCCTCTCAGACAAAAGTTTGAAGGACAAAATGTTTCTTTGGAGACCCTACTTCTCTATGTAGAGCCTTTATATCCAACGCAGTGGTGTCTTCCTCCCGTCCCTATGACTAGGAGCATAGTGTCCTCTCCTCTCTGTCCCTTGCCTTTCTCTAGTTCTCAGAAATTAATCTCGTAAGCTGAATCACACTTCCACTTAGATGACCAGGATGCTTCATAATCAAAGATCTTCCTGGAATCTTTTCATTTTTAGTAGGGTCTCAAAGACTTAAATCTAGGGGGAAAGTTTCACTGGGGAACTCCAAGCAAGAGCAAATCACTGAGGCAAGTCTTTGAGGGGCAGGACACATTCTAGGTGCCCCTAAGATTACATCAGTTGATAGACCAACCCTGTCTCTCTTTATTCCATCACCTGATCTCTCAAACTGTCTACTCTGCCAGAGCAGAGGCCAGGATCCCCTGGATCTTGGCCAACACTCACTGCCATCTGGTCTCCCTTAGAAAAGCAAGAGAGAGACACCTCTTGTTTACTCAGTAATTATTCACTGCAATAGTCACATAACAGGTGCCACCAGCTCCAATAAATGCAGTAAGGACACACCACACCCTCACCTCTGACCCATCATGACTTACTTACTCCTTGGGATAGACCAACAGATTTTATTTGGATGATAGGACAGGGCTTTTTACGCACTAAACCAGTGTTACTAGTGATGTTTTGACACTTGTGGGTTACACTGCAATGAGACCTAGAGGTAAAGAACAAAGGCTTTTTTTAATCCTCCCCTACAGCCAATTGGTATCTTTCCCACATATGTTATTGTAGCATCTCTATATATAGAACCTAGTTTTCTATAAACAGGATGCTCTGGCTAAACAGGTCTCAACAAGCAAAACTGTGAGGCAGAGAAATATGGCATTTCCCCATCTTCTCTTTTTTGCTCACCCTCTTTTGCTAAATCTTGTCAGAGATAGAAGAGCTGTGAAAACAGCATGGGCTTTGGAATTGGACAGACCTGAGGATAAATCAATCCTAGTTCAGCCTTTTATTCACTGTCTGACCTTGGGTAAGTTATATAAGTTCTATGACTTTCAGCTTGTCCGTGTAAAAATGATAATTTACTGATTTGCACTATAGTAACTAAGTAAGGAAATATATGAAAAGCATCTAATTACATGCCTGGCTCTC
This sequence comes from Lasiurus cinereus, assembly GCA_011751065.1. NCBI lineage: Eukaryota > Metazoa > Chordata > Mammalia > Chiroptera > Vespertilionidae > Lasiurus > Lasiurus cinereus. Next base: position 27,657,259 of record JAAGEH010000041.1, on the reverse strand, counting down.
CAGGGATGTGAATTTGTTTTTCCTCATCTAGCACATCATGTACCTGCTGCCCTCATGTTACTCCCTGGCTGTCCAAGGCCAAGGTATGTGCCCCATGTAAACCTTTCCTAAACCCTATCAAAGTTTTCATCCCTTAGAGGAGCTGATCTAATCACACTGCTAAAAGGAAAGCAATTCTGATTAAATGAGTTCACATAAAATGTAGATAATATTGCCGGATTCTTATATTAAGTGTGTATGTGTGTGTGTGAGGGGGGGGGCAGGGGGGTTGGATGTGGGTGAGCTGTATTTAAAGAGCCTGGAAATTCAAATAAAAGGACATCAAATGGTGAGGCTCTCCTAGAGGGCAGTATTATTGGCCTCTTTCCCTGCAAATACAGCCCATATCACTCTCTATGCTGAGATGAGAAACCATCAGAGCTCCAGGACATCATCTCAAAATGCTGAATGTCACACTTCAAATCAACAGGTCCAGAATAGAACTTGCAAGCCTTGGCTACCCCTTCTGCTCTGGCTAGCAAACACCACTTCCTTAGCCAAGAAGTTACGGTGGTGATTTTTTTCCTAGGAGGTTTCCAATACTATTTTAAACTCCTTAGAATCAAGCAGCAACTGGATTTGACTATGGTCATAGCCTTGGAACAGCCTGTAGGAAGTCTGGGCTCCACTTCCAGAATCACACCTTACTTCTCTGAATGATCCCAGCAAGGCCCAGATTAATACAAGAGGCAAAGTGAACCTGTGTTTTGACTTCTCTCTCAGTAATCCAGGAAGACTATAAGAAAATCTCTAAGTTTTCCACATATAGAATCAGGAAGCAGATTATTATGACTACAATGGCTTAAGTAGCACAATGCGCTATGCTAACTATAATTCCATGTCAGCATGGGAGTTCTCCTTAACTGTGTTCTATTTGATTTTCTAGCAAGCCCCCAATGAGACCAAGACACAAGCCCAGGCTGGGATCTCAGGAGCTAGACACCACGTGGGGTGAAAGGGGCTGGCAGCTTCCGCAGATGGCATAAAGAGGAAAGTGAAGTTCAAGGTGAGTGAGGGGCTAGTCCAGACAGGATTATCCAACAGCATGTGCTTAGGGAAATAGCAAAATAACAAATGTTTTAAATTATTTAATATTTATCCAAGTAGTTGCCATAGTAATTTTGCTGAATTTTCTCTATACTTATTTTATTTTAATACTGTCCTTAAAATAATATACTGGGGGCTGAAGTATGAGGGACATCATAATTATTCTACTGTGTAGGCCTCTACAGTTCTTAATCTGATCCTTGGATTTAACAAGAAACAAGAAAAACTAGGATTCCAAAGCTTCAAGGTCAACATTCATTTCTTCATTCAATAAATATTTCCTGAGGAATTAGCTAGTAAGTACCAGGTCTTTGCTTAGTCCTGGGCTACAGCAGCAAACAAAAGATATGATTCCTGTCTGGCCAGCATGGCTCGGTGGTTGAGTATCAGTCTATGAACCAGGAAGTCACAGTTCAACTTCCAGTCAAGGTTTATGCACAGGATGTGGGCTCAATCCCCAATGTGAGGTATGTAAAAGGCACCTGATCAATGATTCTCTCTCATCCTTGATGTTTCTATCTCTCTCCCGTTCCCTTCGTCTCTGAAATCAATAAAAATATATTTTTTTAAAAATATATGGGGCCCTAACTGGTTTGGCTCAGTGGATAGAGTGTCGGCCTGCAGACTGAAGGGTCCCGGGTTCAATTCTGCTCAAGGACATGTACCTTGGTTGTGGGCACATCCCCTGTGGGAAGTGTGCAGGAGGCAGCTGATCAATGTTTCTCTTTCATTGATGTTTCTAACTCCCTTTCCCTCTCCCTTCCTCTCTGTAAAAAAAAAAATCAATAAAATATATTTAAAAATAAAATAAAGTAAAATAAAAAATAAAAAGATATGGGGAGAAACCAAGATGGTGGCATAGGTGAACACCTAAACTGCTGCCTCGCACAACAATTTCAAAACTACAACTAAAAGATAGAACAGGTATCATCCAGAACCATAGGAAAGCTGGCTGAGTATAAATTCTACAACTAGAAGGAAAGAGAGGGGCACATAGAGATTCAGAGGAGCTGCAAAAAGCTGAGGTATGGAGACATGCGCATGGAGAGGACAGGCGACCAAGTGCCTGGCTGGCTTCCTCTTGCGGGAGGGAGATGGAAACTCCCGACTGCACTGAACCCCAGTTCCGACTGCACTGAACCCCAGTTCCAGGTGAGACTCATACGGGGGGAGTCTGGACTGTTTGGAAAAGCAAGAAGTGCATGAAAACTCAGGGGAACCGTGAAAGGCAGAGGTCTAGAGGAGCGTGCACCAGTGAGAGCAGAGAGGACTGAATGCTGATTGTGACACTGGCTTTCTCTAGTGGGAGGAAGAGGGATCCTTCCAACTGCATTGAACTCCATTTCTGACAGCACTGAACCCGAGTTTCGGATGAGACCCTGGGGACCCAGACTCATACAGGTCCCCGGGGTGCACGGAAACTCAGGATAGCCGTGAAATGCAGTGGTCTGGAGGTGCATGAGTGCGCACAATGAGGGCTGCAGCGATTACCAAGGGACACAGACCCAGGGGCCACATAGGGCAGGGCTGACTGGACGCTAACCCTGAGACTCAGCCCTATCAAGGCTGAGTACAGAGGTTTCTGCAATTTTCCAAGTCTTGTATCATAAGGCTGACTCCAGCACAGACATTCTCCAGGCATAGACATAGGTGATCTTCACAACCAATTGGCTTGGAGCTCAATTCCCCCCAGAGATACCAACAACAATCAAGACTTAACCACAACAAGGCTGTACACACAGTCCACAAAGGGGTGCACCAAGAGAGTCCATCTCAGGTAACTGGGGAGGCGGAGCTATTGGGCCATATAGGACACCTAGCACACAAAGCTACTCTACCAACTCAGGGAAGCAGCAAAAATGCGGAGACTGAGAAACAGATCACAAACGAAAGAAATGGAGGAAAACAAACAACTGGCTATAAAGTTCAAAACCATGATTATAAGGTTTTTCAAGAATTTCCTAGTAAAGATGGATAAATTTAGCAAAACCCAGGAGGAGATGAAAAAGGACCAATTAGAAATTAAACATACACTGACTGAAATAAAAAATATTATACAGAGACCTAATAGCAGACTAGAGGAATGCAAGAATCAAGTGAAGCCGAAACCAGTTTGGCTCAGTGGATAGAGCATCGGTCTGTGGACTGAGGGTTCTTAGGTTCGATACCTTGGTTGCGGGCACATCCCCAGTAGGGGGCGTGCAGGAGGCACCTGATCGACGTCTCTCTCTTATCGATGTTTCCAGCTCTCTATCCCTCTCCCTTCCTCTCTGTGAAAAATCGATAAAATATATTTTTAAAAAAAGAATCAAGTCAAAGATTTGAAATACAAAGAAGCAGAAAACACTCAACTGGAAAAGCAAAAAGAAAAATAATAAAAAAATGTGAAGATAGCCGAGACCGGTTTGGCTCAGTGGATAGAGCGTTGGCTTGCGGACTGAAAGGTCCCAGGTTCGATTCCAGTCGGGGGCATGTACCTTGCTTGCGGGCACATCTCCACTGTGGGGCGTGCAGGAGGCAGCTGATCGATGTCTCTCTCTCATCAATGTTTCTGACTTTCTATCTCTCTCCCTTCCTCTCTGTAAAAAATCAATAAAATATATATATTTTTTAAAATGTGAAGATAGTGTAAGGAGCCTCAGGGACAAGTTCAAGCATACCAACATCAGAATTATAGGGGTGCCAGAAGGAGAGAGAGAACAAGATACTGAAAACCTATCTGAAGAAATAATGACTGAAAACTTCCCCCACCTGGTGAAAGAAATAGACTTACAAGTCCAGGAAGCACACAGAACTCCAAACAAAAGGAATCCAAAGAGGACCACACCAAGACACATCATAATTAAAATGCCAAGAGCAAAAGACAAAGAGAGAATATTAAAAGCAGCAAGAGAAAAATAGTTAATTGCCTACAAGGGAGCATCTATAGGATTGTCAGCTGATTTCTCAACAGAAACTATGCAGGCCAGACAAGAGTGGCAAGAAATATTCAATGTGATAAATAGCAAGAACCTACAACCAAGATTACTCTACCCAGCAAAGCTATCATTCAGAAATGAAGGTCAGATAAAGAGCTTCACAGGTAAGAAAACGCTAAAGGAGTTCATCAGCACCAAACCAGTATTATATGAAATGCTGAAGGTACTCTTTAAGAAGAGGAAGAAGAATAAAAAGGTAAAGATAAAAATTATGAACAACCAATACATATCTATCAACAAGTGAATCTAAAAATCAAATGAATTAAAAATCTGATGGACAGAATAACTGGTGAATATAATAGAATCAGGGGCATAGAAATGGAGTAGACTGATAATTTCAGGGGAAAAGGGGTGTGGGGGGTGTGGGAAGAGACTGGACAAAAATCTATGGATGAGGACAGTAGGGGGAAGGTAAGGGCAGAGGGTGGGGTGGGAACCGGCTGGAGGGAGCTATGGGGGTGGGGGAAGAAAGAGGAACAATTATAATAATCTGAACAATAAAGATTAATTTATATATATATATATATATATATATATATATATATATATGGTGCCCAAGTTCCCGAAATTCAATGTAGTTAGAGGAGCTGACAATAATAGCAGGATACAAAGCAAAAGGTCTATAATGGAAAATAGACAAGATTCCAGAGCTAGCCACAGGATACAGATCTCTCCTGGGATGCCAGCAAATGAGACCATGGGTAGACAAGGAGCTACAGTGAAGAGCTGGGTCAGATAATGTCCTTATCCCCACCACTCCCAGTGGCAGGGGAGCCATTGTGGTTATTTGTGTTCATCAAGAATAGGTGACTGGGGCAGCCACAAACAGTGCTACCATGAAGCAGCTATTTTTCTGCTCACAACCATGAACTGTTATATGTGCTATATGAGCTATATGTGAGATCTTAAAAGCTTCAATAAAAATAAAGACTTTAATTGTCTACTGACAGAAATTCTTGGAAGTATAACGGCCAGAAATGAAACTCATAATTCAATTGCCAGGAGTTGGGTGACCCTCTCCTCAAATGTCATCCACACTTCTCTGATAATACATGGAAATGAAAAATGAAAAATAAAAACCTGATTTCCCTTGAAGGGTTGGAGTCAGGAAGAGACCTGGTGAAAAGAGTTTCTGCTTAAGGATGTGAAGTGGGGAAGGATGGGGAAAAGATTGGGCCTGCAGTAAGAGAAAGGAGCCATTCCGGTATCTCAGCCCCAGCACTACCAGGGCTGATGGCTATGGTGAAAGTGTAGAACTGAAAACAGCGACAGTAGGAACTTGAGAGTAAGTACCCAGTCAGCCAAATAGTGGCCTTGAGAGATCTCCAAATATTTGACCATTCTGGGCTTCCATTTCCTTACCTGAAAATGAAGACAATAACATTTCCTAGGGCTGCTGTAACAAAGTCTAGAAACTGGGTGGCTTCAAACAACAGAAATTTATTCTCTCTCAGTTTTGAAGGCTAAAAGTAAAAAATTAACATGTCAGCAGGGCTGTACTCCCTCAGAAGGCTGTAGGGAAGAATTCTTCCTTGTCTCTTGAAGCTTCTGATGGTTTATGACATTCCTTGGTTTGTAGCAGCATAACTTCAATCTCTGCCTCCATCTTCATCTGGCCATCTTCCCTCTGGTATGTCTCCCTCTTCTTGTAAGAAGACCAGTCATTTGATTAGAACCCACCCTAATCCAGTATAACTTCATCTTAGCTTGATTACATCTAGAAAGACCCTATTTCCAAATAAAATGACATTCACAGATTCTGAGTGGAACTATTCAACCCAATACAGAAGATCTACTTCATGAAGAGTTTATATATATTGCTTAGAACAGTTCCTAGCACATAATATATGCCATGTAAGAGTTTGGTATCCTTCTTTATTATCTCTGGCAGAGAGTAGCTGCCATTGGACATGTGGATGCTCTATAATACAAGAATCATCATCCCTCTATCTTGAGTCAGAGGCAAGCAACTGGATGGGACTAGAGTTCTAAAAGACCTATTAAGGGCAGAACTATAACACAATGAGTTTATTACTATTCAATACTTCCTATCATACCCCAATAATACTCCCAGGCTGCAGTGAAGAAATATCTGCTATAGTCACTTTATTTGTTTCTTGAACAACACAGAACTTATTATTGCAAACTAACAATGCCCCTTCAAAATAGTCCCCAAATTAGGATCCACTTAGGAGGAGTCTGCCAGAGCCAGTGGAGAATTGCACCACTGACCAGAGCAGTCTCATCACTTAAAGTTGTTAGTTCTGATCCCAAACTGCTTTACACAGTATATTCATTCCACAGCTTGGCAACAGAATGATTATTGACTATTGACTAAGTTTGAAATAGAGATTTGCTATTTCTAGGATATCCTATTTTCAAATTAAAGGAGGGGAGAACAGATTCTCCTGAAGTAGACCCTTTCCTCATTCTTGCTCCTACTCTTGATCCTTCTTCTTCAATAAATGGGCTTCAACTAAAAAGAAAGAGCCAGACCTAACTGGTTTGGCTCAATAGATGATAGAGTGTCGGCCTACAGACTGAAGGGTCCTGAGTTCAATTCCACTCAAGGGCATGTGCCCAGGTTGCAGGCTTAATTAAGTCCCAGTAGAGGGTGTGCAGGAGGCAGCCAATCAATGATTCTCTCTCATCACTGATGTTTCTGTTTCTCTCTCCTTCTCCCTTCCTTTCTGAAATAAAAATATTAAAAAAAAAATAAAATACAAAGGAGCAAGATCACAATTGCTGTCTTTATATGAAAATAAATCTCAGGTGGATTAAAGACTTAAAAATACACATATACACAGAGTACTCAAAGAGAATGGGTTACTATTTTTATAATTTTGAGGTAACAAAGCATATCTTTTCTTTTTACTTATTTATATCTTTTATTCAATTTACTGGGATGACATTGGTTAATAAAATTATGTTTCAGATGTACAATTCCATAATACATCATCTGAACATTGTATTATATGTTTACTACCCAAAATCTAATCTCATTTCATCATCATTTATGTCCCCCCTTTTACCTTCCTTCTACCTGTACCCACTCCTCTTTCCCTCGGGTAATCACCATATTTTTGTCTGTGTCATGAGTTGTTTCTTTGTTTTGAATTGTTGGTTTTGTTTGGTTTTGCTTAATCCCTTCACCTACCTCACCTAGCTTTCCCGAACACTCCAATACCCCTTCCCTCTGACAGTCTGTTAAAACATGCCTTTTCTAAAGACTGGTCTAATAGCCCAGCCGGTGTTGCTCAGTGGTTAAGCATTGATTCATGAAACATGAGGTCACAGTTTGACTTCCAGTCAGGGCATATGCCCAGGTTGTGTGCTCAATTTCTAGGAGGGAAGAGGGGGCATGCAGGAGGCAGAAGATAATGATTCTCTCTCATCATTGATATTTCTATTTCTCTCTCCCTCTGCCTTCCTCTCTGAAATCAATAAAAATAAATATTTTTTAAAAGATTGGACTAGAAGTAGAGAAAACTATAAAGGAAAAGATTGTTTTGGTTACCTAAAACCATAAAACTTGCAAACAGGGAAAAAACCTGCATATACAAAAATAAAAAGACATGACAAATTGGGAACAATTCTGCACCATACGTAATAGTCAACACTTTACCTCTTACAAATTATTAGAAAAATATGACTGGGAAAATGTGCAAAGGACATGAATAAGTGACCCAAAGAAACAATATAAATGTCCAAAATACATCTGAAAAGATACTTCTGAAAAGATGTTCAATCTTTAGTATTCAAAAAAATGTAAATTAAATCATACTTATTGTGTGCTACATCTCAGTTACTCTTTCAACTCATTTTACTTGAATTGATTTACACCCCCATGAAATTAATATTATCATTATACCCACTTTACCCAAGACAAAACTGAGGGAAGAGACATTAAATGACTTACCCAAGGAAACACAGTAAGTGGCTGAGTCAGAATTCATGCCCCAGAAGGCTGGCTCCAGAGTCACATTCTCAATTATGTTACAGTGACAAGACCATATCTCACCTGTTAAATGGGGGATACAAAAAACACACAACCCAGTGTTACACATAATGTAGAGAAATTGGCAATCTCATGCACTGTTGATAGAAGTTAACATTCTTAAGGGTAGTCTGGCTCCATAAATTGACCATTTAAATGTGCATAATCCTTTAACTCAGGCATTCCATTTCTTGGAATTTATCCTAAGGAGATAGATAAGTGTTTATATACCAGGGTATTTATCAGAGAATGTGCATAATAACAAAAATATTGCAAATTAAAAACTTAATAGTTACACAAAAAGTCCAACAAATTCATACAACAAATATTTATTGAGCACCAATAGTGACCAGGAACTATTCTAAGCACTAGGTATACAGTAGTAGAAAAAAGGAGGGGGGAAATCCCTGTCTTCATGAAGCTTACATTCTAATAGATGGAGCATGTTACACAATAAACAAATACATTTTTAAATGTATATCAAGTGGTACTAAATACTATAGAAAAAAATAAAGGAGATAGGAAAGGAAGGAGGTTTGTTAAAATTTTAAGAAAGGGGGTGGTCAGGAAAGGCCCCCTTGGTAATATATGAAGTAAATAGATTAAATATTAGAGAACAAAATATATTATGGTATAGCAGCACATTTAAATGTAATTCAACCGCTTACTCTATACTAGTACTGGTTAACATGAAAAGATGTCCATAACATACAATTAAATGAAAAAAGGTCCTCACCACCCACGAAAAATAGGTAACTATGTGTGGTGATGAATGTGGTAATCCTTTAACAATATATACTAGTATGTATATAAAATCATCACATTGTATTCCATGAACTTACACAATTATATTAATTATATTTCAATAAAATAAAGGAGAGGTAAAAAAGGAAAAAAAAAAGGATTTCAAAACAATATTAAAGAAAAAAAACACCCTGACTGGTTTGGCTCAGTGGATGGAGCGTCGGCCTGCAGAGTGAGAGGTCCTGAGTTCGATTCCATTAAGAGTATGTATCTTGGTTGTGGGCACATCCCCAGTAGGGGGTGTGCAGGAGGCAGCTGATTGATGTTTCTCTCTCATTGATGTTTCTAACTCTTTATCCCTCTCCTTTTCTCTCTGTAAAAAATCAATAAAATATATTTTTTTAAAAGAAAAAAAACAGCACTAAGGTGTGATTCCATTAGTATGAAATTACATATGTATATATGCTGGTAGTACTTTAAGTGGGAGGGAGGAACAACACCGGAGATCGAGAATACCAAGCAAGGGTCCAGGCTTAAGGACAAACAAGTGGTATAGGTGACATTTGTTTGTTTTCCCACCTACTCACTCATCCTCCTCCCATGTACACTTTGTTCCAGAAAGCATGTAAGGACAGCAAATCCACATACTCTCCACCAGTTATTCAACTCTCCCTATCTTTCCTCATCTTTTTCCCTCCTCTTCCCATAAGCCAGACCAGTAATAGGATGAAAAGGATAAACGTTTAAGATCAAGATAAGCTGAGGTGGCATAAGAAGGATGGAGGGAAACCTTCCCAGACCTGGATGGGATTCCACTGATTTCAGCGCAAGGGAAACAGAGAGAGGCACACTTCCACCTGGCAAATTGATAACAATTAAAGCAAGGGTATCTGATTCAGAGTCCCTATTTCATCTGCTTAACCCCAAATCCTTGCAGAGCAACCAGAAGGTGACATTCACGGGAGGTGACAGGCAGCAGGCCAGAGCTATGTGCTTGGCACAAGTGCCTGTTATCTCCCTATGAGCAGAAAATGACACAGAGCTGAGCCCTTTCTCTCTCTACCATAACCCTTTCTCCATTCCTGCACTTAACAAGCTATCCTGGCTAAGTTAAACTCATGCCTAACCCCATACACCCACCACCATGCCACAACTACCCTAGAGATTCACACACTTCTCCACTAAGGTTCTCAAGACTAGGTCCCTACTAAGAAAGCTGTCTATATAGACAGGTGCTGGGACCAGACAGAATGGCTCAGTGGTAGAGCGTCAACCAATGAACCAGAAGATCAAGGTTTGATTCCCGGTCAGGGCACATGCCCTGGCGGTAGACTCATTCTCATGTGGGGCCTGGAGAGGCAGCCCCTATTCTCCTTCTCTGAAATAATATATATATATTGAAAAGTTGCTTAAAATGACAAGACAGGCTAGTTTGTTTGGAACATTTTCAGTCTGGGATGAGGTTTTATGAGAGCAGATTACATTTCTCACCTGAGCATAAAGCCACAAACAAGAAACTGGAAGCTTCCCAAAGGTGGAATCCATGTTGCTATCCCCTATCTCTTTAGCCAGAGGGTAGGAGTGGAGGCACGAAATAGAGGTAGGGGTCCTAGAGAAAGATTTAACTTTGAAAATATTCCTCATATACTCTCTTCTGTCACCTCTTGGGTACCTACTATATGTCAGGCCCTGTGTTAAGTGCTTTCATATACTATCACCAAAATGAAAAATCACTTTTATCGAACATTCCTACTATGTGCTACTAAATTTAAGAACCCTAAGGCACATGCAGATCCAGCTGTCCTGCTGACAGATGAAAATCCAGGATGGAGATTAGGAAGAGGACAGATATCTGAGATTTTCCTGAGGACCGAGACACAGAAGTCTCATGACCACAGCCTTATCAGTCCACAACCTTAAAGACCTCATGCCAACTTCTGCTCTCTTTCCTGGGCTTTCACCAAGAAACATATCTCTCTCTCTCTCTCTCTCTCTCTCTCTCTCTCTCTTTCTCTCTCTCCAACACACTTAGTCTGCAAGTGTAAACATTCTTTACTAGTGAAGAGTACAAGATAAGTCAGAGGAAAACCAAAAGCAGTCCCATCTCTTCAGAAGAGAAACCTTCTCTCTTATCTTCCTTGAATATGTAGTTTTTAAGCAACTTCTATTAGGCTCCTGACTAGAGAATATAACGTAAGACATGTCTCCTTCTTTAAAGAATTTATTCTAGCCCTGGCTGGTTTGGATCAGTGGATAGAGCATTGGCCTGTGGACTGAAGGCTCCCAGGTTCTATTCCAGTCAAGGGTACATGCCCAGGTTGCAGGCTAGATCCCCAATGGGGAGATGGGGGGAGGAGGTGTGCAACACACAGCTGATCAATGATTCTCTATTATCATTGATGTTTCTCTCTCTCTCTTCCTCTCCCTGCCTCTCTAAAATCAATCTATATATATAAAAAGCCAGAGAGCAGAACACTGTAACAACCAGAATGACCAGTTGCTATGACGCCCACTGCAACCAGCGAACCAACCCAATCAGGAGATGGGACTGACCAGCCAACCCCCAAGCCAGCCCCAACCCCAATGAGCCCCCACCACTCCAATCAGCCCACAGCCCTTACCCCCAGCCAGTTCTGCCTAATTGCCCCCCTCCCATCAGGGGCAGGGCTGGCCGGCCAACTACCCATGGCCCCTCCTCTAGAACGCTGGCCCCCACCACCCCATCACCCTATGGTCCCATCCCCCAGCCAGCTCCATTCCCTATCGCGCCCCCAGACACCAATCAGGAGTGGGGCTGGCCAGCCAACCTCCCACAACCCCTCCCCCAGCCACTGATCCCCAATCCGTCTCTCCACCCCCATCAGGGATGGGGCCCATTGGCTGATCAACCGTGGCCCCTCCCCCTAGCCGGCCCAGCCCTGATTGGGCTCCTATCAGGGGCAGGCCTGCCAGCCAATCTCCTATCGTCTCCTCCTCCCAACAGGCCTGGCCCTAATCCACCCTGATTGGGGCCAGGCTGGCCAGACCCCAACTATACACAAATTCATGCACTGGGTCTCTAGTAAAAATATGTTTTTAAAAAACATAATTTATCCCATTTGGAAAGACAAAATCAACACACAGAAAACATGTTATAAAAACAAGGCCCTAAAATTTCTAGTGCATGGAACACAGAGAAGCAGAGATGCTAATAACACAAAGGGGTGGGTGAAATAAGACAAATGGCGTATCCTGATATACACAGATAGCTTTAGTTTCAAACACAATCTGCCCTTTCTTTGTTGCACACCTAATAAAAGATGTGTTTCACTTAAAGAAAAAAATCTCAAATACAAAAATCCAAAACATAAAGTTGAGGATTATTCACTAGACAAAAGGGATCCTTCTCTTTGCTATAAAGTTGAGAGACATACAGTTCAATAACCCCACAATCCCTGTGGGAGCACACTGGTCTGGTGTGGGGTGGGGGTTGAATGGAAAAAGGAAAGGGAGAAAGAAATGGGTGATATTTGTAATAGTGTCAACAATCCTATATAATAAAAGGCTAATATGCAAATTGACCGGTCACTTTGACACCCACTGACCACCATGCTAGCACTAAGGATGTCCAACTGGGAAGCAGGCCTAAGCCAACAATCAGAAATCCCCTAAGGGCTCCCGGACTACAAGAGGGTGCAAGCCAGACTGAGGGACCCCATCTACCCTTCCCCAGTGCATGAATGTCGTGTACCAGGCCACTAGTAAAAAACAAATAAAAGAGAATAGGCAGGAGTGCTAAGAACTGAAGAAAGAGATAAGAAAGCAAAGAGTCAAAAACAGTTCAATGGATTATCAGAAAGTAGCTCAGTGATGGTAGTATCAGTTTTATGAAAAGGAATTACATCAGATTGTGGGAAATGGGACTGAGGAAACAGAAAGTGAATCAAACTTTTCAAATGTCTGAATGTCTTTACATTCATTTACCAATAACTGAACTATAATAAGAACAACTGCATACACACAAAGAGAATTCTATACATAAATGATAATTATTATTTGAGATTTAGAATTATACTTCTATGACTGCCCAAAGATAAAGACTTTTATTCTAAGAAGAAGAAGAAAAAAAAAAGAGTTTCAATTCTGGCAATCTGTTGCATGACATGTGCACATACTATACACTACTGTATGAATGGTACACTTAAAAATGGTTAAGATGGTCCTAACTGGTTTGGCTCAGTGGATAGAGCATCAACCTGCAGCCTGAAGGGTCCTGGGTTCGATTCTGGTCAAGGGCATGTACCTTGGTTGCAGGCACATCCCCAGTGGGGGGTGTGCAGGAGGCAGCTGATCGATGTTTCTCTCTCATTGATGTTTCTAACTCTCTATCCTTCTCCCTTCCTCTAAGAAATCAATAAAATATATATTTTTAAAAATGGTTAAGATGGTAAATTTTGTCGTTTTTTACTACAGTTTTTTAAATATATTTTATTTAAAATATATGGATGAAGAAGAATCAATTAGCTGCTTCCTGCACACTCCCCACCGGGGATGTGCCCGCAACCAAGGTACATGCCCTTGACCAGAATTGAACCCAGGACCCTTCAGTCTGTAGGCCAACGCTCTATACACCGAGCCAAACCGGTTTCGGCTACTACAGTTTTTTAAAAAGGCAATGCATATATGGGTTAAAAAAAACACACACACACAAAAGAAAACTTCAGCAACACATAAAGATATAAAAACAAACTTCCAGAAGTAGTCTGAGTATAATAAGTATATAGACTACACCCCTTTTTCATACAAATACTAAAGCTAACAGGCCACCAACACTATTCTGCACCTTCAGTTTTCTTTTAATAGTATATTTTAGAGACTACTATTTTGTTTTGTTTTTAATATATTTTTATTGAATTCAGCGAGGAAGGGAGAGAAAGAAACATGAATGATGAGAGATAATCACTGAATGGCTGCCTCCTGCAAACCCCACACTGGGGATGGAGTCCCCAATCCAGGCATGCGCTGACTGGGAATGGAACCATGACTTCCTAGTTCATAGGTCGACACTCAACCACTGAGCCACAAGACTATTGTTGTGTGTATGTGTATCTAATTCTTATTCATAGAATGTAATATGATAATATCTACCATAATTTACTCAATTCGTATCTTACTGATGTATTTTTAAGCAAAATGTATTAAAGGCTTTGTATACCAATTTTGCATATTTTTCCTCTCAACAAAAATGTTGAAATTTCATTCTTTAACCTCCAAGCAACTATGAATTATGGCTGAAATTTGCTTTGGTTTTAATAGTGTTTCACCCTGGCTCATTTCTAGTAGGCTGTGTGTTAACTTGGTCATTATCACAAGGAATCCCCAAAGATATGAACTATTTGTTTATTTTAGAGACAGTGCAATGAAGTAGAATGAGTGAAGACTCTACAGACATATAGAGGTTCAAATCTCAGTTCTGCCATTTCGAAGTTAATCCATCTCTCAGAGCCTCTGGCTTCTCATCTGTAAATATTATCTATCTCCTACATACGTAAAATTACCATAAAGGGCAAAAGTCCATTCAAGAGACCAAAATGTGCCCTTGCCGATTTGACTCAGTGGATACAGCATTGGCCTGTTAGTCCCAGATTTGATTCCAGTCAAGGGGACATACCTTGGTTGCAGGCTCCTCCCCAGCCTGGGCCCTGGTCGGGGCTTGGGTAGGAGGCAACCAATTAATATGCATCGTTGTTTCTCTCTGTCTTTCTCTCTCTTTTCCACTCTCCCTAAAAATCAATGGAAAAGTATCCTCGGGCAAAGATTAACAATAAAAAAAAAAGGGGGGGGGACAAAATATTATCTATGTTGAACCATCACTGCCTGAAAGTAAGGAATTGCTTAGAGAAGTAGTAAAGGACAAGAGAGAATCTGAACAGTTAATGAGAGAATAATGACTTCTGCCAGAGGCAACAACATATGCAAAGGGTGAGGGCTGTGTGGAACCACAAAGCACCAACACAGGTATGAACAAAGTGAAAGGCAATTTAGTCAACAAGTACCTGAGTATCTCTATGCACTAGGAACTGAAGATACAACGGTTCACAAGGTCCCTGCCTTCAAGGAGCTTACCCAATGTATTTTTAGGAGAAAGAGAAACTAAAAAGTTGTAAGTGAGCTAATGGAAGCAAACAAGGTGCTAAATAAATGTGACTGTGAGTAATATGGAGTGGCCAGAAGACCTCTAAGAGAAGATAATACTTAACTGAAACTTAAAGGCAAGGGAGCCCTGGCGGGTGTGGCTCAGTTGGTTCGGTGCTGTTTGGTATACCAAAAGGTTGTGGACTCAAAACCTAGTTGGGAGTGTGCAGGAGGTTGCAGATCAATGTTTCTCTCTCACATTGATGTCTCTAACACTCTAAAAATCAATTTTTTAAAATAATAAAAAAAAGGCAAGGGATAATTAATGAAGTGAACAGCAGGGTAAAGAGTTTTCTAGACAGAGGCTATAGCACTGCAAAGGCCCTAAAGCCAGAGAGCTAAAGAAGAGGTCCAAGCACTTCAAGAGTGCCTGCAGGAGATAGACATAAGGGGAAAGAAGGGCTTGGAATAAGCCCTGAGAAACAGTTTTTGCTGGGCGTTGTAGACCATAATCTGGACAAAACTGTGCAACAGTTTATTCCAACCTGAGATATTTGGACTTGATTGAACACATAATAGAAATCCAATAGAGGATTTGAAAAGGAGAGAGACAGGTTGACAGGATGAGTTGTTTTAGGGAAGGAGAGCAGAAACTTTGCAGAGGATGACCACAGTAGGAAGTGAGGACAGTTTGGAGACCAAATGAAGATAACCTGTATTAAGGCTGGTCTATGTGCACAGGAAAAAGCACCACCCCAGAAATAAATTTGAAAGATACCTGACAGTCTTTAAGGTCTATATTCTAGACTGCCTTCTGAATCCAAAGTTAATGGCCCTTGTAAATCCCAGAGATACTGACCTGCCATGGAGGAGTCATAAAGACCTATTACCTCATCTGGGCTCTACACCTACTATGGCAATGAGAAGTCAGGTACTGGTACACAGAGACAGTTATCTATTGTCCCCAATGGATAACTAATGTTCCTAGGACCTTAGGGTCCAAGGAAAGGGTTCAAAGCCCATTCCTTCCACTTTAAAAGTCAGGGTCAAGCAGACTCCTCTAAGTCAGAGTTTTTCTGCATATAGTCTGCATATGGCTGGTGTGTCAGTGTCACCAGGGAAGCCAGTCAAAATGCAGATTCTTGCTTACCAACCCATACCAACTGAATCAGAATAGCTAGGAGACCAATAATCTGCATTTTAAGTAAGTATTCAGCTCCCTTTCCACAACCCTTGTCCCCAATTCTAATGCATTAAAGCTTCTAATTCATAGCTCTAGAAAGAGGGCTAATGGAAGAAGGCCCTCCCTTGAAGCTAACTGGCAGTATCAAAATTAGGGGACTATGGCATTGGTTGGTGTGGTTCAGTTGGTTAGAGCATCATCCAGTATAATGAAGGGTGGTGGGTTTGATTCCTGGTCAGGGTACATACCCAGGTTGTGGGTTTGATCCTGTTAGGGCACATCAAGAGGCAACTGATTGATGTTTCTCTCTCTCTACCCCATCTCCTCTCTCCCTTCCTCTAAAAATCAGTATTATTATTATTTTTTTAATTAGGGAACCCTATAAAGCCAAGAGTCAAGTTGGGCATAGAAAGAGTCAGAATGGATTATGAAATTTGAAGGCCACAAAGTAGAAAGCAAAAGGCAGGACCTCAGAGCCTGGGGCTTAGAGAACAGAGGAATCAAAGTTAGGAGTACTGCCGAAACCGGTTTGGCTCAGTGGATAGAGCGTTGGCCTGCAGACTGAAAGGTCCCAGGTTTGATTCCGGTCAAGGGCATGTACCTTGACTGCGGGCACACCACCAGTAGGGGGCGTGCAGGAGGCAGCTGATCGATGTCTCTCTCTCATCGATGTTCCTAACTCTCTATCCCTCTCCCTTCCTCTCTGTAAAAAATCAATAAAATATACTATATTTAAAAGAAAAAAAAAAGTTAGGAGTACTTACACTCTTGGGGAAATCACTAACAAAGGCCATGATCTCCAGCTCTCTTAGATTGGTTTTCCTAATGGAGCCCTAGGATAGAAGTACAAATGCCTAGTCTTGCACAGGTCTTAAGACTGCCCAGTATAATACACATAATCCACCCAGCTTTCAAAAGAGAACACACCCCTTCACAATAAGTACTGTTTCCCCCTTAGCATCCACTATTATGCCAGCTATTAGTCTGCAGAAGAGCTCCAGCCTACACAAGAAAAATTCTGAGGGCTAATGACAAGCACTATTCTTCTTGACACATCAGAGGCCCCTAATGCTGACAAACTCAAGGACCACTCCACATCAGAAACTTTGAAGTCTGCTGTCTACACCCCTTCAGATTCTACCATCTATGTACACCCAGCCATTCTTCCACTACTCCTTAATATGCCTCACCTATGAGAGTACCACCCTATATTCTACACTATCATGTCCCTCCCCAAAATTGAGAAATTCCAGTCAGGCTAGGCAGAGAGCCCTGAATTCCTGAGGCTGCTGAGGCCAGCTTCTGTGCCTGGTTTGGTGAGAGGATAGCCTAAAAGATTGCTCACCCTGCCTGACAGGAATACCAGTATTGCTATAGGCTTCTATACAGGAATCTTTTTTTCAAAGATGAGTTATTTGCACCTAGTATATTTAAAAAGAGTGAAGGCTGGCTCTTGGGAGTAGAAACTGAAGTAGAGAAAAAGTTACCTAGAATTTCTGGAGGAAATTAAGGTAGGATTTGATTGTATATAGCACATAAAATACCAAGTAATATGCAATCCAGCTCAAACCCTTGTAGGCCTACCTACCTAATGCTTCTTATAACCCAAAAGTTGTCTCCACACTAAATAGCTAAGAATGCTAACGATGATTTGAGCAACCACCAAGATTATTTATGGTCCTAATCCTGACTTGCTTGTTCTGTCCCTTTTTACACTCCACCCACTATCCTGATTCTTTACGTTTCTGACCTAATGATTCAGCTTCCTGTTTCATCCTTGCCTCACCTTATCCCTACAGTCTTTTTACTTCCTTCTTTGCTTAGGATTTTACTCCAGTATGTTACTTTGCTATCAGCCACTAGGAGTACCCAAATCCTCAACCTCTGTCCTCTTCATTCATGACCCCTCATGAACAAATTCCCTGCCAGGCTTACTCTGATTTTATGAATATGTCTCACAGACAGATGAGTATATTATATGGTTCCTCTCGAGAATATTAGATGATTCAGATAATAAGTCAGGGCCAAATGGCTTGACATTCTAAGATACATTTTGTTGCCCCTTAGGCGATATCCCTGGTATTTCATCCCTCCTACTCACCACCCTCACCTAAGGGATTCTTCCAGCCCACAACAGCTAGGACTAAGAGTACATGGTAGGCAAGACATGGTCCGTTACCCAACAGAAACTACAGTCTAGTTAAGAAGACAAGCAAATAATTACAATATGAATGATAATTAAAGGCAATACTTGAAAAACTGTAAGATTAAGAAGGCTTGCCAAAACTGGTTTGGCTCAGTGGATAAACCAGAAAAATATCATATTGCTAAGTGCTACACAAAGGATTAAAAGAGGTGATGTTATGGAAAGTATATGGGTAGCTACTTTATTTATTTTTTTGGAGGTAGCTACTTTAGAATCATTGGAAAGTCAGGGTAAGACCTCTCTGAGGTGACATTTAAAAACAATGCTCTGGCCAGGGTTGCTCAGTTGTTAAAGCACTGGCCCACCCATCCGAAGGGTCTCAGGTTCGATTTCTAGTCAAGGGCACGTGCCTGAGTTGCAAGTTCTACCCCTATCCCCATTTGAGCCATATGTGGCTGGGGCATATTTGGAAGGCAACTAATCGATGTCTTTCACATCAATGTTTATCTCTCTCACGCCCCTCTCCCTCCCACCCTTCCATTCTCTCTAAAAATCAATGGGGAAAATATTTTCAGGTGAGGATGAACAAAAAAACAAACAAATGGGTATCTCAGTAAAAAGAAAACAGTAATTCAAAGATCTAGGGAAAAAACATTCTAGGTGGGGTAATAGTACATGCAAAAGCCCAACAGAAAGATCACTAAGATTTTTTAAACAGAAGAGTTAGATCACAATTATTCTCTCTCTCTCTCTCTCTCTCTCTCTCTCTCTCTCTCTCTCTCTCTCT
>JAAGEH010000041.1:27382609-27638214 GCA_011751065.1 Lasiurus cinereus | reverse complement strand
TCTCTCTCTCTCTCTCTCTCTCTCTCTCTCTCTCTCTCTCTCTCTCTTTTGGTTAATCCTCACAAATCTAACCTGTGACCCTGCAGTCCAAGGGCTGATACTCTATCCACTAACCAAAACAGGCTAGGGCTTACATTTTATTTTTATATTCTTAAACATGTTTTTATTGATTTCAGAGAGAAAAGAAAAGGGAGAGAAAGAAATATTAATGACGAGAGAATTAATGATAGGCTGCCTCCTGCATGCCCCACACTGGGGATCAAGCCTGCGTCCTGGGCGTGTGCCCTGACTGGGATTTAAAGCATGATGTCCTGGTTCATAGGTCAACGCTCACCCACTGAGCTATGCCAGCCTGGCCAGGGCTTACATTTTATAAAGCTTAGTCTGGCTGCAGTGAGGAGAATGGAATGGAAGTGGGAGACCATAAAATCAGGACTGGAGACAAAGACTGTGGGAGGGGGTGGGAAGGAAGAAGAATAGAACAACAACAGTAACAATGAAGACTAAGAAGACAAAGGGAAGTGGAGAGAAGAGGAAAAAGAGGGAAGGGATGGGAGGAGAATGAGGAGCCAACTATGATGATAACAGCTAACATTCACATAGCACTTAATAGTTGCCAATCCATCCCTAAGCAGATATTCACAGATACTCTATTTTACAAATAAGGAAACTAAGGTACAGAGTAGTAACAATGAAGAAGGAAAGAAAGGATTCAAGAAATATTGGGGAGGCCCTAGCTGGTTTGGCTCACTGGATAGAGCATTAGCCTGTGGACCAAAGGGTCCCGGGTTCGATTCTGGTCAAGGGCACGTACCTCAATTGCAAGCTTCTTCCCAGCCCAGGTCCTGGACGCATGCAGGAGGCAACCAATCAATTTGTTTCTCTTAAATCGATATTTTTCTCTCTTTCCCTCTCTCTTTGACGCTCTCTAAAAATCAATGGGAAAATATCCTGAGGTGAGGATTAAAATATAAATATATATCTTTATATTTGTTGGAGAGCACAAGTCCTAGTGATAAGGTTGTTGTCAACTGTGGAAAGGGAAGGGAGGACTTAAAAATTACTACTAGGCTTTGGGGCCTAACAACTCTGTGGGTCAATGGGGCTGTTTACCATGTGACAGAACACTAGATAAGAAGCAAGTGGGAAAGAGCAGGAGACTGCATTTTATCAAGTTGGCAAAACAACCCAATGGAATCATCCATATAAGTAGTTGGAAAAAGATTTGGGAATCATCCATGTGTAGATGGAAACTGAAGCCATCAGAGAGATTGGGATCACCTAGGGAAGACTATGAGAAAAAGTGGGGGAAAGGCCTAGGAACAGAATGGTGACACTGAAAACACAACAAGAATCATTCATAACAAAAAAAAAATTGGAAGAACCTTAATGTCTCTTGATAGTAAAATAGCTAAATAAAATACAGTATACCTATTCTATGAAATATTATACAGTAGCCAAAAAGAATAGGTATCTTTTGTTTTAATCCTTACCTAAGAATATTTTTTCCATTGATTTGTAGAGAGAGTGGGAAAGTAGAAGAAAGAAAGGAAGGGGAGAGAGAGAGAAACATCGATTGGTTGCCTCCTGCATGGGCCCCTACTAGAGCTGGGGAATCTGCAACCAAGGTATGTGCCCTTGGCCCACAACTGAACCCTTGACCCTTTGGTCCATGGGCCGGTGCTCTAACCACTGAGAAAACTGGCCAGGGCAGAATAAGTATCTTTATGTACCAACATGGAATACTATCAAGGCACACTACTGAATCAAAAGACAGAAATACCACAACAATACATAAAATGTAACCCTATTTGTATAAATAAATAAAATACAAAAGTTATATTTTAAATTTTTTCTGGCTCATACATATATATACAAATATACAGAAAAAGGTACACTCTGAACCAACAGGTTACCTCTGAGGAATAGAAATAATTAAAATGTGGGAGCAGGAGTATTCAAAATATCTACAATGTTCTGATTTTTTTAAAGATCTGTTCTTTGTAAAAGTAAATAGCAATTTTTCAAAAAACGGGAATTTGTACTGACTTCTCAACTTTGCTGTGAACCAAATTGTTCTTAAAAAAAAAAAAACCTTAATTTTTTTTTTAATGGGCAGAAGAGGGAGCCTACAAAGGACATCCTTTGCTTTAGATACTAAATTTTCTGTCCCTTCCAACCCCACACTGGCCTTTATGTTCTGATCTTCTGGCTTTCCATCTGCCTATATCTGTACCATTAATACCAAGCTCCATAATTCCATGCTCTATTCTGATTCCTTAAGCCTGGCCACTAATCCCCTAGCCTGGCCAGAGCCCCAGGAGAGGAGGTCAGACACCAAAATCCTACATAAACATGGGAGAATGAGTATAGATGCCAGCATGAAGGACAGGGATCAACTAGCCTTGCTGGCCAGCAGAAGTGTCAAAGGAGAAAAGGTATATGAAAGTCTGAAAGCAGATTTGCAGTGCTGGGGAATGGGGCAGAGGACAGTCAGGCAAAATCAGGCAGATTGCACTTATAAAAATTCCAAGTGACGTATTGTAATATGGTGAAAAGCAGGTTTACAATAAAAGGAAGAGACGCTACATTCTGTGAAGGGGTCAAGAGCAGAGTATGTGGAGATATGTGTCTAGGGTTATCTAGAAAAATCACCTCATATCAGAGCAGTAATTTCAGGAGGCACAGTATAAAAGTTTAAAAACTGGAGCTGCAGAACGCAGCCAGGAATTTGGCTATCTCCTGGGGAAAAAAAAAAAAAGAGAGATTCTACAAATGAGAAAAAACACTGAAGAAAGCCTTTCCTTCTGTAAACCAAGGACAGAGAGAGCGCGCGTGGCAAATCTCTAGAGATTGTGCTCTTAACTTGAAATTTTCTGAGGATGAGAGACAATATACTTGGTCTCCATGTTTTCCTGGTTACCCAAAGAAATGATACTGCCTAGGTCTTACACAAGGCTGATTCATCACCAATTAGTCTATATCACAGCCTGATGAGCCTTATGTCTCACACATTCACATACCAGACAGCTCTAGAAAGAAAACAACCTGATGTGAGCTGTCAAAGTCCTCTCGGATACCTGACCTCACCCTCTAGAGTAGGTTTCATTTCAAAACTGAAAGGGATTGAAGGGCTGGGGAAATCCAAAGATCAACATAACTAGGAATAGGTGATTCCCAGTAAAACAAGGTCCCAGGCTGAAACTCAAAACAGAAACCAGACCACTGATAAGACACAGTTTATGGTATCTGTGTCCAAGCCTTCAGATGCCATTTTTATGTTTTCCAATATATACAATAGGGCATGGCCATGATTATCCAACTTCTGATAACTAAATATCTAATTCTCCAAGGGTTCAATCAACTTCCTGGCTTTATTAAGTTTTAGAGCTTTGGGGTAGCTCCAATAACTGAAATACTAGGGAACTGGTGAATTTTGCAGTCCTTCAAACGGACCACATTTTAATTATAATGCATTTAATCATTTCTTCTTCCTTCGGCAAAATTCCTCTCTCATTAAACCATTTCCAAGTTGTTCATGATGGCCCTCTTGTTAGAGCAATATCCAATACAACGAAAGTCTAACTCATAAAGGAGTCAGGCTATTTGCTTGAGGTACATTTTAACTAGTTTAGTGACCTTGGGGCTCAGTTTCCTCATCTATAAAATAAGGAGCCGGAAACAGATGGAAGGAAAGCAATAAAGCTTCTTTGAACTAAGAAAAGACTTAAGTTTTTAGGTCTAAAAGGTTCACCAAGTGGCAAGCAAGTGTTATTTTAAAAAGACACACAAAGGATATCATGACGAAACATAAAGCACAAAGAAAAATTTACAAACTTCCAGAAAGAAAACAGGTTATTACTTACAAAGAAAAAAGTGCCGCCCTGACCGGTTTGGCTCAGTGGAGAGAGCGTCGGCCTGTGGACTGGGGCTTCCTGGGTTCGATTCCAGTCAAGGGCACGTGGCTTGGTTGCGGGCACATCCCCAGTGCGGGGTATGCAGGAGGCAGCTGATAGATGTCTCTCTCTCATCGATGTTTCTGGCACTCTGTCCCTCTCCATTCCTCTCTGAAATAAATCAATAAAATATATTAAAAAGAAAAAAAGAAATAAAACCAGTTTGGCTCAGTGGATAGAGCATCAGCTTGCGGACTGAGAGGTCCCAGGTTCAATTCTGGTCAAGGGCACACACCTTGGTTGAGGGCACATCCCCAATAGGAGCTGGGCAAGGGGCAGCTGATTGATATTTCTGGTTCTCTATCCCTCTCCCTTCCTCTCTGTAAAAAATCAATAAAATATATATAATAAAAAAAAGTGAAAGAAAAAAATATCCTATTGGCATAGGACTTTTCATCTCTATCACTAGGAACTGAAGACAGTAAAAAGGGGCATTCAGACTTTGAAGAGACTAGTACTATTCAAGAATGTTAAATCCATACAAGATATCACTTATATACATGGAGGTTGAAAAAAAATAACTGGATATATAAGAACCTAGAAAGTATCACCCATGTCCCTTTTCTAAGAAAATCACTCAAAGAAGTATCCTAATCAAATTAGTATTTAAAACTGGAACAAAGCTGGAAAATACAAAGTATATAAAGATGTGTTTCCCCTTCCCTCAAAAAAAAACCATTTCATGAGGTTGTACCAGATGACTTCTGATGGCCTTTGCCAGTACAGGCAAAAAATGCCCTGAACACAACCAGCCCAGGCAGTCCGGGTTTGTGAGTCGTTCGTCACCTAGTGGTTTGATGAAGTAAATGCAGTTTCATCAAGTGCCTGGATAAACCACCAGCCATTTTGTGAGCTCTGTGTACAGGACAGCAACCTGATATCCTAGAGATTACAAGAGTAGGAGACTACCGCCAGACTCATATATAATTGTATAGATTCAGCTCATTATCCATTTATTTCCCCAAAACATGTGAAGGGCCCACACTTTGTGCCTAACTAATCACAAGAAGCATAAATTTGCTGCAAGGCTGAACTTACAAAGTAGTAAGGGATAGAGATTGCTTCTGTGCAGACCAATCTGAATTGAATGCAAGTTTAGATGCTACAAGAAAACTGCAGCCCTGGCCTATTTTTCTCAGTGGTTAGAGTACTGATTTGGGAACTGAAGGGTCATGGGTTCAATTCCTGGTCATGGGCACATACTAGGTTGCAGGTTCGCTCCCTGGTCAGGGTGCTTGAGGGAGGCAACCAATTGATGTGTCTCTCTCTTAGATGTTTCTCTCTCTCTGTCCCTCCCTTCCATTCTCTCTAAAAAGAAAAAAAAATACCCTCTAAAAAATATCCTAGAGTGAGGATTAAAAAAAAAATTTTTAAGAAAATTGTAAATATGCTTTATAAATACGAAGAATGTCTCCCAATATTCACAAGATTGGCATGTGGTATACTGTATTTCTTCTGTATGGTTCCAGGGGACAGGCCTAAAACGGTTATCTAATTATATTACAATTCAAAACAAGAAATAACTTCCTACCAATGAGAGCTATTTAACAATATAATGGAACTCCTCAAGAAGTGATGAGTTCCTCAGCAATGGAAGTATTCAAAAGGAACTTGGATGGTTATCTGTCAGGGAATGACAGAAAGCATTCCTGTAACTAACTGGATGGCAATCTGGAGATGGGAGCTTGACTATATTACTACACAGGCCTTTCCAATTCCAAGGATCTATCATTCTAAATCAGCGTTTCTCAACCTGTGGGTCTCGACCCCCTTTGGGGTCAAACGACCCTTTCACAGGGGTCGCCCTAAGACCATCGGAAAATGCAGAGATTTACATCACGATGCATAACAGTAGCAAAATTTCATGGTTGGGGTCACCACCACATGAGGAACTGTATGCAAGGGTCTTGGCCTTAGGAAGGTTGAGAACCACTGTTCTAAATAAAACAAAAACAAAACAATCAAACAAAACCCACTAATAAATAAAAAGTCCTCCCTCTGCTTTTTTTTTTCCAGCTCCAACCAGTCATTATAATTTAGTGGATTTGATACCATTTTCCACTTGAGTAAATGTAGACAAAGTATTTACCTCTATTTGCTTCACTTTCATTATCTGTAAATATACAAGTACTTATCTCATAATATTACTGTGAAGATTAAGTAATATAATGCTTTATAAAGTACTTAAAACAGTGCCTATCACATAGAAAGTATATAAAACTAGCATCTTGAAAAAGAAAGTGAACTGGGGAGGTAAGAGGTAGTTTGGAAAGTGAAACCTAAATGTGCTGCTTGTTTTAGTTATCTATACCCAACCCTCAACCAAAGCATTCCTGACTGTTGCTGGCCAGAGGCAAGGTTCCCTTGGCAACCATCCTCAAAAAAGAGATCAGACCTACCTTCTTCAGGAAGGCAGCTCACTTTCTGCCCAGAACTCTGGCATCTTCCCTGCACAAAGCAGACTCCCTAAAACCTCACAAACACCACTGCTTCAAAATCAAGAAGCTGAGCTACTATTACTCTCCTCATTTCATATGATCAATCACAGAACATCAGAGGTAGGAGGGATCCATCTCAGAGACGGTTCAGAGTGATACATTTGCTTAATGAAATGTAGACAATATGGCTGAGAAAAGTGAAGTTCTGAACCAGGCAAGTTGGTGATAGGGTCAAGACAAGATCACCCTGGCCGGTATGGTTCAGTTGGTTGAGTATCATCTCATACACCATAAGGTTGCTGGTTTGATTCCAGGTCAGGACACAGGCCCAGGTCGTGGGCTCTATTCCCCATGGTGGGTAACAAGGAGGCAGCTAATCGATGTTTCTCTCTCCCTCCCTTCCTCTCTGTAAAATCAATAAAAATAATAATGAGGAGGAAGATCACAGGCCAAACACTCAAAATCTTCCCATTTTTTCAATGGGAAAAACAACTGGTCTTACTAAGCCACCAGGCCCATTCTTTACACAGGTAAGGGAGGAATAAGAGCAGTAGATTGTAAAGGTTAAAAGCATGGATGCTGGAGCCAGATTGCTTATTCAGATCCCAGTTGTACCACTCATTGTGTAATTTTAAGCCAGTTTCCTAACCTCTCTTTGTTTCTATAAAATGGGATAAGAGCGACTATTTTACAGCATTGTTTTAAGGATTAGATGAGATAATCCATGTAAAATTCGTGGCACACAACAAGTGTTCAACGTATACATTGCTCTACTTCTCATCATTACCAGGTGCATTAAGAGGAGAAATAAATCATACTAACTAGAGACCAGACAAGCTTCTACCTCTAATCCAAAGAACACTGGGAAGGGCACAAGTGTTTATTCAGCTGTTTCCTGGCCAGGAAACACCCTATGGGTTAGTTATGGAAAAGACCATCATTAACCCACCACTCATTTATTTTTTTGGATCTAAGTAAGAATCAACTTAAAGAATACTCAAGCACATGCTATGGTGGTAAGATGCTTAAGATAACAAGTGAAGATTAGTCAGGTCCAAACCCAAGCCTAACTTTTACATCTATGTAAAAGGTGAGACAAAATGCAGTTCTTATCCAGTCTCTTCCCCTCAACCCATGAAGGTGGTGTAATGTAATGGTTAAGAAAGAATTCTGAAGTCTGGCTGCCTTGGAGCAAATCCCATCATTTATTTGCTGTGTCATTTAGGCAAAAAAAACCCTTACCTCTCTCTAAGCTTTGTTTCTCCATCTGTTAAATGAGGATAACAATTATTTTAATTATGATAGCAGCTGACATTTGGTGAGCATGTTCTATGTGCCAAGCCCTATGCTAAGCACTTTATATGGGTTACATTATTTTAATCATTAAAACAATTTTATAAAGAAAGTACTATTATTACCCTCATTTTACAGATACAGATGAGGAAAATGAAGTATTTCTCTTTTCTTATCCAAGACCACATGGCTAGTTGCTGGCAATGCTTGGCTCCATGGATAGAGCATCAGCCTGTGGACCAAAGGGTCCCAGGTTCGATTCCAGTCCAGGGCATGTGTCTCAGTTGCAGGCTTCTCCCTGGTCTGGGCCCTGGTCAGGACTCCTGCAGGAGGCAACCAATTGATGTGCTTCTCTCAAATCAATATTTCTGTCCTTGGATTCTTTCTCTATCTATGCTCATATCCTTGGGTGAGGATTAAAAAAAAAAAAAGGAAAAAAAATAAAGCTGAAGAATCAGTGCAAGAGGTCTGACCTCAAAGTCTATGTTCCTTACTCCTAACATTGTTCGACCTCTCATAGCACCAGTCTCATTCGGTTATGTTGTTAAAATAAGAATATCCACAAAAATGTGCTTAGCACACTGCCAGTTTCATCAAGGTTAGCCATTACTATTATTGCTATTATCATCATCACAGACTCCTTTGAACCTCTCTCAAATTCTACAGTCTCCTGAGTTCCAATTTCATCTAAAGGGAAATAGTTGTTCTCCTTTCTAAATACCAACTCACTGGGCAGCAAGGAGTGGGGTTCTAGCATTTCATTTCTCTCATGCAATATAGGGATAAGCATCTGAATAGAGAAATATTTTCTATAAACAACTATTCTATAAAGCAATATGTTAGTCTTTGTTTTCAAAAAGAAAAGCTTCATTGTTCTCATCCGAAAAGAAACATGATTAAAATAATTCTTTCAAAATAAAGCAGAATCATACAGTACTTGCTAAAAAAAGAAAAAAATTATCTGTCCTTTACAATCTTCTCTTTTCATTCTCCTAGTTTCAAACCTTTGTTATTTAGTCATTTAATCCTCACATTATTTCTACTTGACAAGTGCAGAAACTGAGGAGCAAGACCAAACGGCTAATAAGCGGATAGTCAGGAATTCCAGAAAAGAATTTTCAGATATGGAAGAGGTAAAGATAGTAAACTCTTGCACTTATCCTGAGAGGAGGTGGCTATGACAGAAGGTTCTTCGGAGGTACCTAAAAATAACCAAGCCTGATAATGGGATTTTTAAGAAACTCTTGCTATTAACGTTGAAAGACCAAATACAAACTATAACCCAAAAGCCAGTAATGTTAGGTAGCTATCATCAATCTTGCCCTCCAAGAGGCAGTGCAATTATTATTTTTTGCATTTATTGTATTTTATTTCAATCAATTTTAAACTTATATTTAACCTTATTTTTTGAAAACTTTTAGCTTAACTTGTATATGTAAATGTACTTTTTCTGCTGTAAATTTTATGAAAGCTAAATACAGACCAAATATTTCCAATGAAAATTAAGCACTTTTTTTTTCTTTCAGTTTCAGCAAATTATGAAGTCTGACAAAGCAGGACTTTGTCTCTGAAGATATCCATACTCCTTTTTTTTTTAAAATATATTTTATTGATTTTTTACAGAGAGGAAGAGAGAGGGATAGAGAGTTAGAAACATCCATGAGAGAGAGACATGGATCAGCTGCCTCCTATACGCCCCCCACTGGGGATGTGCCCACAACCAAGGTACACGCCCTTGATCGTAATCGAACCTAGGACCCTTCAGTCTGCAGGCTCTATCCACTGAGCCAAACCAGTCTCAGTGACATCCATACTCTTGCACACCAGTAAAAATCAAATAGAATGTATTTTTAAAAAGAGCAGAGGAGGATGAACATTTAGAAACTATTCTAATAGTAGCAGAGGAAGTAGTGTGAAATGTTCAAATCCTGAATGTACTATTTCACAGTACAGCCTGTCAGGAACTATTGGTGTACTGGATGAAGAAAGTAAGAGAGAGAGAGAAAAAAAAAAAAAGTCAAAGAAAAGGTCTCCATACATTCAATAGACCTGAAACTGAAATGGGGATGAATTGCCAGAGATAGAGGTTTGAGAGGAGAAGTTACAGAATCAATCTTTTAAATATGTTGTAAAGAAGCTATCAGTTACCCAAGTGGATGTATCTAGTAGGCAACAGGATATAAGAGTCTTGAGTTCAGGAAAAGACATTCAAGCTAGTAATATATACTTGAAAATTGTTAGGGTATAAATAGTATTTAAAGTCTTGAAATAGAGGACCTAGGAAATGAGCATAGACAGAGAAAAAAATCCAAGGACTGATCTGAGTACTCTATCAACTGGAGGCTGAAGAGTGAAGGGTGGAGGGTGGAGAGAGAGGTTGAAAAGGAAGAAGGAGAGATGGTAAGGTAGGTAGGAGGAGAACCATGGGAGTGGCATTCTGGAAGCCAAGTGAAACTAATGTGCAAGGAGGGAGTGTCAAATGCTACTCAGAGGTCAAGAAAGAAGACAACTGAGAAATGACTACTGAATGATGTAGGTGTTATTTTCTAAGCATGTTCTTCCCTACTACACAGTATCACTTATCTTTTAATCCAAGTAAAATCCTAGCATTGGCCAATGAATACACATAAGGTTTCTGTTTAATGCAGATATATCCGTGTCTCAGAAAAAAACACCACACAAAAAAAAATCAATGCTCTTAATCTGGACACAACAGATTTTACACAGTGAATAATGTTGAGCAAATGCTTTGTCTGGTTCAAGTAATTGTCTCTGAAACAAGGTCCCCAACTACATCTTGCTTGTGCTCAGTAGAAAAAATCAGATAAATCAGCTATTTAAAAGTATTTATTTTGTTCTGCCACAAAGTAGTAATTACTCTTCAACTCATCTCTCTGTTCCTTAATTCAAACATCCTAGCCAAGACCCTAAATTTCCATATAACCCTTTAAAAACAAAGAAGAACACAATCAAATTCAAAACTTGGATGAGCAAGAGATATGTTGTGCCCTTACCTTCTTTTTACTGCACAGCAAGTTAACAATCATTTGCTAACTCAAAAGCTGTGTTTTATTTACATTTTGTCCTTACACTAAGACAATAAATAAAATTTCTGGTGTCTTCATCTTAAAAAAGAATTACTGCTATAAAATAAGGACTTTAACTCTGTGCTCTACCAAGTAGTCTCAATAATCTACATTTCTGAAGCAGAACAATAATCACCAATAACTGGATCATGCAAACATCGTTCACAACTTCCTAAAATACCTCTAACTTCTGAAGGAACTGTGCTCTCTCTGCCTCTGGGCCTTTGCTCTCTCTACCTGTAATACCCTTCCCTGCCCTCCATCTTGTAATTTGCCAACTTGGGACTCAGCCTGAATGCTAACTTCTCTAGGCAGCTCAGATCCCTGGGTTCCCTCCAAAATTGAATCAAGGTTCCTCCTCTGAGCCCATAGCACCCTCTGCTTACTCATATCCTAATACTTTAACACACTGTACTATAAATCTATTGACTAGTCTATCTCCCTCTCCAGACCATAAACATCTTGAATGCAAGGATAGGATCTCACTCATTTGAATATCCTTAGTGTTTGGGATATATCAAGCAATCAGTGTTTGTTGAATGAATAAAATGTAATTTGACTTGGAATACCTTATATGATTTTGTAGCACATTTTTCCTTAATAATTGAATTGATGCTGATATTAAAATTACTGGCATCCAGCTGAAAGCAAAAACAAAAAAATTTTCCCCACCTGATACTAGAAATAAAAAATTAAGAGATTTGCTGCTCAAGATCATCTCCAAGAGGAGTTATTATACTAGCTGCTCTTCCTGAATGCAAAACAGCAGCCTATGCTTCCCACAATCCCTCAGAATTGTTCTTGTCACTTCCCTTCCACTAATCCTGTTTTCTCCTCTTTTCTGCCCTATTATTTTCTCTTTCCTTTTCTTACCTTCCATTCGATACTTAGCACTTGCTAAGTATCTCTTCTCATTTCCCCTTTAACTTTTTTCTGTACTCCCTTCTCCATCCCTTATTTCAATGACCCTGGAGAATCCATGGGCATTGCTTTGCCCAACTGGGAGAACTTAGGCCACAGATGTTGCTGTATCTCCTTGTCACTTCTGTAAGGCACACCAACATATTTCTTTTGTTTCTGAGGAAATAAGTACTGACACCGTAACAGCAATGCAGGGTCACCAGCAAGTAAGATCAAACTATTACTATCCACACAACGTGGGAATGACATTTCTAGGCTGCACTCTGAAAGATGAGAGAAAAGGATTCTTAATTTACTATAATCCTATATAATAAAAACCTAATATGTAAGTTGTCCTGGAGTTCAACCAGGGGCAGGACTGGCTTCATCTTCACCAGAGGATATTTATGTAATATTCAATAGCCTCTCCCCGCTGCTGGCCCTGGCCAACGGTGGTGACAGCAGGTGGCTGGGGATAGAGAGGCCCTGGCCCATGACCAGCAGCCACTAGTGACCCTACTGGTGCACATATTTTGTGCACTGGGCCTCTAGTTTTAAATAAAAGAGAAATGGGAAGCTAAGTGTGAAGGGGGAAGAGAAAAAAAACAAACCATGTTTTTCTTTTTAAAAAATGCTGCTGTGTTGGTAGGGCAAATTGAAAAGGCTGCAGTATATTTGCTGGGCCAGGTAGTTCAGGAAAAAATGTAATCTCTGCCCCCTGGGAATCCAAGAGTCTTACTGAATAGGAATCATGCCCACCACTCCCCAAATCCATAAATGTAAACATTAAAAAATAAGACGGAAGAGATTCTTTTAAACCAAAAGATTCAGAAACCTAGCCTAAGTGGATTGGATGTTCTGAAACAGAAAAATAAAAACTGAATGGAAAGCTCTCCAAGTTTAAAATGGAGGTATTCCATGTATCAAAGTCAGTGTCACAAAAATGAGAAGACAAGGAAAGGAACAGTCCACAACTAGGAGTCAAGAGGCTCAGCTCAGGTCCTAAGAAGCTGTGTAAACCTGAGTCAGTCACTTCATTACTGATCCAGAAATGGATCTTCCATAAAATAGGCAGAAAATACCTTTCTGGAAACATTGCCAGTGATGATTAATAATGTGATATCACTCTGAAAGGTTTTGTTTAATAATAAGCCAATGTGATATAAGAGGAAGCAAAAATCCTTCCTCTGAATGGAGTATAAATCCTGTAGTTCCATTTTTAAGAGGCTAAACCTAATTCACCTTCCCAGCCTCATTAAATCCCTTAACCAACCTGCAGTCACTCAAGTGGAGGAGAAAAGTCGTGTGAGGCTCCAGAGGTAGGGTGGTGACTATTTAGTCAGTTGCTCCATTATCTCAGTGGCTTCATCTGTAAAATGGGTGGTGTTTGAAGGAGTGAAGAACAGTCCAGCGCCCTTTTTGCCAGATCTCAGAGTCACCAAAGGTACCTGTGGCCTGTACAACACATTATCAATACCACGACATATTACAACTTAATAAACAGCCAAATGTAGACTATTCTTGGGAGGAGGTATAAGACTCTGGAGGAAGTGGGCAGATTAAGAACTAGGAAAATGAGGAGGTAGATAAGAGTCCTGAAAGTATTCAGAGAATATTAAGAGAATAATTAAGAGAATATTTCAGGCATAAAAGACTTAAAATAAGCAGTCTTGTGAAGCAAGACTTAAAGGGATACAATTTTCTTTAGGGAAAATAAATAGGTGGCAGATGCTTTGAATCATGATTAATTCTTGATTATATGTATTTTGTCATCTCTTAAGTTTTTAACATTTACTAATATTGTTAATTCCCTAATCAACTGTCTTCCTACAAGGTAAGGCCCTCTATAGAGAACACTTCTTTAGGAGTTAAGTATACAGACTCTGGACCCAGACTGCCTAGCTTGAAATCCTTGCTTTATTAACGATGTGACCTTATACGAAACCCTTTGGGTAATTTAAAAAATATGTTTTACTGATTTTTAGAGAGATAGGAAAGGAGGGAGAGAGAAAAGTAAAATAACATCTGTGAAAAGTAAATAACATCATTCCCATCTCAGGATGGAACCCTGCTTAGGCACATATTTGTTGCTTGGCCCACAAGTTATTTATTACATTGAACTCAGGAGAGTTTTGTGAGAATTATATATGTACATTACATATTAGTAACACCTAATAATGGGTTTTTCATCACTTTAGTTTTGATGTGCTCTATTTTTTTATTTTTTAATCCTCACCCGAGGATATCTTTTCACTGAGTTTTTAGAGAGAATGGGAAAAAGAAAGACAGAGAGAAATATTGATGTGAGAGAAACACATTGATTGGTTATCTCCTGCACTCACCCTGACCAGGACCCCAGGTGGGGAGGAGCCTGCAACCGAGGTACATGCCCTTGAGTGGAAGCTGACACTCTATCCGCTGAGCCAAACTGGGTAGGGCCACTATCATGTACCCCAATTTTTAACATAGATGTAAAAATAAAAATCATTGGAGTAGCC
Organism: Lasiurus cinereus; assembly: GCA_011751065.1. NCBI lineage: Eukaryota > Metazoa > Chordata > Mammalia > Chiroptera > Vespertilionidae > Lasiurus > Lasiurus cinereus. Next base: position 27,624,043 of record JAAGEH010000041.1, on the reverse strand, counting down.
CTGACCAGTGTTCTCAGTGGTTGGGAGCATCAGCCTGAGCACCGAAGGGTTGTGGGTTGGTTCCCTACCCTGATTGGGTGCGGGAGGCAGTCAGTCAATGTGTCTCTCACAAGGATCTTTCTCTCTCTCTCTCTCTCTCTCCCTCCCTCCCTCCCTCCCTCCCTCTGAAAATGCAATGAGAAAAATAGCCTCTGGGGAGGACGAAGAAAACAAACAAAAATAACCAGGCAGTGTGGCTCAGTGTCTTTGCCTCAGTCCATGAACCAAAAGATGACTGTTCAGATTCCAGTGAAGACACATGCCCGGGTTGAGGGCTTGATCCCAGTATGGGGCATGTAGGAGGCAGCTGACAGATGATGCTTCTCTCTCATCAATGTTTCTCTCTCTCTCCTTTCCTCTCTCTCTAAAAATCAATAAAACATATTTTTAAATTACCCAAATATATTGCATGTAGTATAGGATTAAGTACCATTTTATAAAAATTTTGTTTCTGTCATATATACATGGTACATATTATGTCTGTTATGTAAAATGTATTCCTCATAGTGGTTTGCTTCTGAAAAGCTTTGAGCCCTAGCCGGTTTGGTTCAGTGGACAGAGCGTAGGCCTGCGAAGTGAGAAGTCCCAGGTTCGATTCTGGTCAAGGGCATATGCCCAGGTTGTGTGTTCCATCTCCAGTTGGGGACCTGCAGGAGGCAACTGATCCATGATTCTCTCTCATCATGAATGTTTCTCTCTCTCTCTCCCCCTCTTCCTTCCTCTCTGAAATCAATAAAAATATATTTAAAAAATAAAAAAATAAAGCTTTGAACAGTGCTATTATCGTCATTGCTGCTATTATGCACCTGACTGTGCAAAGGTGTCTGTAGGATTATGCAAGGGGCAATGATAAAGCACTTTGGAGAGTCAAACGTGATGTGAATGTGAGTTAAGAGGAAGCAAAAGGCCCTTCTCGCCATGTCTAACACCCACACAGGCAGAACCCTGCTTAGGCACGTATGTGTTGCTTGGCCCACTGGTAATTTATTACATGGAACTGAGGAGTCCACTGACTGTACTGTACCTAACACTCTGTGTCATGCTCTGTCAATATTTGCAGAGAAACGGAGGCCTGGCGCCAGTGTAAAGTTACTTATTTTTACCTGGTTGGGGTGGGGAAGGCGAAGTCAGAGCCACTGGTAGCTACAGGAAGCAAGTGAGTCACAGGGAGACACGGCTGGCTCCGTACAGCCAGGCAGACTCACAGGTGCCGCAGGCCAGGCGGGCGGGCGGGCGGACGGTGAGCCTCTGCGCGGGGCTGAACGCCCGCCCCTGCGCGCCCGCGCCCAGACCCCGCCCCCCAACAGCAAGCACTGCGGCCGCCGCCGGCCGGGCGCAGCCGCCCCAGGAAGCCCGCCCGGGGAAGCCCCAAATATGCACAAACGGGGGGGGAATCAGCCACCCAAAGGTTACCTGAGGGGATTCCTTTAAACGGCAGGCTCACCTAAATGTTCAAACAGCATTTAAATGGTAAGATCCTAATTCACAGAAAATGTTGGAAATGTGCTCACCCATAAGGAAATAAGGCCTGGATTCCATCCTTGACACTGTGACCTTGAGTTAATCACTTCCTCTCCCTGGGCCTAAGTGAACTCATCTGTTGAGAGAGAGAGAGAGAGAGAGAGAGATAACCAGACCACCACCTACCTCAGAGGACGGTAAAACTTAGGTGCTCTACAGCAAAGCGCCCAGCGCGAGCCCTGGCGCACAGCCCGGGGCCACCGCCCCCGGCCGGGGCAGATCCAGGTTCACTGTCCCCCTTGCCCGGGGGCGCGGGGGGGAGGGGTCATAGGCATCTCAGTCGCTTCATTGCAACTGTGCTTTAAACACTTATAAGGCCATTTCTTGGTCTTTCCCGCACAGCAGCCTCGCCTGTGCGGGGCGAGGGACGCCGTCATTCCCCGTCCCCTTCCTCAGGCGGCGATTCCTAAACGCGCTGGTGCTGGGCCCGCTCACCCAGGGCCCCAGCCCCCACCCACTGTGCCTCACAGTCAAAGGGAGCGACAGACTCGGTGTTGTGCCTACGTTTCTACCGTTCAAACCCCCGCCTCGAGACAATGGGAGCTGCGCCAGAAGCCGCCCCCCCCGCCGCCCGGTGCGGGCCGCCCCCCGGGCCGCCGGTGGCCAGAGGGCCCGCTGGGCGGACGGCCCGCCGCGGGCACGGGCGGCGGGAGGAGGGCGACGGCGGCGCATTCTAGAGCTTTCACGATAACCCCCCTTTCTCGTTGGAGAGGACCCCGGACCACGTGCGGCCATTTTGTGTTGAGGAAAAATGGCGGCCTCCCCCGTGGGGACGGAGGGGCGGGGGGAGGCAGAGCCGGCCGTTAGCCGCTTTCCCTGGGGGCTCCTGAAGCACTTTGCGCCAACAGCCTTTCTGTGCGGCTTAGCTGAGGGGAAGGGCAGGGGGCAGGAATCGTAACTGGCACGCCGGCGGCCCCAGCGACCTTTCTTTGGCGGAAGGAACGTGCTGCAGCGCCTGCGGCAGGAAAAGCCTCCCAAGATGGCGGCCGGAGGAGAGCCGCCCCCGGAAAGCGCGGGGCAAGGGCGGCCTAGCCGCCGCGGGAGCCTAAGCCGCGCGGGGGAGGCCGCAGCAGCCGCCCGAAGCACTGCTCGGCACCCCAGGAGCAAACACGGCCCCTAACGGGCACACCGTTGTCTTAAGTAGCTGAGGGGGCTGCCACAACTAAAGCGCCACTAGGGCAGGAGGTGGGGTTTCTGCGGGTTTAACCGAAAGAAACTTGCAAAATGCAAACAAAGCATTATGTAAATGGACGCCATTCTTTCGGGGCCACGTTTCCAGCACTTCCCAGAAACCACGAGCAGAGCCGTAGCTTGGGCGGCGGCTGGGGGTGGGTTTCGGTCTTTCTCCTCACCGGCCACAGGGCCGAGGCCTAGGCCGGGGTGGCGGCTGGCGCCCGGCGCCCAGACGCCGGGGACGAGAAAGTCCCACGTGCCCGCCCGCGCGCCCGCCCCGAGGCCTCGCCTCGCCTCCCCTCCCCCCCGGAAGGCCGCGCTGCCCCTCCCTTCCCCCCACACCCTCGCGCACGCGCTGTGGACGCCTTACGCGCACGTTTTAAATCCGCGGCGTCCCCGCTGCCGCCTGCAGTCACCGCCAGGCCTGCCCTTGTTCCTCCTGGCCCCAACTCCGTTTGTAGGCCGGTGAAAAAAATGCGTCGGCCCCATTCACAACACTGACATGTCCCAACATCTGCCGGTGCCACTAGGGTTAATAAAATAAATGTTTGTTTTTAAAATTTGCCGGACTCTCAGTTCCTGCCCATCGGAACTTTACAGTCAAGGCTAGGTCACTAAAGGATTTTTGTAAAACCGCCATCTGGAGGTTGGCGCACTCTTGTGACCTAAAAAAGACGGGTCCTCATTTTTTTTCAAGGGGTCCTGCGCAGCAAGCACTTCCGGGGTCAGAGGGTACGCGAGGTTGAAAGCGGGCTTCCCGCCCCGCCCAGACCGCCGAGGCTGCCGCCGGAGTCGCCACCGCCGCGCCCTCGCCCACCCGCCTGCCCGCCGCTCCCGGCCCCGCTCGCCCCCTCCGCCGCCGCCGCCCGCCCCTGCGACGACGCCGCGGCCTCCCGCCCGCGCCCGCTCGCTCCCGCGGCCCTCGCTCGCCTCGCGCCGGCAGTTTTGGGCCTACCCCTCCCCTCCCCCCGCCAGCCACCAAAGACTTGACCACGTAACGAGCCCAACTCCCCCGAACGCCGCCCGCCGCTCGCCATGGACGCCGGTGTGACTGAAAGTGGACTAAATGTGACTCTCACCATTCGGCTGCTTATGCACGGGAAGGAAGTAGGCAGCATCATCGGGAAGAAAGGGGAGTCGGTTAAGAGGATCCGCGAGGAGAGTGGCGCGCGGATCAACATCTCGGAGGGGAATTGTCCGGAGAGAATCATCACTCTGACCGGCCCCACCAATGCCATCTTTAAGGCCTTCGCCATGATCATCGACAAGCTGGAGGAAGATATCAACAGCTCCATGACCAACAGCACGGCGGCCAGCAGGCCCCCGGTCACCCTGAGGCTGGTGGTGCCGGCCACCCAGTGCGGCTCCCTGATTGGGAAAGGCGGCTGTAAGATCAAAGAGATCCGCGAGAGCACCGGGGCCCAAGTCCAGGTGGCGGGGGATATGCTGCCCAACTCCACCGAGCGGGCCATCACCATTGCGGGCGTGCCGCAGTCTGTCACCGAGTGTGTCAAGCAGATCTGCCTGGTCATGCTGGAGACGCTCTCCCAGTCTCCGCAAGGAAGAGTCATGACCATTCCGTACCAGCCCATGCCAGCCAGCTCTCCGGTCATCTGCGCGGGCGGCCAAGATCGGTGCAGCGACGCTGCGGGCTACCCCCACGCCACCCATGACCTGGAGGGACCACCGCTGGATGCCTACTCGATTCAAGGACAACACACCATTTCTCCGCTCGATCTGGCCAAGCTGAACCAGGTGGCAAGACAACAGTCTCACTTTGCCATGATGCACGGCGGGACCGGATTCGCCGGAATTGACTCCAGCTCTCCGGAGGTGAAAGGCTATTGGGCAAGTTTGGATGCATCTACTCAAACCACCCATGAACTCACCATTCCAAATAACTTAATTGGCTGCATAATCGGGCGCCAAGGCGCCAACATTAATGAGATCCGCCAGATGTCCGGGGCCCAGATCAAAATTGCCAACCCAGTGGAAGGCTCTTCTGGTAGGCAGGTTACTATCACTGGTTCTGCTGCCAGTATTAGTCTGGCCCAATATCTAATCAATGCCAGGCTTTCCTCTGAGAAGGGCATGGGGTGCAGCTAGAACAGTGTAGGTCCACTCATAACCTCTTTCTGCTGTTTTTCCCATGATCCAAATGTGTAATTTCTGGTCAGTGATTCCAGGTTTTAAATAATTTGTAAGTGTTCAGTTTCTACACAACTTTATCATCTGCTAAGAATTTAAAAATCACATTCTCTGTTCAGCTGTTAATGCTGGGATCCATATTTAGTTTTATAAGCTTTTCCCTGTTTTTAGTTTTGTTTTGGGTTTTTGGCTCATGAATTTTATTTCTGTTTGTCAAAAAGAAATGTAAGAGTGGAATGTTAAGAAATTTCAGTTTAGTTCTGTAATGTCAAGAATTTAAAAATTAAAAAGTGGATTGGTTAAAAAAAAATGCTTCATATTTGAAAAAGCTGGGAACTACGATCTTAAACTCTTTGTTGGTGCATTTTTTTCCCCTTCCCTTTTAGTGTTAGGCATTTGCAGGGAGAAACGCGGGCCCATCCTTGGTATTCTCTCAAGCCCTTTTCATCTTAATTGGTAAGATCCCATTTCCTCTCCGTCCCAACAAAGGAACATTGCAGGTTGGGCCTGCTTTGGGATATTTGCAGAGACAGGATCTCGCTGGGAGAATAACATCCTTCTCTCCACCCAAGTTCCAGAGAGAGGCCTCTGCCCATTTCTCTGATAGAAAACGTGTTTTCTTACATGGAGAAAGCATGCCCACTCGGCAGGACCTCGGAATGGCCCTGTGTCCTCTGGTCTCATCGGCCCCATCCCCACCCCCAATCTCACTGGAAAACTCTGAACCAGGAACAAAAAAATGTTCTGAGGTGGGAGGAGCCCCAGGGGACCCGGAGGGGGCGGGGGCGCGCTAGGGAGGAAGGGAGAGGCTGAGGTGGGGGGAAGGGAAAGGGGCAAGGGTGGGTTTGAGGGTTTGGAAGAGGGCATCTGCTAGAGGGTGTTTGGTGGTAGGGATAGAAGGGTTTTGGTTGGGCTGCAGGACTGAATGAATGGGGGATGGTACCAGCAGGGCACACGTGTCAAGCAGGCACCTGTGGCAAGCAGCCTGTCAGAGGATGTTATTACACCTGCCAAGTGGCCTATCCAGAAACAAAAGAGGCCTAGCTCCTAATTCTTCAGCTGTGTGCAATATTTAGAGAAATCATTATACCAGGAAATAATCCTGCCTAACTGGGGCAGTCTAAAAAGCAGGAATGTAGACTGAGCCATAGGCTAAGTCCTAAGAATGACCTCAGTGTTAAACATGTGGATTCTTAGTTTCTGCCCCAAATTTAGTCAGGCTGCATTTTTAAAACTCCAAAAGGTTCTTAGGTTTGAGTGCCACTGATTTCTCTTCACCAGTGAATTAGGAAAATCCTGCTGTGAAGGCTCATGTCCACATCAGCCAGTGGGACCAGGCTGGACCTGATGAGAGAAGAAAAAGGATCATTAGGGAAAGATACACCAGAAACAACAGTACAAGACAATAGACGGTTAAGTGCCAAATTGTAGCTCAAACCCCAGGCACTGTGGGAGATCCCTAACGTGAAGAAGAATTCTGATGGGAGGAGAACTGTATCCATGATAAGTATATGTTGAGACTTATTCTCTACAGGGCATCTCCTTTTTTCCTGAGGTACAGACCTGGTTCTGAGAGTCCCTGGAGGTAAGATTGGGGTCTTCCATATACTTTACATCCACTCTAGGGTCAGGCACATAGTCATTGAAAGAAGCCCAGATTCTGGAGTTAAATCTGAGTTCAAATTTTGAGTTCTGCTACTTGAGGCCTTGGGCAAATTATTCCACCTCAGTATAAAATGGTGGTAAAGGTACTCATCTACTGGGATTGGGAAGGGGAGGGGGCGGGGGGAGAAGGATAAGTATGTATTTAAAGCAAAAGAGCACTCACAACACAGTAAACTTAAATATGCTTTAGATTGCAAAAAGCCCACTTCTGCCCACAATATATTTGGACACAGAAGAAAGATTAAAAAGGGAACAAAGCAATGTATACTAAATAAGCTAAGATAGTTGGACTAAGAGGCCAAGACAGGTAAAAGGAGCCCCCCCCACCCCCCGCAAAAAAAAGAAAAAAAAACAGGTAAAGGAGGCCCTACTGAAGACCCAGGCATGGGTTAAGTGTCTCCTGAAAATAATAAGCACTAATTAAGTTTGCATAAAGTAAGAAAGGAATGGGTCATTAGGCTGGTCCCTCAAACACCAAGGAAAGTCATTTATGAGGAATCCCTGAAACTTGCTGGGTCTAACAGATTTGATTGAACATCTGTGTACAAAATGAACTAAAACTTGATGCTTTGGTACAATTGGAAGATACATAGTAGCTCATTGTAGTAGAGTATGGTATGTGGTAAATGGAGGGAGAGGAGGTGGAGGAAGCCATTAAATCATTTGAGGCTAAATTATAAACAGCCTTGAGTGTCATAATAAAGGGTTTGAGCTTTATTCTAAAACCCAGTGATCTCCAAACATTTTCTTTAAATGTACCCCTTAAGTAAAGATCTTTTATCATACGTATATCCTTAGTACATGTTTGGGTACTTATAATTACATATATGTACACTAGTCATGCTTATTTATAAACCATATACAAGCACTAAATGAAAGTATATTAAAAAGATACAAAATTTAAGTGTAAATAGGTAAGATAAAAACAAATTAAAGCCCCTCTGGCATGACTCAGTGGTGGAGCGTCAACCTATGAACCAAGAGGTTTGATTCCTGGTCAGGCCACATACCCAGGTTTCGGATTCGGTCTCCAGTGGAGGGGGAGGATGCAGGAAGCAGCTGATCGATGATTCTCATCATTCATGTTTCCATCTCTCCCTCTCCCTCTCTGAAATCAATAAAAATCTATTTTAAATATATATATTTAAAAAAAACAAATTGAAATCTAATTTCTAATAGTTCTTTTACCCCTTCCCTCTAGTCATTTTAGAGACCACTGGAAGGGAATACTGGGGAAAACAATTCCAATGTCATAGGTATCCTTGAGGAGTAGAATTTCAGAAGAGTGATGGGGAAGCCAAATTGTACCAAGACAGGAGAGACTGGGGTGAGGCAATGGAGACAGGAGAGTAGCTGGCTCAAAGCTTGGTGGTGCAAAGGAAAGAAATAGGACAACTTGAGGGGGAAGCATTGGAGAAATGGAGTTGGGAGGGTGGTTTTTTTTTAAAGGAAGCTCACTAACGGTAGATAATAGGGAATCAATAGGAGGCTGAAAAAAGCTGCAGTTAAGAAAGGACTGGATAGAAGAGGGTTTGGGAGCAGTAAATATCAGATGCCAGGCCAGTTTAACTATTTAGAGTGTAATTCACTTTGTCCCCACAGGGTTCCTCTCCTTTTGGAGCAGCTTGAGTATATCCTGCCCTCTTTTGCATAAAGACTGGAAATCCTTAATCCAAAGAGTTGCTGTGTTTCTTGTCACAGCCCCCATTCCTATCACCAGCTGTTAGGCCACAGACACTGCCAATCAGGAGTTTAGAATAATTTCTCTAAACATTAGCAAGCACCTGTTGTGCCACGTGTTTAGAAGGCTGGTGCCCCCCTATCCCAATCCCGAGGCCCCTCACTTCACTCAACATATACCACCACCACATGCTCCACCCCAGGCAGCAGTTTGGGCAATGAATCTTAGGTTCGCCCCTAGAATGGCTACTTATATTCTGTCACCTGGAGAGTAAATTGTTTGCCAAGAACTTGAGGTCTGTGAGTCGAAACTACCTCATCCCCTGCTACTCTTGGCTACCCCACGTAGTAGTGAGCCACATACAATCCAGCATCTCTGGGCCTGTCCCTCCTGCCAATGAGACAGCACTCAGCCAGACATATAAATAGGCGGTCACAACCAGAGAAGGCTCTACTGCCAAGTCTCTGGCCACCTTGCCTGGCCTGGCCACCTATGGGGCCTTCCTAAAATTCCAATCTGACCACATCACTCCTCTTAAAAGCCATCAAGTCCCACCTCTACCCATGGTCTACAAAAGAAAATCCACACTTAGCACAGCTCACAGATCCCTCAGGAACTGGTCCCAGCAGCCTCTGCAGTGCAAGGCCTCCCACACAGAACGACTTGGAGTTTCCCAAAGTCATTCTGTTTGGTAACTCATGCACTTGGGAAATAATCATTTCTTGGTAATTCTGAGACTAGCTGCCCTCTTCTTCGTTACCTGCCTGGGGTTCTGGGGCTCCTACTCTTGAGCATCAGCATTCAGCAGGGAAAGTGACACTCTGGCATCATCTTCTGGGATGACCTTGGAGAAGCTGCTCCCCCTATCTGGGTCTTAGTCCTCCATCTGAGAAGAGGGGATAAGATAATACCCACAGTTCTCTGGCTGCCATTGGAAATAATGCTGCCTTTGTGGGTACCCATCCCTGCTCCTGCCTCCTGCCACAAGGCTGACTTCTGACACATACATCTTTCATAAACACTCTAAGAGAGGGAAACGGAAGTTAAAAAACCAGCAGCAACAAGCCCCAGCTTGGCATTTTGGGTAACTATTCACGAGGGCTTGATTGAGGAGGAAGCAAAAAGGAAGGAACTATCAAAGAATGTTGCTCTGAACATTTTTGAAGGTGCTGTCACTTTCAGCTCCATGGCGAAGAGGAGAGGGCAGTAGAGGGGAAAGCAAAGGAGGCATGCCAGAGAAGCAGAGTTTGCCCCTTAAGCGGAGCCAAGCCTCCTCCCTCTCCTTCCCCTGCTCTCAGGCCCTAATGATGTGACTCTGTGAGAGGGCTCTGACCCCTGAGTGTCCAAGCTTGTGTCTACTAAAGTACAGAGAGGGTGACTATAGCTGCCCCACTTCTTCCAGGACTCCAGACATCTGCCGCCAGGCTGAGTACGCCTCGGTAGGGAGCTGAGGCAGCTGTACTTCAGTGACAGCAAACACTATCCAATTAGTCACGGAAGTGGTGGAAGACATCGAATTAGTTATCCCTAAGCAGGTGACCCACTATGAGGAGATACAGACTCACCTTCTTAAAACTGCCTCCACGTGAATGAAAACCTGTACTTTCATTTGTTAGTTCGCCTCTACTTCAAAAAGCATTTTCAGGGTTTGCTCGAGAGACCTTCTCCTGCCCTGTCCGGTGCAGCTCAGTGGGTTGATGTGTCATCCCGTACATCAAAAGGTGGTCGTTTGATCCTGGGTCAGGGTACGTAATAGACCAATATTTCTCTCTCTCTCTCTCTCTCTCTCTCTCTCTCTCTATATATATATATATATATATATATATATATATATATATTTCTTTGTTTCTTTCTTCTTCCCTCCCTCCCTTTCTTTTCCCTCTAAAAAATCAATAATTTTAAATAAATAAAAGTATATAATTAAACTCATGCTTTAAAAAAAAAAGGAAAAATAATCTTCTCCCACTGGCTCCTGATAGGACCTTAGTGAGGTTAGTTGCAGGCACTTCCCAGCCTGGAACCTGGAACTTGAGCAACTCCAAAGCAACATCCCCAGGACTGGCTAACATTTATCAAGTGGCCTATGTGCAAGCCATTGTTCCAAGCACTTTAAATGAATTAACTCAATCTATAGAACCCTATGAGATAGATATTATTTTGATGCCACTTTATAGGTAAGAAAACGGAGGCACATAGCAATGAGGTGACTGTCCAAGATTATAGAGCCAGTATTTCAACATAAGCGATATGGTCCCCACACTGTTCCGCTTACTCACTATTCTGGATTGTCTTACTAAGCCCGAGAAACTGCTCCTGGGAGAGTCTAAATGGACAAATAGTCTTCACTTTATTTTTGTCTTGAATAAATTTACTGCCCAATTTTTCAAGTAAGATGGTGATACATATTTTATGAAACATACATGACTATGTAATACATGAAAATCCATATTGTGTTAACATCCTCCATTATATATAAGACTCCTTTAAAGTAGCATATATGTCTTATTTTTTTTTATGGGATCATACTCTACGCACTAATTTGTATGCTATTTTTTTTTATTAAATTGAGATTCATTCATACACCATAAAATTCACCATTTTATTTTTTTAAATATATTTTACTGCTTTTTTTACAGAGAGGAAGGGAGAGGAATAAAGAGTTAGAAATATTGATGAAAGAGAAACATCTATTAGATGCCTCCTGCACATTCCCTACTGGGTATGGAATGGTACATGCCCTTGACTGGAATCAAACCTGAGACCTTGAGTCCACAGTCCAATGCCCTATCCACTAAGCCAAACCAGTTAGGGCTTATTGTATTTTTTTTAACTAGAGGCCTGGTGCACAAATGTGTGCACATTGAAAGGAAATTAATTAGGAGAAATATTTTAAAGGCCGGGGAGGGACCACAGGAAGTTGGCTCCAGGGCTGGTCAGGGCCATCTCTCTCAGTCCCCATTGGGGCCAGTTGGGGCCAATCGGTGCAGGCCAGCCAGGGAGGGACTACAGGAGGTTGGCCAGCCAGGGAGAGACTGCAGGAGGGCTTCAGGGCATATCCGGCTCATCTCCCCAGTCCCAATCAGCTGGACCCCAGCAACAAGCTAACCTACCAATTGGAGTGTCTGCCCCCTGGTGGTTAGTGCACATCATAGCGACTGGTCAAGCAGTTGACCGCTTATCATATTAGGCCTTTATATATAAAGATATGTTTTTATTGATTTTAGAGAGAGAGGAATAAAGAGGGGAGGGAGAGAGAGAAACATCAATGACAGAAATATCGATCCCACTGGGGTTTGAGCTCACAGCCCAGGCATGTGCCCTGACCAGAAATTGAAATGGCATCCTCTAGGTTCATGAAAGGACTTTCAACCAACTGAGCCACAGTGGCCAGGATTAAAATGCATCATTTTAGAGTGTACAATTTAGTGGGTTTTAGTATAATCACAATGTTGTGCAATCATCATCACTATCTTATGACAAATATTTTCATCACCTCAAAAAGGAATCCACACCCATTACCAGTCACTCCTCACTACTCACCATTATCCCAGTCCCTGGCAACAAATAAACTACTTTATGACTCTATGATTTGCTTATTCTGGACATTTCATATACTTAGAATTATATAGGATGTGACCTTTTGTGTCTGATTTCTTTCACTTAGCATAATGTTTTTAAGATTCATCCATGTTGTAGCATGTATCAGTACTTCATTCCTTTTCAAGGCTGAATGTATTTCATTGTATAATTCTACCACCTTTTGTTTACCTATTCATCAGGTGATGGATATTTGGGTTGTTTCCACTTTGGGGAATTATAGATAATACTCTTGAAGTTTGTGTGTGAACTTATGGTTTCTTGGATATATACCTAGGAGTATGTACTGCTGGGTCATATGATTACTCTATGCTTAACTTTTTGAGGAATTTACTAAACAATTACTAAATTGTTTACCCAGTGGCTGCACCATTTTACATTCCTACCAGCAGTTTATGAGGATTCCAATTTTTCCACATTCTTGCCCAGGCTTGTCAGTTTCCCTTCTGTTTTTTTTTTTTAATATTTTTTGCAGTCACCCATGTGAGCATGAAATGGTACCTCATTGTGATTTTGATTTGCATTTTCCTAATGACTTGAGTTTTCTTTATTGAGTATTTTATTTGGAGGAATATCTACTCCAATATTTTGCCGATTTTAAAAATTGGGTTGTCTTTTTATTTTTATTTGTAAGAGTTCTTTATATATTCAGAATCTTACATGATAAGTGACTGTAAATATTTTCTGCTATTTCATGGGTTGTCTTTTAACTTTCTTAATAGTGCCCTTTGCAGCACAAAAGTTTTTAATTTTGATCAAGTTTACCTATTTTTCCTTTTATTGTTGTGCTTTTGGTATCATATTTAAGAGACTACTGGTTAATCCATTACTGATGTTTCCTTTTCTAAGCGTTTTATGGTCCTATGTTTTATATTATAAAATTCTTAAAACAGAACAAGTATAGCCGAAACCGGTTTAGCTCAGTGGATCTCTAGAGCATCAGCCTGTGGACTCAAGGGTCCCAGGTTCGATTCCAGTCAAGGGCATATGCCTTGGTTGTGGGCACATCCCCAGTGGGGGGCGTGCAGGAGGCAGCTGATCGATATTTCTAGCTCTCTATCCCTCTCCCTTCCTCTTTGTAAAAAAATCAATAAAATAAATAAAAAGTACAAATCTTCATGACCTTGGATTTAGATATTTGAATTTAATTTTTTAATCATATATGAGCATTTGTTCTAAAACTGCTGCCAGTATAGGAAAGCAACAGGTCACCCACAAAAATCTGCTCTACACACCCAAAAGCCAGCTGCTTATATTGGGTAGAACAAAGATTACATGGGAAAGTAGGAATTACAGGCATGGGGGAGTAGGCAATGAGGGCTAGAGGGGAAGACTCCATTGTTTGGGCAACAAGGTTGTTAATCTTTCCATGATATTAGTTCTTGAATGAGAATGGACCCTATTCCAAGGTTGACTGCCAGGTCCAAGGTTGATTCCTAAGTCCCCAGGACATATAACTCCCAGCCACATTAGACTGTCCTTTCTCCATTACAGGCTCCATCCCAGGCCCTAGTCAGAGTGAGTGCATTAATTCTTGAGTTAATTTTTGTGTATTTGATCTGAGTATGGCTCCAAATTCATTTTTTTGCATGTAGATACCCAGTTGTCCCATCATCATTTGTTGAAAAACTATTTTTTTCATTATATCCTATTTTTTAACTTAATAAATCGTGAACATTTTCACTATAATAAATAATATTTTACAGTAGTATTTTTTATTGGCTGTAGGTACTCCATTCCTCTGATGTAATTTATTTAACCAATCTCATATTTACAGAAATTTAAGTTGTTTTTACATTTTGCTGTCTTAAATCATACAGTGATGGAATATTTACAAAAATATTTTGAGATATTTCTGATTATTTTCTTAGGACAAGTTATTCAAAAGAAGAAAGAAGATTAAAGGCTAGCTCCATTTTCAAGGCTTTAAGTACATATTATTACTTAGCTTGCAAGCAGTGGTCTTCAAACTTTCCCTTTACACTCTTAAAAATTGTTGAGGTTTTAGCCAAAACCGGTTTGGCTCAGTGGATAGAGCGTCGGCTTGCAGACTGAAAGGTCCCAGATTCGATTCTGGTTGGGAGCATGTACCTTGCTTGCGGGCACATCGTGCAGGAGGTGGCTGATCGATCTCTCTCTCATTGATGTTTCTGACTTTGTATCTCTCTCCCTTCCTCTCTGTGAAAAATCAATAAAATATATATTTTTTTAAATTGTTGAGGTTTTAAAGGGCTTTTGTTTGTGTGGGTAATTTCTATTCATTTTAACTATCTTAGAATTAAAGCATAGAAGAATTTTAAACATTTATATATTAATTCATTTAAAATGACCAATGAAACCATTAACTACAGTACTAACATAAGTAATATATATTTTTAAGTATATTTTTATTGATGTCAGGGAGAGAGATAGAAACATCAATGATGAGAGAATCATTGGTAGGCTGCCTGATGCACACCCCCTATTGGGGATTGAGCCCTCAATCCGGGCATGTGCTCTTAGCCAAAATTGAACCCGGGATCCTTCAGTCCACAGGACAATGCTCTATCCACTGAGCCAAACCAGCAAGGGCTAAGTAATATATTTTTATTAAAAACAACAATTTTGCCAAGACCGGTTTGGCTCAGTGGATAAAGCGTCAGCCTGCGGACTGAAGGGTCCCGGGTTCGATTCCGGTCAAGGGCATGTATCCTAGTGGTGGGCACATCCCCAGTGGAAGGCGTGCAGGAGGCGGCTGATCGATGTCTCTCTCGTTGATGTTTCTGACTTTACCCCTCTCCCTTCCTCTCTGTAAAAAAAAAAAAAAAATCAATAAAATATATTTTTTAACAAAACAACAACAACAACAATTTTCACCCTACCTGGTTTGGCTCAGTGGATAGAACTTAGGCCTACAGACTGAAGGGTCCCAAGTTCGATTCCCATCAAGGGCACATGCCTAGGTTGCTGGCTGGGTCCAATGTGAAGGAGGCAGCCAATCAATGATTCCCTAATCATTGATGTTTCTATCTCTCTCTTCCACTCCCTTCTCTGAAATCAATAAAAATATATTTGAAAAAAAAATTTCCAAAACAAAAAATATTTAGTGAGAACACTGGCAGATTTTTGTTTGTTTGTTATTTTTATTTATTTATTTTGCAAAGCTCTTTAATGTCTGGCTTAATAGAATATGCTGGAGTTTCATCTCTGTTTCTGCATCAATCTACTGTGATATTATACATCATCTAGCCTCTGGAAAACTGCTCTAAGCTAGTGAGATAATGAAAATGAAAAGGGCAAACAGTATAATCATGAAAATAGTTTTGCCCTCTCAGAATGGTCTCGAGAAACTCTAGGGATGGGTCTCTGACCACTATGAGAAATACTGCTCAATAGAAAGATTTTACCAAACTACACTATCATCATTGTGCCCTTTTCCCTGCATCTTCTTCAACATTGAGCATGACATACTTTTTTTAAAAAAACATATTTTATTGATTTTTTACAGAGAGGAAGGGAGATAGATAGATAGTTAGAAACATCCATCAGGTGCCTCCTGCATACCCCCTACTGGCAAGGTATGTGCCCTTGATCAGAATCGAACCTGGGACCCTTCAGTCCATAGGACAACGCTCTCTCCACTGAGCCAAACCAGTTTCGGCAGAATATACTTTTTTTAACGTTTGCTAATTTGTTCAGCAAAAAGAAGGCTCAGTTTGTGATTTTAATTTGCATTCTGTAATTTCTAATACTATGGAACCTTTTTCATGATTTTTGTAATTTATATTTTTCTTTTATGAATGGCCTCTTTGTATCATTTGCACATTTTCTTCCTGGAACAGATATCTTAATGATTGTAAGAGTACATTTTATAATCATGGTATTAGTGCTTTGTCATGAATGTTGCATATATTTTTGATGTTCAAGAGAAGTTTTTTTGTTTGTTTTTTTTAATTAATTTTTCAGATTTAAAAATGTTCTTAATATTTTTACTTAATTCTTAATATTTTTAATTGATTTTCAGAGAGGAAGGGAGAGAGATAGAGAGATAGAAACACTAATTAGAGAGGAAAATCATCAATCGGCTGCCTCCTGCACGCACCTCCACTGAAGATCAAGCCTGACTGGGAATCGAACTGGTGACTGCTTGGTTCCTGGGTTGACACTCAATACTTGAGCCACACTGGCTAAACTACAAGAGGTTTTTATTATTATTGTTTTTATACAGGCAAACCTATTGATATTTGTAATAGTTTCGTCCTTTCCTTTCCCCTAACCCACAAATATGTAAATTGTCCTCGAACTTAATTTCCCAGGAGCAGTGTGTGAATGTTCCTGTTTAGCTTAGGAAGGCATCAGGAGACATCTGATTAGCACTTACATAGTTTTAATAAAATCTTACCCTTTTTTATATTTTTATTGATTTCAGAGAGAAAATGAGAGGAAGAGAAAGAAAGAAACATCAATGATGAGAGAGAATTATTTATCCGATGCCTCCTACACATGCCCCTGGTTTGGGGATTGAGCCCGAAACCAGGGCATGTGTCCTTGACTGGGAATCAAACCTAGGATGCTTCAGTCTGCAGGCTGATGTTCTAGCCACTGAGCCAAACTGCCTAGGGCTCCATTGATTTTTAGAGAGAGTAGGAGAGGGAAAGACAGAAAAATTGATGTGAGAGAAACACATTGATTAGTTGCCTCCTGAATGCTCTCTGACTAGGGCCTGGACTGGAGAGGAGCCTGCAACTGAGGTACGTGCCCTTGACCAGAATCAAACCTGGGCTAACACTATCCACTGAGCCAAACCAGCTAGGCAAGCATGTCAAATTCAAAGACTAACACCAAGAGGTATATTGCCCTCAGGCCACGAGTTTGACATACCTGGGCTAGACCAAAATCTTACCATTTTTATTCCATTGATTACTTGGGTATTTTACAAATTGAAAATAAAATCACATCTGAGCCATAATGAAGATGATCTTTACTGTCATCATTCTAAGACACCTCCCAACCAAATGTTGTTGGGAAGAAAACTCCTGCTGACCCAGAACAGGGTGACAAATGTGGGTTTTATTATTTGTGTAGCAGAATAGGTGAGTTTTACCTGCTCAGAAGACAGGAGACCCATTTGGGTGGGCATTCTGGCCTCCTCCCAACACTGTGGTGCCCAGCAGGGGGCTGTCTGATCAGTACCCTGGGATGAGGCCAGTTTATACACAAAATTTTAGCAAGGGATTTGGGTATCCAAGAAGTTAAAGCTTTATTAGGAGACAATAGCCTAAGCATTCATGACCCATTTCTTAGGAAGAGAGGTTTTAAATCAAGAAAAGGAAACTAGAACTTAACAGTCTGACAGGATATTCTAGCTAACCACAAATTTACAGAATTACAGCTTAGCTCCGAGATCTTCTCCTTTAGCAACTTTTGCAGACCTCTACAGTAAATACTATCTTCTATAGTTTGACTTCTCTGAATAAGGTAACTAGAAACCATTACAAAGTGGATTTTTGTGTCCAAGGTAAGAGCAGGCCCTATTAGCTGGAATTTTCTCAGTATTGTTTCCCACATTCTTAATCACACTAGAGATTTTTCTTTGCCAGTCTGGCAAATAAAAAAAATTTTAAAAAAGCATAGCATTGTGTAAATTTTTATTCCTTAGCTTACTGGTGAGAAAAAAAAAAGTATGTTTTTCAACTGTTTGTATTTCTCCTTTGGTGAATTACCTATTAACATCTTTTTTACCTTTTTCTATTGGGGTGTTCACATTTTTCTTACTGATTGAGGAGCACATCAGGTAGCAAAATATTAACCCTTCATTATATATACTGAATTTTTTCTTAGTGTATCAGTTTCCTTTTAACTTCTGCTCTGCAGAATTTTCTAATGATTAAATAGCTAAATCTATCAATCTTTAACTTTCTGGTTTCTGTCTTTAGTATCATATTTTGGAAGTCCTTCCCTCACCACCACATTTACAAAAAAAAAAAAAAGTTGTCTTTCTTCTTCTAGTATTTTATGTTTTCATTTTTTACATTTAAATCTAAGGGATCTGAAATTTATTTTTCTATCTATGATGGGAAAAGCTAACAATTTTTCCCAAAAAAATTGCTGTCTAGTTGTCCCAATGATATTTATTAAATAATCCAGGAATGACAAATATGTGGCCTAAGTGTATTCTCCTTCTGGGCCCCTAGAAGACATTTCTAATCAAACGCAGAACTTCTGGCTAAGCCTAGACTAGGCCTCCAAGCCCTCCTATAACTTCAGGCAGCCACCACCTCCCTGTGTAGTCTGAATCTAGATAAAACTTTTTGTCATCCCCTAGAATTAATCCATCATTTTCCCTATCGATGTGAGAAATCTTTATTAGATAATACATTCTTTTTATTCTAGACTTTCCTTTCTGTTTTATCAATATGCCTGCCTTTTCTTATAGCAGCTCTCCTCCCTGTCTGGTTATTATGACTATGTATGAAATGGTAATATCTGGTAGCATAGCCTTACACTTTTTCAACACTTTCTTGACTATTTTCTCTCACTTAAACTTCTGACTAAATTCATTGTATTGGAGTACCTCCAAAATTAATTAATTAAAAAATCATTTTAGATTTTCCAGTTTAGGTACATAATATTTCTTTCCATTTTAAAAGATTCCCCTTTAGTCTCTGAATAGTTTTATTCTGATAACTAATTTACATTAGTGGTTAAACTTATTCCTAGATATTTTATATTTTTGATGACTATTATAAGTAGAATTTTTTTTCAGTATAACATCTAAATTCTTATTATTAGAATGAAAGCTTCACAGGAGCAAAGAACAAACATCTTTTGTTCATAACTGTAACCATAGAGCTTAAGAAACAGTGCCTCCACATTTTAGGTTCTCAATAAACTTTCTTTTTTGTTTGTTTGTTTCCCCCTACATTGAGCCAGCATTTTTTAAAAAATATATTTATATTGCTTTTTTACAGAGAGGAAGGGAAAGGGATAGAGAGTTAGAAATATCAATGAGAGAGAAACATCAATCAGCTGCCTCCTGCACACCTCCTACTGAAGATGTGTCCACAACCAAGGTACATGCCCTTGACTGGTATTGAACCTGGGACCCATCAGACTGCAGGCCGATGCTCTATCCACTGAGCCATACCAGTTAGGGCTCTCAATAAATTTTTAAATAAGTAAAAGAATAAAGGCATAAAGCAATGTTATTGTCTTAGTGTGTCATCTATAATAACAAAAGCATAATATGCTAACTAACCGGATGTCCTTCCGAATGAAGCTGGGGCTGCGAGGGAAGCCCAGATCCCAGGTGCCTGCTGGCAGCCGGATGGAAGCCAGGGTCCCAGGTGTCAGAGGGAAGCTGGTGCCAGCAGTCCCGGGGGCAGGGGAGGAGGCAAGGAGAAGGGGGACAGGGGAGGAAGGCCTATTCTTACACCAATTTCATGCATCAGCCCTCTAGTTGACTTATAATAGGCAACTTTGCTAAATTATTTGATTAGCTTTGTTTTTCAAGTGATTCTCTGAATTACTATCTGTAAATAATAATTACCTTTTTCTAGCATATAATGTTCTTATTCTTCTTATAAGACTTATTGAATTGAAAATGATATCAACATAGGGTAATAAGTTACGTGAATGTGGTTCTCTCAAAATATCTTATTGTATTATACCCACCTTTTCACTTAAATGAAGCACTTTACAGTTTCTCTTTGGCATATCTGAATTGCCAGCATCACTATTTTTATACTTTGGGACCATGGTTAAGTAAAATAAGGGTTACTTAAACATAAGCATTGTGATACCATGACAATTGCTCTGATAACTAACTGAAAGGCTATTAATTGACTAACTGGAGAATAGCATATCTGCTTGGACAAAGGGATAATTCATGTTCCGGGTAGGATGGAGCCAGTGGCATGAGATTTCATCACACTACTCAGAATAGCACACAATTTAAACCTTATAAATTATTTCTTTCTGGAATTTTCCACTTAATATTTTCGGACAACATTTGACCGCCGGTAACCGAAACCATGGAAAGCCAAACTGCTTATAAGGGGGGACACTACTACAGTGACACAGGGTCTTTATAAACTGAAAGAAGACAGTGAAACAATTTAAAAGTTTAAGAGACAGAGGGAGCTGAAACCGGTTTGGATCAGTGGATAGAGTGTCGGCCTGCGGACTGAAAGGTCCCAGGTTTGATTCCGGTGGGGGCATGTACCTTGGTTGCGGGCGCATTCCCAGTGGGAGGCGTGGAGGAGGTGGCTGATCGATGTCTCTCTCATCGATATTTCTGACTTTCTATCCCTCTCCCTTCCTCTCTGTAAAAAAATCAATAAAATATATTTTTTTTAAAAAGAGAGACAGACAGACAGAGGGACCTGGCTGGGTAGCTCAGATGGTTAGAGCAGTGGTTGGCAAACTCATTAGTCAACAGAGCCAATTATCAACAGTACAATGATTGAAATTTCTTTTGAGAGCCGAAAAACCGACTTCTATGCATGGGCCATGAAGTTTCAATCGCACTGTACGTGCGTGCCTGCACGTGGTATTTTGTGGAAGAGCCACACTCAAAGGGCCAAAGAGCCGCATGTGGCTCGCGAGCCACAGTTTGCCGACCACTGGGTTAGAGTGTCATTTCAATATGCCAAGGTTGTGGGTATAGTTTTCATCCCCAGTCAGGGCACATGTAAGAATCAAATAAGGAATGGGTAAGTAAGTGAAACAACATCTCTCTCTCTCCAAAGACTAAATAAAAACATTAATTAATTAAAATGTTTAGAAAGACTGAGGGAAAATATAACCCAGCTGGTTTTGTGGGGACCCTGTTAGTCTTGATCGCTGCTTTCCCTGTAGCAGAAAGGAAGTATGTAAGATGAGTGAGGATTGGTGTCTCAGGAGAAAATAACTTCCCACCTCCGTCCTTTTTTCAACCAGACAGACAAAGAGGGAGTGTGGGAGCCCAGATCAGCGTTGGTGTGGAACCACTGCTCTGGGGCCTGCTGACTGGGGAGGAATTAAGTGCTACTGGGCAGAGATAGTGTTCAGGCTGAAAAGGGAAATCATAATACACCTGGTCACAGAGTAAGGCCTCAGGAGATTCTGATTTAATTGGTCTGGTTTTTGGCTGGGCATCAGAAATTTTAAAACATTCCTGGTTACATTAATGTGCAACTATGGGAATTGTTGGGGTCAAAAAGTAAATTTGTGCATATGGAGTCTGAATCTCCAACTCTAGGCTGAAACAAGGAGTCCTGTGGGGGCTGTGGCTATCCCCCCAGTCACAGAAGGATGACTTGTTCTGCCCTTTCATCAGGATCTGAACTCTTCTCCAACCTTCTGCCTTTTAAGTTAAACCACAGAGAACTTCACTGACAGAGAGGCCCAGTGACCTTTGGAATGGCAGTGAAGAGCCAGGTTTGGGTATATCCTATTAATTATGGCAAACAATCTGCTTTCCTGCTTAAGAACCAGCCCCTCAGCCTGGTGTGTGTGTGTGTGTGTGTGTGTGTGTATTTCAAGCTGCTGATTCAACTAAAAAACAAAAGCTGCTGTGAGACTGGAGGAAGGTTTAACAAGTGACCATGACTCATGCTGCTTAGCTTAGAATCGGGGGTCTACCACCCCCCTAGGGCAGGGCCTGGATGGGAAGAGTTGCAGGTACCTGAGTCCTGTGAACTTCCCACAATACCTTAGGTGGGCAGACTGCCTTTTGGGCCAACCAAATATTTCTGCAAAAATTATGGCAGAAAATATAGCTTTCCTCTCAGGGCCACAAATTTCCTGGTATAAGCAGGCAAGCTGAAGCAAGAATGAGGCTGACAGATCTTGCAAAGGCATGGGATGTTCACACAAGAATCAGAGTTTACAATACTAGCTAAAAACTAGCCTCTTTTTTCAAAAAGCATTCAGGTTGGAACAAGAGAAGGCCTGAGCAGAGCATGAATGTCCTAAAATAGGGGTTGGGAGATAGGACCCACCCAGCGGAACACATTTAATGTAAACTTACAATGTACACGTTTGGGGACATGAAGGAGACATTAACTTGTGCTGTCCAACCCACAGTTACTTGCCTCACATGGCTATTGAACTTGTGAATGACTGGTCTGAATTAAAAATAAACAGCAGATTTCAAAGATAGTGCAAGAAAAAAATATAAAATAACTCATTAATAATCCTATATAATAAAGAGGTGATATGCAAATTGACCCTCACACCCTCACACAAGATGGCCACCCCCATGTGGTCAAAGATGGCCACCACAAGATGGCCAGCAAGGGAGGGTAGTTGTGGGTGATCAGGTCAGGAGGGGAGGGCAGTTAGGGGTGACCAGCCCTGCAGGGGAGGGCAGTTGGGGGCAATTGGGTTGGCAGGAGAGTAGTTAGGGGTTGATCAGGCTGGCAGGGGAGTGATTAAGGAGTGATCAGGTTCACAGGCAGATGAGCAGTTGGAAGCCAGCAGTCCCAGATTATGAGAGTGATGTCCCAGATTGGGGAAGATGAAGATGAAGATGAAGGCTGGGCTGAGGGACACACACACCCCCTCAGTGCATGAATTTTATGCACCAGGCCTCTAGTATATTAATACTTCTTTTAGCCAAAACCGGTTTGGTTCAGTGAATAGAACATCGGCCTGAGGACTGAAAGGTCCCAGGTTCGATTCCGGTCAAGGGCATGTATCCTGGTTGCGAGTACATCCCCAGTAGGGGGCGTGCAGGAGGCGGCTGATCGATGTCTGTCTCTCATCAATGCTTCTAACTATCCCTCTCCCTTCCTCTCTGTAAAAAATCAATAAAATATATTTTTTTAAAAGAATATAATACTTCTTTACACCAACTACATTTTGAAATATGTCCACCTATTTCGTTTTACTTTTTAAAATATGACTACTAGAAAATGTGAAAGGACATCTGTGGCTTCCATATTTTTGTTGAACAGTGCTGCCTTATGCCCATCAACCAATGAAATGGATACATACTTTGGCCAAGGAAGCATGAAGGAACAAAGCCATCTATACTCATAAAAGGGTAATATGCTAATTAGACCACGTGACCAGACAGCTTCCAGACATCTGACTTCCTTCCCACAGGATTCCTTGTTTTAGCCTAGAGTTGGAGATTCAGACTCCATACAGTGTGGTAGGGGCTAAGGCAAAGGCAGTTGGGGGCTACCAGGCCGGCAAGGGAGCAGTTAGGCAGCGATCAGGCGAGCAGGCAGGCAAGCAGTTAGGAGCCAGCGGTCCCAGGTTACAGGGGCTGGATTGAGGGAATGCCTCCCACCCCCCGAGTGCACAAATTTTGTGTACCGGGACTCTAGTAAATAATAAAATAGTAGCTCCAGTTTTTACAAGGTTGACGACTAGCTGGGCTCTTTGCACTGATTTAGTAACTTGCCCTAGGTAAGAAAGTGAATTGGATTCCAGAACCCCATTATTAACCATTTGGCCAAACTGCCTCACTGGGAGCAAAGACCTTGAGGTATAATTGAGGTGGATCACCATACATGCCCTGACACAACAAAGGAGAATACCCAAGTTAAAAACCCACCCTCAGGAGCACATACACTTTCAATGTTTTCTATGTGATTGAAACACAAGCAATCTATCTACATTCTCTCTCCCAATTTCTTTTTCTTTTTTTAAAAATATTTTTTTATTGATTTCAAACAGAGGAAGGGAGAGGGAGAGATAGAAACATCAATGATAAGAGAGAGTCATTGCCTGGCTGCTTCCTGCACACCCCACACTGGGGATCAAGCCCACCACCCCAGTATCGAATCTGGGACCCTTCAGTCCGTAGGCCAACGCTCTATCCACTGAACCAAACCGGATCAGGCCCCAACTGCTTTTCCAAAGATTGCAAATGTTTTTGACATGCTGGTCAGAGTAAGAGGCTCAGCACATGACCCTGGGAAAGAGCAGTGGTTCTCCACCATGGCTGCCAGTGTCATTACTAGGAAGCTTTGAAAAATTCTGCTGCACCCTAACTGGTTTGGCTCAGTGGCTAGAGCATCAGCCTGCAGACTGAAGGGTCCCAGGTTCCATTCCAGTCAAAGGCATGTACCTTGGTTGTGGGCACATTCCCAATAGGAGGTGTGCAAGAGGCAGCTGATTGATGTTTCTAACTCTCTATCCCTCTCCTTTCCTCTCTGTAAAAGTCAATATATTTTTTAAAAAAAGAAAGAAAGAAAGAAAAAGAAAAATCCCGCTGCTGCCTGGTCCTCCACCTCAGAGATTCTGATGTTATTAGTCTGGTTTGGTACCTGAACTTTAGGATTTTTAAAAGCTGCCCCAGGTGGTTCTAATGTTCAGCTATGGATGAGATTCATTAGAGTAAAAAGTTAACTGATCCATATGGAGATCGGCTCTACCTAATGGCTGAGCACTTTGATTCAGGCTCTTTCTGAATTGGTACATTTTTATTTGTTTATTTATTTTTAATCCTGACCTGAGGATATATTTCCATTGATTATTACAGAAAGTGGAAGGGAGGGGAACAGAGAGAGGAAAACAGTGATGTGAGAGACACATCGATTCGTTGCCTCCGGCAGGCACCATGGTTGGAAATCAGCATTGAGCCTGCAACCCAACCGAGGTACATGTCCTTGATCAGAATAGAACCTGGGACTCTTCAGTCCTTGGGCTGAACCTAGCAATGAACTGGTACATTTTTAAAATACAGCTACTTTAGAGCACATTCTGTTCAATTTTATTCATCTCTCAAATATTTTTATTATAAACCCATAACCACATGCCCACATACTGAGTGGATGAAAGCAGGATATTGCGAAAAGTACACTGGACATAAAGCCAAGCACTTACAACAAATAGTAAATAAGGCCTACAGATTTGATTGGTTAATTGGATGATGAATGTATTTATTTTCTTAGCCCTAGAGATTTAATGCACAGTATAGTGAATACAGACAACAATATTGTATTATAATAATCAAACTTACTAAAAGAGTAGACTTTAATAATTCCAACCATGAAAAAGGATAATTATTTATCATGATAGAGGTGCTAATTATCACTACAATGACAATATTCAGGTATCAAGTTAACATTCTGTACACCTTAAATGTACACATTATATCTCAAACATAATTCAATTTTTTTAAAAAGCCCAGAACACTTGTCTGCCACTTCTGAGATACCATTTCCCCTCATCTGCAAAAAGGGCAGGTTAATCCAGATAGGCCGAAAGGCACCTTCCAGCATAGACATTTCAGGATTGTAGATCAGCGATTTTCAACCACTTTGCTGCAAGAACTTTTAAAACATGCAATACTTGACTGTTTAGTCAAGGTTACTGACCTCTCTCCCTTAGATTGTCAAATAAATGACAACAGCCAACACAATAGCCATCCAGTGTAAATGAATCAAAATTCTACCTTTTTTGGGGGGAAGGGAGGTAAAGTCAGCAAAAATTTTATTTTTGGTGTGCTGCAGAATTTTTGTAACTAACTTATGTGTACCAAAAGATGAAAAGGGTTGAAAATCTCCTTTCCAGATTGAGATCGCTCTGCCCTAGATTTGAGTCTGATCCCACAGCCAGAAAATAGGGCTGGTTCCCTTGTTAGTGATTTAATGCTACAGCCATAATAGAAACTTCTCTCTCTCTCTCTTCCCCCTTCCTCTCTTTCCTCTTTCCTCTCTCTTCCCCCTTTCCTCTCTCTCTCTCTCTTCCTCTCCCTCCTCTCTCTCTCTCTCTCTCTCAATAACTTCACCTTTGACACAGAAACATCCATCTGTATCCTCTCATGCCTATCGAATTCTCCCCACCCCCACTCCTCCTTATGTAAAATCAGCCTCGGGAATCAGATCTTGGAGAAACTTTGATCTCTTTATCTGAAGGCACAAAGATAGCATTGCAAAGCCCGCTGCTGGTGTGGAGGTGGCACAGTTAGAAATGCTTCACATTTTTCTAAGAAGTTTCATTCCTATAATATTCTTAGAGAAGAGACCTTCCTCCAGCAAGGCCTTGGGGAAACTGGCAATGGAATGAGGGAAAGAAGGCAGGCCAGGTGGGAGGGAGGCATATTTGAAAGGAAAGATCAGCAAATTCTGATATGAAAAGTTTTGAAAAAATTCTTCATATCTCAGTCACTTAGAACTGGAGGCTGGGCTTCGGACTTAGCTTTCTCATGTGTGATTTTTTTTTTTTTAAAGACCGTTCATGTTTGCAGTCCACTAAGTACAACAGGCCTCTTTTTGACCCCTACCCCAGTCCTGTTTTTTGCCCCTCCTGCCTACATTGCTGCTAGTGCTCACTCTGAAATGCACATCTAATGACACTATTACTCCCTGGTGTAAGATCAGACTTCAATCCCACAGACTCCATTACCTGTAGAGAAATAAAATGTAAACTCTTCTCTTTGTCATTTGAAACCCTTCAAAATCTGGTCCCAGGCTACATTTTTTACCTCCTCTTCTGCAAATCTGCACCTTTTGCCCTCACTGGTTTGGCTCAGTGGATAGAGTGATGGCCTGCGGACTGAGGGGTCCCAGGTTTGATTCTGGGTGGGGGCATGTGCCTTGGTTGCGGGCACATCCCCATTGCAGGGTGTGCAGGAGGTGGCTCATCGATGTTTTTCTCTCATCGATGTTTCTAGCCCTCTATCCCTCTCCCTTCCTCTCTGTAAAAAAAAATCAATAAAATTTTTAAAAAATAGATTTTTTTTTTTAATCTGCACCTTTCTCCTGCTCTCCAGCCCTTGAACCCACTGCCCTGTTGTGTCTGCCTCTGGATAGCCATGAGTTCCACCAGGAAAGACAGTGGCTTAGCCACTCTGGCTGCATCCATCCTCTAATACTCACCCTAGTTCCTCTGTAAGGTTTGATACCTGGATAGAAAAACATGTAAATTAAGGCCCTTGGACAGGACAATTCCTAAATTCCCTTCAAGCCCAGCCCTAACTTCTAAGAACTGTTCCCAGGAGCAGAGCTCAAAAGTGCTTAGAACTTGACCCAGTTCATACTAAAAGTCACGCAGTCCAGAAAAATAGAGACAAGTGGTCTGGCAAAGGGTTTAAACAATTTTTGCTTGTTTTAGTAAACCATTAGTTTAGTAAATTTTTAGTAAGCCATACAAATTAAATTAAAATGCAATTAAATATTCTAAATCACATTAAAAACAAGAGGATTCTATGGTTGCACAACAATGTGAGTGTACTTCAGGCCACTGAACTGTACACTTAAAAATAGTTAAGCCCTGACCGGTTCTGTCCAGTGGTTAGAGCATTAGCCAAATATGCCAAAGTTCTGGGTTTGATCCCCACACAGGGCACATGCAAGAAACAACCAATAAATGCATAAATAAGTGGGACAACAAATCAATCTCTCTCTCTCTCCCTAAAATAAATCAATAAGTTTTTAAAAATGGTTAAGATAAAAAAATGGTAAGGTGGTAAATTTTATGTTATGTATATTTCACCACAATTTTTAAAGACTGTTTTAAATGTAGTTACTACCATCTTTGAGTAGGAAGAGATTAAAATTATTCCTTTTTTGTTGTTACTCCTCACCCATTGATTTTTAGAGAGTGGAAGGAAAGGGGAGACAGAGAGAGAGAGAAACACTAATGAGAGAGATAAACATTGATGTGAGAGAGACACATTGATTGGTTGCCTCCTGCATGCTCCTGCACACTCCTGCAAGCGAGGTTCGAGCCCTTGACTGAATCAAACCAGGACCCTTCAGTCCACAGGCTGCCACTCTATCTACTGAGCCAAACCAGCTAAGGTTAGAACTATTCTTTAAAATGATACCCCAGCCAGTTTGGCTCAATGGATAGAGCATGATCCTGCGGACCAAAGGGTCCCGGGTTTGGTTCTAGTCAAGGGCACATATCTTGGTTGCAGGCTCCTCCCAAATCCAGGCCAAGGTCAGAGCTTGTGCAGGAGGCAACCAGTCGATGTGTTTTTCTCACATCGATATTCTCTCTGTCTTTCCCTCTCTTCCACTCTCCTTAAAAATAAATGGTAAAATATCCTCATGGGAGGATTAACAACAAAATAAATAAAATAAAACCAAAAAAAAGATGGAGAAAGAGAGGGTTCCTGGTTTAATATAATGTTCAATTGTAATGATTGATACTTAAAGTGCCTTAATATCACTAATTTCCAGAAGCTTCAGTTATCTGTCATGTAGCCTAGGACTAGAAAATAAGCATAAACAGGCTCTCAGCGACCAAAATAAATGTCGCTTGACTAAATAAAGAACTGATTTTATGACATAGGAGATCTCCATTTCATAGCCCAGGAAATTAAAGCTCAGAAAAGGGAACGTGCCTAAATTTATACAGCTGGCCAGATTCAAAACTCTCCTAGGTGTGGAGTTAAAAAAAAAAAAAAATCCATGCTCTCTCTGCTTCAGCATGCTGCTACTTCTTGGATGCTATAATATTTATAAATGGTTTTCTTTCTTGGCTTGGTTTGGTTTGTGGTTTGTTTTATTGTTGTTGCTGTTTTTTAGTTCTTCCAAAGCAATGTTGGGACATTCCTGGAAGAAAACTGCGGTGGCTCAGAGAGCTGAAGGAAGAGCTAACAAACAGGGCGAGCCGTGCAGAACCAGGCAGCTTGGGGACCTTCTCTTTATAATGTAGTGGCTCATGTGACCAGGCTCAGAGACTCTCCGTTCAGGTTTCAAATTCTCAGGAGAGAGAATCTGGTTTGCCTGCCTGGATTAGGTGTCCATAGCCCTATCAGTCAGCTCTGCCCAGAGAAATGGAATCCTTAACCCCAGACATGGGCACTAGGCCTCAACCTAGGTTGTAAGCTCTTCTCAGAAAAAGGGGCAGGCAGACCCCAGGTGTGTGCCAGAAGGAAGTTTTCTGGGGGAGAGAAGAAGGGAACAGGAGTGCCCTATCACCCCAAGAAGCCCCTGTCTATATTCTTAGCTACAAATTCAGCTTCAGCTTTGCATATTGTTCCATTCATAGCTTCATCATTATCCGGGGTTGCAAACTTTGGCAACATATCTGCAATTTTAAACTCAGGGGACCCAGTTTAAACTCAGTTAAATTTCAACTTAATTACACTAGAGTGACTACCCTGGAGCTTATCTTTCAAAGGCATCCTTGGGAGTTTAGGGATTACGGGAAAGCAGAGATAAAGACATACAATCTAGAAGTTAACTAGATTGACATACAAACTCAGAGTTGATGAGGAGACAGGTAGTGCTCACTCTCCAGAAACCCCCAAGTACTGTCTTAAAAAAAAGAAAAGAAAAGAAATTGGCCCAGCTGGCGTGGCTCAGTAGTTGAGTCGTTGACCTATGAACCAGAAAGTCACGGTTCAATGCCTGGTCAGGGCACATACCTGGGTTGTAGGTACAATCCCCTGTGGAGGGCGTGCAGGAGGCAGCTGATCAATGATTCTCTCTCATCATTGATGTTTCTATCTTTCTCTCTCCTTTCCTTTCTGAAATAAAAAATATACATATTTAAAAAAAAACTTTTGCCATGTATTTGACTCCATTTAGCGGTGTATTTAGGTTCACTGTAGGAAAGCCTGCCTGTGCACAGCCACTCCTAACAAGCAATAACCAGAGGTGCCTGGCCTAAATTCCAAAACTCATTTAAGGCTATTAGAACCATTAGCTCTAACTGGAGTTCAGCTATAGACACAAATCACTAACCAAATTAAGTGGCCAGTAGTTCAGCCAGCCTTTCAAAGTTAGGAGGCTTACATGTGAATCAATAGCAACAGTAACCACCATTGCATAGCACCTTACTGCTATTTCAATTGCATTTCTCTATAATCTGCTATTATTATAACCACTTATGGATTAGAAAAATGAGGCACAGAAGAATTGTGACTTCATCTAGAACAGAATACTAGGAAATCCCTAGAGAGAAAGAGGATACTGACTTGAGTTCTTCTGACCCAATCCTAGGTGGATATCTCTTATAAGGACTTTCTAGTGGACTCATCCCTTCTTTTTTTGTTATCAGCTTTCTTTCAGAGTATGTTATGTAATGATTCTCCTTTGCCTTAAAGGAGAACCTGGCTTCTCCATAACTTTAAAGAATGTATCGGATTAGTTTCTCTGCCCCCCAAAATAATGTCACCCTTTTCTTGGACTCTAATTGCAAGAACAGCTGAGCTGGAGCAGATCCAGTTGACCATTTGTTGCCAAGTCCCGGATTACACAGTAGACAAGAGGAGTTTTATAGGACTACATTAAAGTGAATATACATAGTTTGGGTCAGGATTTCAGGACCATATAACTATAATGAATCTTATTCCAAACCTCAGGCTTGAAATCCAAAACCAGAGATTTTGCTTTTGCCTGTTATGTGTCAATCAAAGTTTAGTTCAGCCTTAGTGTTTGTGCACCAGTCTTCAGTAATATCTATAAATTGGTGATTTTCTGGCCTCACCATCATCTCCTTGGAGTGAGAGTTGAGTGAAAGTGGTATGGAAGTGGATAAGATTTGGGAAGAAAATCAATCTCTTTATGGTTCTGATTTGTATTTTTTCAAACCCTGAATCTCCATTGATGGGTTATGTCAATTTATCAGGTCAATTTCAACACTTTTTTTTTTTAATGAAATAGATTAGAGCTCTAGCCAGTTGGACTCAATGGACAGAGCACTGGCCTGTGAACTGAAGAGTCCCAGACACATACCTCTCTCTCTCTCTCTCCCTTCCTCTCTGAAATCAATAAAGAAATATATTTAAAAAAAATAGATTAGAATTAGTCAAACTGGAAATATCAGACTATATCACATGTAGTTAGGGTAAGTAATGTTTCATAAAAGATTTTAAAAGATTTTTTAAATAAATATTTTTGTGAGCAGCGGTTTGAAATGTAAAATATATATTTTACTTAAAGTCACAATAAAAAACACAAGTTTGAAAGTCATGACTAGGTAGATTAAGAACTGGGAAGTCTGGGTTTATAATCCTCTCCACTTAATACTAGATCTCAGCTGTCAGGGAATATCATGGGCACTGTTTAAAACTTGCCATCTAGCCCTGGCCAAGTGGCTTAGTTGATTGGAGTGTCGCTCCATGCACCTAAAGGTTGCAGGTTCAATTCCTCCTCAGAGCACATACCTAAGGTTACAGGTTCAGTTGGAGTATATACCCCAGTTGGAGTATATACAGGAGGCAACCAATCAATCAATATTTCTCTCTCACATAAATGTTTCTCTCTCTCTCTCCTTGTTTCTCTAAAATCAATAAAAGCATATTATTAGATGAAAATATGAAAAATTAATAAAAATAGTGCTCGCTTCAGCAGCACATATACTAAAATTGGAATGATACAGAGAAGATAGCACGGCCCCTGCACAAAGATGACACGCAAATTCATGAAGTGTTCCATATAAAAAAAAGAAGAAAAAGTAATAAAAATAAATTTGTTGCCTAGAAGAACTCATGTCAAAAGCAGCAAAGAAAAAGATTTAGAAGTTTGATTTTGTAAATATTTCTAAATTTTCTATGTTAAAAAGTGTAAAACAGAATTTGATTATAAACTAAGAGAACAGCCCTAGCCGGTTTGGCTCAATGGATAGAGTGTCCGCCCACAAGATTTAAGGGTCCTGGGTTTGATTCTGGTCAAGGAAATGTACCTCAGTTGTAGGCTCAATCCCTTGCCCCGGTTGAGATGTGTGGGGGAGCCAACCAATCAATGTGTCTCTCTTACAGCAATGTTTCTCTCTCTGTCTCTCCCCCTCCTCTTCCATTCTCTCTAAAAATCAATGGAAAAATGCCTTAATGGTTTGGCTCAGTGGATAGAGCATCGGCCTTCAGACTAAAGGTTCCCAGATTTGATTCCGGTCAAGGGCATGTACCTTGGTTGCGTGCACATCCCCAGTAGGGGGTGTGTGTAGGAGGCAGCTGATCCATGTTTCTCTCTCATCGATGTTTCTAACTCTCTATACTTCTCCCTTCTTCTTTGTAAGAAATCAATAAAATATATATATATATATCTTTTTTAAATATCAATGGAAAAATAACTTTGGGTGAGAATTAACAAACAAAAAAACTCAAGAGAATAAAAAGTCTAATATTCCAACAGAAGGAAAAAGAGCAGAGGTAAATCATTCAGAAAAAAGGGAAAGAGGTGAAAAGATGTCCTGCTTCACCAATAATTAAATTAATACAAGATATTTTTTTACCTCCCAATATTTTTTTGAAGACCAGTTTTATCAAGGATGTAACAATATAAAAGGAATCACATACAGCTGGTGCAACTATCCTATCTAATAAAGAGGGAATATGCTAATTGATTGTCATGCCTTTACAAAGATGACGGCGCCCACAGCCAATAAGAAAGGAGTAAGCTAATTGACTGCCATGCCCTCAAACATGGTGGTGCCCACAGCCACAAGATGGCGGCACCCAGTCCCCTCAGCCCTACTGGGGCAACAGGTGCGTGGCCGCTGCATGCAGCTGCCTCCAGAGTCCTCCAGTCCCCTCAGCCCCTCAGCCACCCAGGGCTGGCCCAAGTCACAGGCAAGCCTTGGATGGTGGCTGCCCAGCCGCCCAGGGCCACCCAATGCTCAGGTGACCAGAGCCAGCCAAGGCTTGTGCTTCTGGCAGTGGCAGCAATAGAGGTGTGATGGGGGTGTCACCTTCCCCTGATTGTGGGGTCACCTCCCGCCCCTGAGGGCTCCCAGACTCTGAAAGGGGGCAGGCCGGGCTGAGGGGACCCCCTTTCAGTGCGTGAATTTTCATGCTCCAAGCCTCTAGTAATTAGGTAAACTGAAGGAAAAATTGGCACTATACACCAGAAGCCTTGAAAATTGTGTACCCTTTGACTCACTAATTCCTCTTCAAATAAATTATCTGAAGGAAGTAATCATGGGTGTGTCCAAGGTTGCCTACAATAGTAAAGACTTGGAATACACCCTAATTTTCCAACAATAGAAATGTTATGATCTTTGTGTAAAACATTAAAAATAAATAAGCAAATAAATAAGCACATGCATAGTTATAGCAGAGTTCCCTAGCAAAGCTGGGCCTGGGCCTAAAGTTTGGCTTATTTATGGGAATGGCAGCCTGGTGACCCCTCTGGAAATTCAGTTCCCTGAGCTGATAGAAGCAGGAGGATGAAAGAGTTTGGGGAATGCAGGCTTGGGAGCTAGGAAAGGCAGAAAATGGGACTGATGAATATCAGTGGAGAGAGAGGTTTGAGACAGAAACAGAAAAAGCTATTTTCATGAGACTTTAAGTCTGGGGCCTGGGATTAACAAAAAAGATATAGGTGTGGTGATCAAAAGTGTCCTGGCAAAAAATAAAGGAGATAAAAAGATATTGGAAATGTGAGAGATGGGGATCTTTGCAGGTTTATTTAGGGTGGTCAGAGAAGATCCTTCTGATGGGTTGACATCTGCCAGAGACCTGAAGGGAAGGTGAGAACTACCAAAGGAATTTAGACAAAGAACAGCAAGTACAAAGGCCCTGAGGCAGCAACATTCTGGTATTTGGAAAACAGCAAACAGGCAGTGGGGCTGGTGTACAGATAGCAAAGGGGGTTGTATGAGAAGACAAAGCCAGTGAAGTAGTCATGTCAGGTCATGTAGGACATTGTAGCTGGTCTAAGAATTTGCCTTTTACTCTGAGTGGGATGCAGAGCCATAGGGGAGTTTTGAATAGAGAAGGGACCTGACTTATGCTTTTTCAAGGATCCCTCTGGAGAATGCAATATAGAGAACAGATTTGGGGGACAGGTGGGAGCTGAAGATAGAAATTGGAAACTAGTCAGGAGGCTATATCAATAATCCAGGCAGAAGGCAGTGGCTTGGATGACAGTACAGGAGATGGTGAGAAGTGTTCAGATCCTGGATATATTTTGAAGATAGACTGGCAAGGTTTGCTCCTGGATGGGGTGGATATGTGGGTTTATGTGTGTGTTTGTGTGTCTGTGAGTGGGACCCCACCTCATCCCAAATGAATCAGACTCTCTATAGATAGTTCACGGTATTTCTTAAAAGCTCCCCAGGAGATTCCAATGTGCAACCAGGGTTGGGAATCACTGCTCTAGGTTGGTAATGTTATAGGAGACTTTTGTTCTTTTTTTTTTGTATAATTATTTTCCACATTTTCTACAATAAAAGTTGCAACTTCCCCCACCATGAGTATAAAATGTGGATAAGATAATAAGCATCAGCTTTGCTTTAATAGTCATATCTCCACTTGCCTAATTCCTACCACTCTTCCATGGCCAACATAAATGCCACCTTCTCTCCCCAACCACCAGTGATGGCTCATTTTTGCCTACACCTGTTGCCCATGGCCCCTCTTTTTTTTTTTTTTAATATATATATTTTACTTATTTTTTACAGAGAGGAAGGGAGAGAGATAGAAAGTCAGGAACATCAATGAGAGAGAGACATCGATCAGCCGCCTCCTGCACACCCCACTGTGAGATGTGCCCGCAAGCAAGGTACATGCCCCCGACCAGAATCGAACCTGGGACCCTTCAGTCCGCAAGTTGACGCTCTATCCACTGAGCCAAACCGGTCTCGGCATGGCCCCTCTTTTTGAGCTTAGTTCTCCCGTGTTTGTACTTGCCATCTGCTTTTTGGCTGAAGGGGGCCTTTCCTGTAAATCCTCTCTGGACACTGTCAAAGCAGGCCCTGAGAAGTTCTAGTTGTCCATCAATAGAGGTTATATTTCTCCCAGTACATCTAGGAGAAATAGTGCAGAGAGGACTCTGGTATGTCAGGCCATAGAGACACAGAAGCAGGCCAAAGGCTATCCCTGATCTGGGACAGGGCGTGGCTTTCCCTGAGGCACTGGGCTCCAGGTTTATCTGTTCTGAATCCTTTACTCCTGGGAGGCAAGGAATGAGCTATCTGTGGAGGACTCAGGCTCTGGAATGTATTCCAAGGTCTCTGGCACTGGGTGCCTCATATGGAGGCCTAATAAGAAACTATGAAAGTGGTGGGAAAAGCCTCTTCCCCTCTTACACCTTCTTTCCACATACTCAATCAAGTATGCCTTTTAAACTTTCATGTTGTTTCCCATGACATTAAATATTCTTCAAATAAATACAATTTTAATGACCACATATTATTCCCATCAACCATAATGTAACTTTTAGATAATTTCTAACTTTTACTTTAGGTTATTTCTAACTTTTCTAATTAATGCCACCTGGTAATTAATCTAAAAGGGATAATTAGAATGCAGTCCCAAATTTTTAAAACTAGACCTTTGAGAAAAAAACTCATTTTCAATGTTTTTTCCCACTGTTTAAAAAATATATATTTTATTGATTTTTTACAGAGAGGAAGGGAGAGGAATAGAGAGTTAGAAACATCAGTCAGCTGCCTCTTGCACACCTCCTACTGGGGATGTGCCTGCAACCAAGGTACATGCCCTTGACTGGAATCGAACCTGGGATCCTTCAGTCCGCAGCCCAACGCTCTATCCCCTGAGCAAAACTGTTCAGGGTTCCCCAAGTTCTTTTTAAATTCTGTGTTGGAAAGGAAATCACTCTTACCAGCCTCAGAGTAATATTTATCTATACTATGATTACCTACATCTATAGATAGCTTTAAAGTTCACAAAGCATGTTGTCATTAATTGTCTTACTTAACACAACAGCACCAAGAAATAGGTTATTATTCTTATTTTGCATTTGGGGAAATTGAGGCTCAAACAGGCTATCTGACATGTCCAAGGTAACACAACTATTTAACATCAGAGCTGGGAATGGGGTCCAGGTCTTGGGACTCCCAAAGCTTTATCCTCTACCAGGTACTATTGAAAGTACTATGCTAGGAAAGATGGAGGAGAGGTGGATAGTGGTAGGACAGGTTTGACCCACTCTGCAAGAGTGGTCAGTGCCGTTAGTGCAATGGAGATAGAGTGCTACGAAGTATGCCTTGCAAGGTCAAAGCAGATCCTCTCATTTGGGGAAACCACAGAAGACTTTTTGAGGAAAACCACAACTAAAAGTCAGGCCTTCAAGAACGAGTAGGCTCAGACCTCTTCAGAGGCACAGTGAGAGGGAAATGGAAAGTATGGCTGACTGAGGAAAGGGCCAGCACAGGGAGTGGAGCTGGGGGAGCAATGAAACTGTAATTGTAGCCTCTCAGAGGCTAGAGCCAGAAGGCCTTGGAAATCATCTGGTGAGGAAACCAGAGATGGGGGACCATTTGAGGAAGGCAGTACCAGGCAAGGAGAGGGCAGGTCTGGATTTGACCCTGGCTTCGGCCACCAAGGCCAGTGCTCCTTCCATGCAATGATCTATCAATTCCTAAAAGTGAGGGACCATTTCCTTGGGAGAGTATTTGCTATGAGGTACTGGATCAATAACCAGGGCAAACTGAGGAATCAACACCAGATTTTGTGAGGGGACAGCCAGGAGGCTACTGCAGTGGCTTGGCAAGGTGACAAATGAGGCTCAAAGAAGGAAGAATTGGAGACATAAATATTGCAAAAGAGGCACTGTCAGCACTTGATCAGATATGGGAGACAGCCTCAAGGAAGGGAGCAGATCTGAGAGAAAGCAGCTTCAGTGTGTGAGGCAGAGCAGACAAACTTCCAAGAAGTAATGCAACATTACTGAGCAATGTGCACGCACCTTCTGCTACCATTTGTGACATATACATTGCTATAATTCTTCTGGAAAAAAAAAACAAAAACACAAGGAAAGTGGTATCAGTCTTGGCCTTTCGGGGGGGTGGGAATGGGTGATTAGCGGACCACCTTCTGCTCTCTCTCCCTTTTATTTTATACCTTTGGATTATGAGCCATGGGCATATCGTCTAACGGCAAAACAATTCGGAGATGATTGTCAAGTTGTGTAGTAAATGGAAGGAAAGCAATAGGACCAAGAAAGAAGCGAGTAGCAGGTTCCTTTTTCCCCAGGATGGGGAGATTTGAGCACCTTTAGGAGATGAAATTGAAAATGTGAGGGGGAGCGTTAGGTGAAAGAGGGTGGAGGAGAAGGAGGGGGAGGAGAGAGCTCTGAGGCGCCAGGAGCTTGGCCTCGCCAGGGAGGAGAAAAAGCTGGTGTTCTGCAGAGGCAGGGTGGCCGCGGCCAGGAGCAAGCCAGGAGGGAGACAGCAGCGCCGGTGGGTTCCATCTGGGTGGAAAGCAGGCGCCGATCCCTCGATATTTACACCCGCCGAACCCGCAGAAAGCTCGGGGGCCTGAGGAGAACGAGTTCTCGGACCTCCTGTTGAAAACAGGAACTGCTCCAGTTCTGGGGGCTGTCTATTCCTGGCAGGACCGTTAATGGTGGCAAAGCCCAGGAAACAAAGGGAAAGGCATAATCTCAACAGAACTCTCAGAGGAGCTGAGATGTCTTCACGCCGTGGATGAATAGCCAGCCCTCCACAGAATGGGTCCCAACTGGGGCCTGGCGTTTCCACCATGTACTGTACGAGGAAAGCAAGGTGCGGGGTGGCATAGGCCACATGGTGCCATTTGGGAAAACAAATGGAAACACTGCGAGCGTGTGTGTGTGTGTGTGCGCGCGCGCGTGTGTGTGCGTTTGTGTGTGTGCGTGTGTGTAATACTGCGTGGGCACGGGGAAAATTGGGGTAGTGGAAGACAAAGAAGAGAAAAAGGGAGAAAATCTTTAATACTTACAGAGTAAAAGGACCAAGTGCAAAACAAGACCCCCAAACACCCAGGCCCCCGGGCCCGGCGATAAAGACCCTGAGACAAGAAGGATCCGGGCCGGGGGGCCGCCCGGCAGCCGCGCCGCTGCCGGTTATTTCCCATGCGGGGCGGGCGCGGCGCGCCGGGCAGGGCTCCTCCGCGTCTTTGTTAGAGGAGGCGGGCGCGGGGGGCAGGGCGCGGGGCGCCGCCGCGCCGCTAAGGGCAGGCGCCGGGCGCGCGGGGCGGAGGGACGGCCAGAGCGAGCGGGCGGAGGGACTTGGCGCGGATCCCGGGCCCCGCCACCACCCCGACCCAGTTGTTCCGCGTCGCGTTCCGCCCGGACAAAGCCCTGCGCTTGGGCGGGGAGCGCTGAGGCCCAGCACGCACGGCCAGGAGACCGACTGCCCTCATCTGTCCCTGGTGCTAAAGCGCCCACTCCTCGGGTCTCTACCCAAGCAGCCATTGCCTCTGCCTTTCCCCCCTCGCTCTATTACCCCTCCCCTCAGCCCGGTAACCTGTGATCTACTTCCTGTGCGGGGAATCACATAATATTCGTCCTTTTGTGTCAGGCTTATTTTGCTTGGCATAATGTCTTCAAGGTTCACCTATGTTGCAATATGACTTAATAACGCCACTCCTTTTGACAACATTGTGAAGCGTACATAAAATTTATCATTTAAACAGTTTTAAGTGTACAGTTAAGTGGCGTAAGTACAGTCAACTATGGCCACTATCCAGCTGCAGAATTTTTCCATCGTTCCAAACTGAAACTTTGTGCCCATTAAATAATAACTCCGCCTCGACCCCTGGTAACCATCCTTCTACTCTCTGGCTCAATGAATTTGGGGGCATCACTTTTCTGTGTTATTTGCAATGGCTGTGTTCCCACATTGAGGGACTGAGGGGGACAAGCCATACACTGGAGAATATCCAGATGAAGTTAATGACAAGGTGACAAAACCTCGAGGGGTCCCAGATTGGAGAGGGTGCAAGCTGGGTTGAGGGACACCCGCCCCTCACTCCATGCACGAATTTCGTGCACTGGGCTTCTAGTCTACAATGATAAAAGCGTAATATACAAATCGACTGAACAGCCAAACAGCAAACGACCGTCCCCATGACCTTCCAGTTGAAGCTGGAGCTGCAAAGGCTTACTCTTGCACAAATTTCCTCTAGTGGTGGTAATAGAAGGAAATAGTATCCTCATTGGAATGAGTATAAAGAATGGCTGTATTCACCAGAGAAATAATCAACTGCTTCCACATGTCCCCACTCCACAGCACCTATTTTACTACAATATAAAAATAGAGTCCTGTTCATTTTCACATTGAACTTTTGTTAAACAAACTTTTGTATTGGTAAAAAAAAAAAAAAAAAAAAAAAGTGAGGTCCTGGGATGATTTTAGTTCACCTAAAAATTAAAAAACGTGGGAGGTTTTAGTTTCATAATAAATTTAGAAGCCAACAGTGTGATGTAACTGGAAAAGACTCAAGGGACCATGAAGACTGTCCTCACTTAAGTGAAGGATGTTAGTGTAGGAAAGTGGTTAGAACTGTTCTGTCAATAGAAATATAATTTACTATTTTTTTAATCCTCAGCTGAGGATATTTTTCCATTGATTTTTAGAGATAGTGGAAAAGAGAGGTAAAGACAGAGAGAAATATTGATGTAAAAGAAAATCATTGATAGGTTTTGATTGGTTGCTTCCTGCATGGGCCTGAACCAAAGCCCGGGTCAGAGCCTGTAACCAAAGTGCATGCCCTTCATCAGAATTAAACCTGGGACCCTTTAATCTGCAGGCTGATGCTCTATCCACTGAGCCAAACCAGCTAGGGCTTGATTACTGTTTTAAATTTTCTAGTAGCCACATTCAAAGAAAAAAATAAAAAGAAACAGTAAAATACCTTACTTAGGTCAATGTATTCAAAATATTTTAAGTGATTAATTTAAAAATTAATAATGAGATATCTCCCGTTCTTTCTTTCATATTTACTGTAGTTTTCCAAGTTAAGCTGGCAACACATTTCAAGTGTTTAATGGTCATCTTTCCACTGTATTGGACAGCACAGAGTTGGAACCTGGGGCTTGTGTGTCAGACAGATCTGGGATCAAGACCCATATTGCATCCCTTACTAGGTTGGGTGACTAGGCAAAGTACCCTTTTATCTGTTTCATCTATAAAACAGAACAACAGTACTAGATCTATAGGGTGATCAGAAC
Source organism: Lasiurus cinereus (assembly GCA_011751065.1). Taxonomy (NCBI): domain Eukaryota; kingdom Metazoa; phylum Chordata; class Mammalia; order Chiroptera; family Vespertilionidae; genus Lasiurus; species Lasiurus cinereus. The sequence continues at coordinate 27,584,446 of JAAGEH010000041.1, read as the reverse complement.
ATGTTCAGTAAATGTTGACTATTAGTGGTAAATTGTGATTACTAATTGAATTACCATCAGATGATGTGGCTTGGAGACATTCCAGAGGGACAGAGTTAAAAGATAATGGACAAACTGGGAAAACCTGTTTGGAACACATACGACAAACAAAATGTTATTTTCAATATGTAGGAAGTGCTTGCAAATAAGAAAATGAGAAATATGAATGGGAAATTCAAAACAAGAGACATATCAGACATAATTTTTTAAAAATGTAAATGCTTTGAGAGAGAGAAAGAGACGGGGGAGAGGGAGAGAAATATCAATTTTTGTTGTTCTGCTTGAGCATTCATTGGTTGATTCTTTTTTTGTTAAATATATTTTTATTGATTTCAGAGGAAGGTAAATGGAGAGAGAGAGAGAGAGAGAGAGAGAGAGAGAGAGAGAGAGAGAGACATCTATGGTGAGAGATTGATGGGCTGCCTCCTGTATGCACCCCACTAGGGATGGAGCTCACAACCCAGGCATGTGCCCTGACTGGAAATTGACCTCCTGGCTCATAGGCAGGCATTGGTTGATTCTTGTATGTGTCCTGACTTGGCATCGAACTGCAATCTTGGTGTATCAGGAATGCTCTAACAACTGAAGAACTATTCAGTCAGGGCGGAAATGATTTTAAAAAAAATTAAGTCTCTTTGACATGAGTTCCACTCTCTTGGGAACTAATATATACGTACCATTGCTGAGTAACAAATTGGCAACAACTAGAATTTGGTGGCACCTAATATTGAAGGTGTAAGATTAATTCTCCTTTCAAATCAAATTTTTCTGATTTGATAGATCCGATCCCATATTATTAGGATTAACAAGAGTACTTGCTTCAAGGAGAAACTAGTCAGCCTTTTCTTTCTTTTTTTAAATTATCAGACTTTCTTAAATATATATATATATTGGTCTCACCTCCAACTGGGGATCAAACTCGAAACGCAGGAATTGAACCGTCTGGTTCACAGGTCACTGCTCTACCACTGAGCCATGCCAGCCCAGCTAGGCTAGTCAGCCTTTTCTATCCACCTTTTTCCTTTTCCAAACAAAGGTGAACAGCCAACAAACACCTTCTAACAAGTTTGATTCTTTTCCTTTGTTAATAGTTCTTTCCCACTAGGGTTGATATTTCACATGGCTTGAAATAGCCCAAAATTGTTCCAAATTTAGGAAGGGCTAACTTATATTCTCATGTAAGCCACATCCCCAAAGGCTCTTTTTTAAATCCTCACCCGAGAATATTTTCCATTGATTTTTAGATAGTGGAAGGGAGGGGGGAGAGACCGAGAAACATTGATTTGAGAGACACATTGATGGTTGACTCTCAAATGTGGGGGATTAACCTGCAACTGAGGTACCTTTATTAACCTGAATCGAACCCAGCACCCTTCAGCCCATGAGCCAAGCCAATGCTCAGTCCTCTGAGCCAAACTGGCTAGGGTACCTGTAGAATATTCTTAAGACTTCTGGCTAGCTCCTTCTGGAATGTTCTATTTGCCAATAGGGTCAGCTACATAATTTGTGTGGCCCAGTTCGAAATAAAAATGTAGGATTTCTTTTTCATAGAAGAAAGAAAAAAGGTTGTTCTTTTCTGAAGTTGCTTTCTCAACCTGTCATTTTAATTTGCTATCTGTTTTTGTACTCTCAAGTATGGAAATACTCAATGGGTAAGTGCAAACCCTCACAAGTGCCCAGGACTATGCCCTGAGACAGCATGCATTTCCTAGTGTGGGAAAATGTGATCTAATGGTGGAGAACAGACTAAATCAGACTCAACTAACTCAGTCCTTTGTCTTCTGTTGGCTGCATTCTGCTCTACAGCAGTGCCTTGAGGCAAAAATGCCTCAAGGTGCAGCCATCTCTAGGGAAGGGAGGGTTACAGGGTAACAGGAAACTAAGAAGAAAAAAAAACATTGGTTAGGAGATCAAAATATTATCCCTGTATGCACATCAGTGTCCGAGAGCTGTATTAATCATTGAGCCCCCAGAGAGTTGACCTACTCTTTGTGTGTTAATAAATCAGGTCTTCCTTGCGCTGAGGCTGAGGCTGAGACCCTCGTGCTGAGGCTGAGGCGCCGAGACCCTCCTGCTGGTGCTGAGGCTGAGGCTGAGGCTGAGGCTGAGGCTGAGGCGCTGAGACCCTCGCGCTGAGGCTGAGGCTGAGGCTGAGTGGTGTGTCCTCGGCTCTCGAGCCGCCAGGGCACCTGCCCTCAGGGCTTCCGGTGCGGCTCGCCCCGGGCCGGACCTGCAGGAGTGAGCGCTGGTGCTGATTCCCTTAACTCCTGCGACCCCGCAGCCCCCCGCCCCCCCCCCCCCGTGTGTGTGCTGCTGCTGTGGCAGCAGGAGGAGGTGTGCTCAGTGGGTAGAGCGTCGGCTGGCGGACTGAAGAGTCACTCACGGCGGAGCCCACGGAGGACTTGCTGCTCCAGACCCACCCGTGACTGATAATTCTCAGGGGAAAAGGGGTGTGGGGTATACAGGGAGAGACTGAACAAAAATCATACACCTATGGATGAGGTCAACAGGAGGGAGGGAAGGGTGGGAGCTGGTGGAGGGGTGCTATGGAGGGGAAAAAAGAAAAACAAATGTAATAATCTGAATAATAAAGATTTAATTTAAAAAAATAAAATAAAATAAATAAAATAAATAAATCAGGTCTTGCCCTGGCAAGTTTGGCTCAGTGTATAGAGCGTCAGCCTGCGGCTTGAAGGGTCCCGCATTCGATTTTCTGTCAGGGCACATGCTCAGGTTGTGGGCTCGATCCCTGGTAGGGGGTGTGCAAGAGGCAGCTAATCCATGATCCTTTCTCATCATGGAGGTTTCTGTTTCTTCCTCTGCCTTCTTCTCTCTCTCCCTTCTTCTCTGAAATCAATAAAAACATTTTTAAAATAAATAAATAAATCAGGTCTTAAGGTAAGGCTACGTGCCAGTCAGACTAAGCTTTGAGATGAGTTGATACTATGGGGATTTCTATGGGTAGCCACTTTGTCTTGCTATGGTGACTCCATTCTGTCTTCCTGCATACACTTCTAGAAAGTCAGGTACACCCTTAAACTGTTCAAGGGCTCAAATGGGTGTAATGGTGTGGTTAGTTAGGGAGGAGAGGAGAGGTTGGGTCTCATCCTTTTCCCCTCCCTTCCTTCACACCCTGTTTTATTTAATCACAAAATGCCTTTCATCAGGGTCAATTCCAGGCCCCTGTCCTAGGAGGGAAAACTCCCAGCCTTCTATATATTCAGAAAAGGATATTTACCATATTGAAGCCAGCCCCGAGGATGCTTTCATTTAAAGTTCAGGGATCAACCTGCCCCACTCCATATAAGGCCAGATTTTACAAGAGGGTGTTTCCTGCTTCCCCAACTCACTAGCAGTCCAGCACTAAAAGGAACCAAAACAGGTCCTCACTTTAGTCAGACAAAGAATTAGAAATGATTCTTTCCTGACTCAGAGGGAGGGGCCCAGTACCCACACACTGGCAACTACATAATACAAAAGAAGAGGGTTGGAGTGAGGCCAGAAAGCACCAGGCCTCATTTGGTGTCCTCTTCAACAGCAGCTGCCCAATGTCTTTAGAGCCCACCTCTTCCCTGGGAGGGTTCCCTCCTACTTGATAGTTGCAGTCACTCTCTGTGTGACCTGGACCATATTCCTGTGACCTCTTGAGCTTTGTGAAAAAAAAGAGTGAGAAAGCTAAGGGCCACTTATTTATCAACATTGCCTTTTTCTTGTCAGCAGCATATATGTTATTAACCTCCCTCAGAAAACCATCTTTTCCTTTTTGAAAATCATCTTTTCTCTTTTCTGATTCATTCGTTTGTTCACTCAATCAGCAAACATTCATTGAGTGCCTGTGGTATAATAGGCACAGTATTGGATGCAGGGAACTTGCGGGTAAGACACCTGGTCTCTGCCTTCAGGTTTGTCACTCACAAAGGATCTTCCCTTTACCTGGCTACTCCACTTCCATTTCTTTCTCTCAGTTCTCAAAGGTGACATCTCCCTTCATGTCCTTCATGTCTTCACCCTCATAATAACAATATCACCAGTTACAAAAGTCCCTTAAATCCTACCCCCAATCTAAAACTCTCTCCTGACTTTCAGAACTGATTTTCCAACTGACCAGTTATTTCTACCTAGATGTTCCACTAATAACTCAATTCATAAGGTCCAAAAAAGAATTTTTCCAACTTTCCATCACCTCCACCCCAACCTGCCTCACTACTCCTAATCACCTTATCTTTTTTACTTCAATGCTTATGCCCATGAAACTCTCCTTTCCCAAGTATCCAGGGTAAGATTTGGGGATTTTTGGACTCCTTACTCATGCCTCTGCCCTTCTACAGCCAATCAGTGGTCAATTTCAATCAATTCTACAGCCATGCTGTGTCCCACAGAAGTGTTATTTCCATCCCCACCACCACCCTGGCTGAGTATCTCCTGAACTGCTAACTAGTTCCCTGTCCAGTTTCCATGATTCCTGACTCTCCCTCTTTTTAAATATATTTTATTGATTTTTTTTTTTTAAAGAGAGGAAGGGAGAGGGATAGAGAATTAGAAACATCAATGAGAGAGAAACATCAATCAGCTGCTTCCTACACGCCCTCACTGGGGATGTGCCCGCAAGCAAGGTACGTGCCCTGGACCGGAATCAAACCTGGGACCTTTCAGTCCGCAGGCCGACGCTCTACCCACTGAGCCAAACCAGTTTTGGCTCTCCCTCTTTTTAATTCAGAGCTCCCTGAATGTCTTTTTCTTGGCTGAAAAGTCCAAGGGTTCACCATTTTCATCAGAATAAAATGCAGAATTCAAAACCTGACATCCAAGACCTCATTAAAACAGCCCTGTCCTTTCTCACATTTTCTAGTTTTCCTAATAGAGGCCCTGAGCTTCAAATTGAACCATTATTTTCTCCTTCTTTGCTCAGGCTGTTTGCTCTGCCTAACATGACTCTCTAACTCCTATTTTCCCTGATCCAAATCAAAACCCAACCCAAACCTTTCCTATTCCAGGAAGCCTTCTTTTCTCCCCAATAATTGGAATTTTTTTTCTTCTCTAAAGAACCACAGAACTCAATATATACCTCTCTGAGATCCACATATCCTGGTTTGTCTTACCTCTCCTAGTGAATTGTAAACTTGAGGACAAGAGGAACTGATTTCCCACTGCTGGATGTTTCTCTCTCATTGATGTATCTAACTCTTTATCCCTCTCCCTTCCTCTCTAGCAGCATCTTCCAGCCTCTAGCAGAGAATTTTATGTCCAGTAGCAACAAATGGAATAGAAAGAACAAGCTCTTAGAATGAGAGGCCCTGGTTACTGGAACCTGAAGAAAGTTTGTCATAAGAATAGATGTTATGTCCTAGCTCTGTGGTTGGCAAACTGCGGCTCGAGAGCCACATGCGGCTCTTTGGCCCCTTGATTGTGGTTCTTACACAAAATACCACGGCCTGGGAGAGTCTATTTTGAAGAAGTGGCATTAGAAGTTTAAGTTTAAAAAATTTGGCTCTCAGAAGAAATTTCAATCGTTGTACTGTTGATATTTGGCTCTGTTGACTAATGAGTTTGCTGACCACTGCCCTAGCTGGTTTGGTTCAGTGGATAGAGTGTTGGCCCGAGGACTGAAAAGTCCCAAGTTCGATTCCAATCAAGGGCACATGCTGGGTTGTGGGCTTGATCCCCCGTGCAGGAAGCAGCCAATCAATGACTCTCTCTTATCTTTGATGTTTCTATCTCTCTCCCTCTTCCTACCTCTCTGAAATCAATACAAATGCATTATAAAAAAATAGATGTTATGAATGGGACTGGTGGACATTGAATACCAGGTCCTGAATGACAATGATTTCCATGAGGTAGTTTTTTTTCATTCCATTTTTTTTTTTTTAGATGAAGGCTACTTTTATTAAATAACTGAATCATGTAATTGCCAAGGCCACTATGTACAGGTAAAAGAGGTGAAACTTTATTTCTTGATCTCTTCCTCCTGGACAGAGTCTTGATGATTTCCTTCTTCTTGGCCTGAAGCTGCTCTTCATAGCGCTTGCAGGCTTCCTTGTCTTAGACCTGGGGCCTCTGCCTGGTCAGCCAGAAGCTTCTTGCAAACCATGTCTGCCTTCAGCTTGTGGATGTGTTCCATGAGAATCCGCTTGTTTTTGTTACCCTTCACTTTCAGATACAGGCTATGGTACACATGGTGGTCAATCTTCTTAGATTATCGTTATCTTCTGATTTTTTTAAATTGATTTTTAGAGAGGAAGAGAGAAAAAGAAACATCAATGTGTGAGTGCAACATCAATCAGCCACCTCCTGCATGCCCTTACCAGGCATTGAATTCACAACCCCGGCATATGTTCTGACCAGGAATTGAACCAGCAAAATTTTGATGCCCAACCATCTGAATCATACCAGCCAGAGCTTCATGAGTTCTTTAAATAATTTATTATCTTATGTATTTGTGATATGTGGGGTCCTCTAAAGTATAGCTTCCAGAGTAGGTGATTCTCTTGCTTGGGTCTAAGTATTAGAAGTAACAAGCTAATAGGCAAAGCAAGAAAAAGAGATTTCACTACTTTTCCTTTTTTGTAGTATTTGTCTAATTTCAAATCTAGAAACAAAGGCAATTGACAGAAAACTTTTTATTAGAAAAATCATAAAATCTTGTTAGAAAAGTTTTCAAACCAGCCCAGCCAGTGTTGCTAAATGGTTGAGCATCAACCTATGAGCCAGGAGGTCATGGTTTGATTCCAGGTCAGGTCACATGCCTGGGTTGAGGCTTGATCCCCAGTAGGGAATGTACAGGAGGTAGCCAATTGATGATGCTCTCTCATCATGGATGTTTCTCTCTCTCTCCCTCTCCCTTTCTCTCTCTGAAACCAACAAAAACCTGTTTTTTTAAATTACAAACCAGTGGGGGAGGGTGAAAAAAAAACTAAAATAAAGAAAAAAGAACTCACGGACATGAATATTAGCAGGTGATTAGTGGGGTGATTGGTGGGGTGGGGGGTATGGAAGAGAATAAACGGTGATGGGAAAAAGAAGAAAAAAGTTTGCAAACCAATAGCCTGATTATACCCAATGGAGTAATTCTAGAGTTATTCCTTTAAAGTCAGGTCTAGAGCAAGTAACGAATGGGCACTATTTTTAAACATGTTCCAGAAATTCTAGCTACTAAAGTAAGACAAGAAATAGAAATAAGAGCTCTAGATATTTGAGAGACAAAAGTATTATTTGTAAATGATATGCTACTTCACCTAAAAACACAAGAACATTTTCTGAAAACCATTAGTATAGGCAAATTCATAATTATGCATATCACAATTATAAAATAGTCGTATATAATAAAATACTAATATGTAAATAGGCCAAACAACCAGTCACTATAACGTGTGCTGAACACCAGGGGGCGTGCATGGAACTTGGTGGATGTCGGCAACAGGCGGCAGAGTGCAGAACATGGTGGGCATCGGCTGCTGTGGGATGTGGAGTAGGTGAGTGCAGGTGCCAGACCAAGGTGGGGCACCAGTCGCTGTCATCACTGTGAGCCTCTGGTGGTTACTGAAAATTCTTTGCTTCCACATGCCGCAGTCCAGCCTAGCATTTGCACCTACTCCGGCGCCAGTCCCACTCCCACCCGCTGTTGGCTCAGAGCTGCTGCTCACACCCACTGCCGGAGGCCAGCGCTGGTCCTGATAGCTCAGCACCGTCAGTGGGTGCAAGGGGCAGCTGCCAGCCCAATAAGCCCCTCAGGCTGACGTCGTAGAGCGACTGGGGCTGTCGCCAGCAGTGGGTCCAAGCAGAGCCAGTACCATCAGCGTGGGAGCCACAGTGGCAGCAAACAGGGGACCAGAAGCCATGGCAGGAGGGGTGGGGTAGAGGCGCAGAGGATGGACGGAGACTCGCCCCTGTGCCCATTTCAGCCTCTTGTCTCACAGTTCCTTTCAAGGAGCATGAATTCATACATTAGATCCCTAGTTAGAAAATAAAAAGATAGATTTTCTATATGTCAATAATATACAACTAAAAAATATAATGGTAACTGTGGTGAGGGTAGCTCAGTTGGTTGGAACAATGTCACTACACCAAAAGGTGATGGGTTCAATTCCTGATTAGGGCACATACCCCCAGGTGGGTTTGATCCCTGGTCAGGCAGTGTGTCAAAGGCAACAGATGGATATTTTTCGCATCAATGTTTCTCTCTTTCTAAAGTCAATAAAGTAATCCCTGTCCGGTTGCTCAGTGATTAGAGTGTCAGCCAGAAGACTGAAGGGTTACGGGTTCAATTTCTGCTCAAAGGTAGATAGATACCTTGGATGCAGGCTCTATCCCTGGCCCTCATCAGGGCAGGACATATGCAGGAGGCACCCAATCAATGTGTCTCTTTCACATCAATGTTTCTCTCTCCCTCCCCGTTTCTCTGTCTAAAAAAAAAATCAATGGAAAGTATATATTCAATAAAGTAAAATTTATTTTAAAAAATATATATAATGGTAAAATAAATTTTAAAACTCTTATATGAGAAACATGCAGAGCCTTTGTGAAGAAAACTACCAAACTTTACCTAAAAACCTAAGAGAATAACTAAAAAAACATTGATTTGCCTGAAAAAACTAAATATTATTTCAATGTGTGTGTGTGTGTGTGTGTGTGTGTGTGTGTGTATTTCTTTTTAAAATTAAAATGTATTTGCCCGGCCTGCCTGGCCCAACTACCTAAGAACTAGGAGGTCACAGTTCAATTCTAGGTCAGGGTACATGCCCAGGTTTCAGACTCAATTCCCAAGAGGGGCATGCAGGAAGCAGTCAATCAATGATTCTCTCTCATCATTAATGTTTCTATCTCTCTCTCCCTCTATGAAATCAATAAAGAAAGTTTTTTAATAAAACTTTTAATAAATGCATAAATAAGTAGAACAACAAATCAACATTTTTCTCTCCCTTCCCTCTAAAATCAATACATAATTTTTTCTTAAAAGACAAATTCTACATGCCCAGTTGCAAAGTATATTGTTTTCACTGAGACCTTCTATCTCCTAAGTATTTTACATATTACATTATTATAATGTTAACATAAAAACATTCAAACCTTTAAAGAATTTTTGTGAGTTTATTTGATCCTAACTGATGACAATTGCAGCAGTATCTCAATGGACTGGGATAATGCTCCAGAGAATGGTGGTTTTTTTCATCTATTTTTATATATTCCAATCAAAGGAGGGGACGTAGGTGGGATCCATTGGTGATAGATTAGAGAGGTGGGAGAAAGCAAAGCAGGAAAACCTCTGGGATTGGATAAAATGTAAAATGAGATACACATACATAGGTGGGAGATAGTTAACAGTCAACAATTAACATGTTAACAACAACAATGAAGGAATTTGTGGTATCTGTCCTGGTCCTTAGGCATATTACATTGTGATCCAAGAGGTCTACAAAAAGGAAAGTTACAAGCTACCCTGACATTTTCTTTCTTTCTTTCTTTCTTTCTTTCTTTTTTAAAATATATTTTTATTGATTTCAGAAAGGAAGGAAGAGTGAGAGAGAGATAGTTGATCGGCTGCCTTCTATAAGTCCCAAACTGGGGATCGAGCCCACAATCCGGGTATGTGTCCTTGACTGGAATCAAACCTGAGACCTTTCAGTTTGCAGGCCAACACTCTAGCCACTGAGCCAAACCAGCTAGGGCTACCCTGACATTCAAGGATATGTTATCATAGATGCAAAAAGACAGATAGGCTCAATTAAAGAAAAGGTTGACCTTGTCAGTGAAGATACTGGCCTAGGATGTAACTACCTACCATAACTGCTTTTAGTTAAAGTTGAATTTCAGACCATCCTTTGTGGTTGGTTACTTTAGGTCTCTGAGTTTGCAAGACTGTCATGCAGGCCTTCCCTGAGCTTGTCAGATTAGCATGTGGCCCCTTTTGGCCACATAATCTTTCATAGAAATGTTATGAAACAGGTAATAAAAACATAAAACAATCCCTGTTTTTCTAATGAGGCAAGAAGGCCCAAAGTTAATCATCTAATAAGCATCAGGACTAGGTTTTGAAGACACATCTTTTTTTTTTTTTTTAATATATTTTTATTGATTTCAGAGCGGAAGGGAGAGTGGGAGAGATAGAAACATCAACAATGAGAGAGAATCATCGATCAGCTGCCTCCTACACCTCCTCCTCCCCAATAGGGACTGAACCTGCAACCCAGGCATGTGCCCCTGACTGGAATCGAACCCAGGACCTTTCAGTCTGCAAGCTGATGCTCTTTCCACTGAGCCAAACCATTTAGTGCGGCCCATCTATCTTTAAAGTCCATGTCCTTATTTGTAACTAGAGGCCTGGTGCATGAAAATTCATGCACTGGAGGAGGGTCCTTCAGCTCAGTCTGTCTGCTCTCACAGTCCGGGAACCCTCGGGAGTGGGAGGTGACCTGGAGATCAGGGGAAGACAATGCTCCATCACATCTCTGCTGCTGCCACTGCTGGTAGTGCAAGCCTCAGGTGGCCCTGGGCGACTGAGCAGCCCCCATCTTTGAGGGTGTGACAGTCAATTAGCATATTCCCTCCTTATTGCTGTGGGCATCTTCATCTTTGAGGTTAGGGCAGTCAATTAGCATATTTCCTCCTTATTGGTTATGGATGCTGCCATCTTTGCAATGGCATGAGAGTCAATTAGCATATTCTCTCTTTATTAGATACAATACTAAAGACTGGAAATAATCTAAATGTCCCTTAGTGGTAACCAGTTCAATTACAGTACATATGTACACTATAAAATTCTGCATCTTAAAAATAAAAATGACAATGCTTTCTATTTTGTTTTCAAGATAAAGTATTAAGTGGGGGAAAAAACCTCAACAAGGTTCAGAAGTTATATATAGCATCATACTACTTATGTTAAAATGGAGTAAGGAAGAATACATATTTGTTTTAGCTTGCATATGCATAAAAACAATATTATAAGGATAAACCAAAACCTAATAACAGAGTTATCTATTTGGGATAGAGGAAATAGGCGGATGAGGCATAAGAAAAGCAGAAAGACTTTTCCCTATATAGCTTTTAATATATTTTTTAGTTTTGAGCCATGCAAATGAATTACCTATTCAAATACACATAAAACATTTAAAAAGTAAAATAAAACAAAACCCCTGATCTTTCCATTCTTCCAAGACATCTCTGGAGAGTTGTTTGTGTCCCCATTTCAAGGAGTCACACAGGGTAGCAGGCCTCTGCACTCCTTAGGCGGTTCTAACCAAGGCAGCATGCAGACCAGGAAGTCTGCTCTGCCAGGGAGTAGCTCCAGGCCAAGCACACCCTCTTCCCTTATCCTTGACTTAGAAAAACAAAGGCAATAGGCAAATCCACTCGTCAGCGTTTCTGAAGCCAGCTGTTAACCTATCCTCTTCCTGCCTCTCTTTCTTTTCTTCCTTTTTCCAGAAAAACCTGGAAAGCTCTGCAAAACTTTGCAAAATGCCTTACTAGCTCTGGCTGCCTTCTATTTATTTATTTTTCTTTTTTGGCCTGTGTCATCCTCAGGCAAGGACCGCAGTCTGACTTCCTGCCAGCTTGCCTGCTGGGTTCATTAGAGTGTCTTTTTTTAAAAAAAATCTGTATTTTCTTAAGTCTACAAACCTCAAGTTAGAGGTAATATTTTTTTCAACTTCCTATCCAAAGTAGGACATTCCAGTTGTAAAATTTAGCAGAGTATTTGGTTTTAAAACATAATCCCTTGGTTTCACTTTGTCTATCCAATCTATTTGGGACTGACAGCTCTCATAAAATATCTGCTCTGGCTAAGAATTTCACAAAGCAGATCTATTTGTGTGTGAAGTCTAGCAGCACAGAGAGCTCCAGTAAATTTCCATTTAGTAATTCAGTGACTGTTAATAGACACCTATTATGTATCATGGCCATCTGAGGCCCTGTGCTGGGTACTGAAACAAACCTGAGACCCAGATCCTGCTCCCAACTCCTAACAATCCTATTAGGATACCTTTAGCTCATAAATCTCTCTGGACTCATTTTGTTCTTTAAATCCATTTGCAAGGTATCAACTACATCACTCACTAAATTATGGACATTTCCATGATTAGCTGTGTCAGAAATATGATTTATAGGAATGGCTTTCTCCCTTTTTTAAGGTTTTGGGAATAATTTTTATATTGCAAATATCAGAGCCATGGTTCAAAATCTAGATAATGTAATCCACATAAGATTCACTAACCTTTTAGGGTGTTAATAACAGTGTCATAGCTTTCAACTCTCATTATTTAGAACTCCTTGGCTAATGTGCAGGAAATTTAAGATGTATGCCAGGTATGTTCAATGAATGGTTTTGTGCAAATCATATGTGAGTCTAAAAACAAGTCTCTCTTAGCAGTGATGGGCTTGGCAGGGATTCAGGGGTTTCACACCGTACCATATACCTCCCCCGAGAATGATAGGCTAGAACACAGCCATCAGGTGTTGTTAAATTTTTTGGGAACACAGAGCAGAAGGCTGCATGGAGATTACATGTCCATTCTCTATTACATGTGTACAATGGCACCAGGAATAATACTACAGGATTCATTCTGTACTGGCTTATTCTCAGAGGAAAACCCCAACCAGGTTGAGGATAATGAACATCACAGACTGCAAGAAGCTATGTACCACTGTGGTGTCCACATATCCACACAAAACACATCAGCAGGAAGGAGGTGTTATGTTACTTAGGTTTCCTTTCAGGACATCCTGGCTTGAAACACAGTTCTGTCACTGAGTAATATAAATGACAGATGGGAAATTGCCAGAGCATGTCTTGAAAATCTCAGGAATCCATCAACTTGCAAAGGAGAACTCAAAAGATGGCATAAAAATTACCCATTCCCATTAGTGACAGGTCATTTTTTTTCTAGGTGAAAAGAAACATTGGAACCTGTGGGTCTGGTGAAGGCTCCATGCACAGATTCTAAGCACACAGGACCTGGTCTTAAATAGCCTTGGACCTAATTTGTCATAAGGATGTGACAAACTCAAGGCACAAGCATTACTGCATAAAGTGGCAAGTCCCATTTTGCTTGTGACTCTGAAGACTGCCTGTGAGTTTCCCAGTGCCCATGGGCTTTGCCAAATCTATTGTACAGAATAGACAGTTCAGTTCAGTAAACTGTATGAGACTATATATTGAACAGTATAAGCTGTCTCCCTGGGGGAACCACAGGATGAAAAAGGATCCATTAAAACAAGGGTGTAGACCAAGGCCCTATTCTCCATACTTAATCATGTCAAGCTCAGGATTAGGCAGAGCACTCATCCATTCATTAACTTATTCATTTAGTCATTCAACAAATATTTATAGAACACCCCTGAGGTTTCAAGCACTATGCTAGATATGGGAATGCAAAAATTTCCTGTCTTTGAGAAGTTCACAGCCTAATAGTGCAGAGCCAAGAAAACCCATAGTTACAGTAAGGCACTGTGATGAGTGTTTGCACATAGTGGAACTGCTCTTACTGTTGTATGTCCTACTTTGTTTCAAGCATGGTGACACACAGAAAGTTTGGGAAGAATAACCAGACACTGTGATACCTGGGTTGAATACCTGAAGAGTAAGAAGGAATTATCAAGGGGAAATGTGAAAGGAAAATATGCTCAGGCAATGTGACCAACATGTGTGAAGGTGCAGAGAAGAGAGAGAAAACATGGCTCAGACAGAGCTTCCCTTGGCTCGGTGAGGATGGAGAATAAAGGGTGGAAGAGGATGGTGTGGAAATTAGAACCAGGTGATCAGGACTCTTTTTTTTTTTTTAATATATTTTATTGATTTTTTTTACAGAGAGGAAGGGAGAGAGATAGAAAGTCAGAAACATCGATGAGAGAGAGACATCGATCAGCCGCCTCCTGCACACCCCACAGTGGAGATGTGCTCGCAAGCAAGGTACATGCCCCCGACCGGAATCGAACCCAGGACCCTTCAGTGAGCCAAACCAGTCTCGGCAGGACTCTTATTGTCATGCTAAGGTAAGGACAGGGACCTATGTCTGTTTTGTCTTTCATGGGACTTAGAGATGGATACATATTAGTTGAAGACAATGAGGAGCCACTTAAGGATTTTAAGCAGGGGAGTAAGGTAATCAGGTTTGCAAAGGAGACAGGCATATTGGGGTAAGGCTTGAAGAGGGTAAAAAATGGAGACAGGAAAACCAGGTAGGCATCTGTAATAATCTAGCATTCAGTGGTCAGCAAACCGAGGCTCGAGAGCCACATGCGCTCTTTGGCTCCTTGAATATGGCTCTTCCACAAAATACCATGGCCTGGGCGAGTCTATTTTGAAGAAGTGGTGTTAGAAGAAGTTTAAAAAATATGGTTCTCAAAAGAAATTTCAATCATTGTATTGTTGATATTTGGCTCTATTGACTGAAGAGTTTGCCGACCACTGATCTAGGGGAGAGATGAAGATGAGCTGAACTAAGGTAGTACCAGTGTAGATGAAGAGAAGTGGGTGAATATAGGATCAGCACATTGTATAAGAGAGAGGGGGCTGCAATTTTTAGATCAAAGTATATGGTTACTTTTCTGATTTTTCATGTGCACTGCTGGCTACATATAGAAAGTATTGATTGTCCTGGCCAGATAGCTCAGTTAGTTAGTGCATTATCCTAATATACCAAGGTTGTAGGTTCTAACACTGGTAAGGACACATATAAGAATCAACACATAAATAAGTGGAACAACAAATTGATGATTCTATCTCTCTCTCTCTCTCTTCCTCTATCTTTCTAAAATCAATCAATTAAAAAATGTTTTAAAACACTGGTTAACCTGCAGATTCTTCTAAGTCATAGACTCAGACTATAAAGCTGGGCAAGATGCCACTTCTTAGGTCCCCATAGAACTTTTCTTGTGCTTATTCCCACTGCCTCTTCTGTGCAGAGGAAGCAACAAGTAAAACATAATTCAAAAAAACGATGCCATCTAACTACTATAGGTGGCCAACTTCCTTCCACACAAACAAATTGGGTTGGTAAAGGAGCCCCCATCTTTCTTTCTTTATAGAATGTCTGAGGGACCAACAGAGATTAATTCAAGTCCTTCTTGTGCAGAAGAAAAAGCCAGAACTCCAAGAGGTACAGAGACTTGCCCAAGGACAGAACTATAGAGAATCAGAAATAGCTAAGAACACAAGTCCCCCTTTCCCCTTATTTTTTTTTTCAACTAAAAAATATGAGCGTTTTATTTTCATCTGTTATTCCTTTAGCATAAGCAAGTGGTCGTACTCCACCCTGGGTGTATAATGACTGTGATGGTCTTCAAAGGCATGCAGTAGGTCCTGGAATTACACTGTTTCATTCCATGTCATTTTGTTGTAACATTGTTGAGAACACGTTTATGTTAATAAGCCTACGATGAAATTGGTTTTATCATATGTCATTTCACTTGAAGTCAAAGAACCTATCAAGGATGTTAAGTGAGGACTTACTGTATTTGGCTCAGGCAGTACAGAGTTGAGTAATGAGGATTCACTTTTGTGGACATCCATTGTCTCTACTGTGCATCATTCATTCTTCCTTCTGGTAACAGTCTCAGAGAACCAGCCCTGCCCATTCTTAGCCATGTGTTTCAGGGTGAGCCTTCGTTTGTTTAAATTAGTTAGAATATCATAGTAATTGGCTCAGGAATAAATACATAACTCCATCAAAATCAATGACACATGTTGAACCTTTTGGATTTTAGGGAAGAGAAGCCTTTGGTCCTAGAAATCTTTAGAACACACTTGCTCTCTTCTGGATGGTTTTTATGAGGACATGAGGTCCAGATCTGAATATTGTAAAGGAAAACGTTGGAGCTTCAGGAAAACCAAAGATCCCTTGGATGCTGAAGTTGACCTTTTTCTTCTTCTTCCTCTTTTTAAAGAGTACCTTTCAGCATTTCATATAATTTTGGTTTGGTGTTGATGAATTCCTTTAGCTTTTTCTTTATGTGACCTTTAATTCTGAATGATAGCTTTGCTGAGTAGAGTAATCGTGGTTGTAGGTTCTTGCTATTAATCACTTTGAATATTTCTTGCCACTGCAGTCTGGCCTGCATAGTTTCTGTTGAGAAATCAGCTGAGAGTTGTATGGGTGCTCCCTTGTAGGCAATTAACTGTTTTTCTCTTGCTGCTTTTAATATTCTCTCTTTGTCTTTTGCTCCTGGCATTTTAATTATGATGTCTTTGTGTGGTCCTCTTTGGATTTCTTTTGTTTGGAGTTCTGTGCACTTCCTGGACTTGTAAGTCTATTTTTTTCACCAGGTGGGGGAAGTTTCAGTCATTATTTCTTCAAATAGGTTTACAGTATCTTGCTCTTTCTCTTCTTCTGGCACCCCCATAATTCTGATGTTGGTATGCTTGAAGTTGTCCCAGAGGCTCCTTACACTATCTTCACATTTTTGGGTTCTTTTTTCTTTTCCAGTTGTTTTCTGCTTCTTTGTATTTCAAATCTTTGACTTGATTCTTCTGTTCCTCTAGTCTGCTATTAAGTCTCTGTATAAAATTTTTTTATTTCAGTCAGTGTATGTTTAACTTCTAGTTGGTCATTTTTCATCTCCTCTTGGGTCTCGCTAAACTTATCCATCTTTACTAGGAAATTCTTGAAAAACCTTATAACCATGGTTTTGAACTCTATATCCAGTTGTTTGTTTTCCTCCATTTCTTTTGTTTGTGATCTGTTCCTTTGTCTCTGCATTTTTGCTGCTTCCCTGAGTTGGTAGAGTAGCTTTTTGTGCTAGGTGTCCCATATGGCCCAGTCACTCCGCCTCCCCAGTTACCTGAGGTGGACGTTCTTGGTGCACTCCTCTGTGGACTGTGTGTACAGTCTTGTAGTTAAGGCTTGATTGTTTTTGGTATCACTGGGGGGAATTGACCTCCAAGCCAATTGGTTGTGAGGATCAGCTATGTCTGACCCAGAACTTCTGTGCTGGACTCAGCCTTAAGATTTGCAAAATTGAAAGCATAACCAATGAACATAGACACTGGGGGGTTGGGGTATGCCTGGGAGGGAGGGGGGCAATGGGGAGATATGTATACATGTAAAACAAACAAACAAACAAACAAAAACTCTTTAAAAAAAAAGACTTGCAAAATTGAAAAGCCTCTGTGCTCGGCTTGGATGGGGCAGAGTCTCAGGACTGAGCAGACAGCCTTGGCTTCCCATCAACCCTACCCTATGAGGCCACTGGGTCTCAGTGTCCCTTAGTAATCACTGCAACCCTCTGTGTGCACTCACATGAGCACCTCCAGACCTCTGCCTTTCATGGCTCTCCTGAGTTTCCGTGCACTCCTTTCTTTTCCCAACAGTCCAGACTCCCCGCCCCCATATGAGTCTGGTACCCCAGGTTCTCACCCAAAACTGGGGTTCAGTGCAGTTGGAACTGGGATTCAGTGCAGTAGGGAGTTTTTGTCTCCCTTCCACTAGAGAAAGCCAACCAAGCACTCAGCACCCATCCTTTCCACGCGTGTGTCTCTGTACCTCAGCTTTTTGCAGCTCCTCTGAGTCTTCGTATGCTCCTCTCTTTTCTTCTAGTTGTAGAATTTCCACTCAGCCAGCTTTCCTGTGGTTCTGAATAATGTCTGTTCTGTCCTTTATAGTTTTGAAATTGATGTGTAAGGCAGCAGTTTAGCTGTTCACCTATGCTGCCATCTTGGTTTCTCCCCTTTCCCCTTCTATTAGGAATTCCCCAATCTTATTAATAGAGGAACAGGAAGGTGGAAGGTGAAGCCAGGAGTTGTAACTCACCAAGCCAATTTCAGCCTCAATCCTCATTCCCATTTCCCCAGTTTCAAAGAGAATATAGATGATCATGGACTCCACCTAGCAGTTTAGTGCAGACTTTGGCAGCTTTTGCACATTTCTCAGCCTTGTTCCTATGGGTATTACCTTTTAACACTAGTATTAATACAGCCCCACATTTGATCTTTCTCTCCTCAACCTCAAACTTCTACTTCCTTATACCATTCTGTTCTTTTATACCCATAAGCCATCAAAATGTGTTCAGTCTGTTAATATTTTTGTGTCCCAATTTCATCTCTGGCACCAAGAAGAAGTATGATAAACATAGCTCTAAGATTCTTGGTTCAGAAAATAATGCTGTGGAGGATAAGATGGGCAAGTTGAAATCCCTCCCTCAACTTCACTATCTCCAGTCTCCTCATGTTTCTATGGAAAGGGAACCTTCTGAGGAAAACATGTTGTCTCCTTGATTCTATAGGCAGCCCCACTCCTGTCTCAAGGCCTGCCTTCTTACACCTGGTCAGGAAAAGGAGCTGGAAGGTTCTACTTAAAATATATATATATATATATATATATATATATATATATATGTGTGTGTGTGTGTGTGTGTGTGTGTGTAAAATATATTTTTATTGATTTCAGAGAGGAAGGGAGAGGAAGAGATAGAAACACCAATAATGAGAATCATTGATCAGCTGCATCCTGCATGCCCACTACTGGGGATTGATCCACAACTTGGGCATGCAGCCTTGACCGGAACCAAACCCAGGACCCTTCATTCCACGGGCCTATACTCTATCCACTCAGCCAAACTGACTAGGGCAGGTTCTACTTTTGCTCTTTCCTCTTTTTTGCTTAGCTCTATCACATCTAACAAGATCAACACTTATTGTCTTAGAACCATAGTGTTTATATTTAGGAGCATAGGATACAATTCCTTTTTCCTCTATCATCACACCTGGCTTTTCTGGCTTTCAAATGAAAATGCTCCATTTAGAGACTTTGGCTTATTTTTCCCCAGGCAGTCAGTAAGAACTTTTTATCTCCTGGGTCACAACCTGGTCAGCGCTCCAACTCACAGAAAATGATCAAAGATTGTGTATAATTTTACCTTTATATTAATTTGCACATAATTCATTTAAAAATGGGAGAAAAAAACACCTGAGCTATCCTCCCACTCCTCGTTTTACTTTCTCCCCAGAGCATATCTGACATACTATATAGTTTTTCCTCCCTCCACCCTTCCTTCCTTTCATAGTCTTTCTCTCTCTCTTCACTAAAATGTAAACTTTTGAAGATAGGACTTTTGTTTGTTTTGTTCATTACTTTATCCTCAGGACCCAGCTCAGTGCCTGGCATATATTATATACTCAATATATGTTGAATAAAAAAATCGTTGACTAAACAGTTGACTTTTCCTTCCTTTTCTCTGAGGCCTACCACTTCTCTCTTGCTACAACATTTTTCCTTTGGTTTAACAGCTAAGAGATCAGATGACCATATATTTTACATCATCTCTAGAGGGGAACTTCACATCGTGGCAGGGGGTATTTCTTCTCCACAATGACATCTCTACCTACTAAAATCATATCTTTTTGGCAAATCCTACCCTTCTTCTCTGTGGTACCATCCTTTAGTTTTCCATGGGTAATCTCACAGGAAGGTTAACATGAAAACAAGCGTAGTATTTCCTTGGCAAAACTGGCTTCCTGCCTCTGCTCCCCTTCCTTTTACCCCTGTGGATGAAAAACGGATGCTGTAATAAGCTATATAAATTCTTAACTGGGCAGGTCATGGTAGATAGTTATGCCCCAGCCTATTAACTTTTTTAGTGATAACTTTTTAAGCAAGCCTTGCCCACTGTTCTTATACATCTAGGTTAACACACCTTTGAGATGCCATAAGTAATACTCAAGACATAACCACCTTTAAGAAAACATGTTTGAATGTGTTCTACTCTCTTCCATGCTCATCTAGTTTTCCTTACATTCTCTCTTTAATTTTAAATTCATAAAAGAAATGTAAAACTATTATTCTTTTGAGATCTTGCTCCCCAGCATGTCATCAATTTGACTCAAACTCATAAAAACTCTCTACAGCTTTGGATGTTTCTTATGGTGATAGCTTTCTTACAGGCAGTGCTTCTTGAACTTCAAATGCTGCCCTTGATGTGTCATTTAACCTGCTTTTGCCTTGATAAAAATTTCAGGAGTGGCCAAGCATGGGAACATGACACACTTATACCCTCTAAGATGGTCTTCAGCATCTAATACTCTTGGGAAGGGCTGACTAGGTACTAACTCAAACTTTACCATGGCCTCCAAAAGCACTACCCTCCGTGTTGTGAGGCCTTTATTTTATCTGCTGAACCACAATTTCTTCCTCTATATATAGTTCCACCTAGTTCACAGGACTAGATGTGGGAATCAAATGAGATAACTTGAGTGAGAGAGAATCCAAGATGGCAGCATAGGTAAACACCTACACGGCTGCCTCACACAACAATTTCAAAACTACAACAAAAAGACAGAAAGGACATCATCCAGAACCACAGGAAAGCTGGCTGAGAAGGAAATTCTACACCTAGAAGGAAAGAGAGGGGCTCACAGAGACCTAGAGGAGCTGCAAAAAGCTGAGGTACGGAGATTCGTGCGTGGAGAGAGCGGGTGCCAGAGAACCTGGCTGGCTTCCTTCCTCTGGTGGGAGGGAGACGGAGACTCCCCAACTGCATTGAACCCCTTATCCTACGGCACTAAACCCCAAGTCCAGCCGGACTGTGAAAAGGGAGAAGTGCACGGAAATTTAGGGGAGTCACAAAAGGGCAGAAGTCTGGTGGCGCGCACAGCACTGCTGGCAGAAGACCAACTGCTGATTGTGCCGCTGGTTTTCACAAGTGGGCAGGAGACAGACCTTCCCAACTGCGCCACTTCTAACTCCACTAAACCCCAATTTTGGGCGAAATCCTGGGACCCAGACTCATATGGTCCCGGAGCGCATGGAAGCCAGAAAGGCAGCGGTCTAGAGGCACTGCGCGAGCGCACACGCACCGGGACCAATCCAGCGATTACCCAGTCACGTGAGACCCAGGGGCTGACTGGAAAGCAAGGCGATCCATTAAGCCCTGAGACTCCACCCATCCCAAGCTCAACAGAGAGGCTTTTGCAGTTTTGCAAGTCTTGTATCATAAGGCTGAATCCAACACAGAAGTTCTCCCGGCATAGTGAAAATGCGGAGACAAAGGAAGAGATCACAAACAAAAGAAATGGAGGAAAACAAACGACTGGATATAGAGTTCAAAACCATGCTTATAAGGTTTTTCAAGAATATCCCAGAAAAGATGGATAAATTCAGTGAGACCCAAAAGGAGATGAAAAATGACTAACTAGAGATGGAAAAGGACCAACTAGAGATGGAAAAGGACCAACTAGAAATTAAACATACACTGACTGAAATAAAAAATATTATAAAGAGACCTAACAGCAGACTAGAGGAAGGCAAAAATCATGTCAAAAATTCGAAATATAAAGAATCAGAAAACACTTAACTGGATAAGCAAGAAGAAAAGAGAATCCAAAAATGTGAAGATAATGTAAGGACCCTCTGGGACAGCTTCAAGTATATCAACATCAAAATTATGGGGGTGCCAGAATAAGAGAGAGAACAAGATACTGAAAACCTATTTGAAGAAATAATGACTGAAAACTTCCCACATCTGGTGAAAGAAATAGACTTATAAGTCCAGGAAGCACACAGAACCCCATATAAAAGGAATCCAAAGAGGACCACACCAAGACACATCATAATTAAAATACCAAGAGCAAAAGACAAAGAGAGAATATTAAAAGCAGCAAGAGAAAAACAGTTCATTACCTACAAGGGAGCACCCATACGACTGTCAGCTGATTTCTCAACAGAAACGATGCAGGCCAGATGGGAGTGGCAAGAAATATTCAACGTGATGAATAGCAAGAACCTACAACCAAGAATACTCTATCCAGCAAAGCTATCATTCAGAATTGAAGGGCTGATAAAGAGCTTCGCAGATAAGAAAAAGCTAAAGGAGTTCATCAACTCCAAACCAGTATTATATGAAATGCTGAAAGGTACTCTTTTAGAAGAGGAAGAAGAAAAAGGTAAAAGATAAAAAATTATGAACAAATACATATCTATCAACAAGGGAATTAAAAATTTGATCAACAGAATAAACTGGTGAATATAACAGAATCAGGAGCACAGAAAGGGAGTGGACTGATAATTCTCAGGGGGAAAAGTGTGAGGAGTGTACAGGGAGAGACTGGACAAAAATCATACACCTATGGATGAGGTCAATGGGGGGGAGGTAAGGGAAGAGAGAGGGGTGGGAGCCGGATAGAGGGGAGCTATGGAGGGAAAAAAGATAAACAAATGTAATAATCTGAATAATAAAGATTTAATTTTTTTAAAAAATCAATAAAATGTATTTTTTTTTAAAAGAGAGATAACTTGAGTGAAATACCCAATACTGTCCTTGACACATCTAAACAAGCACTTTGTAATGAATAAACTTTTTTCCTACTAGGTGATAGTCTTTTATTGTTTATTCTGTTAGACCAACTTCATATAGCAGCTGGCAGTTAGCTTCCCCCCAGGAACTATGACTTGGCCATAGCAATGTAATATGAGGTGCACGATTCTGCGAAAGGGCAGCAAGAGGATGGAGACAACTGCAGGGTGCCCCAAGGCAGAGTGTACCCTAGACTGGGCTCCCAGCCAGAAATTTACCCTTAGTTTGGCAGGGGCGAGGGCCCTGAGAAATTTTCAGTCGGAGCCCCTCCCTAAATCCTGATCAGGCCCAGGTTCAGCTCATCAGGTCATGGAGGAGCCATTGGCCACTTTTTCTTCCGAAGCTTCCATTAAAAACCACTGCCTGGAAGCACACACAGTCTTTTGCTTTAAGGATTACTCAGGGATTAACGCTCCTGCAAACCGGCTCTCAGGACCTAGGGGAAAAGGGAAGAAGTGATTTTTGTCCTTGCAGACCGCCTACCGTGTGCTAAGCCCAGACTGATCAATCCGTGAAGTGAAAGCTACTGCTTCTACTTTAAAGGGGGAACCGGAGCTTAGAAATACTGGCTGCCTCGCTCGAGGAAGACAGTAACCGGTGGCCCAGAGGTCGAACCCCGGTCCCTCCAGCGGCCACGCGCTTTCTCCCCCACAGGAGCCTCAGGCCGGGGCGGGCGGGCGGGGGGCGCCGGGAGCGGAAGGACGTCGCCGCGCGGGGCGGGGCTGGGCCCGGAGCGCAGCGACTCGGCCCGCAGAGCCGCGCGGGCCGGAAAGCGGAGCGGGGCGCGGCCCGGCCCGGCCTCACGTGCTCCGAGTCCTCCCCGCTGTCCCGGAGGCCTGGGAGTTAGATCCCAGCGCTGGTCCCACCCGCCTGAGGGCGCCAGAAGTCGGTGCCCAGACTGAAAGCAGATCTAAAGGCGAGCCTGGGGCGCTCCGGCCGGCAGACGACCTCGGAGAGCCTTGCGCCTCTCGCCGGCGCCCCTGCCCCGCCGAGACCCGCCTCGTCAGCGCCCTTCCCGCAGCTGGGCCCGGGCTCGGCCCCCCGTGGGTCACGAGGCGGGCCGTGGCGCGGGCGCAGCCCAGTCCGGCCCAGCGGGGGCCTGCGCTCCACAGTCCCCTTCCTTTCTCCTCCCCGTGTGCGCCACGTCCGCGGCTCCGCCCCGCCAGCCGTGCGGGGAACCCCAGTGTCGTCACCACTCTATCACTCCCCTTCCCGCGCTCTCCAGAAAAGACGCGAAGGTGGGTACGTGTCGGGGGGAACCAGTGCGGCTGCGCTGAAGCCTCGGCCGCAGAACGTCCAGCGACGCCGCCTGGCGGCGGAAGAGCAGGGACACTGGCCGGGAGCGGCGGCGCAGGCGAGGGGACGTGCCTGACGTCATCTCGCGGAGGCGAGGAGCCATCGCCGCGTGACCACCTCCCAGACGCGGCGATCCCCGTCTTCTTTTCCTCTTTTCAGTAGAGTTCGGAAGCTTGATTTATATGCCCCTTCTTTTGTGGTTGTAACCTTGCCATTCTTCGAACTGACCAAAGTAACTGTCATTATAGGAAATTTAGGGGGCTGAAGAAAATGAATACCAGCGCCCCTCCCTTCACATATATATATTTGCGATCTTACCGTATAACAGTGGTATTGGCTACAAAAATTCTCGAGGATTGCCCTACCTGGTGTGGCTCAATGGATAGAACGTTGGCTTGCAAACTGAAGAGTACAGTTAAGGGTTGAGACAGCCAATCAATGATTCTTATCATTGATGTTCCCATCTCCCTTCCTTCCTCTCTGAAATCAATAAAAATATATTTGAGCATCATTACAGCCTCACAGCTAAGTTAGAAAAACACAAAAGGAGAAGAAGTGCCAATAGTAGGCAAAAGTGTAATGGTTACTTATTTAATGAGTGTGTCCTATTTACTATGCACATGATCCAGGTGAGAACGGGCTCAGAGGGTTAATCAGGTGGCAAGGTGGGGGTTTGAACTCAGGGCTTCAAATCTGAAACTTTAGGAAGGTGGGTTCCTGGGGAGGGCAATGGAAAATGTGCTGGGGAAAAGGCAGAAAAATGGCAGGTAAGTTAATATGGTTATATACTCACTGTCTACTTCTGGGGCTATGCAGTTAGAACTAGATTGGAAGAGCAAGACCATTGCCTCCATCAGTAGGAGCAACTTTGTGGGAGCATGCCATAAAGCTGTTCACACTAATACACTGCCTTGAAACATCTAGCTATGTGCTAGCTAGCACCTTAGCCACATGCAGGAGCAACTATTTGCTGCCATTGACCTCCAGCCCTGCACCCATTAGTGGCAATGAAAGGTGGTCAGGCATTAAGTCTCCTCAAAGTGCAGTCAGTAGTCTAGTAGCATCTCTACAGTTCAGTACTTTCTGCATCCAGCTTGATGATACAAATAGAGAATCTTGGACCCCATTCTAGAATTTCTGAGTCAGAATATGTATTCTCACTAAATTCCTGGGTGTTTCCTATGCACATTAAAGCACTGTTGTAAAACAAGTCATTCTATTCCTTGATGAAGCAGGTGAAATGGTAGTAAGATCTAGAGGATGGGTAGGCAGACAGGGAACAGAGTTGAAGAGATTTAACAAAAATATCAAATTAGTAATATCAGAAAATATAAGATACAAAGGAGGAAAACTATGAACTCAGAATCTGAGAGAAAAAAAGAAAAGAAAAATAGGTTGGAGTAGGCAGGTCCATCTTGGGCAATTTACCAAACACAAGAGCTATTCTCTGTGGGGTTTCTATGTGTGTGTGTTGTCTATGTCCTATGATTGAGAGGGTCCAAGTCACTTAAAGGAATAGAGGAAGGCAGCCCCTGCCCATTTCCTCACTTTTAGCAGGTAGCTTGATCTTTCCCTGGGTTCTAGTGGAGGAAAGTTCTGGGCTCCTTCTGTCATAGAAACGCACTGACAGAACAGTGCCAAGTTCTATCATATACACAGTTTGCAATTTGTTAACTGTGTGTGTGATGTGTGTGCATGTATATGTATGCACATGTAGGCTAGAGGAAAGGGCAGGTTATTGGCAGACAGACATAGGAATCAGTGAAAGATGGGATGGACTTATGTGATTGGGAATTGCTGGGCCTGGAAGGTTACAGGGCTAATGAGATCTGATTCCTTGAGAGAGGTAGGTGGTAGGCCTGGAGTTCTTGGAGTCAGATTTTCTGGAGGTCTCCTGCCTATCACTCCTCTAAATACTAGCAAGCTGTTGAAATGACAGCAGTTCTGATAGGACACAGGGACATGACAAGTTAGAACCAAAATGTTCTGGGTGGAGTAGCAAGCGTTCTCACAATGTTAGGGGCCCAGTGTTGCCTGGAGGAGCAGTTAAGGCAGCATCTCTCACAGACCCACTAACACACTCAGTCTGAATATGATCAGTCTGTGCACTGGACAGGTAGCTATGCAGATATGAAGATTTTGAGCTATTCACTCTAGAATATAAATGGTGGCTGCAGTGTAGACGGGCAGCAGATGGCAGCCTGGAGAAACGGCAGATTCCAATGACTATGAAAGAGATGTGCAAATGGATAGTATAGATGGAGGTGTGGATTGATGGGAAAGCAGTTGGCTGCAGTTTGAAGAGCACTGCTCTGATAGCATATGGGGTGAGTCTGAAATAAGGTCAATGCTGATAGTGTCCCAGAGGTATCCGGACACAGAATGGGTGCAGCGGTCCTCCTGGTACTCCTGATAGAAAGGGTCTCAAGTTAGAAAAAGGAGTCAATATAACTGAACCCCATTCCAGATATTGATGGGCTGAGGTGATCTTGGGTAGACCTTAGCACTTGAATGGGGACCTCTTTGGGTGGATAATTTGCCTCAGCCATGTATTTTATGGCTCCTGTGGTTCTCCTGAGTCAGACAAGTATTGCTAGACCCAGGCATTTGCCTGTCATTCAGATCTATACAATACATACTTTACAATCTGGGTCAAAAGGCCATGATCAAGCCAAAACCGGTTTGGCTCAGTGGATAGAGCATTGGCCTGCAGACTCAAGGGTCTCAAGTTTGATTCCGGTCAAGGACATGTACCTTGGTTGTGGGCATAACCTCAGTAGGGGGCGTGCAGGAGGCAGCTGATCGATGTCTCTCTCTCATCGATGTTTCTAACTATCCTTCTCCCTTCCTCTCTGTAACAAATCAATAAAATATATATATTTTTTAAAAAGGCTGTGATCAATATTCTCAAAATTCTCATATTGAAAGAGTTCTCAGAATGGGCCAACCACCATATTTCTTTGAGTGTTTTTGCTTTTCAGGCAGCCTCTCTGCCTAACCTAGTTTTAATTTCTCCTCCTTGCTATATACCTACCCACCTTTCCTCTCCTTAAAGCTCAGTGTAAGTTCTAAGTTCTCTGTGGGTTTCCCTGGATTCTCAAGGATTTACCTCACTCTTTGAAACACTTGGGAGCTCTCCCCACATAAGCCTAGTCCTCAATCATACAAGCTAGACAACAATTAATTTGCCTATCTATCCCCATCTTTTAGGGGCATAGCTATCCCCTTTACCAAAAATTCTCACTTCCCACCCTTGGCCTGTGCACCGAAGGGTCATGGGTTCAATTCCTGGTCAAGGGCATGTACCTGAGTTACAGGTTTGATCCTGTATTCCAGAGGCAACCAATTGGTGTGCCTCCCACACATTGATGCTTCTCTCTTTCTCTCTCCCCCTCCCACCATCCCTTCCACTCTCTCTAAAAAGCAATAGAGAAAAAATAATCAATCCTAGGGTGAGGATTATGAAGGGGGGGTAAAAAAAGCTACCTCCCAACTCTTCTCAAAATCAGGCCAACTCCATTTTGGGGGAGGTTTTACCCTTTGGATCAGGGAGTGTAGAGCAGTCGGTCCTGCTCTAACATTAAAGCCATATTTTCAGGCATGTCAGGAGCCAGAATCCTACCAGAAGCTCCAATAGTGACAAAGATAGGTCAGATGGAGCCTGGCTCAGAAGCCTACCTAAACCCCGGGTCTACCCCTGTTGGTTGTCCAGCCCTATTTTAGTGTCTATGAACTAGTTAGTCATTCCTATTTTTGCCTATACTGCTGAGAGTTGGGTTTTTGTTATTTGATATTAAAAGAAAACCAAGAGACTACTTCATATGGATTTTTCTTGTCTTCCCAAGGTAAATGAATTATAAGGAATATATACAAAGGAATGTGATAAATTGTGGAAATAATATGTACTTTCGAGTAAAACAAAACATTATTTTTAATGCCATTTCAAGCAAGATACTTAATCTCAGAGAGATTGTTTCCTTTAATTTTATAAAAGGAGTAAATACCTAAAACTCAAAGAATAATGAAGACTAAATGAGAAAAGTAATTAGGCAGGAATGCAAATAAAAGTACCTGGCACATAGTAGTTATATAGGAAATGTTCATTCCCTTTTCTCCTTGAAAACAGGCTTCCACTTCTGTGTCTTTCATATCTCCATTCTGGGGTCAATGAACTCAGAAGTAGGAAATTAATTTTACCAGATTTACACTTTTTCAAGAAGAAGGAAATAAATACAAGCATTAGTTTGACTTGTCAATATCCCCTTGATACCTAGACATCTTTTTCCTATTACACTGTAACCTATATTCATCCCAAAGGTTCATAATTTTAAAATCAGGCCAACATGAAGTATAATTTAGAAAAACTAAGACACTTGCTTTATTTGATAACAGAATAAAAGGGCATGACTGGAACTCTGCCAGAATGGTCCTTAACATTCTTCCTAACCAGGATGTTATTAACATTTCAACATTGTTAGTGTAAGGTGGAGTGTTGCTAACTACTTCAAAGGTTGAGACAAATTATAAAGGTAAATTCTTTAAGAAAGAAAATGAGCTAATTTTCTTTTTGTTCCTTTAAACACTCTAGCCAGAAATACCATCCCATCTATAATGAGGACTATAGACAGCAGCACCAAAAAGGCCATTTACAGAGTTTTTCTTCAACAGAATCCACCTGTATGTGTTAAGAAATTGCATCTTAGCTAAAAGCAGTTCACAAAGGACCTAACTGGTATTTAAACTTGTCAAGGGATGGGGATGTGCAAATTTAGCAGCAAAAGACACCACTGTTTTGCCTCAAGGGAAAGTGATGGTGGTCAGAGGGGCCAGTTCCAAGGGCTGATCCAGAGGGGGGCGCTGGTCTTGGTACTCCGCCACATGTCCATTCCGGTGGTGTCCATACTCAAACTTGATCCGCAGCTCGCCAATCTTGGACTGGGGAAGGATATCTGGGATCCACTCAATGATGAAAGGGGTTGGCTCCTTTTGATCTGGGGAAGTGTTGCCTGAAGACAAAAAAAAAAAAAAAAAAAAAGAAAGGAACTAATTAGTATAATTCCAAATTTTGAGTGTGGACAGATCTCACTCTGGGAATAAAGAAGGGAAAGAAAAGTTAGTTTTTTGAAAAGCTATATGAGAAAAAAATAACAAGGAAAAACAAGAATCAAGGGAAAGTAAGAGGAATTACTGTATCTATTCAAAAGAAAATTTCAGGGAACTGTGTGGCATCCTTGAATAAAATAAGACCGAGACATAAGAAAAAGGACCAAAAGAATCATAAGGCAAGCCCCAACTGAGAGGAAAGGACAGTTGGATGAGATTAAAAAGGAGACTAGTAAGAAAAAAAGTCTTGATAGGGTGGTTTAGTTGGATGGAGCATTATCCCATAAGGTGGTGAGTTCAATTCCTGATCAGGGTGGCATACAAGAGGCAACTCTCTCCCTTACTCTCTCTAAAATCAAATTTTTAAAAAGCCCAACTGGCATAGCTCAGTGGTTGAGCCTCAACCTATAAACCAGGAAGTCACGGTTCAATTCTTGGTCAAGGCACATGCTGAAGTTGTGGGCTCAATCCCCAGTGTGGGGCCTGCAGGGAGGCAGCCAATCAATAACTCTCATCACTGATATTTCTCTCTCTCCCTTCCTCTCTGAAATATATATGTATGTATGTATGCATATGTGTGTGTGTGTGTGTGTGTATAGCCATTACACGTTGAACTTCCCATTTTCTCCAATGAACTCACTGTTTCTAACAATCTCCTTTAAACAGCCCCATTTCCTCTATAAAAGAAGAGTTCCTCTCTTTTGTTCTCTGGACTTGCACATGGTTTGCAGGTCCTGAACTGCAATACTTTGCTGTTTACAAATAAACCCATTTTGCTGGAGAAATATCTGTTTAAGGTTGATGCCTTGAAATAAAAACATATTTTAAAAAAATAATGATTCATTTTTAAAGCTATGTAAGACTTTATATTAAATAAGTAACATCTTTGCTAGTTCAAATTCATATAATTGATTAGTGATAATTATGGGTTCTTTGTCTATTAAAAAATATATTTTTATTGATTTCAGAAAGGAAGGGAGAGAGAGATAAAAACATCAAAGATGAGAGAGAATCATTGATTAGTTGCCCTCCTGCATGCCCCACACCAGAGATCAAGCCCACAACCTGGGCATGTCCCATGACTGGAAATTGAACTGTGACCTGGTTTATAAGTTGACGCTCAACCATTGAGTCACACTAGCCAACCTCTTTGTCTATTTTTAATAAAATAATTTATTTTTATATTATATTAAATAAAAACATTTTTATAGCCCTAACTGGTTTGGCTCAGAGGATAGAGAGCGTCAGCCTGTGGACTGAAGGGTCCCGGGTTCGATTCCAGTCAAGGGCACATGCCTGGGTTGTGGGCTCGATGTCCATAGCCGATCAATGAGTCTCTCTCACCACTGATGCTTCTCTCTCTCTTCTTCTTCCTCTCTCTGAAATCATTAAAAATATTTTTTATGTACTCACTTCAGCAGCACATATACTAAAATTGGAATGATACAGAGAAGATTAGTATGGCCCTTCCACAAGGATGACATACAAATTCATAAAGCATTCCATTAAAAAGTATTTTTTTTAAATATGTGTATAGTACTATATAAATACTAATGTATTTGTATAATCTATAATAATAAAAGCACAATATGCTAATTAGACCAGACATCCTTCTGGACAAAGCTGGGACTGTGAGGGAAGCCCAGGTCCTGGGTGCCAGAGGGAAGCTGGTGCCAGCAGCTGGGGGAGGAAAGCCTACTCTTGCATGAATTTCATACACCGGGCCTCTAGTAAATAATAATGACAACTATAACAAGTAGCACTTAATGAGCACCTACTGTGCCATATATTACCTTAAGTGATCTATAATGTATTAATTTAATGCTCTGCAACTCACTAAGAGACAGATTCTGTGATCCCTATTTACAGATGAATAAACTGAAGTGAGGATAGATGAAGTCTTCCTGCTTAGTTACACAACTAGTAGGTGGATCTGACTTGAACTTCAGGCAGTTTTGAACTCCAGAGCCTACACTTCTAGCCATCTAATACTCATCTCTTTTTCCAATGCTTAGACCATCATCTTTTTCAGGACAGTAAACTGTATCACTTTTGTTCATCATTGTACCCCAGGATTGCATAGTGCCTGGTTCATAATAGGCACTTAATAAAGACTTGTTGAATGAAGAATGAATGAATGCCAGCCATAATTTAAATTACCTTCATACTACCATCTATCAAGCAGGCCTCATTCACTTACCTAATTGTGTACTTATTCTTTTTGGAGAAATTTAGACATTATAATTATTTTGTCAAATTCTTATGACTATATTCCTACACATACACAGGGTGTCCCAAAAATGTATACACACTTTAACAGTTGATAGCTCTATGTTTTTCTTTTCAGATTTAGCTGATTGGAATTAATAATTATTCCAAGTGTGTATACATTTTGGAGGATACTGTATTTTTAAGGGAAAAGAGGTATGATCCTATGTTTTAGAAACTCATGTACAGAAAAGAGTCTAGAAAGGGTTTACCAAAATATTAATGGTGATGCTGTTTTTGGTGGGTTCGATTACAGATGGTTATTTTTCTTCTTTATAAAATCTATGATTTCTCTATATTGAATACTTATTATTTCTATAATTTTATTTTTAAAGCCCTGGCTCAAATAAAACGAAATACCCTCTCTCATGATTACATTTACAAGATAAGTAAATGTGCCTTCTTTGTTTAAGGTCAAGATCCAAAGTCTAGGACAATGCATTGCACATAGTTGACCTTGACAGGAAGATGCACTATTGAAACCACCAATCACTTACCAACTTTGAGAAAAGTTTTTAGTTCCAAGGGTCGCAGCACTGGTTGTTTTTCTATACGACCGTAGGTTTCTGCTATGCTCTCTACTTCCACTTTAGGGCATTTAAACAGCTCATATGTCCCATCCCGGTTCTGGATAAAACTTCGGGTAATTTCCAAGGGCATCTGGACATGGAGACAATATCAAGAAGGGTGAGAAAGAAAAACTTTCTAAATAGACAAACACTTGGATGAGAATAGATTGTTTATGTATTCACTGTTCCTCATTAAGCACAACCAACTTAATTAAAACTTCCCCTTGTATTTTCAACTAAATCCTGTCAACAAATCTGCCTTGTTTTCCTTATACCATTCATATCTTAGCTTTCCTTTTTTCTGTATAACTTTAATTTGAACCCCAACATCGTCATGTCTACAGGACCACTACTGGCACAGACCTGCTCTAAATTTGTTTTTTTGTTTTTTTCCCTTCCCCTACTTATCTGCTAGAACATTCTCCTAAAAACTCTATTGATAGCACCTACAGCTGACCTCACCATCCTGTGTGCTTCACACCATCCTTGGGACTGAGCCAGACAGAACTTGAACTGAATTTTGTCTTTGCCACTAAACAGCAGGGTGAGCATCTCATAGCCTGTTTCTCATCTGCAAAATATATGAATGAGGTGATACAGGTAAATAACGCCCAACAGATAGAAGCTCAATGATCATTAGCTATTTTCCCTCACTTGACTTTACTTTGGGTTGCACATTGCCTCCCTAAATACCACTTATTCCAGGATAGAAGCTGCCGCTGTGTTATCTTACATTTAAGGAAATTCCTCAAATGTCTTTAGTGCTAACATAGGTCTTTTATTCTTCTGAACATAAAGCTACCAAGCAATTTATTCTTCTTCTGAACATAACAATGTCTTGAAAATAAGCTTTTCTTAACACATCAAATCACATTATACTAATTTTCTACAATATCCCATTATTGTAAGAAGGGAAACCCCTCACATTTTCAGGGTCTGCTGGACAGAAATGTTTTAAAATATCTTTCCCTTGTGAAAAAGAATACTAACTAAGGGTCATATTGCAGTTTGGGGAGGAGCAATTAATTTCACAAACGGTGTATCATCTCAAATTATTTACATACTTTTTAGTTAATTTAGGGCTCACCATAAGTAGATCATTATTTAATACACAAGAAAAATAATTCCTGCTTTCTGATCCCAAAGGCAAAGAAAAAGAATACTCCAATTTAAGATACCTTTTCAAGCTCTAGGGAATACCATTAAAATTGGAGTCAGCACTATAAAGCCATGAATATTTCTGAATAATCTTTTTTTAAACTTTTATTTATTAAATTTATTGGAGTGACATTGGTCAACATGAACAGGTTTCAGTTGTAGGTGTCTGTGTTACAATGAATAATCTCTTAATATGGAAAACAGAATTATCTTTGGTGTCTGTAACTCAAGGAATTGGTACAAACATACTTCCCGAACTTGCTTCCCTCTCTTCTCCTCTCTTCCCTCCCACTGTTGAAGAAAGAAACTCTTACCTCAGGGGTATCTAAGATTTGTTTAACTTGCAGGATATTAGTGATATGCCAGGTATACTTGGAAAAGGTTCCCAATGGCAGGGCATCTTTTCGAACAAAAGCTTCAATGTAAAAAGGGAACAAAATTAGCCTACCAAAACATAACATTCTCTTTCTCTACTTGTTACCCAGTTTCTAGAGATTTCAGGGCAGTATTATTCTTTTCTTATAGAATATCAGCAAATTCCAAAAAGAAATTCCAGAGGCAAATATATAATTGGGTTTGACATAAATGTGACAAATCAAGTGATAAAAATTTCTATTAAATGAAGTCTCTGATGCTTCGAGATGATACTTATTTGTTACCTTAGAAACTTGTTTTTTTGTTTCGTAAAGCTACATGCACAGACTCCATTATAAAACAACTTTTTTTTAATGTATTTTATTGATTTTTTACACAGAGGAAAGAAGAGAGAGTCTGAAACATCGATGAGAGAGAAACATCGATCAGCCATCTCCTGCACAACCCTCAATGGGGATATGCCCGCAACCAAGGTACATGCCCTTGACCGGAAAGGAATTGAACCCAACGCTCTATCCACTGAGCCAAATCGGTTTCAGCATAAAACAACTTCTTACACCTCTTACAAATTTAGATATATTATCAGAGGTCAAATTATAGTCCTTAAAATTTTAATTACATGGAGTTTAAGCCTGCTCACATGATTGTCATTCCAGTGCCTTACCTGCAGGATTAGAAAGGGGTTCCACCAAAGGTCTGCAAAACTAGCTAAGGGATGAGTTAAAATTAATGTGTTAGGCCTACAGTTGTTGTTTTTTTAAATATATTTTATTGATTTTTTGCAGAGAGGAAGGGAGAGGGATAGAGAGTTAGAAACATCGATGAGAGAGAGACATCAATCAGCTGCCTCTTGCACACCCCCTATTGGGGATGTGCCCGCAACCAAGGTACATGCTCCTGACCAGAATCGAACCTGGGACCTTTCAGTCCGCAGACCAACGCTCTATCCACTGAGCCAAACCGGTTTCGGCAGGCCTAAAGTTTAAAATGGAAGAATCAACCTTGCTTGAAAAGTCAGGAAGACAAGCTGTGAAGACAAAGATTTTCATGGCTCTAAACATAGTGATTCACAGCTTGCATTATTCAAATACAGAATTAAACTTCAAACTGTCCCTATTATATTATCAAATAACAATTTTTAAAAAAATATTATTTTTTACTGATTTCAGAGAGGAAGGGAGAGGGAGAGAGAGAAAGAAACATCAATGATGAGAGAAAATAATTGATTAGCTGCTTCCTGCACAACCCCTACTAGGGATCGAGCCTACAACCCAGGCATGTGCCCTAATCAGGGAAATGAACCATTGCCTCCTGGTACATAGATCAACACTCAACCACTGAGCAACGTTGGCCAGACTCATCAAATAAATTTGTTGAAAAAATAGCATTGATTTCTAGCTGTCATTACTGAGTAATTCTTTCTTCCTCCTTTTTTCTCTCTTATTTCCTTTTGGTACCCAATAAGTATGTTGAGATGTCTAGTAGAAAGACCTTATGTAAAACCAAGAAATAAATGCCAGAATAATGTATTGGTAAAGTGTTTCAAGCCTAAAATAACTCTAAAATCTTCATCAAAAATTAAGAATCACAGCCAAAACCAGTTTGGTTCAGTGGATAGAGCGTCGCCTGCAGACTGAAAGGTCCCAGGTTCGATTCCGGTCAAGGGCATGTACCTTGGTTTCAGGCACATCCCCAGTAGTGGGGGGTGCAGGAAGCAGCTGATCAATGTTTCTCTCTCACTGATGTTTCTAACTCTCTATTCCTCTTTTCTCTCCCTTCCTCTCTGTAAAAATTCAATAAAATATATATTAAAAATAAATTAGAAATCACAAAAAATAAGTTTTAGTGTTCATGTGTAAGTGTGTGTGAGAGAGAGAGCGAGAGAGTGTGTGTGTGTATTTAAATATATATTTTTATTTCAGAGAAGAAAGGAAAGGGGGAAAGAGAGAGAAACATCAATGATGTGAGAATCATTGACCTGCTGCTTCCTGCACACCCCCTACTGGGTAGAGTCTGCAACCAAAGAATGTGCCCATGACCTGGTTGATAGGTCAACACTCAACCACAGAGCCACACCAGCTGGGCAAGTTTTAGTTTTTTTTTTAAATATATTTTATAGATTTTTCACAGAGATGAAGGGAGAGAGGGATAGAGAGTTAGAAACATCGATGAGAGAGAGACATCGATCAGCTGCCTTCTGCACACACCCCCCCCACACACACACACACACACTGGGGATGTGCCCGCAACCAAGGGACATGCCCTTGACTGGAATCGAACCCAGGACCCCTCAGTCCACAGACTGACACCCCATCCACTGAGCCAAACAAGGTTTCAGCCAAGTTTTAGTTTTTGACACATACTGTACTATGCCTCAAGAAGCCAGCCCAATAATGATTGGAGCCTGCAATGCTTTTGTTAAAATTGATTCATATCTAGAAAATATTAAACTTCTTGGTTGGCACATTTATTGCACTTCATTTTTCTTTTACCAAGTCTGTGCTTTCTGAATTGTTCCATTAACTTGCACTGGAATAAATATGGGATTGCACTGAAGAATGTGATTGTTATTCCAAGAGCTGACTGGCTAAGGCTTTATGCTCTCAGCATGCAGCTTGATTTCCTAATCCTGAAAATTCCACACGATATTTCCAAACATAATTCCCTAAGGATAAGACATCTGTGGCTATTACTGAAGACAAAAATCCCATACCTGTAGTGGAGTTGGGAAGCCGTTTTTTTGTACTTCCAATAGATATTCTCTGTTGTAGGGCATCAAAAAAAGACTGAGGAATGTGGAACACCAGTGGCTCTGGTTTGCCTTTAGGAAATAAGAAGAAACTCATTCAATTAAAACAGACCAAATTTTTAAGCCAGAAATTTGAGAGCTCCTAGTTGGAGGCGCAGTTACTTCAACTACAAGCATAATGTTGAAACTGTGTTCATTTGCACTCTGCAGTGGCTACGCTTATGAAAGTATCTGGCAGCTTTGTTCAATGAATTAATGTTATAAGGAATTATCTATGTTGTCATAGTGTTAAATCATAATGTCACTTCAAAATTCAGTTCTGTGCCAAAACCGGTTTGGCTCAGTGGATAGAGCGTCGGCCTGCAGACTGAAAGGTCCCAGGTTTGATTCTGGTCAAGGCATGTACCTTGGTTGCAGGCACAACCCCAGTGGGGGAACGTGCAGGAGGCGGCTGATAGATGTTTCTGACTCTTTATACCTCTCCCTTTCTCTCTGTAAAAAAATCAATAAAATATATTTTAAAAAAACAACACAGCCCTGATCGGTTTGGCTCAGTGGATAGAGCATTGGCCTGTGAACTCAAGGGTCCCAGGTTCAATTCTGGTCAAGGGCATGTACCTTGGTTACGGGCACATCTCCAGTAGGTGTGCAGGAGGCAGCTGATCGATGTTTCTCTCTCACCAATGTTTCTAACTCTCTATCTCTCTCCCTTTCTCTCTATAAAAAAATATCAATAAAATGTATTTTTTTAAAAATTCAGTTCTGTAGGATTTTTTTATGACTATGTTTTTATTGATTTTAGAGAGAAAGGAAGAGAGGAGGATAGAGATAGAACCATCGATGAGAGACATCAATTGGCTGCCTTCTGCACATATCCCTTACTGGGGATTGAGCCTGAAACCCAGGCATGTGCCCTGACCAGGAATCGAACAGGGCACTTCTTAGTTCATGGGTTGACACTCAACCACTGAACCACACTGGCCAGGCACTTCTGGAAGATTTTTGTTTTAAATGTATATTCTGGGTAGCTTTAATTGGTAAAAAATGAAATTGTGATTTAAATACTATATAGTGTTGGGATTTTTTTTTATATGCACAGGCTTTATGAGCCAATAAAACTAGTTCAAAGTTTAAAAAAAGAAGAAACTCATATACAGTGTAACAAAGGGGGGGAAAAACTTATTGGACTTTCTGATATGTAAGAAATGGAATTGAAGGATAGTAATAATTAAAAATTTTACTTTATAAAGAGATTTCTTTTTTTTAAATATATTTTATTGATTTTTTACAGTGAGGAAGAGAGAGGGATAGAGAGTCAAAAACATTGATGAGAGAGGAACATCAATCAGCTGCCTCCTGCACTCCTCCCACTGGGGATGTGCCCGCAACCAAAGTACGTGCCCTTGACCGGAATCAAACCTGGACCCTTCAGTCCGCAGGCCGACGCTCTATCCACTGAGTCAAACCAGTTTGGGCATATAAAGAGATTTTTTTACAGAAAGGCAAAAATAAGGCTTTGATTGACCTTTATGAGTCAAGCATTGTCACCATGCCTACTGTTGATCCCTTGAAATCATACAAAATATAGCAGATCCTTGTCATCAAAACCACCAAGGATAATTTTACAAATCCCCAATTTTGTAAACACTACCACAACTTTTCCTTGAAAGGGTATATGAAATAAGATGAGATGAGAACAATGAGGCTGAGTTGAGAAGGCAAACTTGATTTACTCTTGCTATCTCCAGGCACTTAGTATGTGCATTTATGTCTAAACCGAGTAACTACATGACCTCCCTCAGATATTCAGGACTCAGAATGCCAGAGAACACAAAATTAGGAGACTATCTAATAAACACCAGTCTTTCTTTCTGAATATGATCCCAAGGCAGGTAAAATGTTTGAAAATACTTAATAAACCTTTAAAGAAGTTCACAAGACACTATGTCAACAAAAGTCAACAGACTGTTCAAGGAAGGCGTTGAAAGAGTTCTGAGTTTTTTCTTTAAAAAACTGTGTCCAAGCCTTAACTGGTTTGGATAGATAGAGCATCAGCCTGAGGACTCAAGGGTCCCAGGTTTGATTCCAGTCAAGGGCATGTACCTTGGTTGCGGGCACATACCCCGTAGAGTGTGTGCAGGAGGCAGCTGATCAATGTTTCTCTCTCATTGAAGTTTCTAACTCTATATCCTTTTCCCTTCCTCTCTGTAGAAAAATCAATTAAAAAAAAAAAAAAGACTGTGTCCAAGGGGCTACCTCACCCCAGCAGAGGGAAAACAACTTAAAGAATATCTCTTACAGAAAGACTCTTTAAGGACAGTTCAGTTGCCTTTTTGGAACAAAGGTCAAGCTAATACCACCAAAGATCATACCCTCAAGATCAAAGCTATCTACCTTTACTTATTATTTATTCTGTTTTTCCTCTTCCATTTCTAAATTCATTTTGCTGATACTGCATTTAAATTATGTGAGTATTTCCTTCTTTCACTTAGATTTCTGCTTTTTGTGGCCCAATGTATTTGGGAGTCAAGCCCAGTTATTTTTTCTATCAAAACAGAAAATTTGCCCTAGCCAGTTTGGTTCAGTGGATAGAGCATCGGTCTTCAGACTGAAGGGTTCCAGGTTCGATTCCAGTCAAGGGCACATGCCCAACAAAAACAACAACAAAAGACAACAACACAGAGAACTCTAGTCCAGCCCGTGTGCTTAGTGGTTAAGTGTTAGCCCTTGAACCATGAGGTTAAGATTTGATTCCTGGTTAGGGCATGTGTCCCATTTGCAGCCTTGATCCCCAGTAGGGAGCGTGCAAGAGACACCCGATCAATGATTCTCTCTCATCATTAATGTTACTCTCTCTCTCTCCATTCCTCTCTGAAATCAATAAAAATATATTTTAAAAACAAAACAGTCATAGCTGGTTTGGCTTAATGAATAGAGCATCAGCCTGTAGACTGAAGGATTCCAGGTTCTATTCCAGTCAAGGGCACATGCCCAGGTTGTAGGCTTGATCCCCAGTAGGGGGCATGCAGGGGGCAGCTGATCAATGATTCTTTCTTATCATTGATATTTCCATCTATATCTTCTCTCTTCCTCTCTCTAAAATCAATAAAAATATTAAAAAAAAAAAAAAAAACAGAGAACTCTAACACAATTACTTTAATTTATCCTAATTTCAGCAACAGCCCAGTTGGGTGACCAATACTTACCATCAAATTGATAGTGCATGGTTTGATGGATGCGTTCTGTGACACTGGCCAGCCAGTCTTGGAAGGATAAGGTCACTTGTGCCTCATCTAACAGCTGACTGCAGGCTAGTAAAAACAAAAAAACAACATTTTAGTAACTGTTATTTTTTCTTACAAAAGAAACAGTTAATTGAAATTTGAAAAAGTTAAGGCAATTTCACAGATAAAAAAAGAACAAGAAGCTGAAATTCGAAGAAATTAAGTAAAATAGAAAATTCTAGAATTTTCAAGAAATCCATTTAGGAAAAAAGAAAGGAAAAGCTCTCAGATACTAATAAGTTCAAGATTAGTAACCACAGAAAGTTTGCAGCCTTTCAACACTAAACTGCAAAGTGAAGAATGGCCTTATATGGCTTTTAGAGATCTATAAATTAGTCCTACACCGATTAACATGTCCATATGCATAGAAATATCCTATCCTATCCTATTCTATTCCTTTTCCTGAAATGTTTTCACATTTCTAATGCCATAATTACTATTCATTTGACATTAAAATTCTCATTGGTAAATACATATAGTGATAATTTAGATTAAAAACTATTTTCTTTCTCCTTTGTGCCAAAGAAAGTGATGAGAATTTGTAGAAAACCTTCTACCTGATATAGGTGATGTTTATTTATTGACCTTCCAAAGACATTTATTCCTGGGATATGTAAGTCCTTAATTAGATTTGATCTTGTATTATATATTTATGTATTGGTCTTCAAATTCAGAGTATGAGGGCAGAGATGATATCTAGTTTTTTGTTGTTGTTGTTTTTTAAACATATTTTATTGGTTTTTTTACAGAAAGGAAGGGAGAAGGACAGAGAGTTAGAAACATTGATGAGAGAGAAACATCGATCAGCTGCTTCCTGCACACCCTCTACTGAGGATGTGCCCGCAACCAAGTACATGCCCTTGACTGGAATCGAACCTGGAACCCTTGAGTCCGAAGACCGACGCTCTATCCACTAAGCCAAACCTGTTAGGCCGATATCTAGTTTTTAATCACCCAGTCATATTACTTGGCCAACAATATCCTAGCAAGTATTCAATCAATACTACAAAAATTGAACTAAACTATTTTTACAGAATGTATAAATAGAGGTTTATAAAAGATTGATTCCCCAAATAGCTAAACTTAATTATTCTCAGTAGAAAAGATATATGTGTGTGTGTGTGTGTGTGTGTGTGTGTGTGTGTGTGTGTGTGTGTTATGTTCAAATTTAGTTATTCGGTCTTCATATATTCAGA
Source organism: Lasiurus cinereus (assembly GCA_011751065.1). Taxonomy (NCBI): domain Eukaryota; kingdom Metazoa; phylum Chordata; class Mammalia; order Chiroptera; family Vespertilionidae; genus Lasiurus; species Lasiurus cinereus. The sequence continues at coordinate 27,544,137 of JAAGEH010000041.1, read as the reverse complement.
ACAATAGCCATGCTATTGTTTTTAAGTATGTTTTCAAACTTCACTAACTGTGGAGAGCTGATTATATTATTTGTCTTTCGCAACAAATATTTATCACTGAATAATTATAAACATGTTTCTTCTCAATTTTGGCTACCCTAGCTGGTTTTGCTCAGCCTGGATAGAGCATCAGCCTGCTGACTGAAGGGCCCCAGATTCAATTCTGGTCAGGGGCAAATGCCCAGGTTGAGGGCTCAGTCCCCAGTGGGGGACATGCAGGAGGCAGTTGCTCAATGATTCTCTCTTATCATTGATGTTTCTATCTCTCTCCCTCTCCCTTCCTCTTTGAAATAAATAAAAACATATTTTAGCCCTGGCTGGTTTGGTTCAATGGATGGAGCATCAGCCTGTGGACTGAGGGTCCCAGGTTCGATTCCGGCCAAGGGCACATGCCTGGGTTGTGAGCTCAGTCCCCAGTAGGGGGCGTGCAGGAGGCAGCCAATCAATGATTCTCTCTCATCATTGATGCTTCTCTCCCTCTCTCTCCCTCTTCCTTCTTCTCTAAAATCAATAAAATATATATTTAAATTAAATAAAACATATTTTAAAAAAAAACAACTTTAAATCTCCATATTAAGTACATGTGGCTAATAAACAAAAGCGAAAATCTTGCAAAATATCCCTACCAAAACATGTCAGTAATTTTTGTTGGATTTATTTACTTAAACAATACAATTTGTTGTTGTTTTTTTATTTATTTTTATTGATTTCAGAGAGGGAGAGACAGAAACATCAATGATGAGAATCATTGATTGGCTGCCTCCTGCATGCCTCCTATTGGAGATCAAGCCCCAACTAGGGCATGTGCCCTCACCAACAATCAATCTGTGTTCTGGTTCATATGTCAATGTTTAACCACTGAGCAGCACTGGCTGGGTTGCAATTTGGTTTTGAGCATGATCTGAGACCCATTGGACAGGACAGACCTCAGCCTCAGTGCCTACTAGTGTTAATCTTAACATTCCTTGGAGGACACCATGCATTGTTTCTTTGGATTTATTGTTTTTACCTTCTTTTGGATGATTTCCCATCTTCTTAGCTTATTCTGGGGCAGGGAAACTTACCCTGCCTTTTTAATGAAGAAGCAACCACAGGCTTTTTCAGGCCACTTTTCCTTAGATTACTGCTCAGGGCATCCTGAGGCAACAGTGAACTGTTCGTCTGTGCACCTAAACCACAAATCATTACAGTGTTTAATAACAGGCTTGTAAAATATAAATATTTTACATTCATTTCTAAAGAATCTAAAACATAAAAAGTCTTTGATAATTTCTAATTTAGGATTAGCCTTTATATATAACATTTTAAATTTCTGAAAATCTAGGAAAGTGGGGAAAACCAGAAGTGAAAGAGGAAAAAAAAAATCACCCATTGTTTCCACCTCTCAGACAATCACTATTAATTTTCTGGTGAACTATCTTCCTTTTTTTCCTCTGAGTAGATTATTTTGCTGGTTTTTGAGATTTTTAAGTAACTGTGATTTTACTAGGACTGCTAGATTTAGCCAAAAAATAAATAAAATTTCAAATAAATTAATTTTTAACATAAGTATGTTTCAAAGATAGCATGGGAAATAATTATATTAAAAAATTATTCATTGTTTATCACAAAGTCAAGTTTGAGCATTCTGTACTTTGTTTGGCTACTTGAGTGACCAAAAATTTCTCCAAATTCTATGTAATCATTTTTAGTGGTTGCCTGATATTCTAGCAAGTGATTTTATCATGGTTCATTTAATTATCCCCAGTGGTTGGGCTTGCTTTTAATTTTTTAATATTATAAACTAGATACCTGCATTGGTGGATCCCTCGGCCTGGCCAGCGATCAAGGCCAATCTGGACTGTTTCACCCAGTCTCACGTAGGCCGGCCAGAGGGAGGGACAGCAGGAGTTTGGCCAGCAGTGATAGGTTGGCTGTGGGAACTCACTGACCACTAGGGGATACCTCCTGCATTGAGCATCTACCCCCTAATGGTTAGTGTGTATCATAGCAGCTAGCCAATCATCAAGTCTTAACAGGTGCTTAGGTTTTTATATAGATAGCCAGAGGCCCAGTGCATAAAATTCGTGCACAGGGGAGGGGAGTTGTGTCCCTCAGTCCAGACTGCACCCTCCTCAATCTGAGATCCCTCTCACAATCCAGAACTGCTGGCTCCCAACTGTTCGCCTGCCTGCCTTCCTGATTGCCCCTAACAGATTCTGCCTGCCAGACTGATCACCCCCTAACCACTCCTCTGCCAGCCTGATCGATGCCTAACTGCTCCCATGCCAGCCCAATTGCCCCTAACTGTCCTCCCCTGAAGACCTGGTTGCCTCCAACTGCCCTCTCCTGCTGGCCCGGTCACCACTAACTGCCCTCCCTTGCCAACCTGGTCACCCCTAACTGTCCTCCCCTGTCAGCCTGGTCCCCCAAAACTGTCCTCCTCTGCAGGCCTGGTTACCCCCAACTGAATTCTCCTCTGCTGGCCCAGTCACCTCTAATTGCCCTCCCTGCAGGACTGCTTGCCCCCAACTGCCCTCCCTTGCTGGCCTAATCACCCACAACTGCCTTCCCCTGCCAGCCACCTTGGGGCAGCCATCTTGTGTGTTGGAGTGATGGTCCATTTGCAAATTACCTCTTTATTATATAGGATAATGATAAAATGAGCATTTCTGGATAAAATGCTTTTCCTGTACCAAGCATTATTTTCTTAAAAATGATTATTTAGAAGTGGACTATTGCATCAAAGGGAAAGAACTTTACTGTTTGAATTTCAAGATTTCCTGGGAAAGACCAATAAATAAACATTTAACAACAATCTGCTACACACTGCTGCCAGAATTACCTCTTACAACATGAAAGTGATCATGTCACTTTGTTTTTCTACCTTTCTCCAATTCCCCAGTACTAAAACTCTTGTGTATAACCACCTGATCCACCTTTAGCAATTATCCCTATGAGTAGTAATATTTTTCAGGCTCTTAACAGATAATCATGGCAATTTACACTGCACTAGCCATACTGGAGAGCCTGAAGTTCACCTCCTTTACCTGTGGTCTCAAATTTTTAAAAATATTTGCTAATTTGGTAGCAAAAAGTATCTTATTTTAATTTTTGTGTCTCTAAAATTTTTGTATTTCACCAGTAGTATATGAGGATTCCTTTTTAGGGGCGACCAGGCCTGCAGAGGAGGATGCTGTTGACTATTGAGTTTGGAGTTTTGTCCACATTTGTGGACCAGGTAAAATTTTTTCTCTCTCTCTCTTTTTTTAAAAATATATTTAATTGACTTTTTACAGAGAAGGATAGAGAGTTAGAAACATCAATGAGAGAGAAACATGGATCCGCTGCCTTCTGCACACTCCCTACTAGGGATGTGCCCACAACCAAGGTACATGCCCTTTACCAGAATCGAACCTGGGACCCTTCAGTCCACAGGCCGATGCTCTATCCATTGAGCCAAACCAGTTTAGGCAAGATTTTCTCTTTATTTAAAGTCTATGTCTTTTGACACTTATCTACTAGGGTACTTCAGCAATTTCATATTGATCTGTAAGGATCTTTAACTGACAGTGGTATTATTACTTGTTATTTTCAAGTAACAAACTATATTCCTATATTAATGTAGAAAAGATAATGAATTATTGTCATAAGTTTTTAAAAACATTCTATGGCCCTGACCAGTTTGGCTCAGTGTATAAAGCGTCAGCCTGCAGAATCAGGGGTCCTGGTTTTGATTCCTGTCGGGGGCATGTGCCTGGGTTGCAGGCGCATACCCAGTGGGGAGTGTGCAGGAGGCGACTGACTGGTGTTTCTTTCTCACCGATGTTTCTAACTTTCTATCTCTTTCCCTTCCTCTCTGTAGAAAACCAATCAAATATATTTAAAATAAATTGCCAAAACCGGTTTGGCTCAGTGAATAGAGTGTCGGCCTGCAGACTGAGGGATCCCAGGTTCGATTCTGGTCAAGGGCATGTATCTTAGTTGCAGGCACATCCCCAATTGGGGGTGTGCAGGAGGCGGCTGATTGAAGTCTCTCTCTCATTGATGTTTCTAACTCTCTGTCCCTCTCCCTTCCTCTCTGTAAAAAACATCAACAAAATATATATTTTATATACATACATATATATATATGAAAACATTCTATGGATGAAAACCATGTTTCACTGTCTGAAGGCAGGTTAAGATTTAAGAATAGTCTGAATGTTTAAGGAATGAACAAACATATTCAATAATAAGAGCTGAGTTTGGTTTAATCTTATATTTAATCAGTAAAACCAATTCTTAGCTTGACTGGAAAAAGAATTATCACTGGAGAATATAATTTCTTTTAGGAAAAGAAACACATAAAAACTGATTCTTGGAAAAAAACCAAGATGGCGGCATAGGTGAACACCAAAATTGCTACTTCGCACAACAATTTCAAAACTACAACTAAAAGACAGAACGGACACCATCCAGAACCACAGGAAAGCTGGCTCATTGGAAATTCTACAACTAGAAGGAAAGAGAGGTGCTCATGGAGACTCAGAGGAGCTGCAAAAAGCTGAGGTACAGAGACACACACGTGGAGAGAATAGGCAGCTGAGTGCCTGGCTAGCTTCCTCTTGTGGGAGGAAGACAGAAACTCCCAACTGCACTGAACCTCAGGTCTAACTGCACTGAACCTAGTTCCAGGTGAGACTCATACGGGGGAAGTCTGGACTGTGGGAAAAAGTGAGGAATGCACAGAAACTCAGGAGAGCCACAGAGAGGTCTGCAGCAATTACTGAGGGACACTGAGACCGAGGAGCCTCATAGGGCAGACGGGAAGCCAAGGCTTTCTGCTCAGCCCTGAGACTCCACCCCATCCAAGCCCAGCACAGAGGCTTTTACAATTTTGCAAGTCTTGTATCAAAAGGCTGATTCCAGCATAGAAGTTCTCCCAGCATAGACATAGCTGATCCTCACAACCAATTGGCCTAGAGATCAATTCCTGTCCAGTGATACCAACAACAATCAAGACTTAATTACAATAAGGCTGTACACACAGTCCACAAAGAGGTGCACCAAGAGAGTCCACTGGGCCATATAGACACCTAACACACAAAAAGCTACTCTACCAACTCAGAGAAGCAGCGAAAATGCGGAGACAAAGAAACAGATCATAAATGAAAGAAATGGAGGAAAACGAACAACTGGATATAGAGTTCAAAACCATGATTATAAGGTTGTTCAATAATTTCCTAGAAAAGGCTGATGAATTTAGCAAGACCCAAGAGGAGATGAAAAAGGACCAACTAGAAATTAAACATATACTGACTGAAATAAAAAATATTATACAGAGACCTAACAGCAACTCAAGAATCAAGTCAAAGATGTGAAATACAAAGAAGCAGAAAACACTCAACTAGAAAATAAAAACGAATCCAAAAATTCGAAGATAGTGTAAGGAGCCTCTGGGACAACTTCAAGTATATCAACATCAAAATTATGGGGGTGCCAGAAGAAGAAAGAGAGCAAGATACTGAAAACCTATTTAAAGAAATAATGACTGAAAACTTCCCCCACCTGGTGAAAGAAATAGACTTACAAGTCCAGGAAGCATACAGAACCCCAAACAAAAGGAATCCAAAGAGGACCACATCAAGACACATCATAATTAAAATGCCAAGAGCAAAAGACAAAGAGAGAATATTAAAAGCAGCAAGAGAAAAGCAGTTAACTGCCTACAAGGGAGCACCCATACAATTGTCAGCTGATTTCTCAACAGAAACTATACAGGCCAGTTGGGAGTGGCAAGAAATATTCAAAGTGATGGATAGCAAGAACCTACAACCAAGATTACTCTACCCACAAAGCTATCATTCAGAATTGAAGGTCAGATAAAGAGCTTCAGATAAGAAAAAACTAAAGGAGTTCATCAGCACCAAACCTGTATTATATGAAATGCTGAAAGGTATTCTTTAAGAAGAGGAAGAAGAGGAAAAGGTAAAGATAAAAATTATGAACAACAAATACATATCTATCAACAAATGAATCTAAAAATCAAGTGAACTGAAAATCTGATGAACAGAATAAACTGGTGAATATAATGGAATTAGGACCACAGAAAGGGAATGGACTGACAATTCTCAGGGAGAAAGAGGTGAGGGGGTGCAGGAAGAGATTGGACAAAAATTGTACACCTATAGATGAGGACAATGAGGGGGGAGGTAACGGCAGAAGGTGGGGTGGGAGCCAGGTGGAGTGGAGCTATGAGGGGAAAACAGAGGAATAATTGTAATAATCTGAATAAAGATTTATTAAATTAAAAAAGAAAAACTGATTCTTGTCATTGCTGAAATCCAGTGAAACACATAAAACAATCTCTTAAGATAAAGCCATCATATAAGCAAACCAAATAGCTTCTTACCAGATACTTCATCTTTTTTCCTCTTCTTCACCTTAGATGGAGCAGACTCACAAGCTGATACTGTTGATTCTGAATGGCAATCCAACTGGGGCACAATAATCTCTTTCAGACCTAAAATATAACATATTTCTGAATTATTAATACTACGGAGGAGGAAATATGGGTCTCTACTTAGAGGAAAATTAACTTATAAAAATCCAAATCCCCAAACCATGGAGTGATTATTGCCTACATTAAAACAGTTCCTTTGAAGTGCAAATAAAAATGACAATGACATGTCACCTTACACTTGTTGGAGTGGCTCTTATCAATAAGATAAGAAATAACAAGTCTTGGAGAGCATGTGGAGAAAAAGGAACCCTTATATACTACCGGTGAAAATGAAAACTGACAAAGCCACAATGGAAAACAGGTTCAAGAAATTAATAGAGCTACCATCTGACCCAGTAATCCTCCTTCTAGGTACCTACCCAAATAATTTGAAAAGTTATTAATAAAGATATATGTACCCCTATGTTCTTGGCAGCATTACTCATGGTAGCCAAAACATGGAAACAACCTAAGTGTCCTTCAATGGATGATTTGATAAAGATGATATGGTACATATGTACAATGGAATACTACTCAGCCATAAGAAAGATTAAAATATTGACATTTGCAACAACATGGATGGATCTTGAGAATATAATGCTAACAAAATAAGTAAGATGGAAAGGATAAATAAACCTATGATTTCACTCATATGTGGAATATAAAACTAAAAGCAACAAACAAAACAAATTCAGACACAGACAATAGTTTGAAGGTTAACAGAGAGTAAAGGGGTAGAAGGAGGAGGAAGAGGATAAAGGGGGTCAAATACAGGGTGCCCCCAAAAATGTATACACACTTTGAATAATTATTAATTCCAATAGGTTAAATCTGAAAAGAAACATCAATTGAACTAACAGCCATTAAAGGTGTATACATTTTTGGGGAACACCCTGTATTTGGGAGACTACTCTAAGGGTGTTGAGCACATAATGCAAAATACAGATGAAGTATTATAAAACTATATTTGAAACTTATACAATGTTATTAACCAATGTCACCGCAATATATTTAAAAAATAGATTGTGGACCTGCAATAAAAAACAAGTTCTTTTAAAGGTCAGCCCAAAACATGATTTTGTTCATAGAACATTAACTTGATAGGAGGCTTTACAGAGAAATATAAAACTAAAAAGTTAGAAACTGCTACCAATTAAAGATTATTAAGAAATGAAGAGCCTTGACCAGTTTGGCTCAGTGGATAGTGTCGGCCAGTAGGGGGTGTGCAGAAGGCGGCTGATGGATGTTTCTAACTCTATCCCTCTCCCTTCCTCTCGGTAAAAAAATCAATAAAATATATTTTAAAAAAGAAAGAAATGAAGAGCCCTAACTGGTTTGGCTCAGTGGATAGAGTGTCTGCCTGCGGATTAAAGGGTTACAGGTTCGATTCTGGTCAAAGGCATGTACCTTGGTTGCAGGCACATTCCCAATTGGGGTGAACAGGAGGCAGCTGATCGCTGTTTCTCTCTCATCAATGTTTCTAACTCTATCCTTCTCCCTTCCTCCCTGTAAAAAAAAATATATGTATATATTTTTTCACATATTATTAAATATTATATAATGTATTATATATATATATATATATATATATATATATATATATATATATACACACATACATATATATATATTACATTAAAAAAAAAAATGAAAAGAGCCCTGGCCAGGGTGGTTCAGTTGGTTGGAGCATCCTCCCATGCTCAGGAAGGTAGTTGGTTCAATCTCTGGTCAGGGAGTATACAGGAGGCAACCAATAGATGTATCTCTCTCACATTAATCTCTCTCTCACTTCCTCTCTCTTAATAACCAATAAAAATATGTTAATAACAAAAGACTTGATTTAGAAACTTTAAAGGTTTTCTTTTAATCCAGGTACTTATTTTTCTCCATCTTCAAAGACAATAAAAAAGTAAACAAGCCAAAATAAAAGGGAATATTTTTGTTCTATGTTTTTATTAAGTAGGGTATCTGTGAAAGAGTAAAAAAAAAAAAAATGAAAGCAAAGCTAACTTTACTAGATTATTTGTCTCAATGAAAATGTTCAGGTCTCTTGATCATTAATTTCAACCAACCAAACAACCTTTATTCAAGTGATGACTGGGATTAAAAGAAGGAATGCTTTTCATTTGAATTATCTAGCCACTGCTTCTGAAGGTCGCTAGGGCAATCTCCAAATGCCATTAGTGGAACACTTTCATTGTCATTTTAGTAAAACAGAGGTGTCACCATACCACCTACCGCCAGAATCAAAATTTAGGAAGTCTGAGAATTCCTGAGCCAATGTCTCATCACTGGCAAATGCACAGATGCAAGCAAAGAAATGAATGCATCTCTGTGCTGCCTCATCCTTGGAGGCATTCGACTTGTGCGACTTCAGAGTCTGGCAGGAACAGAAGAAACGGCGTTCAGGCAAGCTTTTGGCATTGATTTTCTGCACAAAGGATGTATGCAAGTACCCCAAACTATGCTTCTGGCTCGCCTTGCATTTCACCACCAAAATGTTTTTAGTAATTCTCTGTACAAGTGGACCCGTGGGTTCTGTGGCCAACTGCCAGATGGTTTGCTTGGTTTCTGAGGAGGCCTGCATTGCATTCAGGACGGAGCTCTTTAGAGTTAGAGGGGTGGCCTCTGCCTGACAGTTTATTGCCAACTTGATGTGCTGGCACTGGTTTTCCACAACACCCTGGGTGGCAGCTTTCAGGCAGGAGGGGACATAACAGCGTCCAGAGCTCAGCTGAGTGATGATCGTCCCATCTACCGTTTGGATTGTCGTCTCTGAAACACCTAGCTCTACAAAGCATCTGTAGTCGGGGCCCCGGTCTCTTTGCCGCACTGAGTAGACCTGCAGATCAGAGCCTGTTATGATTTTGACAGCTTCAACACTAGGCTGCTTCCGTGCACCATAGCGGAATATAGTTCCACATGTCTTGTTTTTACAGCTCAGTCCCCGGGTTCCATTGTATGTGCCGCATCGGGGACACTTTCTTATTCCCCTCAATGTGGCCTTCCCCAAATCAGATAAGAAAGCCGGGACTTTAGTCCTCAGAGAGTTTGGTTCCATTTTTCATAGGCCCCTAGAAAAAGCAATAAGCCCATCAGCATACATACACACATTCAGAGTTAAAATCACTTATGATATTTAATAGAGAAAGTGAAACATAAAGAAGCTATCCAAGTGCTCTCCTTACCTGAAATACACCAGTGCCTTTTTCTTTTTCTTTCCCTCTCCCTTTACCCCACTTCCTCCCTGCCTCAGACAGGTTATCATTAGCTTCCTCACTCCCAAGCTCCAAAGGCCCATCCTTTACCTCTATAACTAGTTCCCTAAGCTCATTTCTTCTAGCAATTACTTCTTCTACTCTGTGCTTTACAAGTAAATGTTGAAGAAGGAAGAAAAAGAAGAAGGAAGAAAAAGAAGCAGCAGCAGCAGCTATCCACTATCTTCAAATTGTACCCTCAAACACATCAATTTAACCCCTCAAACAGCCCTAGCCTGTTTGGCTTAGTGGATAGAGCATCAGCCTGCAGAGAGAAAGTTCCTAGGTTTGATTCCAGTCTGGGTGGCAGGTTCGATCCCCAGAAGGGGCGTGCAGGAGGCAGCTGATCAATGATCTTCTTTCATCATTGATGTTTCTATCTCTCTCTCTCCCTCTCCACTCCTCTCTGAAATAAATAAAAATATATTTAAAATAAATAAAACCTTAAACAAAATAAAAGTGAAGATCTCTATAGTTTTACAAACCAAATGTAACAAAGCATTCTTTAGGTTCAATCCTGTTTCATAAAACAACCTAGATTAGTCAACCTAATCTGTTCATGCACAGATATTTAACTTAAGCAAGGACTGAAGAATGAAAAAGGTTAAGCTTTCCCTTCCAACCTTCCACACAACATCAGCCCAATCTTACCTGTTTCAGTTGCCAAAGCATCCGGAAAATGGTGTAACCTAAATTCATAAGACCTAAAAAGGTGTTTCATTAGTTTGTGATAGTCATAGAGGACAAGCAAAGACATAATCATTTACAGAGTAAATGTTACTGCTTAACCCAAAGACTTCTGAAGTTTGAACTCCATAGTATAACAATGCAGACATTCAGCATCCTCTTGCCCAGTGTTTCACAAAGAAGATTCCATCTGCGTTATGTGGAGATCTTGGCAGCCTATAAATAAAATAAGAAAAAATACTAAAGTTTGCAGATAGATGATTCTTTCCTCTAGAATAGGAATCTAAGTCTTTCACAAATATTTGAGAAATATTTGACAGAAATTGTTATGGAAATGATTGCTTTGTACTTCCAATTGCAAGAAAATAGTGTGAATGGCACTACACAGGGAGTTGATAAGAACAAACTAGATGAGGAATCCAAGATGGCGGCATAGGTGAACACCTATACTGCTGCCTCGCAAAACAATTTCAAAACTACAACTAAAAGACAGAACGGACATTATCCAGAACCACAGGAAAGTTGGCCGAGTGGAAATTCTACAACTAGAAGGAAAGAGAGGGGCTCACAGAGACGCAGAGGAGCTGCAAAAAGCTGAGGTATGGAGACACGTGCGCGGAGAGAGCAGGTGCCGAGTACCTGGCTGGCTTTCTCTGGCGGGAGGGAAACAGAGATTCTCAAAGGCATTGAATTCCTTATCCTATGACACTAAACCCCAGATCCAGCCGAAACTCATACAGGGGGAGTTTGGACTGTGAAAAGGGAGAGGTGCATGGAAATTTAGGGGAATCGCAAAAGATCAGAGGTCTAGTGGCATGCATGGCACTGCGCAGAGGACAGATTGCTGATTGTGCCGCTGGCTTTCTCGAGGGGGCGGGAGACAGACCCTCCCAACTGTGCCACTTCTGACTCCACTAAGCCCCTGTTTCGGGTGAAACCCTGGGGACCCAGACTCGTGTGTTCCTGGAGCACAGGGTAGCCAGCGGAAAGACAGCAGTCTAGTGGCACTGCGGGCATGCGCGCACAAGGACCGCTCCAGCGATTACCCAGTCACGTGAGACTCAGGGGCCGTGGAGGGCGGGGCCGACTGAAAGGCAAGGGGGTCGCTTAAGCCCTGAGACTCCACCCATCTCAAGCTCAACAGAGGCTTCTGTGGTTTTGCAAGTCTGGTATCACAAGGCTGAATTCAACACAGAAGTTTCCCCAGCATAGTGAAAATGCCGAGACAAGGGAAGGGATCACAAACAAAAGAAATGGAGGGAAAAAAACGACTGGATGTAGAGTTCAAAACCATGCTTATAAGGTTTTTCAAGAATATGCTAGAAAAGATGGATAAATTTATCAAGTCCCAAGAGGAGATGCAAAAGGACCAACTAGAGATGCTAGAGATGATGGATAAATTTAGCGAGTCCCAAGAGGAGATGCAAAAGAACCAACTAGAGACACTGACTGAAATAAAAAATATTATACAGAGTCCTAACAGCAGACTAGAGGAAGGCAAAAAATTTGAAATATAAAGAAGCAGAAAACTATCAACTGGAAAAGCAAGAAGAGAAAAGAATCCAAAAATGTGAGGATAATGTAAGGAGCCTCTGGGACAGCTTCAAGTGTACCAACATCAGAATTGTGGGGGTGCCAGAGGAAGAGAGAGAGCAAGATACTGAAAACCTATTTAAAGAAATAATGACTGAAAACTTACCACATCTGGTAAAAGAAATAGACTTACAAGTCCAGGAAGCACACAGAACCCCATATAAAAGGAATCCAAAGAGGACTACACCAAGACACATCATCATTAAAATACCAAGAGCAAAAGACAAAGAGAGAATATTAAAAGCAGCAAGAGAAAAACAGTTCATTACCTACAAGGGAGCACCCATACGACTGTCAGCTGATTTCTCAACAGAAACGATGCAGGCCAGACAGGAGTGGCAAGAAATATTCAACGTGATGAATAGCAAGAACCTACAACCAAGAATAATCTATCCAGCAAAGCTATCATTCAGAATTGAAGAGCAGATAAAGAGCTTCACAGATAAGAAAAAGCTAAACGAGTTCATCAACTCCAAACCAGTATTATATGAAATGCTGAAAGGTACTCTTTTAGAAGAGGAAGAAGAAAAAGGTAAAAGCCAAAAAATTATGAACAACAAATACATATCTATCAACAAGTGAATCTAAAAATTAAGTGAATTAAAAATTTGATCAACAGAATAAACTGGTGAATATAATAGAATCAGGAGCACAGAAAGGGAGTGGACTGGTAATTCTCAGGGGAAAAGGGGTGAGGGATGTACAGGGAGAGACTGGACAAAAATCATACACCTATGTAGGAGGTCAATGGGAGGGAGGTAAGGGCAGAGGAAAGGGTGGGAGCTGGGTGGAGGGGTCCTATGGAGGGGGAAAAAGAGAAACAAATGTAATAATCTGAATAATAAAGATTTAATTAAAAAAATAAAGACAAAAATTTAAAAATAATAATAAAAATAAAAATAAAGTGAATTGAAAATCTGATGCACAGAATAAACTGTTGAATATAATAGAATTAGGGGCATAGAAAGGGAGTGGACCAATTATTGTCAGGGGGAAACAGGTGAAGGGGGGTACAGGAGAGACTGGACCAAACTCATACACCTGTGGATGAGGACAATGTGGGAGAGGTAAGGGCAGAGGGAGGGGTGGGAATCAGGTGGAGGGGAGATATGTGGGGGGGAAGAACAATTGTAATTGAACAATAAAGATTAAAAAAAAAACTAAGAGGTCAACATTGGTACTTTAAAATTAACTAAACTCTAGACTTTGTCCTTTTTTCTGTTCTAGGATCCAATTCAAGACATCACATTGCAATTAGTCATCATGTCTCCTTAGTCTCCTCAGATCTGTATTTATCTTTTCTTATTTTCCACTAAAGGCCTGGTGCATGAAATTCGTGCATGGATAGGGTCCCTAGGCCTGGCCAGCGATCAGGGCCAATCTATAGAGTGGCCAATGGGGTGATTGGAGGGCCCCTGCTGGCACCTCCCTTGGCTGGCCTGAGGCCTGTGGGAAGCTCCTGCGTTAAACGACTGGCCACTGATGGTCAGTGGGCATCATAACAACTGGCTGTTCCACGATCATTCTGCTCTTCAGTAGATTTGCATATTAGGCTTTTATTATATAGGACCAAAAATTCATGCACTCGGGGGGTGGGGGTCCCTCACCTGGCCTGTGCCCTCTCATAGTCTGGGAGCCCTCATGGGATGTTCAACTGATGGCTTAGGCCCTCTAAGCCACTGTCTGGCCTCCCTCTATGGGAGGCAACTAGGTGGGCTGGTCAGGGGATGGCGCTGGCCAGCAAGTGGCTAGCCCTGCCCCCCAATGGCCTTCCCTTCCCTCTGTCCGCTGACACATGCCTTGGCTGGCCTGGTACCGCCTGCTCACTGGTCCTGCCCCTCACTGACTGGTTGTTCCACCATTTGGCCAATTTGCATATTATGCTTTAATTACATAGGATAATCTTGACAATTTTGAAGAGCCAGGTATTTTACAGAGTATGTCCTTCAATTTTAATCCATGTTTTCCCTGCATATTCCTTTTGACCCAGTAAGTCCACTAATAAGAATTTATCTTATAGCCCTGGCTGGTGTGTCTAAGTGGGATCATGGGTTCAATTCCTGCTCAAGGGTACATACCAAGGCACATACAATAATCAATCAATTGCCGAGACCGGTTTGGCTCAGTGGATAGAGTGTCGACCTGCAGACTGAAAGGTCCCGGGTTCGATTCCGGTCGGAGGCATGTACTTTGCTTGCAGGCACATCTCCACTCTGGGGCGTGCAGGAGGCGGCTGATCGATGTCTCTCTCTCATCAATGTTTCTGACTTTCTATCTCTCTCCTTTACTCTCTGTGAAAAATCAATAAAATATTTTTTTTTTAAATAATCAATCAATGAACCCTAGCCAATTTGGGTCAGTGGATAGAGCATCAGCCTACAAACTGAAGCGTCCTAGGTTTGATTCTGATCAAGGGCACATACCTCATACTGATGTTTCTCTATCTCTCCCTCTTTCTTCTACTCTCTCTCTCTAAAAATCAATGGAAAAATATCTTTGGGTGAGGATTAACCAAAAAAGAAAAAAAAAAAAGGTTTCTGCCCTGGCCTGTGTGGTTCAGCTGGTTGGAGCACTGTCCCATGCACCAAAAGGTAGTGGGTTAGATCCCCAGTTGGGGAATGAGTGGTAGGCAATTGATTGATATTTCTCTCACAGTAATGTCCCTCTCTCTCCCTACATTTCTCTAAAAGGAAAATCAATTTTTAAAAAAGTGTAAAGGTTAACAGAGGTTTGTGTTTATTAGTTTTTACATTTTGAGCCATATATATCTATGATCTTTTTAAAAATGTAAATTTTTAGATATTTAGAGATAGTCATGTTATAAAATGATCATGTAAAAGCAGACTCCAGCCCTAGCCAGTTTGGCTCAGTGGATAGAGCAGAAGCCTGTAGACTAAAGGGTCCTAGGTTTGATTCTGGTTAAGGGCACATGACAGGGTTGTGGGCTTGATCCCCAGTAAGGGGCCTGCAGGAGGCAGCCAATCAATGATTTCCTTTTTCAAAAAAATATGTATTTTGTTGATTTTTTACAGAAAGGGAGAGGGATAAAGAGTTAGAAACATCGATCGGCTGCCTCTTGCACACCTCCCACTGGGGATGTGCCTGCAACCAAGGTACATGCCCTTGACCGAAAGTGAACCTGGGTCCTTTCAGTCCTCAGGCAGACGCTCTATCCACTGAGTCAAAACAGTTTCAGTGATTCTCTCTCATTTTTGATATTTCTCTCTCCCTTTCTCTCTGGAATCAATACGTGTTTTTTTTTTAAAGTGAAAGTTATAAACAAAAATTATCATTAAAAATACCATACTCATTCTGTCTCACTTTCTATACTTAAATAAATTCCAGGCAGATAAGTACAAAAGGTAGAACTGTTAAGATAGAATTAAAAAAGGGTGAGATTTCAAAAAATATTTTTAAGGATACCACAATGAGGATGGCCTAAATGACACAAAATCCCTTTCTGTGTCCACAAAATACTGATTAAAATTTTTTCTATTGTACTAGTGTTTTTTTAAAAACCTTTTTATTTTTAAAAATATTTTTTTATTGATTTCAGAGAGGAAGGGAGAGGGAGAGATAGAAACATCCATGATGAGAATCATTGATTAGCTGCCTCCTGTACGCCCCCTACTGGGGATTGAGCCTGCAACCCAGGCATATGCCCTTGACTGGAATCAAACCCGAAACCCTTCAGTCTGAAGGCCAATGCTCTATCCATTGAGCCAAACAAGCTAGGGCAAAAACACCTCTTTAATGAGGAATATTTTATATACCATAAAATTCACCCATTTAAATGTAAAATTCAATGATATTAAATGTATAGATTGGACACCCTTCACTACAATCCATTCTTAGAATACTTGCCAAAAAGATCCCTCTTGCTATTTGCAGTAATGATTCCCACCCCCAGGAAATCACTAATCTGCTTTCTGTCTCTATAGATTTACCTTTTCTGAACATTTCATTTAGATGGAATCATATATGTGGGTTTTAAAAGTTTGGCTTCTTTCACTGAATATAATGTTTTCAAGATTCCACCACATTGTAGCATGTATCCATACTTCAATCCTTTATATTGCTGAATAGTAGTCCATGGTATAGATACCATTTTGTTTATCCATTCACCAGCTGACAGATATTTGGATTGTTTCCAGTTTTTTTACTCTTATGAACACTGCTGCTGAGAAAATAAACATGCAAGTCTTTGTGAAGACAAATGGCTTCATTGCTCTTGGGTAGATACCTAGAAGTGAAATTGCTGGATCAGATGATAAGTTTCTGTTTAACTTTTTAAGAAACTGCCAAACTGGCTGTATCATTTTACATTCACACAGGCAATTTATGAGAGTTCCTGTTTCTCTACTTCATGGCCAATTAATACATGTTACTGTCTTCTCATAGCCATTTGATTATAGTGTATTGAAGTGGTATTTCACTAATGTTTCACATGCTCATTTAACCTTGTGTCTATCTCACTGGGGGGAAATCTATTAAAACATTTTATGTAAGCCCTAGCTGGTTTGGCTCAGTGCATAGAGCATCAGCCTGTGGACTGAAGGGTCCCAGGTTTGATTCCCATCAAGGGCACACACATGCCTGGGTTGTGGGCGTGGTCCCCAGTCAGGCAGCTGATCAATGATTCTCTCTCATCATTGATGTTTCTATCTCTCCCTCTCCCTTCCTCTCTGAAACCAATAAAAACATATTAAAAATATTTTATCTGCCGAAACCGGTTTGGCTCAGTGGATAGAGCATTGGCCTGCAGACTGAAAGATCCCAGGTTCGATTCCGGTTAGGGGCATGTACCTTGATTTTGGGCACATCCCTGGTGGGGGGTGTGCAGGAGGCAGCTATCGATGTCTCTCTCTCTCATCGATGTTTCTAACTCTCTGTCCCTCTCCCTTCCTCTCTGTAAAAAATAAATAAAGTATATTTTAAAAATATATATTTTATCTAAGAAAGCTCCAAATATTTTATCCATTTTAAAACTAAAACTGGTATTTGCTTACATAAAAATGAAAATTTTCTGCATGTCAAAAATTACTATAAGCAAAGTCCAAAGATGAAAACAAATTGAGCAACAAAAGCAGACTTGTACACTAAAAACAACAAAACATCATTGAAGGAAATTAAAGACCTAAAAAAAATGGAACGACATCCCATGTTCATGGACCAGGAGACTTAATATTGTTAAGAAGACACTATTCCCCAAATTGATCTACAGATACCATGTAATCCCTATAAAAATCATAGATACTCCCTCCTCCCCCAGAAATTAACAAGATGATCCTAAAATTCATATAAGAATTCAAGGGATCTGGAAGAGCCAGAATAATCTTAAGAAGAATAAAGTAGAAGAACTCACACTCCCTGGTTTTAAAACTTACTACAAAGCAAATTAAGACAATGTGGACAGAGAAGGAAAAATATTGTATGATATCACTTCTATGTAAAATCTAAAAAAGCCAAACTCATAGAAAAGAGAATGGAATGGTGGTTTCCAGGAGCTGGGGAGTGGGAAAAATTGGGAAATATCAAAGGGTAAAAACTTCCAGTTATAATTAAGTTCTGGAGATCTACTACACAACATGGTGATTACCGTTAATAAGACTGTATTATATACTTGAAAGTTGCCAAGATCTTAAATGTCTGCACCACAAAAAAGAAATGGCAAATGTGAAGTGATGGAGGTATTAGCTAAGGCTATGATGGCAATCAGTTTGCCTATGCTATTCCCTTCCACCTCCTTTTCCCCCAAGGTGTGCGTCTCCTAAACTCTAAGGGACCCCACAAGATTTGCAACCAAGGGAGCAATGGGCAGCAGCAGCTCAGCTTACCCGGGCTAACCCCAGAACCTGTCTCCAAGACCCCTTTTCTCTGACTTCCCAGTGAACTAAGGTAGCTCAAGCTAGATTCTTCTGTTACTTCTTTTATGCTAAGCCCTTCCTTGTTTCACTGTCCCCAGGACCAGGATTGTGAAATCTTTCCTACGCAAAGTGAAGAATACGCACTACTGGTTGGCCTTGGCAGACACGCTCAGAGCCAGGCTCCCTATCTGGTAACAGAGTTACATTTCACTGTTTTCTAATATTTGAATTTTAAACATGTACTAGTATCACTTATTAAAGATTCTATATTGAAAACATATTCAAACAAGTTAACACAACTTGTAAGAATCTGTATTTGAATCCTGCCTATAAAAGGGTGTCTCAGCAAGATAATGTAAAGGGAGTAGTGCTGGAAGAGCTAACCCATTAAATGCTCCCTAGAAGGTGGGTTGCCATTCAACTACTATTTGTCTGTAGAGCTAATATACATCTTGGCGGATGCTATTTAATGTTTGTGAAGCACACTAAATGAAGAGAACAAATGATCACCATGAATAAAACATAAAACTTACTAATGTTTACTAAGTTAGCCCTTCCCATGCATTTTCCTCATGTATTTCTCACCATTGTGGATGAAAAAGGAGCCACACACTAAAGCAGACAAGCTAAGGGGAGATGGAAGGGCTTATAAACTCAGACACCTAAAGAAACCACAAAGGATGGTCTGAAATTTAAAATTCCTAACTAAAAGTGAGTCGTGGCTGTAGTCATGTCTTACCTAGGCCAACATCTTCCTTTTAAAAAAAATATTTTTTTTAATGTATTTCAAAGAGGGAGAGGGAGGAACATCAATGAGAATCACTGATTGGCTGCCTCCTGCCTGCCCACTACTGTGAATGGAACCTACAACCCAGGCATGTACCCTTGACCGGGATCAAACCCTGGGTCAGTCCGCAGGCCTATGCTATTCATTGAGCCAACGTGTGGTGTGTGTGCGTGCGTGTGGTGTGTGTTTGGGGGGGGGGGGAAGGTTGCATCTACCAATAACATACTTTTGAAATGTCAGATTAATTTCCTTTTTACAAACCCCTCAGGCATAATTCTCCCACCAGAGCAGGACACCACAGAACCTCTCATTTACGTTACCATTATCATGTTAACTGTTAACTATCCCGTACAAACCTGTGCAAAAGAAGTAGGTTGTCTATTTATCAAATCACAGATTTCCCAGCTTTGCTTCCTACCACCTCCCTAATCTGTCAACAATGAATTTCATGTATTCCCCCTTACATCTTCCCTTTGATGCTAATGTATAAAATCAAGTGCAAGACTGCCCTTCTCTGGAGCATTTTTCCAACCCGTTGAGATTTTTATTCCTGGAAATGGTTTGGCTCAAGTAAACTCATACAAATTCTTTCGGATCAGGATGTTTCTTTCATCCACACCATAATAATCCTGTGAAGTAGGCACTAATGCACTCATCCTTCGAGGAAGAATCTGCCTCAGAGAAAGCCATGCTGCGATGAGTGTCTCACAGCCAGCCACCAGATATCCTAATGGGACTCCGGAACCTGATGGATTCCGTGACAAAACTCCAACGAGAGGAAGGGGCAGGCCCGGAAGCCAGAACTCCGGCTCACGGCCGGACGGGCTCCCCCTAGCCCTGGGCGGCGTCGAATACCGCAGAAAGGCCAACGGAGGGACGCAGAATCGTGCCTGGGAAAGGGGCGTCCAAGACTGTACCCCGCTCCTGGGTTCCGGGGGTCCCAGCCCGCCCCGCCCCGCCCCACCCAGGGCCAGCGTCCCGGCATCCTCCCCCGCAAGGGCTCACTTCCGGCTCTAAGTAGGCCCAAGCAGAAGCAACGCCTGGCTCGCCCCCTGCTCCTTGGACACGCTCTCCGTTGGGATTCTAGGCTCTACACCCGTTCCACCGCCGCCCCCGCCTTCTGTCAACACGGCCCCCTTACCTGCCCTGTGCCCCCACCCCCCACCTCGCGGCCCCAAGGCCCCAAACTGATGACCGCCCTCACCTCCTCTCTCTTCGCCTGCCGCGGTCTTTTACAAACGCGGCCAAACTGTTCGCTGTAACGACAGTCGTTATTGGTCAGAGCCGCCCATGCGCGGTGAGTGCCCGCCCACCTCAGTTCGCATTGTCTGACGGGAGTTGAAGTTTCCTCCTCCTGCAGACTGTGGAGAGTTGCTGCAGAACAGCCAGTAGAATCTGCGCTTACCTGGGGAGTTTCACTCCGGTTCTTTACTGGGGCTGCAGTGTTTCTGGTCGACCCTCATAGATACTATTCCAAGCCTGTGAGAATCCTGTTTCTGAGTAGAGTTCCATTGGTAATGACGAAAAAAAGATCGCTTAGATTTTTCTAGGTTATTAGCAGATATCAATTGTGTCTTACCGTTTTATCAAAGGAGGTCTTGTTCAACAAATTATATGCTCTATCACTTCTGTGTTTATATTAAGCTATCTTTTTCTCCGTTAACTATAGTCTGACATATTGTTTTAACGTTTTCCCTTATAATGAATTTGAAATCGGCGTCCTACGTCCTAGTTCTGGTCCTTGGGATCACAAAGAATAAACATAAATGCTTTTTGATCATGAGTGAAGATCGTTCCTGAGTGCAGTATGTTAAGAGTGAGGCCTATGTGTGTTGATTTCCTGAAACTGTGGCCCTGGTCTTGCTACGTTCTAGTGCTGGCTCTGTGGGCAGGTTGCCTGGGAAAATGGTCCTTTCCAGGAGGTAAGGGAAAAAGATACACTTTCGTCTTGAGATCATATTTTTTAGTTATTCTTCCCCGTTAGGATATAATTTATTTTGTTTATATTTTCAAGTATAAGCATATTGTTATTGGTATTCTTAACATTTTTTCTTCTTTGTTTAAATTAATAAATTTTTTTTAGAGTAGCTGTAGATTCACATAAAAATTGAGTAGGGTAGGAGGGAGGGAGGTGGAAGAGGGTATGGGGGGAATAAATGGTGATGAAAAAGTAATAAAATAAAATTGAACAGAAGGTACAGACAAGTGCTCTCATCTACTCACTCCCTGTCCCTAAACACTATTGACATCCTGCACCACAGTGGTAAATTTGTTGCAATCAATGAACTTACATTGAAACATTATTACCTAAAATCCATAATTTACACTAGGGTTCACCCTTGGTGGTGTATAGTCTATAGGTTCTGACAAATGTAAATAACAGGTATTGGACCATTGTAGTATACAGAATAGTTTCACTGCCTTAAAAGTCCTCAATGCTCTGCTTATTCATCCCTCACTTCCTCCTAACCCCCTGAAACCACTACTTTTACTGAGTCCAAGTTTTACCATTTCCAGAAGGTTATATTATTGATATTATAGCATATGTAGTCTTTCAGATTAGTTTCTTTCATTTAGTAATATGCATTTAAGTTTCCAACTTCTTTTTAAATCTTGGCTCTATCTATAGTGAAAACTCTCTTTTTTGTTCCTAATTTTACTTGTGCTTTCTTTTTCTTGATCAATTTCACCGTGATATTATTATATATTTTATTAATCTTTTCAAAAGAACAACCTTTTTGGCTTGTTTGAGCTAGTATATATTTGTTTTCAATTACATTAATATTTGCTCCCATTTCAGTATTTTTTTCTTTATTATTATTTTTCTAACTTCCTAAGCAGGAAACATAGCTCATTAATTTTATCCCTTCTTTTCTATTAGCATTAAGGTTATACATTATTTTCAAAGTGCCATTTTACCACAGATTTTGATATGTATTATTTTCATTCATTAACAATTTTAAATATTTAAACATTTTTACTGTGGTATCATCTTTGGCTCATAAGTTTATACATGTGTTTTGGAATTTACAAATTTTTAAAGTTGATTTTAGAAATAGAGAAACATCGACTTGTTCCATTTACTAGTATTCATGCATTCATTGGTTGATTTTTTTTTTTATTTTAGAAAGGAAAGAAGGGAGGGAGGGAGAGAATGAGAAACACTGATGTGAGAGAGAACCATCAATCAGTTGCCTCCTGTATGCATCCTGACCAGGGATCTAACCCACAATTTTTTGTTGTGCGGGATGACAATCCAACCAACTGAGCCATCCAGCAAGGTTCCTGAAATATATGCTTTAAAAGTTTATTTAGTATTTGATTAATCATTGGTAAATTCTCTTGGCTTTTATTTTTTTTACTAGAGGCCCAGTGCACGAATTCATGTACAAGTGGGGTCCCTCTGGATGGCCTTCAGGAATTGGGCTTAAATCTGCAGTCCAATGCCGCCTGCAGCTCCTACCTGCCGCTCCTGCTCATTCCAGCCCCACTGTGCCTGCTATGGGCTTATGCCCTATCAGTTCCCTTTGTTGTGTTTTTTGTTTGTTTGTTGTTTTTTTGGCAATACAAGCAGAATTTATTACCCAAAGCAGTTTGAGGAATTCCAGATCCCAGATCATACAGCTTTACCCGGTCACAAGAAAACTCGGAACCTCTTTGAAGTCACCCTCCACTCCCACCTGGAGTGAGGGATTAATGGCTGCAGCACAAGTTAAGTCACAGCTACCATATCCTCATTCTTGACTAGTAATCTTAAAGTCACAAATGAGCATAATGGAATTGACTCTTACACAATAATTTAATAAGGTCACAATTTTAAAGAGATTATTCAGACAGGAAGACATCAAGAATCTTGCCGAGACCGATTTGGCTCAGTGGATAGAGCGTCGGCCTGCGGACTGAGGGGTCCCAGGTTTGATTCCAGTCGGGAGCATATGCCCTGCTTGCGGGCACATCTCCAATGGGGGGTGTGCAGGAGGTGGCTGATCGATGTCTCTCTCCCATCGATGTTTCTGACTTTCTATCCCTCTCCCTTCCTCTCTGTGAAAAATCAATAAAATATATTTAAAAAAAAAAAAGAATCTTAACTGACTGAGAAGGAGATGGTTTCCTGTTTATAGATATTCAGAATTACATGGAATTGTATAATAATCCTGCATGAGTTTGAGCCTAGAAGGGGATGGGATTCCTGTGGTGCATCAACCAAACCCTCCTGGCTAATCAAAGACATGATGTAAGGTACCCCAGGAGGACTCCGTGACTTTCCTTTGGTAGGCATCTCCTGGTTGCCTGTGACAACGACGCCAGCAATGGCTGGGAGTGGGGAGTTAGGAAGCTGGCTATTCACCTTGCAAATAAATTCTCAGTGGTTGAAAAAGAGGCAGACTTCAGTGTTGAGAAGTTCCCTGAATACAAGTTGGTTTGATCTTATATGGGATTTTGGTTTGATTGGTTTCATAATTACCCTAGACCCAGAGAGTCAGTCCCTTATTCTCCCTTTGTCATCAAACCAAATAGCACCTATGTCTAGAAACACTGTGCTATCAACTAAAACTGCTGACAGCCCTTCACCCCAGTTCCTGAGCTGCAGATTTTCCTGAAAATCAGCTTCTGGCCAGAACCGGTTTGGCTCAGTGGATAGAGTGTCGGCCTGTGGACTGAAGGGTCCCAGGTTCGATTGCGGTCAAGGGCATGTATCTTGGTTGCAGGCACATCCCCATAGGGGGCGTGCAGGAGGCAGCTGATGGATGTCTCTCTCTCATCGATGTTTCTAACTCTCTATTCCTCTCCCTTGCTCTCTGTAAAAAATCAATAAAATATATTTTTAAAAAAATGAAAATCAGCTTCTGTACCAGTTATGTCTCGATCAAGTTGTCTCTTCATAACTCAGCCCTCCCATCCCCCACCTGAGCAGTCACAATGGAAGCAGGAACTCAAAGGATAGATTTCTTCCCTCACTTGACTCAGCAGAAACAGGTCATTTTGACTACAAGTTCCTCTAAACTATCCCTGCTTGTGTGTTTGTTTTTCCCCCTGCTTGTGTTTTTAAGGCATACCAACTGCTCTGTGTAAGGCTCTCTGCTTATAATTAATTATTTTAATCACCCTTACTACTTAAAAGAAACTTCTGCCTTAAAGCCCACCCTTACCTAGCCATTTAGCCCTGAGATGCTAAGAGGGTGGGAATGAGGGCAGAGCCCAATTAACATCAGGGATTCTGGTCATTGGGATCGCACTTGATCATGACTTTCAATCCCAAACCCTTTTTGGATGTTTCAAAGGCCTCCAGCGCTTTCTTCAAAGGAAACCTATGGGTCACTAAAGACTTTACATTCACAGACTTGAATACAAGGATTGAAATCGCCATCGGTCATGTGTTGCAGTATCGAAACACGCCCTTGATATCCACTTCTCTGATGGCTGCATGCACTAGGGGCACATTGACCATCTCAGGTCCCAGTCCCACAAGCATCAGGGTCCCACCAGAACAAGTGGCGTAGGTGCCC
Source organism: Lasiurus cinereus (assembly GCA_011751065.1). Classification (NCBI taxonomy): domain Eukaryota; kingdom Metazoa; phylum Chordata; class Mammalia; order Chiroptera; family Vespertilionidae; genus Lasiurus; species Lasiurus cinereus. The sequence continues at coordinate 27,519,937 of JAAGEH010000041.1, read as the reverse complement.
GCCTGGATGGCGGTCTCTGCCCCAGTGCACTCGATGGTGATTTCTGGCTTGCATCCCAGGAAACCCTCCACTTTACTGTCAATTTCCTGCGGGCTCTCCTTGGTGATCTGGAGGACAAAAGTCAGCCCTAACTTCTTTGGCTTTAGACAACCCAGAGGCAGACAGATCAGTCACCACCACTTGAGCTGCACCCATTGCCTTGGCTACCAGCAAATTGACCAATCCAACTGGCCGAGCTCCACACACAAAGACCTTGTTCTCCAGGGTGACTCCAGCTCGCCGGCAGGTATGGATACCCACAGAGAGTGGCTCAATCAGGGCCCCTTTTTCAAAGGTGACATTGTCAGGAAGCTTGTAGCAGAGGTTGGCATTGTGCTTATAGAACCAGCAGATGTTCCCATCATCGGGGGGCGTGGCACAGAAGAAGATGGTTGGTGACAGGTTGTATCGGCCAATTTTACAGAATTCATCAGTTTCTCGGGGAGCGCCAGGCTCGATGGCAACACGATCACCTTTTTTGTAGGTGCTTTACCAATGACCCCACTTTTACGACTGTTCCTGAAGCTTCATGACCCAGAACCATTGGCTTTTTCACAATAAAATCCCCAATTCGACCATCCTGCCACTAGTGGACATCAGAGCCACAGATTCCAACACAATGCATCTTCAGCAGCACCTCATTTGGGCCTGGTTCAGGAATAGGATAGTTCTCTAGGCGCAGGTCCCCGGGTCCGTGGACCACCAGAGACAGGTTCTTGGGCTTGGCCGCCGCCATGGCGCTCTTCTCTCCTGGGTGGGAGCTGCAGTCCGCAGGACGCTTGGAGGTTCTATATCAGTTCCCTTTGGGAGAGGCTTGTGGTGCAGCAGCAGCACTCACCAGCCATGAGCCCTGCCTCTGGCACTCTCCCAAGGGGAGTGGCCTGCGGGATCAGCTGAAACCGGCTCTCTGACATCCTGGGAAGGATCTTAGATTGCAAAAGGTTACAGGCCAGGCTAAGGGACCCCATGATCAGGCCGGGGAGGGACTGTGGAAGGGCTCCAAGTCGTTTTCCAACCCATCTCACTCAGTCTCAATCAGCGGGACCTCAACAGCAAGCTAAACTACCAGTCAGAGAATCTGCCCCCTGGTGGTCAGTGCATGTCATGACCAGTTGAGCAGTCTTAGCATATCATTAGTATGTTATACTGTAATTTGGTTGTTCAGTTCTGCTGTTTAGTCTGCATATTACCCTTTCATTATATAGGATCTTATCCTCTTGTATGATTATTTTAGGTTGATTTTTTTCTTTCAATACATTGAAGATATTATCCCTCTGAATTCTGACTTATCAACTTGCTGTTGACATATTTGATGTCAATCTAATTGTCATATCATTATAGTATTCTTTTTTTCCCACTCTGCTGCTTTTATGATCTCTGTTTTTAAAAAATACATTTTTACTGAAATTAGAGAGGAAGGGAGAGGGAGGGAGAGAGAGATGGAAACATCAATGTTGAGAGAGAATCATTGATTGGCTACCTCCTGCACACCCCCCATTGGGGGTCAAGCTCACAACTGTGGCATGTGTCCCTGACCAGAACTGGACCTGGGACCTTTCAGTCTGCAGATTGATGCTCTATCCACTGAGCAAAACCAGATAGAGCTAAGAGCTCTTTGTTTTTGACAATTTGTAATTTAACTATGTATATGAGCATGGACTTTATCCTTCTTGGAATTCAGTGTGCATATTGAATCAAAATTCCTACCTTTCAACAATTCTGGAAAATTCTCAATCATTATCTTTTTGAAAATTGACCATATCAAATTGTTTTCTGTCTTTATGGAACTCAAGTTGTTTGTTTTCTAAATTTATTCATTTTTAATATATTTTTATTGATTTCAGAGAGGAAGGGAGAGGGAGAGAGAGATAGAAACATCAATAATGAGAGAGAATCTTGATTGGGTGCTTTCCGCATGCGCCCCACTGGGGATCTAGCCCCAAACCCGGGCATGTGTCCTTGGCCAGAACAGAACCTGGGACCCTTTAGTCCGCAGGTGGACGTTCTATTCACTGAGTCAAACCGGCTAGGGCAGGAACTCAAGTTTTAATGCATTTATTTATTTTTTTAAATATATTTTATTGATTTTTTACAGAGAGGAAGGGAAAGGGATAGAGAGTTAGAAACATCGATGAGAGAGAGATTACATAGATCAGCTGCCTCCTGCACACCCCCAATTGGGGATGTGCCCGCAACCAAGGTACATGCCCTTGACTGGAAATGAACCTGGGACCTTTCAGTCCGCAGGTCGACGCTCTCTCCACTGAGCCAAACCGGTCTTGGCTTAAAAAACATTTTAATACTGTACTAATGTCTTTAACCTGAAGTGAAAACTTTTGGGTAAGGGTAATGTCTTACACAGTGGTAGGCAAACTCATTAGTCAACAGAGTGGCAAACCGAGGTTTGCGTGCTGCATGTGGCTCACGAGCCGCAGTTTGCTGACCACTGGCTTAGCATAATGCTCTCCAGGTCATCTATGCTGTTGCAAATGGTAAAAGTTCTTTCTTTTTTACAGCAGTGTAGTATTCCATTGTGTAGATGTACTACAGTTTTTTAATCCACTCATCTACTGATGGGCACTTAGACTGTTTCCAAATCTTAGCTATGGTGAATTGTGCTGCTACGAACATAGGGGTGCATATATCCTTTCTGATTTCTTGGGATATATTCCTAGAAGTGGGATTACTAAGTCAAATGGGAGTTCCATTTTTAATTTTTTGAGGAAAAAAATACTGTTTTCCACAGTGGCTGTACCAGTCTGCATTCCCACCAGCAGCGCACAAGGGTTCCTTTTTCTCTGCATCCTTGTCAGCACTGTCGTTTGTTGATTTGTTGAAGATTGCCATTCTGACAGGGTGAGATGGTACCTCATTGCTGTTTTGATTTGCATCTCTCGGATGATTAGTGACTTTGAGCATGTTTTCATATGTCTCTGGGCCTTCCTTCAGTCTGCTTTTGAAAAATGTCTGTTTAGGTCCTTTGCCCATTTTTCTGATTGGGTTGTTTATCTTCCTTTTGTTAAGTAATATGAGTTCCCTGTAAATGTTGGAGATTAAACCCTTAACAGATATAACATTTGCAAATATGTTCTCCCATACAGTGGGCTTTCTTGTTTTATTGGTTTCTTTTGCTGTGCAGAAGCTTTTTATTTTGATGTAATCTCATTTATTTTCTCCTTAGTTTCCAGTGTCCTAGGAACTGTACTGGTAAAGATATTGCTATAACATATGCTTGATACTTGGCTTCCTATGGATTTTTCTAAGATTTTTATGGCTTCTTGTCTTAAATTTAAGTCCTTTATCCATTTTGTTTATTTTTGTGTATGGTGTAAGTTGGTGGTCTCATTTTTCTTTTTCTTTCTTTCTTTCTTTCTTTCTTTCTTTCTTTCTTTCTTTTTTGCATATAATCTTTACAATTTTCCCAACACCATTTATTGAAGAGACTGAATTGACTCCATTGTATGCTCTTGCCTCCTTTGTCAAATATTGAGCATAATGGCTTGGGTCAATTTCTAGGTTCTCTGTTCTGTTCTGTTGGCCTATATGTCTGTTCTTGTGCCAGTACCAGGCAATTTTGAGAACAGTGGCTTTGTAATATACCTTGATATCTGGCATTGTGATCCCTCCAACTTTGTTCTTCTTTCTCAGGATTGCTGTGGCTACTTGGGGTCTTTTTATTCCATATGAATTTTTGGAGAGTTTGTTCTAGGTCTGTGAAATATTCTGTTGGTATTAGCTGTTGTAATTTTAATTTCTAGAGGTTCTATTAGTTTCTTTTAAAATTCTGCCTAACCATTCAAATTGAGCCACTTCTATCGTGCTCATATTTTTATTGCACCTTTTATTTAATTTTAATATATTTTTATTGATTTTTCACAGAGAGGAAGGAAGAGGGATAGAGAGCCAGAAACATCGATGAGAGACATTGATCAGCCGCCTCCTGCACGCCCCCTACTGGGGATGTGCCCGCAACCAAGGTACATGTCCTTGACCAGAATCGAACCTGGGACCTTTCAGTCCGCAGGCAGACACTCTATCCACTGAACCAAACCGGTTTCGGCCGCACCTTTTATTTTTAAAGACATGAAATTTAGTTATTACATATTCTACCTATGATTATTATGTCTAAAATCCTTGGAGTTCAAATAATTTAATATTGCTATTTGCCCCTTCTCTATAATAGGAGTGTCAGAGATAAAAATTAGTTTCTGCTGAATCCCTTGTAGTGTCTTGTTTCCTTGTGTGTTTGATAGTTTTTGATTGTGAGCTCCCAGGTGATTTCCATCTGAGGTAATCCTGAGGGGCCTGTGTGGAGGATACATTCTTCCAGAGAGAATTTGTGAATACCCAAACTACTGGTACATAGGGGATTCTTACTAATTGATAAAAATAATCAATTTAACCAAGAAATGGACAGAGGAGCCCTAGCTGGTTTGGTTCAGTGGATAGAAGTTTGGCCTGGGGACCAAAGGATCCTGGGTTCAATTCCTGTCAAGGGCACATGCCTGGGGTTGTAGGCCCGATACCCAGTGCAAGTTGTGAAGGAGCAGCCAATCAATGATTCTTATCATTGATGTTTCTATCTCTCCCTTTCCTTTCCTCTTTGAAATCAATAAAAAATATATTTTAAAAAAAGAAATGGATAGAGGATAGAAAAATCGACAGACATGTTACAGAAAAGAAATACAAACAACCAGTTCTCATGGAAAAATGATGAACTTTATTTGCAATCAAGGAACCTATTATTTGTTTGTCATGTGTTGAATACATACAGCATTGAAGAAAATAGTCATCAGCTTTTAGTTGAGTGGGAGAATACAGGGTTTAAAGTTAAAATACAAATATATAATACAGGATACCCAATTAAATTTGAGTTTCAGTTAAAAAGGTAATTTTATAAGTATATTCCATGTAACATTTGAGATTGCTTTTATTTGCTAAATCTGGGAAACCTAGAACAGCTCTGGCCCACCCCTTCTGGCATGCTTCTTTACCAGGCTCCACATTCCTGTGGTAATCAAGCCCTCTTTGAAAAGGTCAGAGTCTGTCAGGGCTCTCCCAACCCATTAGTTCCTTCGTTGCCCCATTGTCTATTAGCTGCTTTTTTAGTATCTGAAACTTGTGGGTCCCTTTTAGTAGTTAACTACCTAGTTATTATTTTAAAACTAGTGGCCTGGTACACAAAATTCGTGCACATTAAAAGGGGATTAATTAGAGGAAATAATTTAATATTGCTATTTGCCCCTTCTCTATAATAGGAGTGTCAGAGATGAAAATTAGTAAAATGTATATGAAAACCGTCCTCCTGTCAGAGTCTGGGGCACACCACAGGACCCATAGTCAAGTCCCTGCCCACCCACATGCACCTCAAAATCATGTGAGACCCAGACCCAGCCGCTGCCCCTCTTCCTCCAATTGGGCTAGATCCAGACCCAGTCAGTCCCACCCTCGTCAAGCCTTGCCAGGCAAGGGGCATAGTCTCAGGTCCCCGGGCCCTAGGATGGGGGGATGTGGCCTGAGGTCCCCCAGCCCAGACTGGGGAGGAGGGCATGCCTCGAGGTCCTCCATCAAGCGAGGCCTGAGATCCCTTGTCAAGCCCTGCTGGGTGGGAGGCATAGCCTGAGGTCTCCCGTCAAGCCCTGCCAGGCAGGGATGGCGGACACAGCCTCAGGTTCCCTTGTCAAGCCGAGCTGGGCGGAGGCCCGGCCTAAGTTCCCTTGACCCAGCCCTGGGGGTGCATCTTGAGGTCCTCCTTCAAGCCCCGCTGGGTGAGGGGCACGGCCTGAGGTCCCCTGTCAAGCCCAGCCAGGCAGGGCGGTGCGATCTGAGGTCCCCCAACCTGGTGCTGGGGGGCACAGCTTGAAATCTCTCAAGTTCCATCTGGTGAGGGGAGCAGCCTGAGGTCCCCTAGCCCAGCACCAGGGCAGGAAGCGCACCTTGAGGTCCCCTGTCAAGCCCTGCCAGGTGAGGGGTGTGGCCTCAGGTCCCCTGGCCTGGCACTGGGATGGGGAGTGCCCTCTGAGGTCCCCAGCCAGATGCCATGGCGGGTGTGTGTGTGTGTGGGGGGGGGGGGGGCCCGCACCCTGCCGGGTGGGGTGTGTGGCCTCAGGTCCCTTGTCAAGCCCCACGGGGGCAGGGAAGGGCGTAGCCTCAGGTCCCTGCGGATTGCTGGTTAAGGCTCCTTAAGGGAACTTGGTCTTAGTATTATCTTTGTGATTTTTACTTGGCTCAGGAAGGTAATGTTTCCTTTCTTATCAGGATTTTTCCTGACAATTTCCTTTTTTCTTTTGTCTGATTTTTTAAATTTATTGATTTTTTCAGAGAGGAAAGGAGAGGGATAGAAAGTTAGAAACATCAATGAAAGAGAAACATCAATCAGCTGCCTTCTGCACAATCCCTACTAGGGATGTGCCCGCAACCAAGGTACATGCCCTTGACCGGAATTGAACCTAGGACCTTTGAGTCGGAAGGCTGACACTCTATCCACTGAGCCAAACTGGTTAGGGCTGCCTGATTTTCTTCGTGTTTACCAGTATATCTTCTCATGTCCTCCATAAACTATCTGCATAGCCCAACCTGTCTGATAATCAAGTCTAGCATCAATCTGGAAGAGGTGCAAAGTTGCTTCACAGCAGTTACCCTGTGACTTCCATTTACTTCACTACTGTTGGATCTCATTTCCAGACACTACATCTTTTTTTAATTTCCTTGCTTGTTTTGACTGAGTATATCCAATAGCTGAGAACCTGTGAATTGAAAGAAAAAATTTTGAGAAATGTCTAAATATGTTTTTATGCTATTTTCATTGTGACAGAATTGGAGAATTCATACTTTTAAAAATAGTACCCTATTCTTCCTTTTCCAATGTTTCTGTCGAGTGTTATTATTCTCAACTCTTTGCCACCTGGTAAATTTTAGAATATTCTTTTTATGTCATGTCTGGTGTCTGAAAAATTCCATGATGGTATGCCTTTTTAAGGGTCTTTTTGTTGGGATCTTTATTATTTGTTGTGGTAATAAGATTTTTTTTCCAATCTTTAGAATAATTTGATCAATTCTACCCGTTCCCTTATTTTCTGTTCTCTTCCTGGAACTCCTTTTGGTAGTCCATTAAACTTTCTGAATTGATCCATGTTCATTTTTTCCATCTACTTTTGACTTCTGTTCTAGAACATTTATCTTTGTTAATCCTGAGGATATTCTTCCACTAATTTTTAGAGAGGAAAAAGATGTGAGAATGAAAGAAGAACATTGATGTGAGAGTGAGAAACATCAATGTGAGAGAGACACATTGATTGGTTGCCTCCCGCACATGCCCCAACCGAGGTTGAACCTGCAACCCTTTGCACTTGGGCTGACGCTCTAGCCAAGCTTGGCCAGGAACAGGACATTTGTCAATGAATTTATTCCTATTTAAATTACTTATTCTGACATTTTACTATTATCACTGTTCTAATTTCTTGAACACATCTTCTTTCCTCTAAGGATATTACAGCTCTTGGAAGTTTCCTGATTGATAGTTGCTTTTGTTTAGATCTACCATTCACAATTAAAGTTTCCATCAATTTCTGGTTATCTTTGGCTGTCCTTATTTAAAAGTGAAGAGCTAAAAACCTGTTTGGAAGATTTGTGTACATGGGAAGGGCTTAATGACTAGCATGCTCCCATTTAGGGACTGGTGGCCATTTGGCTTTTTTTCCTATCAAGAGTTTAGCATGGTCAGTGTTGTGCAGTGGTTGAGTGTCGACCTATGAACCAAGTCATGGTTCAATTCCTGATCAGGGCATATGTCTGGGTTACGGACTCAATCCCCAATTTGGGGGGTACAGGAGGCTGCCAATCAATGTTTCTCTCTCTCCGAAATCAGTAAAAATATATATTTTTAAAAGTTTAGTTTTTCCACAGAATGATCCTCCAAATCCCCCTTTGTGTGAGCAAGTGTGGCGTTCATGTGTCAGAGCTGAAGAAGGAGGAGGGATCTCATTTATCCAGTATGTAAAACTGTACTTAAATCCTAAGGTATTGAGAGAATCCAAGATGGTGGCATAGGTAAACACCTACACTGCTGTCTTGCACAACAATTTCAAAACTACAACTAAAAGACAGAACGGACATCATCCAGAACCACAGGAAAGCTGGCTGAGTGGAAATTCTACAACTAGAGGGAAAGAGGGGGTTAAAAGAGACCAGAGGAGCTGCAAAAAGCTGAGGTACGGAGACACGCACGTGGAGAGAGCGGGTGCTGAGTACCTGGCTGGTTTTCTCTGGCAGGAGGGAGAGACTCTCAAAGGCATTGAACCCCTTATCTTACAACACTAAACCCCAGATCCAGCCGAAACTCATATGGGGGAAGTTTGGACTGTGAGAAGGGAGAGGTGTACGGAAATTTAGGGAAGTCGCAAAAAATCAGAGATCTGGTGGCGCACGGTGCTGCGCGCAGGGACAGATTGCTGATTGTGCCGCTGGCTTTCACGAGCAGACGGAAGACAGACCCTCCCAACTGTGCCACTTCTGACTCCACTAAGCCCCTGTTTCGGGTGAAACCCTGGGGACCTAGACTACTGTGGTCCTCAAGCGCAGGGGAGCAAGAGGGACAGTGGTCTAGAGGCACTGCGGGTGCCTGCGCACAAGGACCGCTCCAGCGATTACCCAGTCACCTGAGACTCAGGGGCTGTGGAGGGCGGGGCCAACTGCAAGGCAAGGCGGTCCCTTAAGCCCTGAGACTCCACCCATCCCAAGTTTAAAAGAGAGGCTTCTGTGGAGTTGCAAGTCTGGTATCATAAGGCTGAATCCAACACAGAAGTTCTCCTGGCATAGTGAAAATGCTGAGACAAGGGAAGGGATCACAAACAAAAGAAATGGAGGAAAACAAACGACTGGATATAGAGTTCAAAACCACGCTTATAAGGTTTTTCAAGAATATGCTAGAAAAGTTGGATAAAGTTAGCGAGAGCCAAAAGGAGATGAAAAAGGATCAACTAGATATGCAAAAGAGCCAACTAGAGATGGAAAAGGTCCAACTAGAGATGAAAAAGGACCAACTAGAAATTAAACATACACTGACTGAAATAAAAAATATTATACAGAGTCCTAACAGCAGACTAGAAAAAGGCAAGAATCAAGTCAAAAATTTGAAATATAAAGAAGCAGAAAACATTCAACTGGAAAAGCAAGAAGAGAAAAGAATCCAAAAATGTGAAGATAATGTAAGGAGCCTCTGGGACAGCTTCAAGCATACCAACATCAGAATTGTGGGGGTGCCAGAAGAAGAGAGAGAGCAAGATACTGAAAACCTATTTAAAGAAATAATGACTGAAAACTTCCCACATCTGATAAAAGAAATAGACCTACAAGTCTAGGAAGCACACAGAACCTCATATAAAAGGAATCCAAAGAGGACTACACCAAGACACATCATCATTAAAATACCAAGAGCAAAAGACAAAGAGAGAATATTAAAAGCAGCAAGAGAAAAACAGTTCATTACCTACAAGGGAGCACCCATACGACTGTCAGCTGATTTCTCAACAGAAACGATGCAGGCCAGATGGGAGTGGCAAGAAATATTCAACGTGATGAATAGCAAGAACCTACAACCACGAATAATCTATCCAGTAAAGCTATCATTCAGAATTGAAGGGCAGATAAAGAGCTTCACAGAGAAGAAAAAGCTAAAGGAGTTCATCAACTCCAAACCAGTATTATATGAAATGCTGAAAGGTACTCTTTTAGAAGAGGAAGAAGAAAAGGTAAAAGCCAAAAAATTATGAACAACAAATACATATCTATCAACAAGTGAATTAAAAATTTGATCAATAGAATAAACTGGTGAATATAATAGAATCAGGAGCACAGAAATGGAGTGGACTGATAATTCTCAGGGGGAAAGGGGTGAGGGGAGTACAGGGAGAGACTGGAAAAAAAATCATACACCTATGGATGAGGTCAATGGGAGGGAGGTAAGGGCAGAGGGAAGGGTGGGAGCTGGGTGGAGGGGTGCGATGGAGGGGGAAAAAGAGAAACAAATGTAATCTGAATAATAAAGATTTAATTAAAAAAAAACAAATTAATAAAAAATAATAAAACAGAAAAAAAAACAATCCTAAGGTATTTCATCCTAGCCTGAGTCAGATGTCTATTTTTTCCTTTTTTAGTTGAATTACTATCAGAATACCTTCAGCCTCCAATTTGAGAGGCTGTAATGTAAAATCCTATTCAATTGAGACACACTCACATAAATTTTATTAAGGCCCTTAAATTTCTTGTTTTAGAGGTATATTATTCAAGTTCTAAACAAGATAATAAAATGCAGTGACTGGAAAAAAATGTAATAACTTCCTCCAAAAAATGATTTTTAGAAATCACTCTTTCAATGAAAGTGTGTGCTTTTTATTTCCTATAAACCCGTTTTACTTTTCAAACTATCACCTCAAGAGCACCAATAGTACTTAGTAACCCTAACTCTCTTTGCATATGCAATCTAGTCCTAACAAGTGAACTCTAACACAAAAGGAAGAGGAATATAAAAAAAAAGAGGAGAAAACGCAGGGAAAAAAACAAGAATAAAACTATAATGTGAATTTCACTTTCAAGAAATATCAACAAGGAAAATGAGATCTTGGTTTATAATGAGTTGAATCTAAATAATTCCAGTTCTTTGTTGTATTAAACAGAAACACAATGCAAACCATGGTTTCTGGAATAAGATTTTAAAAAATCTAACAAATAACTGAATGAATGTAACAATATGGCTAGACCAAAAAGAAAAAAAGTCTATCACACAATAATCACTGAAGATCCCACAAGTTATAGAAAACATAAAGGAACTTTAATATCCAAACAGTCAGGGCAAAAAATACTGGATTAATGATCCATTAAATGTGAGTTACATCAGGTTCTTTACAGTACCAGATGTATTTAAAAATAAAGTTTGAATGCATATTGTAAAGAATAAAACCATTTTTTAAACTTTTAGTTTCTTTTCCTGATACTAATGCCAGTAAGTTTAGACTAAAAAAAAATCTTTAAGTGATTTAACATTCAGAGTAAGATTTAAATCAAAATTAGCAACGTTCCTAAATCTGAATTGTTCAGTAGTAACCTTTTCATTATACCATTTTTCCCCCAGAAAGTAGTCAATGTACATTTTAAGATTTGTGCAATAAAAAAATATACTTGCTAATAAAAAGTGTTACTACTTGACATTGTCAAAATAAAAAACTATACTTTTGCTCATGCCCAAATAATTTACCCTGCACTCCACAGATATGTGTAGTAAATATTTCTGAAAAATAAAGGTCCTAAAATAGAAACATAAGCCAGAATAATTTAAAAATAGCTTCCTGATATTTTATTTTTTGAGTTATTTCTTTTATACTGCTTTTGGTTGCATGCCCTGATCTGTAGAAGTTAACACGGAAATAAAATTTCCAAGTATTTAAAAAATTTACTCATCTTTCATAAAGCAACTTTTAATGTAGCAACACTTAAAAATACACAGTGACTTAATGAAACATTAGTACAACTGCATAGAATTGAGCTCCAGAGAATTATATACTAATGGGTTGTCTTTCCTGGGCTCTGGTTTACAAGAGTATTGGCTTAGAGACCAGCTTAGAGTCATTTGTTCCCCTTTAGGAGATACAGGCCTTTTCTGTTCCTAAACAATGTACTAGGAGCTATCTGAAGCTCTTAAAAACTACTGACCATCCAAATATGTCTACTGGGGACCCTTCCCCTTTGTGAGTCAAGGAAGGGAATTTGTGACTTTCAATGAAAACAAAACAAAACAAAACTATTCTAAGAGACTCTGAAATGTACTAGAAATTTCAAAACTAGAACAATGCTATCAAAGATTAAATCTCTTAATGCTCGGAGCCACCCCAACATACAATAAAATTGGGAACTCCAGGAAAACAGGTACCAAAAGAATCAAAATGATTGCACTGAGGATTCTCCTCTTCGAAGGCTGTTTAAGGAGGTAGGATTTTAAAGGTTTTTTGTTTATCTTTTGGCCTCTGAATATTTAAAAAATGCTTTGCCCGGCTGGTCCTTCAGGCTAATTTTGGAGTTCACAATGAACCCCAAACCTGACATAAGGATATTCTACAGTTTCACAGCTATTATCTTTACATATTAAAATTAAGTTGATTTACTCTTTTTGAGTAAATACAAACTAGGAAATGGCAAATTAATATATTCCTTTACATACAACTTTCTAAAAATTCTCAAAAAAACAAGAGCAGATGACTTTGTATTCAAAGACTACCAAAGTGTATATTTGATAATCACATGCAAACAACTTAAAACCTTACAAATCTCCTGTCAACTCTGCATGATACCTTTAAGAAGGAAATGACATACAAAGTTTGCTAACTGTGCAAAATATTAAACTGGTAAAACATTTTACATAATGAAATAATACATGTAAATGTAGAAGTTGACACATGAAATTAGCACAGTTCATAAGAAGTTATCACATTTTAGAGATTTTCTTTAGTAACAAGTTTTTTGTTTTTATATTTTCTGGTACACAGCAAAATTATCACAGAAGATAAAAATTCTTTTAAACAAAGTCAACAGGGAGTTCTTGAGGCACCTTCTCATATAAAACACAAGATGAATGCAATTAACAATCCATCTGAGAAAAATTTTCAATCTAAGTGAACATTTGTTTTTCCATTTAAGTATATTATACAGAACTTTAATAAGGCAAGACAAATTTGTGAAAAAATGTAGATACAAAAATGATGTAAACTAATAATTTATATTAAAAAACCCCAAAGGGAAAACAGTGGAGATGGGATAGTTCAAACAAACCTTTGTAAAAAGACTTAAAACAGAATTGTGCATAAGCTGAAGATTATAAAGAACTTCGAGACTCTGCACAGTTTTGGTTTTTCATGTTTTGTTTTGTTTTTATATCTTTATATTACATGTTTTAAATCATATCAGGAATGCAAACTAGAACTGCACACTACTTTAGTGGAAAAAAGTTCAACATTGTGCAATTTTCTGCCTCTTTATTTTTAAAAAGTGGCAGCAATCCCTGCATTTGTGTTTGAAACAAGGATCTGAGAAACTTTATTAAAAAAGGTAATGAAGGCAAAAATTGGCAGACATCCAGCATCTTGTTTCTTTTTAAAACAATATGGATGGTTAAGTAATTTCATGATTAAAAAACGAACATTTTAAATAAATACATTGTATCTGACATTTGCACTGACTGATTTGATTAAATCTTTAAGTAAACAACGGCTTTACTACACTCTCTGTAGCCTCAAGCCACTGGCTTTAGATTCTGGAGTCCTTTTTCACTGGGTTTCATACCCTGCCACACGATACCCTGCAGGCTGATTAGGCAACATGCTGCCGTTTTGTCCTGGAGGTGGCTGCATTCCATAATTTGGTCCCATCCATGGCGGAGAAGTCTGTGTCTGACTGGGAGAGCATGTGAAAGAAGAGGGGAGGGAAATCCACTGATTAAAATGAAAGGTAACACCAAGAACAAGTAACATATAGAGAGGAAATATAAATCTTTAGCTCAAAAAGACTTATTGGGAGAAACCAAGATGGCGGCATAGGTGAACACCTAAACTGCTGCCTCACACAACAATTTCAAAACTACAACTAAAAGACAGAATGGACACCATCCAGAACCACAGGAAAGCTGGATGAGTGGAAATTCTACAACTAGAAGGAAAGAGAGGGGCTCACGGATACTGAGAGGAGCTGCAAAAAGCTGAGGTTCGGAGACGTGCGCGTGGAGAGGACAGGCAGCAGGGGTCTGGCTGGCTTCCTCTAGCGCAGTGGTTCTCAACCTTTTTAATGCTGCGACCCTTTAATACAGTTCCTCATCTTGTGGTGACCCCCAACCATAAAATGATTTTTGTTGCTACTTCATAACTGTAATTTTGCAACTGTTATGAATTGTATCTGTGTTTTCCAATAGTCTTAGGCGATCCCTGTGAAAGTGTTGTTCGACCCCCAAAGGGGTCGCGCGACCCACAGGTTGAGAACTGCTGCTCTAGTGGGATGGAGACAGAAACTGCCAACTGCACTGAACCCCACTTCTGACTGCACTGAAGCCCAGTTCTGGGGGGAGTCTAGACTGTCATGAAAAGGGAGGATTGCACAGAAACTTAGGGGAGCTGCGAAAGGCAAAGGTCTGGAGGCGTGCGCTGAGTGCATGCAGAGAGGACTGACTGCTGATTGTGCTGCTGGCTTTCTCTAGTGGGAGGAAAACAGACTGAAATCCAGTTTCGGACGAGACCCTAGGGGCCCAGACTCATACGGGTCCCCGGCACGCACGGAAGCACAGGAGAGTGGGAAAGGCAGAGGTCTGGAGATGTGTGTATATGCAGAGAGGGCTGCAGCAATTACCGAGGGGCACTGAGACCCAGGGGCTGCTGTGTAGGGCAGGGCTGACGGGAAGCCAAGGCTATTTGCTCAGCCCTGAGACTCTGCCACATCCAGAGGCTGTTGCGCTCTTGAAAGGCTGAGTCCAGCACAGAAGTTCTCCGCACGCAGACACAGCTGAATCTCACAATCAATTGGCTTGGAGGTTAATTCCCCCCAGTGATACCAACAACAATCAAGACTTAACTACAACAAGGCTGTACACAGTCCACATAGGGGTGCACCAAGAGTGTCCACCTCAGGTAACTGGGGAGGCTGAGCCCCTGGGCCACATAGGACACCTAGCACACAAAGCTTCTCTATCAACTAAGGGAAGCAGCGAAAATGCAGAGACAAAGGAACAGATCATAAATGAAAGAAATGGAAGAAAACAAATGACTTTTATTTATTCCCTTTGACCTCAGAAAAAAAAATCATCTTTCATCTCAGGAATAAATGCTATACAACTGGGCTGGACATATGGTGAACAAGCCACTTCATGAAATAAACCTGACCATTTGATATGGTAAGACCAGCACTTATATTACTCAAAGAAAAAAGTAAAACAATTATTAAAAGTAAAACAAATATATAAGCATGAATTTTTTGAATATTATAAACATAAGCTTTTTAAAATAAAAACTGTAAAGTATTTTAATCTTTACTTTCTCAGATTGTTTTTCAGAAATTTAAGTAAAATTGCATAATTCGGGGTATA
This sequence comes from Lasiurus cinereus, assembly GCA_011751065.1. Classification (NCBI taxonomy): domain Eukaryota; kingdom Metazoa; phylum Chordata; class Mammalia; order Chiroptera; family Vespertilionidae; genus Lasiurus; species Lasiurus cinereus. The sequence goes on along the minus strand of JAAGEH010000041.1, from coordinate 27,504,783 downwards.
TAAAGAAGCTTCCATGTAATAATAAGCGTTTTTACCCAGAAAAAATGAAGAAGAACGAATAAAGCATCTAGCAACAAAATAACTGTATTTAAGAATGGCCAAGGGACCATTAGTCACATAACTTATAATGCTGATTATACCTCAAAGCAACACATTTCTAGATAAAACTTTAAAGAGATATAACTAGAACTATAAATTAAAATCTATTCTAAATTAAGTCCTTCAAAGGTTAAAGCTATGCTTTGGAAAGAGAACCATGCTTCCTATTAATTACTTAAAATCTCTTTCTAAATTCTTAACATTTTCAAAGATTAATAATAAATAAAAAGAGCTAATATTCTTACTTAAATCCTGGCTGGTTCCATGGCTGGCCATACATTCCATATGCAGGTACTTGCCAACCATTAGGCATATACTGGCCAATCTGTTGAGCATTTCCATACCACTGGCCCCATTGGCCATAAGCTTGTGGATATCCAATTTGATTCTGCTATTAAGTAAAATTATAACAGATAATTTAGCATTATTTGAAGTTATATGTCCTAATATACCACAAATAACTAACATTCATAGCCATACCAAATAGGGCCATCATTACAATTAAAATGAAAGGATAAATAAGAGTTTAGAAAGTGACTGCTAAAAAAAAAAAAAAAAAAAAAAAAAAGTGGTTATATTACTATAACTTGACACAATACTCTGAATAGCATATTCTTTGTAAGGCAGTGGATAATAAATATTAAATTCAGTATAATGTTTAGTGCTTTATAAACTATTCACATGACTGTTTCCTTTAGCTAAGGAAGATACAAAGATTATTTCTACATTGTTTTTTTACTCCTATCTTAATGCTCCATTTACAGTTCCCTCATAGAAATCTTTGTGGGATCAAGTTAACCACTAAAGCTGCCTGGAAAAACAAAAGCAGCAAAATACCAAGGCCCTAAACATAAATATAACTACATTTTTATTTCAATCAAGTCAACAATGCTTGTGAATTCTCCATATAATATGTGAATAAATCTACCAAGTATTAAGAAAAAATTTAATACCCTGTTAGGTTTGTCGGAGCATTTTAAAATCCACTGTGTATGAGTCAATTGAGGCGGTCACATTCATCATGTCACCACTGCAATCCATGAGCCACCACTCTGGAACTATAATACACGTAGGATGAGCCCTTATATATACTATCATTTTAGTATGAACTAGAAACTTAATAACATGGATTATAAACAATTTCATTCTAAAACAATATTATTAGTATTAATTAGCCCATTAATTACTTTGCAAAGTCAAGAACCCTCTCACCTGTTGCACGGGATTTATCATATCAAGAGTTTCTTTGCCCCAATAGCATTTCACAACATGACCTTCAATAGTAGTTCCATTAACAGAAACAATTGCATGTGCTGCACTTTCATGGGAGTTGAATCTATTGAAAACAATATTAAGAATCACCAATATAAATTGCTAAAAAACTTTAAAATAAAACTTATTTTTTAAAATCAAGTTGAGCCCAGCTGATGTGGCTCAGTGGTTGAGTAGCGACCCATGAACCAAGAGGTTGCTGGTTCAATTCCTGGTCAGGCACAGGAGGCAGCGAATCAATGTTTCTCTCTCACTGATGTTTCTATCTTTCTATCCCTGTCCCTTATTCTCTAAAATTAATAGAAACATATTTAAAAAAAAAATCAAGTTGAGCCACGCAGTTCACATAAAAGAATCAATAAAATGGCATATTTTCCCTCTTGCCCCTTTCAGATCCTGTAATTCTGGAGAAACTTCTTTTAACAGAGGATGTTTTACTGGTTTTGTGTTAAAAGATGGAAATTATTAAAAAAAAGTGACAGATATGCTAAATGCTAGAGAAATTTTTATTTCTTTATAACCGAAGTAAATTTAAAAACAACAACACTAAGTTAAATATATAAAAATAACTTTGGGGGAATTTTTTTATAAAGCCACACCTACCGAACAAATGAATATCCTTTATCTGGAAAGACTCGAATTTCCATTATTTGTCCAAATGGCGAAAAAGTCTGACGCATTAATTGTTCTGTTATACAAAAAAAAAAACACACACACACACACACACACACACACACACCCATTAAATTATATTAAAATCCACAAATGTTAAACTTTTCTGTTTAAAAATTAACTTCAAGATGCCATACAGGTAAAGCTCTCATACCTGTTAGCCCAGAAGTGACACCTCCACAGTATACAGTACAGTTGCTTGGACTAGACTGATTAACGACCTCATCATATGACAGCTGTTTGGTGTTTGCTGGGGATGGAAAGTTTTGTATTTTTAATTCATTAAATAAAATGTTCACAAAGAGAAATTCAGTATTACTAGTAACTACACTACTGTAATAGTAATATCTAACTTAAACAAAATGCTTATATAATACACATTATATTTGATTAATGATTAAACCTCCCCCTAAACATAACTACATTTTTATGATTGTCTTAAAAATTACTCAATATTCTCTATTTAATAGGAGACTTCACATTAGAGATAATATTTACTATTTATAATTACAAAAATGAAAACTAAGTACATTTTAGAATAGTAGTCTTGATTTGCTTCTCATCTATTTCTGCAATAAGTCTCCAGGAACAGCTCTAACATTTAAAATCTAGTGTATTTTCCTCCAAAATTCCACATTTCCTTTTCTTCTCCAATACACCTACACTCATATGTACTCTTTGGAGCTGGAGGCTTTCGGGTTGCCCAGTTAGTTCTGATTTGTCTTCCTCCGAGCCACTGGCCACCCATCTGTTGAATGGCGTTTTCCGCATCCTGTTCCACACAACATTAGAAATGACAAAGAAGACATTATTAGTTGATGTTAAACTGTTAGCAGTAGAGAAAACTCATGTTTGCTTTTCACAAATATTTTTTGAGTGAAAATGCTTTACGATATACGCAATATATGATAGCTCACCTAAAATGCAATGAATGGGGCTTTTAAATTGTCTTCCTTTTACTTGAGTATCAGACTTTGGTTATGTTAATCACCAGAAAAAGTTCAAAGCACAAAAGCCCTTCTGAGGTAGCCATTATAAAGTTCATGTAACAATTTAAGACTATTATGGATGAAAAATCTCTTTATACAATAAAACAAGTAAATAAATATTGAACAGATATCATGTTCTGGACAGCAGGTTAAATGTTAGGGATATGTTAGTGAATGAGGCAGATGTGGGCTCTAATGCCATGGAGGTGACAAAGTAATTACAAATTGTATATTCTATGACAGAAACAAAACGCAGATATAGATTATGGACCTCGGGATCTACTTTAGGCAGCATGATTAGGGAAGGTCTCTTCGAAACAATATTTGAGCTGAAAGTGAGAGAAAAAGGAGCTAGCCAAGTCAAAACACCTGGGAAGAAAGTCTTGAAAGAGGGAAAAGCATTGTAAACTATGTCATGGCAGTAAAGAGACTGGTTATGCATATGAAAGAAGAATGTGAAAGATGCCTAATTTCAGTGGAATCTAGTGAACAAAAAGGTGCCAGAAGAAAAAAACTGAAAGATTTTAAGTCAGAGTTGAGCATGATCTGATTTATGTTTTTAATGTATCTTATTGATTTTACAGAGAGGAGAGGGACAGAGTTAGAAATATTGATGAAAGAGAAACATCAATCAGCTGCTTCCTATATGCCCCCTACTTGGGATGGAGCCTGCAACCAAGGTACATGCCCTTGACCAGAATCAAACCTGAGACATGCCCAGGTGGTATGGTTCAGTGGTTGAGTGTTGACCCATGCAGCAAGAGGTTGCTGGTTCGATTCCCAGTCAAACACATGCCTGGGTTGTGGGCTGGTTCCCCAGTATGGGCGTGCAGGAGGCAGCTGGTCAATATTTCTCTCTCATTTGTTTTTATCTTTCCCTCCCTCTCCCTCTAAATCAATAAAAATATATTTTAAGAAAAAAGGCCATTCTTAGTGCTAGAAGAAGAAAAACATTTTATGAGACTAATATAATATCCAGATTTTATTTTATTATTTTTTAAATATTTCTTTATTGATTTTAGAGAAGGGAGGAGAGATAAAATCATCAGTCATGAGAGAGAATCCCTGATTGGCTGCCTCCTATACACCTCTTACTGGTGATTGAGCCCACAACCTGGGCCTGTACCCTTGGCCAGAATTGAACCCAGGACCCTTCAGTCTGCAGGCTGATGCTCTAGCCACTGAGGCAAACCAGCTAGGGCTAATATCCAGATTTTAAAAATGTTGGTGGTCAGGACTAATACAGTAGTAGTGAATGTAATCTAAAGGAAGTCAATAGAACTGGGATGGGGGTGCACAATAAGTAAAAGGAGAGGAATCAAATATAACTACTACATTCCTGCTTGGGCGATAGGAAGGACAGTGTTAGCATTTACTGAAATAAGAAGCCTGGGAGGGAGGAGCAGAACAAGTTTGAGGGGAAAAAAAAGAGCTCCACTGAAGACACATTAAGTAAACTTAAATGGAGATATAAAATTAGAGTCACAAAGGAAGACTAGGGAGATAAGAAAAGAAAAAAAAAAAGAAAAAAGAAAAAAAGCATCCTGGGATAAAGCCCTGAAAAACAGCAAAATCTGAAAATTGAGTAAAGGAAAAGTTGCCAGCTAAGGTGACAGAGGAGTAGCTATTGATGACGAAATCTACAAAAGTGTACTGTCACAGAGCCAAGAAAGCAAAAGTCAAAGGTGAACTGTGTTGGTAGACAGTGGGAGAGAACGAAAGCCAGCTTAGAATGAACTGAAAAGTAGTAAATGGGGTAACCTGGCCAACATTGCTCAGTGGTTGAGCACCAACCCATGAACCAAGAGATCACTGGTTTGATTCCCAAGCATGGCACATGACAGGGTGCAGGCTCAATCCCCAATACGGGGCATGCCCTGAGGCAGCCAATTGATGACGGTTCTCATCAATGTTTCTCTCTCTATTCCTCTTCCCTTTCTCTCTCTAAAAATCAATTTAAGCCGAAACCGGTTTGGCTCTGTGATTAGTGTGTCGGCCTGGGGACTGAAAGATCCCAGGTTCGATTCCGGTCAGGGCGGGCACATCCCCAGTAGGGGACATGCAAGAGGTGGCTGATCGATGTCTCTCTCTCATTGATGTTTCTAACTCTCTATCCCTCTCCCTTCCTCTCCCTAAAAAATCAATAAAATGTATTTTTTTTAAATCAATTTAAGAGAATAAATGGGGTATAGCTTTGGTCTGCATGTGTCAAATGTGGGCTTAAACTAGAAAAAGAACAGGCAAATTCAAGGCTAAAAGTCTTTCTTGAGACACACAAATAGTAAATACATACTATAGTCTCCCCTTATATTTCAGGACCCCCCAGTTTATGCCTAAAAATGCAAATAATACCAAACTTTCTATATATATAGAAATACATACATATCTATGATAAGGCTTAATTTATAAATTAGGCATAGTAAGAGACTAATAACCAAATTAACAAAATAGAACCATTATAACAATATACCATAATAAGTTATGTGAATGTGGGGTCTCTCTCAAAAGACCTTACTGTACTCACCATTTCACTTAAAGAAAAAGCACTTTATGGCCCAGATGGCTTAGCTCAGTGGTTGAGCAGTGACCTATGAACTAGGAGGTCATGGTTTGATTCCCGATCAAGGTACATGCCTAGATTGCAGGCTTGATCTCCAGTAAGGGACATGCAGGAGGCAGCCAATCAATGATTCTCTCAAATCACTGATGTTTCTCTCTCTCTCTTTCTCTCTCCTTCTTTCTGAAATCAATAAAAATATTTTTAAAAAGGAGAAAAAAAAAAAGAAAGCACTTTATGGCTTCTCTTTGACATAGGTGAATTGCCAGCATCATATTCTTGTGGGGCCATAATTGAGTAAAATAGGATTACTTGAGCATAAGCACTGTGATACTGCTATCGTTGATAACTAAGACAGCTAAGTGACTAGTGGGCAGGTTAAATGTATACAGTGTGGATACATTGGACAAAGGGATGACTCATGTCCTATGTGGGATGGAGTGAAGTTTCATTATGCTATTCAGAATGGTGTGCAATTTAAAAATAATGAGTTATTTATTTCTGGAATTTTCCCTTTACTATTTTCATGAACTTTCCATTTAATATTTTAGACAATGGTTGACCATGGGCAACTGAAACCAAGGAAAGTGAAACTACAGATAAGGGAGGGAAGGACACTATTATATTCTCTCCCTTCCTCTCTTTCTAAAAATCAATGAAAACTTAACAAAAAAGTCCCCTCCTGGGGCATTTTATTAGCTACTCTTAAATTATCACAGGAATATAAAACAGGGAGATAATCAACATATGCGTTAGAAAGGGTGATTAATTATCAGTGAAATAAACAAATGGCAAATGAAAGAAAAGACTATTAAAACAAAATGAGTATTTTAATTTTTTAAAATTTTTTAAAAATATATTTATTGATTTTTTACAGAGAGGAAGAGAGAGGGATAGAGAGTTAGAAACATCAATGAGAGAGAAACACCGATCAGCTGCCTTCTGCACACCCCCACTGAGGATGTGCTCCCAACCAAGGTACATGCCCTTGATGGAAATCGAACCTGGGACTTTTCAGTCCGCAGGCTGACACTCTATCCACTGAACCAAACCCGTTTCGGAGAGTATTTTAATTCTTTACTCTTGAAGCACTGCACATGCACTTTTTTTTTTTTTTTTTTTTGCACATGCACTTTTTATTGAGCTCACCCATTTGTTGAAAAAGGAGACAAAGCCATAGCCCTTAGACTTTCCTGTTGCCATGTCTTTTACTACTCGGGCATCTCTGAAATTAGAACAATCAGAAGTTTAGGTTTGCAAAATCTCCTGTATATATCAAGTGAGAATTTCACACACAACTTATTTTCATGTTTTATCTTCATTAAAATGAACCTTTAATGCAAATTCACCTTTTATTCTATAAAATTTATCAAGTATTAGCAAATGAGGCTTAATTTTATAAACATGCAAATCAGTAACTTCTTAAAATATGTATATATACATTGTACAAAAACTGCTTCCCGTTTCAAAAAGTTTTAAACTTTTGAATATTAAGCATGGTGAAGACAGCTATTCAGATGAATTATTTAATCACTTACAGGGTTCACAGGCACATTAGATGAATGGCTTTCTTTAACCATGCAATTTATAACTTGCTATTTGATACCACATACTACCTAATCATTAAAATAGAAAAGTGGAAACTAAGAGAATAAAAAACGTGTATATTCCCTAAATTAAGTATATTATTTTCTCAGATCAATTCATACCCCCGCCCCCTTTTGGACTATTGGTAAACTTTGAAAACTTGACATTTTCAGAAATGCTAAATAATTAGTTTTAAATTATATATGAAAGGATTTCATACTGAATTTTAAAATAGCAATCATATAAGATTGATTGGAAACTACAAGATATAAGAGCAAAATCTTAAAAAGTCAGAAAGTAAAAAAGCACGCCAACATTTATCCACTGTGAACCGTAGCTTGTAGTTAGCCAGGGCAATTCTGTCCATTCTTCAGAGATACTCTGCAAAATAACCAGAGCCCTATTATTTGAGATTGAGTAAAAAACCCAGCCATGATAGCTAAAACTCCATACCTCAAAAAATTGGACTCAAATTGTGCTTCACAGGCAAATCTGCTTTTAAGTTAGCCAGGTATGTTACAATGCTTGTTCTCTCAGGACACATGAACAAAACAGGTACTTTCACAACAAAAACCCAAGTCAGAAAGCCATGCAATATAATTTTATATTAAAGTATACATAAGCATATTTTGATCAACTTAGAAGTGATTTATGAAATGTTTAAGGTCAAAATGACAAAGAGGGAAGTGGTAAAAAAGGAAAACTAATGCAAGTCACTTCTTAATATGTAAAAATACTTATTATCTGTAAGGTACACATGCATTAATTTGGTAGCTGACTCACTTCCATATCAAAATTTGTTAGATTATCCAAAACTCAAGGAATAGAAAGTTTACTATATTAATTAGAAAAAGAAAGTACTATATTTTTTATACTAATATTTTCATAGGTCATCATTTACTGCATGTCTTCTATAACTCACTGTTGTAGGATCTCTACTGAGACTATCATAAGAACCTTTCAATACTAGTATAGTTATCAACTTATCTCCTTTAAGGAACAAAATCAGAAAATGATGCTACCCTATTGAAAATGGTTCTTTTAAGTTTAGGAACACACTGCTTGAGTAGCATAAAGTTTAAATATTATTTATATATTACCTCAACTGAAAATTACAAAATGTAAGGGAAGGCCTTACCCAAGAAAAACTAATATATCAATAATCATGGTTGGCCTTAATAAAATCTAGACTATAATTATACCAACACATTTAACAAAACGAAATTATTGATCCATGATTAAAGTCATGAAATTACTTAAATTTGAATGTCATTTAACTTGAACTCACTGTTAAATAATCTTTATCTAATCCCAAACTAAAATTCCCGTTTTCAGAAATTACTTCAATCAAAATTAAAGCATTTCATAAAATAGCTATATAACCTGTTAAAATGTTAAAAAATTTTCTTTCTAGAATTAAGTTTTAGGAAATGTTAGCCTTGAAATACATTTAATTCTTACTTATTTCTGAAAGGATTTCTAAGAAGTAGCAGCAAATACCTAGACGTGGCTTTTTAATCTTTCTTTAATCCTTTTATGGTCCTATGACTACTCTGAAAATAGAATAAAACTTACAAAAGATACTCCACACCAAAAGAAAACAAACACAACAATTTGCATACAGAGATTTATAGAGTCTTTGAGAGGCCAAGGGTTAATACCTTCCAGTCTAGATACTTGAAAGCAAGTTAACCATCATCAAAACCCTATGACAGATTAAAGGGAACAATAAATTAGAACTTATTTTTCCAATCAGTTCTCATAAAGGAAAATGTCACCTAACAAAAGAGTATGTTTGTAAACCATAATTTCACAATTGCCTCTAAAGATGGTCTCTTACTATGCATGTTCATCATCCTACCAATGAATTATAACTCTTCAAACAAAAATTCCCAAAATTCATCACCTGTTCTATTAGCCCTTATCTTTCTCCTCACCTAATCTTTGCTGTTGATCTGCTCATGGAACCAAACCAAAGCTAATGTTTCCTTTGTGCTTTAGTTAAGATAATTTACTACTCTTCTAGCTAGAACAATAATAAAGTAACCAGAAACTCTAAAAAATTTTTATTTTCTAAATTCAGTGATTACATGAAAAAAAGTATTATTATCAAATTATTATTTTTACTCTACTATGGCATGTTTTTTAAAATATTAGAATTTTTTAATGATGAATACTACCTTGAGTGAGCTATTTACAAAGGGCTTAAACTGTATATTTAATAACAAATGCAAGCAGGAAAGAGCTTCACAAAAAACTAAAAGGCATTATTACTGTTGTTGTTAGTAACAACAAAAAGGTTGGTTGCTTTGAAATTGACACTTGGTAACTATTTTGGAGGTTAAAATGAGGTTTCTTTTTGTTAAAATATATTAACATAAAATACATGTTATCATAAAAGTGCCCAAAAGGTCTAAATTCCTTAGTCACAGCACAAGTTTACTAAAGACTATGACCAAGCTAGCAAGACACTTATACATGAAGCAATATGTAGAATAGTAAATTTGTCTCTTAAAAGCTAATGCTAATTTAAAAATAGATTTTAAATTGAAGACCAAAGATTTTTTTAGTGGAAAAACAATCTTTGGCTCTTAATTGCTTAAATATCTTCTAAACAATGTAATACCTTATATTCAAGTGTTAAAATTAATAAACAAAATTCACATTATATTTTCAAAGTACTTCTAAATAAGACTGTTTCTAATTAAAAGTATCTCCTATTACTTACGATATTCTTCCAAATGGTGCAAATGCAGCTTTTATATCTTCAGTTGTTATTTCTGGACTGAGATCACCAACAAAGACATGGAAATGATCTTATAAAGGGAAGGTAAGGGAAAGTGAAAAGAAAAATAAAATTTTAGAATTTAAAAATACTGAAATTTATTCAATAAATTATTCTTAAAATAATTTATGGATTATAGTAACATACAAGTAAAACACTACTCTATATCTATACAAATTCTATCCATTTTAAACATAATGAATCAAGGTGACAATACCTCCTAAAGACTGATATAGTTATATTTCTGCTTACAGCCAATTATTATTCTGGCCTAAGGGAAACAAACTAATAATATATAAGTTTTGCATAAAAAATTAATGGCTTCAATACTGTTTTAATAGTAATTATTTACATTTAATCAGTTTACCACTATATTAAAGCTTTTTAATTTAAAATAAAATAGTGGTATTGTGAGTTATGTAGACTAGATTTGCCTCAGTTAAGACAATTCACTGAAGCTAGATATAATATACTTGGTTTAACCATATTTTGTGAAGAACAAGCAAAGAAATACCTTGCATTGCAACAGTTTGATGTTAAAGTATTTGACAGTTTTCTCAAAAGCCAACAGTTTTGGTTGCCCAGACATTACACCATTCAGTTTATGTGAATCCATGTGCATGTGAACTAAGACTGAAGGCAACAAAATGAAAACAGTAATCCCTTCACTTTATATTAGAGCCATTAAAAAAGCATTGGAGAGAAATAACGATCCCATGTGAAGTTAAAAAAAAAAAAGACAATGCTCAAGAAAAGAAACACTTAAAAAATATAAAATAGTTGTATCAACATTTTAAAATAGACATATATATTAATTCTGACAAAATATATTTGGAAAGAAAAGTTACCCCTACTTGGCAGGCCTTAAGCAACATATTGCGTTGCCATTTGGGAAACAGTTTCAGGAGCAACTCAAGCAATCAGAAGATCTGGATATGGAGCACAGATCGTGACCTCAAGGAAGCAGGGTATCTTGCCCTTTAGTTGGTGAAAGTATTTCTAAGGCATCAGCTGCCTTCAAGAGGGTCAGAGAGCTTGAAATAGCACCAAAGTAGTGGACAAGCCACACTTGGTCAACACTGGGAAGAAGGGGGAAAAATATTGCCAGAGACAAATAGAAATACAACCACCTCCCTCCCCACTCCCCCCAATATCAAACAAAAAAAACTTCAGGTGGTTAGAGAATACCCTTTCAAGAGATTTCATTTTATGTTTAAGAAGATACAATTACCTTGTGAACGCTGTGTGCTGACAACGGTACTACCTGATGACAAAGATTAGATTTGTTCTTAAATTTATTAACACAAACACATTCAATCATATCTTAGGATAAAGATCAAAACATTACTGCAAACACGTATGATGTTTTTATGCTTTACAATAAAACTACTGTGTACAATAAAAACAAATGTTCAAAGAGTATAATATATACTTACTGCTTGTATCTTTCTTTTGACTGCTGGGGGTTGTTGCCCAATTCACTTTGACTTCCTAAAAAAATTTTGTTCTACATTTACATTCCATAATAATAAAGCTCAAAAATCAGATATTATATGTACCTTTAAGATGAAATAGGTATCAGTTCTGGTCAAAATTTCTTATCATTTAACCTACACTTATGCAAATAATGTTGTCAAATCCTAATCTTACATACTTATCTGTTAATATTGAATCAACCTTTTTTATCTAAAGTAACAATGAACTTTTGCCTTTTAGTCTTCCCCATTGGTATCCAATGTTCCTAGATGTTTCATCCAAGCTTGAGTAATTCAATAAATATTTTAGTACGTATCAAGTGCAGTAAACATGTCCTCTGAAAGCTTTAGCCCACCTTTTTAATAATGTGATTTTTTTGTGATAAAGTGAATATAATGTTTCTATAAAGGAAACAAAGCTGTGCAATTGAAATTTCTAGTTTGGCCTGGCCAGTGTAGCTAAATGGTTAGAACGGTGGCCCATGACCAGTCCCAGATTTGATCTCCACCCCAGTTAGGGTGCCCAATCAATGTGTCTCACATCTATGTATGTGTGGTGTGTGTGTGTGTCTGTATCTTTCCCCCTCCTTCCTTCCCTCTCCCCCTACCACGCTCTCTAAAAAAAATCAATGGACAAAAATACCCTCAAGTTGAGGATTAACAACAACAAATTTCTAGTTCAAGTCACCTTTAATTATGACAGCTTACCTTACCCATTATCTTCCGCCCATTCATAGCAGCCAGTGCTGCAGCTGCATGACGATGTTCATAAAACTCCACAAAACAATATGGATCATTTCCAGCTGTCTGTTGAAGAAAAAAACACAATAGTCAATTTTAAGTTGTATACTCCCATTACCTGGAGATTATAATACCTCATTTACCAGGCCAATGGAAAATAGAGGGTCCATTCCACATGTAAATCTTTAGATAAGGAAGTAAATACGTAAAAATGAGCTATTTATGCCAGGATGGTGTCACTCAAGGGTTGAGCACTAACTTATGAACCAAGAGGTCACAATTGGATTTCCAGTGATTTGATTCCTGACAGGGGCCTGTGTTGCAGGCTTGATTCCCAGTGTAGGGCATGCAGAAGGCAGCCAGTTAGTGATTCTCTCTCATCATTGATGTTTCTCTCTGTCCCTCTCCTTCTTCCCTGAGATCAATAAAAATATATTATTTTTTAAAATGATCTATTTTTATAGAAAGCTACGTTTATCAAGTTATACTAGTCTACTATGTACATAAAAAGTAACATCACGGGGAATAATTTAATCATTTATTAATAATTAAATACAGTATCCTAATTATAGACAGATGAATATATAGCTACATTCTCCCCATCATCATACAATACTTTTTTAAGCTACAGAGGTTAAATTTGACTAGAAGCCTATATTCTTAAGTGTTGATATTGGTTTTTCTGCCTCTTCCCCGTGATATTACTTTTTATGTACATAAATGTACATATAGATATGCTACCTCTTAGTGACTAGTAGAAAATATCAACCATCTTAAGCTTGTTTATAAAATATAAATAAATAGGCTCTGAAAACTGAAGATGTCCTTTGCTAAGTTTTAGAATTTGGACTTTCTGACATCATTTTTCAGCTGCTTAGTAGTCTTTTAAAAATCCTCTCCTCTTCTCTGCTGGTGTTCCAAGTAGTTGACATTTGATAATGTATGAGGCTTGGATGTTTTATTGTAAATTAAGGCAGAAAAAAATACCCAATATCTTACACTATCAGTTCAAAATATCAAATGACTTCATAGAGTATTTAAAAATTCTTTCTATACTCTACTAAAACAAGAAAGTAAACGACTAAAATGAGCTTGGCCAGTGTGGCTCATGCACCAAGAGGTGTCTAGTTTGATTCTCACTCAAGGCACATGCCTGGGTTGTTGGCTGGATCCTATGCAGGGAGTGTGCAAGAGGCAGCCGATGACGATGTCTCTCCTTCCCCCTTCCTCTCTTTAAAATCAATAAAAATATAGTTTTAAAAAAGACTAGAATGATGCCAAAATAAAGCTATCATTTTGTTTCAAGCACAATAGTTTAAATGATCTTTAAGAAATTTAGAGGCTCTGGCTAGTGCTGCCCAGTGATTACAGTGTTGGCCCATACACAGAAGGGTTATAGGTTTGATTCCCAGCCTTAGTCAGAGCTTGTATGAGAGGCAATCAATCAATGTCTCTCTTTCGCTCTCCCTCCTTCCCTTCCAGTCTCTCTAAAAATCAATGGGAAAAATATACTCAGGCGCAGATTGGAAAAAAAAAAATAAGAACTTTAGAGTAAAGAGGTAATAACAAATTGATAGTGACATTACCCATTATCTTATTTTAAAAACATTAGGGAATATAAAAATGTTTTAAAAATTGTATAATTTAAACTAACACTACATTGAGTGAGAATTCTAATACAAAGATCAATGTTGATAGGCATAGAAAAAGTAACATATGTAAGAGAAGAGCAATAAACTGAAAAAGAATGTCACTTTAGTTGATTTGTACCCCCAAAAACTATTTTTTAGGTAAAAAGAATGTAACCATACACATCATCAGTCTCAATACTCCAGGAAGTGTAAAATTCATAAATATGAACACCAGTCCTACAATATGAATAGACTTAAATTTAGACTTTAATAAAAACAAAATGTTAATCTAAGCCTCTGAGTGATAAAAACCCAAAATTTATACAAAATGGTGAAGGCTAATAACACAGCTAGTCTTTTCTGAAGGTCAAGCAGTCATTAACATTTTGCCTAGTGATCTTTACCAGACAAATATAAAAAATGACCCAGACAAGGAGAGAATGGCAGCACATAAACCAATGAAGAGGATTTATATTCAGATAGTTCAATCTGGATTTACATGCTTGCTTTGCCTTATTTGTTTGTTTGCTTAGTTGGTTGGTTGTTTTTTTGAGAGACAGGGGAAGGACTGTTGTAAATCCTCACTGATGATATTTTTTTCCATTGATTATTTTTTTAATTATTATTTTTTAAAATATATTTTATTGATTTTTTACAGAGAGGAAGGGAGAGGGATAGAGAGTTAGAAACATTGATGAGAGAGAGACATCAATCAGCCACCTCCTGCACGCCCCGCACTGGGGATATGCCCGCAAACAAAGTACATGCCCTTGACCGGAATCGAACCTGGGATCCTTCAGTCTGCAGGCCGATGCTCTATCCACTGAGCCAAACCAGTTTCGGCTGATTATCTTTGGGGAGAGAGAAACATTAATATGAGAGAGACACATCAATTGGTTGCCTCCCACACGCTCCTGAGTGGGATGGGGGATCAAAACTGCAACCCAGGTACAGCTCTTGAATGGGAATCAAACCTGAGCCAAAACCAGTTTGGCTCAGTGAATAGAGCGTAGGCCTACAGACTGAAGGATCCCAGGTTCGATTCCGGTCAAGGGCATGTGCCTTGGTTGTGGGCACATGTTTAATGGGAAGTGTGCAGGACTTTGATCTTTCTCTCATCGATGTTTCTAACTCTCTAACCGTCTCCCTTCCTCTCTGTAAAAAATCAATAAAATATAAAAAACAAAACAAAATAAAAACACCTGAAACCCTTCTGTGAACTCTAACCACTGAGTACACAATCCAGGGCAGCTTTGCCTTAATTATGCATATATTAAATGGGAATAATGTGCTTTACAAAGTTTCTATTTAACATTTGTGATAATGCATCAGGGTTAAAATAACGGGTAAGCATTTAAAAACTGCTATTACAAGGACAAGGAAATAGACCCACATCAAGGAAAAATTGGTTTTAAATTCTCCATTATTTTCCAGTCTCTATTTTATTTTTCTCTATGGGTACAGGAACCTTTTCTTTTTTATTCAAGGGCATACAGATATTAAATATAAAGAACAAAATAAAATAATAAAATAAAGAACAAAAACATTAACTGAAGCTATTATATTAAATGTAGAAGACCTTGCTACTTGGAAGAAAGGTTTGACATTTTAAAATCTTAGATAACCAAACAAAGCCAGTTGGCTAATCAATTACTTTAAAAAATATATTTTTATTCATTTTCAGAGTGGGAAACACTGATCAGCTGTCTCCCGCATGCCCCATACTGGGGACTGAGCCTGCAATCCAGGCATGTACCCTGACTTGGAATCAAACAGGCAAACTTTATGCACTGGATAATGCCCAACCTGTCAGGCTAAACAATTACTTTCCAAATATGAAGTAAAAAGAGAGATAAACAGGAAAGCAATAGGAAAAAAATGGTAGCAGATACACATACTGGTATATGGTTTTTTCCCTTCGGGAAAAGAAAACCAAAAGGAGAGACTGTGAATAAATGGATTCTCATTAGCACTATTTTCCTCATCAAAAAAATGTTAAATGTCTTTTTATGCATGTTATGATTCAGAGTTAACACGAATTAGATGAATTAATTTTCTATACATGAAGGTCTGAGGGATGGTAATTGCCATAATGCAAAAGAAAGTTGAAAATAAAGTTACAAACATTTCACAGTATCACATGTCTATTTTTTGCTGTTGTTGTTGGACCCAATGTCCTAATCTAATACCTGAATTTTTTTTTTTTTAATTTATTTATTTATTTCAGAGAGGAAGGGAGAGGGATAGAGAGATAGAAACATCAATGATGAGAGAGAATCATTGATCAGCTGCCTCCTACAGGCCCCCTACTGGAGTTCGAGCCCACAACCTGGGCATGTGCCCTTGGCCAGAATCAAACCTGTGACCCTTCAATCTGCAGGCCGACATTCTATCCACTGAACCAAACTGGCTAGGGCTGAATTTCTTCATTAGTCTATCAACTGATACAACATATAAAATTAACAATTCTAATACATCAATGCACCTTAAAAAGGTGTACACTTCTCATCTACTCTAGAAATGATTAGTTCTATTCTTCCTTTATTTAATGAAACAAATTAAACTCAGTGTCCAAAACTGATTCACTACAAATTCACTAAAATCCTTATGCATTCAGATTATGTAAGCTAATTAGAGAGTTCCTGGAAATAATGGATTTAAATAATAAACATTAAAAAAAAGAAGAAAGTTAACTAAAGTAAAATACCCTTACATCCATAATCATTTTGCAGTTTTTACAAGGTCCAATCTGGCTAAAGAGCTGAAGAATTAGAGCTTCTGTCACATCTCTGGAAAGGTTACCAACATATCTGAAACACAAAGAAAAATATTTACCATTTAAATTTGCTTCTTTTGGTCAGATTCTACAGTTTGTTTATTGAAAAATGAGTTTAGGAGTAGGTAGATCTTTACCCTAAACTACCCTATTTGGGAATAGCTTATAAAAGTTTGCCGAAACTTTAAAATCTCTTTCCAAATGGATGTAATATGTGCAAACTGCAAGTCTATTAGACACTGCTAGTAGAGAGAAAGCTAATGTTTTTTTTGTCAAGATGTTGCAAATTAAACTTGTCGTTTATTTCCAAGTTCCTAGGCTTACCTTAGAAAGATATTACGTACTTTAAAAATCTCTCAAATGAATCATTAGATATACAGAACATTTTATACAATCAATCATGGAAACTTTTTCAATTCTTTCAACTACAGTATTACTAAGAATAAAATTTCCTCAATTTTTAATTCACGATTCTCCTAACACTATCCAATTTAGATTTACACAATAAACAAATTTTTTGAAAAATCACAGGTAAATAATTTATCAGGTGCTTTAAATGCTCACAAAGGGATAAACAAAACCTTTTAGTGAATATCACTGATCAGTGGATATGTAGAGTAGCAAGATGCCAGGAGAGGTCTTTTTTAAAAAATATATTTTATTGATATTTTACAGAGGAAGGGACAGGGATAGAGTCAGAAATATCGATGAAAGAGAAACATGGATCAGCCGCTCCTACACCCCACCCCACCCACTGGGGATGTGCCCGAAACCAAGGTAAATGCCCTTGACCAGAATCGAACCTGGGACCCTTCAGTCCGCAGGCCGACACTCTATCCACTGAGCCAAACCGGTTAGGCTGCCAGGAGAGGTCTTTAACAAATATGAACTGGTGACAAGCAAACTTAACTTGTATAGTGTATTAGAAGACCACATGAGTGGGATAATCTTTATTTAAAGAATTTATAAATGTTCAAAATGGGACTTTGAAACAAGATTACCTCTAGACATGTTAGAGTTAGAAGTTTATCACTTCTGAAATA
Organism: Lasiurus cinereus; assembly: GCA_011751065.1. Taxonomy (NCBI): domain Eukaryota; kingdom Metazoa; phylum Chordata; class Mammalia; order Chiroptera; family Vespertilionidae; genus Lasiurus; species Lasiurus cinereus. Next base: position 27,487,156 of record JAAGEH010000041.1, on the reverse strand, counting down.
AGAGAATGTAGACTCTCAACAACTGTAGTTTCTTATTCTTCTGCCAAGAATCCTTCAGAAAAGGAAAACATGTGTTGAAAGATCCAGAATTGCCTTGACTGGTTTGGCTAGGTGGTTAGAGGGTTTCAGGCTTGATCCGGGAGGCAACCAATAAATGTGTCTCTCTCATATCAGTATTTTTTTCTCTCTCTCTTCCCCATTCCCTCCCTTTCGTTCTCTGAATCAATGGAGCTCAGCCAGTGATGCTTAGTAATTGACTATCGACCTATGAGCCAGGAAATCAGGGTTTGATTCCAGGCCAGGACACATGCCCTGGTTGTGGTCTCAACTCCCCATTACAGGGTGTGCAGGAGGCAGCTAATTGATGATTCTCTCTCATCATTAATGTTCCTATCTCTCTCCCTCACCTCTCTGAAATCAATAAAAATAAAAAATTTTAAATATATTTTATTGAATTTTTGTACAGAGAGGAAGAAAGAGGGATAGTCAGAAACATTGATCAGCCACCTCCTGTGCATCTCCTACTGGGGATGTGTCTGCAACCAAGGTACATGCCCTTGACTGGAATCGAACCTGGGACTTTTCAGTCCACAGGCTGACACTCTATCCACTGAGCCAAACAAGTTAGGGCAGTAATGTTTTGTTTTTAAAGTGAGAGAGATAAATATCAATGTGAGAGAGGCTGCCTCCTGCACATGCCCTACTGGGGATCAAGCCCGCAGCCTGTGCATGTGCCCTCACTGGGAAAAGAACCATAACCTCCTGGTTCATAGGTCAATGCTCAACCACTGAGCAACCCTGGCTGGGATGAAAGCTCTCACTTTTAAAATAGGGTTTTCCCTTACCAGTTAAGTGATCTATGTGATAACTTTGGCACCCTGAAAATACTCATGGGAAATACCCATAGGACTTACACAGTCTATTTAATGTGGTCTGCCTAAATTTATTGATTAGCACTTTTCTATAAAGAGCTTTTTCCTCATCAACTAGAGCTATTAGATTACACTACACTGGAGTTTCTAATCAAAAGGCAAGGTAAATGCTTATTGGAGATAATTTTTTCCCTCCAATTACTGAGTTTCAGAACAAGGACTTGGTATAATACTAACCTCTGATCCTGGAAAAACTGTTATTTGGGTAGATGTTGGCTTTGCTTTTTTGAGTATCATTATTCTACCTGATAGATTCAGTACTTCTCCCTTTACCATTTTAACCTATTCCAGTGCCTTTATCACTCAATACATGTTTGTTGAATGGGTAAATGGAAGGAAATGAAACCGTGTTTTCTGACATGTATAAACGTTTATTTTTCTGAAAAGAGTCCATATCTTTTTTATTTTTAATCATCTACCAAGAGAATATTTTCCATTCCTTTCTCTCTCAAGTCAATAAAAACATTAAAAAAACGAACAAGTGAGAGCTTTAGCTGTTTTAACATTTTGACCCAGTGGTCAAACTTTTAATCACTTTATAGATGGGCAATGAGACATTGTGTGTTCAATATGAATTATACAACATCACCTGTGAAGTAGTCCACTCAAAAAGGCCTAACTTGAATCTATCAAGCTTAAATTTAGATTAAGGTTAACAAATATTGGACATACAAAACAACTACATATGTTTAGATATGGGATACTGCAGAAGGCAACTTACTTGATCTCTTCAAAATATTATTCTAAAAAAAAGTAATAAAAGGAGGCTTAGCCAGCGTGGCTCAAAGGTTGAGCATGGACATATGAACCAGGAGGTCACGGTTCAATTCCCAGTCAGGGTACATACCCGGGTTGTGAGCTCGATCCCTAGTGTGGGGCATGTAGGAGGCACTGATAAATTATTTTCATCATTGATGTTTTTTTCTCTCTCAAATCAATAAAAATATATTTAAAAAAGGGGGGGGGAGTGGACTGTTCTTGATTTAAAACACTGACAACTAAATATAATAAATAATACTTGACTGAATCCTGGATGGGGGAGGAGAGATAACTTTTTCTTGAAGAACTCTAGTAAATGTAGAAGGAATGGGGAAAATGACCATTAAAATAACACAGTAGTAACTGCAAATGGCAAAATCTACCCATAGTTTATAGTTGATGTAACTTTAAGAAATAGGGTGTGTAGAGCCTTAAATTATCTCCCAAAAATACTTACTGGTTTCAACCAATAAAATGACCGTTTTAATGTATATTCACAAATTCTTTGATATGCCTTTCTCTATGAAGTGGAGCTTATTTTCTCTCTCCTTCAGTCTGGGTTAGTCTTAGTGATTCAATTCTAATTAATAGAATTATGTTGAGAAAAGTAGTCACTGTACAATGAAGAAACAGTGCCCTTCAAAAGTGCCATGACCATTAAAGTTATCTTCTCATATTAAAGGAGAATAAAGAGAGAAAATAAATACAGTGATATCTTGGAATGGATCCTGGAGTAGGAAAAAGACATTAGTGGAAAAACTGAGGAAACTGAAATAAACCTTGTATTGTACCATGCTAATTTCTTAGTTTTGGTAAGTATACCATGGATATGTAAGTTGTTAACATTAAGGGAGGATGGGTGAAGGTTATAAAAGAACTGTACTTTCTCTGAAACTCTTCTGTGTCTCACTTGACTCTTGTACCCATAAGAAACGGTCAGGATTGCAATGTCTAAATAGGGCGGGGGGGGGCGGGAGGAAGGCTCTTCCAGGGCACGGTAGGAGATAGGTGGAGGGGGATAAAGTGTGTGTGGGGAATGGGGAACATCTGTAATGCTGTCAACAATAAAATTGTATTTTTTTAAAATGGTTCTTCTGAAAATTTAATTCTAACATCTATGTATTTTGAAAAAGCTAGATAACCTAGTGACAACTCCATTTTACCATCTGAGAAACATTTGTTGAGTGACATTAACTAATTTGAAGATGTGAAGAAAAGAAAAAAGATTAAGCTACTCTAAAAAGCACTATGGGGCCTTGGCTGGATATATCAGTTGGTTAGAGGGTCGTCCCAATATGTCAGGGTTTCTGGTTCGAACCCCAGTCAGGGTACATACAAAAGTCAACCAATAAATAAATGGAACAATAAACTAATGTTTCTCTCTCAAAATAAATAAATAAATAATCAATCAGTGTGGTTTGCATTGCCTTTCATTTGTTTATTTGATGTAAGCTCCAGGAACCTATATCAATTCATTCTACACACATCTGTTTAGAGAAATGCTCTTCAGAGGAAGTTACAAAAACAACTTGCTCTCAGCCTTAGACACCATTACAATAAACTACAAGTAACATATATTAACATTTCCATATTAAAGAAATCAAGAACAAAATCTCTTTCTTGTACTAATAAAAATCTCATTACTGCCAAGACCAGTTTGGCTCAGTGGATAGAACATTAGCCAGCAGACTGAAAGGTTCCAGGTTTGATTCTGGTCAAGGGCATATACCTTGGTTGTGGGCACATCCCCAGTGGGGTGTGTACAGAAGGCAGCTGATAGATGTTTCTAGCTCTCTGTCCCTCTTCCTTCCTCTCTGTAAAAAAAAAAAATCAAAAAAATATATATATATTTTTTAATCTCATTACTTTTTTTTTTTTACAAATAAGTTAATCACTAATACCTATCTCAAAATTTTAAAAACTTAATGATGTTATAACTTTCCAAGTCTATTTGCTAAATAGGAGTTTGAGACAGAAAGACCAAATTTGAAATCTGCAGGTCCTTTTTATAGACAAAACTGGAGGCCCAGTGCATGGAACTCATGCACTCGGGTGTGGAGGGGTACCTCAGCCAGGCCTGAGCCCTCTCGCAGTCCAGAAGCCCTCAGGGAATGTCCGACTGACGGTTTAGGGGAGCAGTCCTAAGCCATCAGTCAGACATCTTTGTGCTGCTGTGGAGGTGGGAGAGGCTCCTGCCACTGCCACTGTATTCATCAGCCATGAACCCAGCTTCTGGCTGAGTGGTGCTCCCCCTGTGGGAGTGCACTGACCACCAGGAGGTCGCTCCTGAGTGCCTGCTCCCTGGTGGTCAGTGCATGTCAAAGCAACAGGTTGTTCTGCTGTTTGGTCGATTTGCATATTAGCCTTTTATTAATAGGTTACTTTCAACAGAAAATACACAAGTTTTTTTAGTTTGTAGAATGCTCCATACTATGCAAAGTTAATTCTCAGTTTTATTTATTTTTAAATATATTTTTATTGATTTCAGAGAAAGAGGGAGATTGAATCAATGATGAGAAAGAATCATTGCTCTACTGCCTCCTGCACCTCCCTTTACTAGGGATCAAGCCCACAACTCGGGCATGTGCCCTGCCTGGGAATCAAACCCTGACTTCCTGGTATATATGGTCAATGCTCAACCACTGAGGCACTCTGGCCCAGTAATTCTCAATTTTATATATAAATGTTATTTAGTTGTTTCATACTAAACAACTGACCAAAAAGATTTCCCATTAACAGTATGAATTTAAGTTAACATGTTTAGAGGATTTTTTTTGACCACCAAACATTTTCCCATTTTTAGAAAAATCCTTATCCTAAGGCAGAGCCTGACTTCTCTATAGAAGCTGAAAAACCTAGATATGGTTTTATAATTTTTTTGTATTCGATCTAGGCTAAGTCAATTAAAGTTACCAGTCCTCAACCTATAAGGTTTAAAGAAGCAGAGCATGACGAGAATCCATTTTGGTGGCAAATAGCAATGGAGTCCCATGTCAGTGAGTTTGATCGTCAGTGATCTCAGTACTAGTATCTTTTCTGGGATGGTGTGTGGCTTGAGTAGGGCTATGGCCTGACAGTTTTCTTTCCTGAACATTTTCCAAGACAAGATCTATAACCTTCCTACAAATTTTGGTAGCGTCTTTTATCTGTTTTTGTTTTGTCAATCCTCACCCAAGGATATTTTTTCCATTGAATTTTAAAGAGTGGAACAGAGGTAGGGTGAAGGAGGTAGTGGGGACAGAGAAAGATCAATGTGAAAGAGACACATTCACTGGTTGCCTCTTGCACACTGGGATTGGGGATTGGACATGTAACCCAGGTTATGGTCTTCAGGCTGACACTCAAACCACTGAGAAACACTGGCCAGGATGTGTCCTTTACTTTTTAATAAATTCCTTTTTATGGTTGAAATTTTTTGCTGCTTGCATTTAAGAAAATCCTGATACAAAGATTTGATACTCAGAACAGTTGCAAGCCAAGGTTCCCTATTAAGTCTACTGCACTACTAAACAAACATAATTTTCTTACATTTATTGGTTTTTATTTTTCAAAATATTTTTTGAGAATAACATTAAAATATCCCCTTTTAGCTGTTCCATGGATTTCTTGATAGCAGCATGAAGTATCCCATGTTATATCACCTCTGAGGTCATATACTTAACCTTGTGCAGAATGGAAAGTATAAAGACAAGAAGAGAATTAACTTTAAGGCATATAGATTTCAATGGACTAAGAAATGCCTTTCTCCCTGGCTGGGTAACTCAGTTGGTTAGAGCATCATCCCAGATAGGTAAAGGTTTCAGGTTAGATCCCTGGTCAGAGCACATACAGGGATCAACCAATGAGTGCGTAAATGAGTGGAGGGATAAATTGATGTTTCTTTTTCTCCTTCTCTGTAAAATCAATAAATAAAAAAATTTAAAGATAAAAAATGTCTTTCTTGGACAACTGGATAAATGAATATGAACTGTGTATCAGTTAAAAATACTGTATCATCGTGGCCCCTGTGGCTCAGTGATTGGAGCATCAGCATCAAAGGGCTTCACGTTCGATTCCAGTGTCAAGAAAACATACTTGGGTTATAGATTCAATCCTCAGCCCAGGTCTAGGTGCTTGCAGGAGGCAACCAGTAGATGTCTCTCTCTCACATCAATACTTCCCTTTATCTCCCTCCCTTCTACTCTCTCTAAAAAAACACCAAAAAAAAACAAACAAAAAAAACACAAAAATTCAACGGAAAAAATATCCTCAGGTGAGGATTGACAACAAAATTTGTATCAATGTGGTCTCAATATGAAAATTATATCATAGCTATGTAAAAGAATGCCCTTGTTCTTAGAAAATATATGGTAAAGTAGGCCTAAAGTGTAATGTTTTCTCAAATGGTTCAGAAAAAAAGATGAATGCATTCTCACATAATTACTTTTGAGTATTTGGCTATTAGCAATGGATAAATCCACACAAAAGTAATGTAACTCTTCAATGTACTATTTTTTGTTACTTTTCTGTTTTAAAAATTTCAGAATAAAAAGTTATTAATGAAAACTTGCCATTCTGCCAGGGATGGAATTTTATATCAATTTAACATATATTTTTGAAGCTGATAACTAAGTTCAGAGTTATAAAACTGGATTCTAAAACATGTACTAATTTATATTACTACAGCTCTAAAACATTTAATCTGAAGAAAACATTTACAAAACAGAAAGTTGTGATGGGTTGTTTTGAACCACAATCTATAATAAAAGCATAATATGCTAATTAGAACAGACATTCTTTCGGACAACCTTCTAGACAAAGCCAGGGCTGTGAGGGAAGCCCAGGTCCCGCATGCCTGTTGGCAGCCAGAGGGAAGTCCAGGTCCCAGATGCCAGAGGGAAGCTGGGGGAAGGCCTACTCTTGCACAAATTTTGTGCATCGGGCCTCTAGTTATTGTATAAAAATGTAGATGGAGGAAGTCAATGGGGGAAAATAAAGGGACATCTATAACACTTTAAACAATAAAGATAAATTTATTGAAAAGTGCAGAATTTGCCGAAACCGGTTTGGCTCAGTGGATAGACTGAAAGGTCCCAGGTTTGATTGTGGTCAAGGGCACATACCTTGGTTGCGGGCATATCCCCAGTGGGAGGTGTGCAGGAGGCAGCTGATAGATGTTTCTCTCTCATCAGTGTTTCTCTCTGTCCCTCTTCCTTTCTCTTTGTAAAATATCAATAAAATATATATTTTTTAAAAAGTGCAGAATTTGCCAAAACCAGTTCGGCTCAGTGGATAGATCGTCGGCCTGTGGACTGAAAGGTCCCGGGTTCGATTCTGTTGAAGGGCATGTACCTTGGTTGCGGGCACACCCCCACTGGGGAGTGTGCAGGAGGCGGCTGATCGATGTTTCTCTTTCATCGAAGTTTCTGACTATCTATCTCTCTCCCTCTCTGTAAAAAGAAATCAATAAAATATATATATTTTTTAAAAGTGCAAAATTTGATACGAAGCCTCTATGAAAATTTTAATAAAAGACATAAATAGGTTTTTAGCTAATGATAAATCTGATAATGAAATTCATGCAGTTGAGCAGGTTCCTCAGCCCAGCCTGTGCCCTCTTGCAGTCTGGGAACCTCAGAGGACATCCTTAGCACTGCCATGGAGACATGAGAGGCTCCAGTCACCGTTGCTGCACTTGCCACCTGTGAACTCATCTTCTGGCTTAGTGGTGCTCCCCATGTGTGAGCTCACCGACCATCAGGGGGCAGCTCCTGTATTGAGTGTCTGCCCCCTGGTGGTCATTGTGCATCACAGACTGGTCATTCTGCTGTTCAGTTGATTTGCATATTAGCCTTTTATTATATAGGATATCTAATGTCTAGAACCCTGCCTGGGACACTGTAAGTGCTCTATAGAGAATTACTTTTGAATATCTGCAGTTTGCTAGGAAATTATCCCATTTTGCCTGAATTACTTTAGTTCAGGGGGGAAAAGGTGCATCTTTTACTAATTATGAAATTACATAGAAGAGTAAATGCTTATACAGTGGTACCTCGAGATACGAGTTTAATTTGTTCCACAACCTTGAGGCGTGGGAAACTATGAGACGCTCAAGTCGCGGTAAACTGGTGGGTCGTGTGCAGCCGGCCAATCCGCGCGATTACTCCTATCTCAAATGTTGCTCGTATTTCAAAGCAAAAATCACTCGCTCGACGGCTCGTATCTCAAAAAATCTATGTTAGGGCACTCGTATCTCGAGGTACCACTGTATCTGTATATAGGTATTTATATAGGCAAAAATAGGTGTACAGTTGTATGTTAATATTTACTATATTATTTCCATATGGATTATAAACCTACCTTTGCCTACACACACACACATTCTACACCAGCATCACAACTTTACTATTAAACAACTGTCTACTCTTCACAAAGGATAGTCTGTATGATAGCTGAAATCCTCATGTTATCAATTATGACCACCGTCACTTGGAGATCAAGCTATATTTATAAACCAGCTTGAACAAATGTATCTAATACTATGCCTGAAGACATCCTAGATATTTATGATCTCAAATTATCAATGTGTAACTTTTGCAACAAACTACCATTTTAAATTACTGAAATTACACATTGGTAAATAAACCTACTTATTGTTGATTTCATTCTCACATCCCATATCCAAACCACTGGTAATTGCTGTTGCTCTGCTTTCAAAATATCTCCAGAATCAACCCAATTCTCACAATATATTTTTTGCTGACAAGAAACTGAGTATTGGCAATTCTAACTTAACAAGGTGATGCCGAACGCTAATTTGCTGAAAATGAAGGCATATTCTCTGAGCCAAGCATGTCAAACTCTTGACCCGTGGGCTGCCTGTGGCCCACAACGAATACTTCTGTGGCCCAGCCAATATAATGGTATGTAAGAAATGTTTTAATAAGAATTTCATACCTTATTTTTTACAATATTCTGTTATACATAATTATTAATAACGAACTACAACATTTGCTAATGACTGATTACTATAATAGTGTTGCGTTCATTTCCCTTACCTGCCGGTGCACCATTTCTCTCCACTACTAGCAGCGAATATTTTAGCAGCCAATTGCCACATCATTGGTCTTATACTGACTTGTTTGGTGCGCACAACAGAAAATATTTCGCTTTTGCAGAACAAGAAAAATACGTTTATTTTCATTATGTTTATTTGCGCAGTTACTCAGTATCTAGTAAGTTAATGTTCAAGAAAAAATATTTTTATTAAAATGTTCTATTATTTTGTTAACGATTACTCATTTATCTCAGCCCTTTGTATTCAGCATGTCTCTATCGAAATAAACCAATGTTTCTATGAAAATTGAAGCTTTTGTTTTCTTTTGCGGGCCACATAAACTTATACCTTGTTTATTTGGCCTGTGTTAGCCTTTGCGTTTGACATGCTTGCTTTGAGCCATTTAGGTGCCATGGATGATACTGAGATTCAGACGGTATCTTACCTCCAAGAATGAGTAATATCTGGGTTCACTGCTTGGAATTGTATCAGTTTTTAAAACAAATTTATTGACCACTTACCACAAATCAGATACTGTGCTAAGAACATATTAAGAGCCCTTGACTTCCAGGGTCATTAAAACAAACATTTTATATTAAAAGTAAAAACAATGCCGGGAAAGTTTAGGGGTTAGGAGCTACTCATATTTAAGTAGATTGGGCTCGCTGGAAGAATGAGAGCTTTGGTTGAAGGTTGCAGAAGCAGAGGAGATAGTAGGACACGTTAGAGCTTGGACTACTCTGGGAAAAAGGTTCTTAGATGGGGTGTTCTAGTGAAGTATACATGGCAAAATAAGTCATACATGTAAGAGCTAAGAGCTGAGGACATAAGAGTTGCAGGAAAATGAACAAAAAAGTTTATGACCTTGGATGATTTTAGCTTTTCCCCAGCTGCAAAATAGACCCATTTACTGCAGAGTTTTGATGAGGAATAAACAGATAAAACACTTTACATAGAACCTAGCAAATCATACACACTCCAAGTATTTGTCTGAATAAAACTTCCTTCATTATTCCTCCTGCAATGGTTGGTTTCCTGCATTGCCTTTGTAGAATGGCCTGAGAAAGGTGAAGTTGTCTTCATTATTTGATATTCCCAAATCAATATGCTAAAAAGGTTAAGATCCCAGATATTTCTGGCAATTTCTGAAATTAAAAAATTTAAAATAATTTAAGAATCTTAAGTTTGAAGACATTATAAAAGATGAGCATTGTGTAACTCAATATGCTGTTGGCTATCATACTCCTGGCAAAGAGGCAAGGGGAAAAGAAGATTTCCATGAACTCTATGGGCCAATAGTTTTCTACAGATACAATCTTTCAAAGAAACCAAGGTCATGCACTAACTGCTGCATCCTATTAAAAAGACACGTAAGGTAACTAACATCAGGTAAACTATGAAAAAGCTTAATCCATTAAGAAAACAAGTGTGACTAGTATGTCTCACCTAGATTACAAAATAGAAACTTTTGGTGGTGAAAAAAAAAACAATTAGATGTACTTCATAACAACTCTAATGCCTAGAGTTGCAGAAAGAAACCCCAAATGGTGCTTTTAACGCATAGAGCTTCTCAAACTGTATTTTAAGAATTCAAACAAAAAGGCATGTAAAAATACTCATCAGACTTTTTCTTCTTTTCCAGAAAAGTAACTAACAATCACAGAATCGACTCTCCCGACACACTTTGAAAAACAAAGGAGGATGCTGTGGGGGTAACCACACAACAAAGAAAAGCTGAAATCACTTCACACTAGCTGTGAAAATGCTGAAGCGACTAAACATATGTCAAAGGCACTTATCAACCGTTGTTTCACAAAAGCTGCCCGCTCCTTCGGCACCGTGTCGATCCTAACCGTGGCAAACGGTGACAAAGATGCACTGCATCTCCTGCCCCCCGGTTGGTATGTATATATATATATACCTCCGGGTGCGATTTTCATTTTTCAAAAGCAGTTTCAAATCCTTAGCGTGGCCGGTTCTCAGCCCGTGGGTTGGGGGCGCAAGTGTGACAGAAGCGAACCCAAAGAGAGGTTACAGAAAAAGCATCGGGCCGTTTTCCCAGCAGGCAACTGCGAGAATAAAGTTTAACTCGCTGAGAAGGAGTAACGCAGCCTCAAGAAAATTAATGAGGGGGAAACGGGGGGGGGGGGGCGCAGGAGGAAATCGAAGTGAAAGGGAAAGCAGTTGCTGAAGGATCAAAAGAGGCTACCGAAGAAGTGGGGGCGGGAAAAGGAGCAGGAAAGCACGGGACAAAAGGAAGGCTCGCCGAGTCCTAAAAAGAGGTTTGAATGAAAAACTCTCTTCTCCGGGCCGCAGGGCGCAGAGGGCCGGGGGCGAGGCCCAAGGCCACTCCGTGGTGCACCGCGAGGGCTTCCTGCCGAGGGCGAGCCCCTCGCCCGCCGCCTCGTCCTCGCACAGCCCGGCTGTGGGTCCCTGAGCGGTCAGGTGTGCGCTGAGGAGGGGGAGTCGTGGCACCAGGGCGTCCCCTGAGGACGATAGGCTAGGGAGCGGCGAAGGGCCGAGGCCTCCCTCCGGGGCGACCACCATCCCGCCTCCCCTCATTGTTGCCTCAGACTCACAGAGTCTTGGGCATCTCGTCCTCCATGGCTGCTGCTGTCGCGGCGGCGCCTCTGGGTCCAGCTCCCTACCCTTCGCTACCTCCCAAAACGTTTGAGTGGCTCTGGCTGCAGAATAGCGGGATTTCTCGGCGGACCGGAGGCTATCCCGCCTCCTTCTCCGGCGGCAATTACACTAAACCGCCCGGCCCCGCACGAACAATGAAGCCCCAATACAAGATGGCGGCGAGCCGGGAGCCTAAGCGCAGCCAGCGAAGTGACCCGGACCGCGCATGCGCAGAATAATCTTGCACTTTCAACCTTCCGGCCGCCAAGCGGCACCTCAATCCATAGGTTCACTTGTTGCGCAGACGCCCCTCCACGCGACATTAGGCATTTCTCCGACTGCGCAGGCGTAAGGCTTAACTATTTCAGAACTTGCTTTTTGTCTTTTGAAATTTTTTCGTCTTCCCTCTCCAGATTCGAATGTTTCAACAGTAAATTATGACACAAGCACTTTCATAGAAATTAAAAGTTGTAAATGTTTTGGGAAAAAAAGGTTTAATAAACTCAAGTCATCTCGTAGCGAGAGAAAAAGGGGACTGCGCCGCCCGGGAATCGAACCCGGGTCGCAAGAATGGGAATCTTGCATGATACCACTACACCAGCGGCGCTGACGAGCTTCGGGCTTGCTGAAATATCTTAGGACTAAATGAAAGCAAACATTCGATCCGAGAGGAAGATGATTTATTTATTTAAAAACAAAAATCTGATAAGTGTGACAGTTGATTACCTGCCATTTTTCGTCGATATAAGAAATTTATCTTCCCAAATACAATGAATGGCTGTTTCTATTTTTTTCTGTATAGAAGAGTCTCAATGTTTTAAAATATATTTTTATTGTTAATAATATTACAGATTCAATTAAAAATATTTTTTTTATTTTAAAAAGTAAGAGTTTCCAAACAAAAACTCATAGACAAAATAGTATGGTGGTTACCAAAAGGAAGAGGGAGGAAGTGAAGAGTAAAGGGGATCAAATATAGTGAGAGAAGATATGACTTTAGGTGGTGGACACAATTTTATTAACCAGTGTCACTCCAATAATTGTAGCTAAAATAATAAAAAGCTATAACGTATACTTATTTTTTTAAAAATAAGAATTTCATTAGAAGAATTTGTCTTCGTGTTAACCAGATTTTTGAGAGCCAGGAAAATTTTTATAGATCATTGCCAAATTTTTCTTTTTATTTGCATTTTTGTGGTATACTCAATGTACATTGGAAAATATTTTTTAAATAGTTACTTAATACAAATTGGCCATAAGAACTCTAAAACCAAATGAGTCAGAAGATATATAAATTTCAGACCTCTTTGAGGGGAGGCAGAAAAATAAGGGCTCTGAAATGTGGTTTAGTGTACTAATTAGGCATTTTGTATTGCATTTAATAAATTATGTGAAATATTTCTTAAACATAGGCAATTGTGCACATCCAAAAATGTGATGTTTTCTTTGAAATAGTTCCTTTAGACTGTGATACTTTTGGATTTTCATTTTTGGAATTGTCTTTGGAATCTGTGGCACATCTTTTGGATTTTATTTAAAGATATAAAATAGTTTTTTGAGGATGAATAAAACAAATGTTAATGGTGGATAGTATTTTTTAATAGCTTTTTAGTTTTTATTGATTTCAGAGGTAGGAAGGGAAAGGGAGAGAGGGATAGAAACATCAATGATGAGAGAGAATCATTGATTGGCTGCCTCAGGGATCTAGCCTGTCACCATCTCCTCCATCCCAACCCCTCATGTGCCTTGACTGGGAATAGATCCTGGTTCATGGATCTCACTCAACCACTGAGCCACACCAGCCAAGCTAACAGCTGTTTTTATATAATTCACATAACTTACAATTTGTCCATTTAAAGTACAGTTTAGTGGTTTTAGTGTATTCACAGAGATTTGCAACTATCATTATAATCTATTTTAGAATATTTTCATCACTCCAAATAGGAAACCCTTATCAATTAGCAGTCACTCCCTATTCCCCATCCCATTCTACTCTGCAGCCCACGAATCTTCTGACTGTATAGATTTGCCTATTTTAGACATTTCAAGTAAATGGAATCATACAGTAATGTATGTAGTCATTTGTTACTTGGTTTCTTGACACTGGTTTCTTTAACTTAACATTATGCTTTTTGTTCATCCATGTTGAAGCATGCATCAATACTTCATTCCTTTTTTTAGCCAAATAAAATTCCATTGTATGGTTATAGCAGAAGTATTTAATAGGGCTTTAAAAACTCTATTGAATATTGTTTTATTTATTATACTAGAGGCCTGGTCACAAAATTTGTGCACTGGAGGGGGTCCCTCAGCCCGGCCTGCGCCCACTCGCAGTCTGGGACCCCTTGTCGGCAATCAGACATCCCTTTCCCAGTCTGTTGTAGGCTGGGACCCCTTGCTTCTTACTGCTTGCCTGCAGCGAAAGTGGGAGAGGTGGCTGGAGAGGAGACAGAAGAGGCTCCCGCAACTGCTGCTGTGCTTGCCAGCCATGAGCCCACTGGTTAGCTTTTGGCTTAGCGGCGCTCCCGTTGTGGGTGAGCACTGACCACCAGGTGGCAGCTCCTGCGTTGAGTGTCTCTCCCTGGTGGTCAGTGTGCATCATAGCAACTGGTTGTTCTACCTTTTGGTCAATTTGCATATTAGCCTTTTATTATATAGGATAGTATATTTATTAATAAAGTTTTGTTGAAAACTTGATTAAAGTTTTAAAGTTGCTAAAGTGAACTGATACAAGTGAAACAAAATAGGCAAATAAGAAAAGGTTAAAAATTCCCTCATTCTCCCTCTCCTGGGGTAATTATTGTTAACAGATTAGTCTGTAAGCTTCTACATCTTACTTTATATGCATACAGATGCACATGTATATAAGTACTTGTTTATTTTTTGTTATTTAAAAGAATGTGGTTATGCTATGGATATTAGTTTGCAAGTTTCTTTTTTAACTTAAACTTACATTATAGATGTTTTCAATTCAACTAATACAGATATAATTAATTTTTATTCATTATTATTATTATTATTATTTTAAATATATTTTATTGATTTTTTTACAGGAAGGAGGGGAGAGGGATAGAGAGTTAGAAACATTGATGAGAGAGAAACATCGATGAGCTGCCTCCTGCACATCTCCTGCTGGGGATGTGCCCGCAACCCAGGTACCTGCCTTTGACAGGAAGGAATTGAACCTGAGACCTTTCAGTCTGCAGGCCGACTGAGCTAAACCAGTCAGGGCAGATATAATTAATTTTTAAAATAATTGCAACATATTCCATAGAATGAATGTGCCACAGTTTATTCAATGCTAAATTGTGTAAATAATCATAAATAGTATTGATGAAAAATTCAGGTTATTCCTTTTTTTTATACTATAAACAATGTTACAATAAGCATTCTGGTACATATATATAATTTTTATTGATTTCAGAAAGGAGGGGAGAGGGAGAGAGAGATAGAAACATCAATGATAAGAGAGAATCACTGATCTGCTGCCTTCTTCCTATCCCTTAGGGGATCGTGCCCTTGACCGGAATTGAACCCAGGACCCTTCAATCCGCAGGCTGATGCTCTATCCACAGAGCTAAACCAATTAAGGCTGATATGTATATTTTTATGACTGATTATTCTATTTCTGTAGAATTAAAATTCTCTCTTTTGCCATCCTAAAAATGTTTTTATGCAGTCAAATTATGTTTACATTTTCTTATATCACTTTTGAATTTCCTGTCTTGTCTAAGACAGAATTAATATGTAGGCTAGAATAAAAAAGAATGAGATGTGAAGAAGTAAGATGGTATAAAAATGAATTTCTTCAAGGTAGTTTCAAAGAAGAAAAAAGGCATGGAGCAGAGATGGAATTATAAATTTGAGTGTTGACAAAGATAAACAAAGCCAGACACTAAAGTTTAAATTGTAATCATAATATACTATTACAATGGGGAAAAGAGTACAGTGTTAACTGAACTTTGATTTGCACAAAAGTGACTGGGTCCTTTAAAGGGAGAATGAAGAAATAGGGAGGGGGATGAGGAGGGGCCAGTAAAGTCAGGGAAGTAAAAGATCACAAAAATCAATAAGGGAGGGAGGTGGGGGGGTTGGGGATTGTGACACAGGGCTCTATTTTCATGTGTTGGGTGGGACAAGCAGCCAATAATTTGGGGAACCTTGAGTTTTCTCAGACAGGCACTTTAAGGAGAGCTAAGGTTATCCCAAGGAGGCTGCTGTGAGTTGTTAGAAACTGTCAGTTGTTTTTCATTTTTATAGGTCAAAGTTGAGGCCGCCTCAAGAGGAAGGCACGGAGAGAAGCTGAGCTAGAGTTTGCTAAAGGAGAGATTCTTAATATTTTGCTTCCTAGGGAGACTGCTTTTTTAAGCAACACTCTTGAATAAATGTTTGTTATATTACCTTATTATTACCCGTCATATGAGGTAACATTTCCCCCATGATTAAAAAGAAACTTTTAAAAAAGGAGACATATGTAATATTTTAAACATTAAAAATAAATAAATATTAAAAAATCTTTTTTTGAATTTCATTCAGTAGCAGTATTTTTTTAAAAGGCCAAGAATGCAAAATAAGACAGCCTTTGATCCACCTTCACTTTGCAAATCTTTTACACTATCTCTTCACTATGTCCTTTCAGTAAATTCTTTTCCAAGGTTTCAGTAGCAGAAATGATATTTTCCAAATATGATACTTGTTAAGGTGATTTACATGGCCAATTCTAACCAACCAAAAGAAATTGAGGGCCTCATAGGCTTAATGCACTGAGATGCTGTGGGCATAATGTAATCTGAAGATAGGAAAGTAAAAGACACACATAGTTTAGTTCTTTCTTTGTAATTTCTAGATGTAGTGCAAAAGAGAACTTAATCAGGGGGTGGAGGGACAATGGGGGGGATAAGGACACATATGTAATACTTAATCAATAAAGAAGTTTAAAAAAAGAGGACTTAATCATTATATTTTCATGTTCTTACTAGTAAGTAGAAGTGTTTCGTTCTTGTATGACTTGCATCTTGTTCCATTAACACTTCCACTTTCTCTTCCTTACTTTGTTCCATTGGATCCTTGCTGTTCCTTAAACACACCAGACATTCTTCTTGCCTGGAAAGTTCTTTCCCCAGATATTTGCCTGGTCCACTCCCCTCACTTGCTCCAAGTTTTGCTCAAATGGCATCCAACTTAATAAGGCCTACTACCCTGACCATCATATTTACAATTCCAATCCATTCCCATTCTTCATACCCCATTCTATATATTACATAATTTATTTATATACTCTAATTATCATTTGTCTCCTTTCACTAGAATGTCAGCTTCATTAGAATAAATATTTTTAAAAATAGGTTTTATTCAATGATTTTCTCATTCACCTAGAATATTTCCTGCTACTTAGAAGGAACTCAGTAAATATTTGTCCAGTAAATGAATGTTTTTTTGCACTGAATTTCTACTTTCTTTCTCTAAGTTCAACTTTTCTTTCCAGTATAATTGATTTTCCTTAGAATACAATTAACTGTAGCAAGACAGTGCTCAATACTATTTAAACCTCATTTTAGGTTCTTTTAAACTACCTCAGTATTTATAAATATGAATTCACATTCAACTAAAATTTGACATACCAACAAATTTATTCAATATCGATGTAACTACAACACAGAATTAGGCAGAAACCGGTTTGGCTCAGTGGATAGAGCATTGGCCTGCAGACTGAAGGGTCCCAGATTTGATTCCAGTCAAGGGCATGTATCTTGGTTGCGGGTATATCCCCAGTAGGAGGTGTGCAGGAGGCAGCTGATTGATGTCTCTCTCTCATGGATGTTTCTAACTCTCTATATCTCTCCCTTCCTCTCGGTAAAGAAAAATCAATAAAAGTATATTTAAAAAAAACTGTCATATATATATATATATATAACAGAATTTGACTTTTATAAACTAGTTACTCTTTATTTATCTTAACTTTATTTAGTGTTGTACCAACAGAACCTCTTCTATAGCTTTTGCTATGTAACCAGATTCTGCCCCTTAAGACAAAGTGAAAAAAGCAAGTTCCCACTGAGAAAAAACATTAACAGAATTATCCATTTCTAAAGTATCAGCAGATATAACATCAGACATAGATTATGGGCAACTCTTAAGTCTTTTACTTAAGTAGTACATAGAAAGTTACAGTGTTGACCAAAAACTACCCAGTTTCAACATTGTGGGTTTGATCAACCAATGAATGCATAAATAAGTGGAACAACAAATCCATGCTTTTCTTCCTCTCTTCCTCTCTCACTCTCAAATCAATAAATTAAACACACACACGTTTCTCATTGTTTTAATGGCCCGTGTACTGGCTCAGTTGGTTGAGCATCACCCTATGCACAGAAAGTTTACCTGTTGGATTCCTGAGCAAGGCACATACCCCAGTTGTGGGCTCCATCCCCAGTAGGGGGCGTGCAGCAGGAGGCAGCCAATCAGATGTTTCGCTCTCACATTGATGCTTCTCTCTCTTTCCTAAAACAACAACAATAACAACAACAACAAAAACTGCAACAGATTTTTAGTCGTTTCCATTAAAAAGTACCAATTTTAAAAACTAATAACTTAAAAACTGCCCCCCCTCACACATTTCAAATGGTCCACAAAACATTCTCTTTTCCTTCTGAAGATTTTAGAATGCATTATAATCAGTAACCAGTCTTTTACACTTAAACTAGAGGCCCAGTGTATGAAATTCATGCACTGGGAGGGGTGTCCCTCAGCCCAACTTGCAGCCCTCCAAATCTGGGATCCCTCGGAGATATCCCACACTTGGATTGGGCCTAAACAGGCAGTCGGACATCCCTTTCACAATCTGGGACTGCTAGCTCCCAACTGCTCACCTGCCTGCCTGATTGCCCCTAACCGCTTCTGCCTGCCAGCCTGATCACCCCCTCACCACTCCCCTGCCAGCCTGATGGTCCCCAACTGCCCTCCTCTGACAGCTCTGTCACCCTCAAATGCCCTCCCCTGCATATTCCCTCTTTATTAGATAGGATACATATTGGACAGTGTACTTGCCATGGTCTTGACAAACCAGTAAAAATTTAAACCCAAACTAAAAGTATCATAAAATAAACTCCTAAAACAGGAATTTCATGAGACCTTGGAAAGGTGATATCATGTGGTTGTTTCTTCCTTTTTTCACTTTCTTTTTCTTGATGTTTCATCTTTTGTCCTTTCTTTCTTTTCTCTTTTTATTTCTTTTCTGTCCTCTCTTTCTCTTAACTTTTCAATTGGTAGAATCATCAATACTTGAATCTGTCTTGCTTCCAAAAGATGAAGAAGAGGGAAACACACCATTATCTGAAGAAAGTGATGATCTATGTTGGAATCAGTGGTGTTTCTGGTTTTCTTCTTTTCCCAGTTTTTTGTCATGTCTGCCGGCCCTGGCAATTTCCTGACTTGTGCATGGGCACTTCTTATTCGTGTCAACAAAACCTCCCTGCCTTGGTGAAAACTGTAGGGGAAAAGGCCTTCCTGGGTGGACTCAAGCCCTGCCCAAGGTGCTGAGGAACTAGGTAGGTAGGAACCTTGCAGAGCCAACCCTCAGACCTTGGGGTACTCTCCAGTAATGTAACTGCAATGTTCCCGTTTGCCTTCAGAAATTAGTTGTAAGTTACTTCTGATGTGAAATCCTACCTCAGACATTTCCATTGTGGTTTGTAAAGATTTTAAACAAAACCAATTTACCTCCCTAACCTGGTCAGAAATTTCTACCCAAAGGGAGAGGTTTGCTGGGCAGCATCGCCAAGGTATCACCACTCATCTCCAATCACTCTGCTGGGGGCAAGGGAAGTTCCAAGGCTATAGGTGAGTGTGGGGGGATTACCCCATGGGGGTGCGGCTGCCTCCCAGGCCTACACCCCCAGGCTGTGAATGGGAGCTGATTTCTGGCGGGGGGGTGAAGGGTGGGGGATGGTGGGGAATAAGCGACAACGGTGCCTCCCAGGCCAGGGCTGGGAGAGGATTATGCCAAAGGGTCATGGCCGCCACCCAGGCCAATAGCCCAGGTCCCAGCAGCAGCTCTCCCTGGGACTGGGAGACTCCGGTGGGCCTGAGAGGACTGGTTGCTGCTATCTTGTGTCTATGGGTACCACCATTTTTGTTTTGTTGTGGAGTGATGGTTAATTTGCATATTACTCTTTTATTAGATAGGGTGGCCAATTAAGATAAACCATTCTGAGACCACTCTTCCATCATTAAGACTGGGGTGGCAGATATTAAGGATAATACTCATTTAGCCTTCTAAGCTTTCTGGGGAGACTTGCTATTTTTGCCACTTCCAGCTGCCTTCTCATCCACTGCTTTGATGACACCCATAGCAAAACGGCCCAGAGAAGGATAGTCAGAGAAGCTCTCTGGGCCATATCGATGGCACATCACCAGATTTAAAAAACATTGGGCCATATTGCAGCTTTTTTCCAGAATGACAGTCGATCTCCTTCAGCTCAGCAAATTTGCAAGCAATGTGAGCTGTGACAATTCAGCACAGGTGCATATCCAGCACTAATCTGGCCTGGATGGTTCAGGATAATCACATGAATTGAACAGCCAGAGGCTTCCAATGGTGAGTGCCACAACGAAGTTCTTTGATAGACACGTTCTTGACATTGAAGCCCACGTTGTCCCCAGGAAGAGCTTCATTAAAAGTTTCATGATGCATTTCAACAGACTTTATTTCAGTGTAACATTAGAGCAAAGATGACCACTATGCTGAATTTAAGAACACCATTCTCCAGTAGGCCCACAGGGACTGTACTGATACCACCAATTTTGTAGACATCCTAGAGGTGGCATACACAGGGGCTTGTCAGTTGGATGAATGGTGGTAGGATGCAATCCACAGCTTCAAGCATTGTGGTTCCACTGGCATTGCTATTTTTATGGGTGACTTTTCATCCCTTCAACCAAGGCAAGTTAGCCCTTGGCTCCAGCATGTTGTCAACATTCCAACTAGAAATTGGCACAAATGCTACTGTGTCAGGGTTTTAGCCAATTTTCGTAATGTAGATTCTGACTTCTTTAACAATGGAAGGGGGACCCAAGCAGGCGGCCAGGCACCTTCCAAGCGTCCCTGCAGCCCCTCTCTCGGAAGCCTGGTGATAGAGGGAAACTGTGTGCCTTCTCATATCTTTCAGGCTGTAGGGCAGCGCAGTGGAATTCATTTTAACAGCAACAATCAGTGGTTTCGTACCCAGTGTGTAAGCCAGAAGGGCATGCTCACCGGTCTGCCCATTCTTAGAGATACCTGCTTCAAATTCACCAACACCAACAGCAATAATCAGGACTGCACAGGCAACCTGAGATGTGCTTATAATCATGTTTTTGATAAAGTCTCTGTGTTCTGGGGCATCAAGGAATGTCACATAATAATTGCTGGTCTGGAATTTCCACAGGGAGATATCAATGGTGATGCCACGCCCATGTTTAGTTTTCAGTTTATCCAAGACCCAGGCATACTTGAAGGAGCCCTCTTCTATCTCAGTAGCCTCCTTCTCAAAATTTTTGATAATTCTTTTGTTGTTCCCACCACATTTATAGATCAAATGGCCGGTAGTTCATTCACGACAAAGTTGAAATGAGTCTTTCCCTTTCCCATTTTGGCTTTGATTTAGTAATGGTTTTCATCACATCTGTGTTCTGGTGGAAAACCTATTGTGAAAAAGCTTCAACCTTTATTTTAGGTTGTTTTCCTTCCACCTATACTGTTCTTCCTATTCATATACTGATTTTTATTTTTTTTTGGGTGTCTGGATGGTGGGGTATTTTAATTACGGAAATGGGATCGTATAGTACCCTTCACTCAGCCACCAATTTTCTCACCTAACAATACCAGGACAATAACTACAGGTCCTACATTCTTTTTAACGCTTTGCATAATGTTCCACCATATATATGGATACGCTATTTTTTACTTCCTTCACCTTGGAGCCCGTCCCAGGTCGCCCTCATTTTCCCTTTTACATCACATCATTTACCCATTCATCTGTTACCCAACAGTTCCCGGAACATAGTGATCAATAAGTATTTGGAGCTCCACTGGTCTGTTTTAGACAGGGATTAGCTGTGTGCATTGTTTGAGAGGCAGTGATTAAAGGAACAGAAGAGGGCCTTAGTGAAGAAATAAGGTGTTTCATCTAAACAGATGGGAAGGAAGGAGAGCTGGGTGAGCTGCGTGCCTTTGGTGTCACCTGAAGTAGGGTAGACTTTTTGGATTTCCTGGAAGGGATGGGTCGAACTGAGGTGTCCGGGAGCTGGCAAGGGGCGAACCTGAGCAGAGGGGAGGAGGAGGGGGTGGAGAGGGGGCGGGCCGGCGGGGGCCGGGGGGCGGGGCGGACGGAGCACGCAGCCGCGCAGCGGCGAGCAGAAGCTCAGTGTGGCGCTCCGGGTCTCCAGAGTGCAGCGATCCGGGAGACATGAACCGTGCAGCCGGGGAGCTCGTCTCTTCGATTCTGGGGCTGTGGCTGCTGCTGTGCAGCTGGGTGTGTCCCGGGAGCACTGAGCTGCAGGCCCCACCGGACAAGATCGGTAGGCGACAATGGGGCGGCGCAGAGGCGGTGCGGGAGTGCGCCCTGCGCCGGGAGGCGGCTGCCTAGTGCACCAGGCGCCGCACTAGGTCGCGTGGGCCGAGCCCTCTGCGCTTGTGATCTTGCCGGTTCGCGTCTCAGTGTCCCTTTCGGTGCCCCAGAGAGCGGGCGTGGAAATGTGCCCGTTTGAGGAATGGGCCGTGGAAGGGGGACCCAAGCGGGCGGCCAGGCACCTTCCAAGCGTCCCCGCAGCTCCTGTCTCCGAAGCCTGGTGGTAGAGGGAGACCGTGCGCCCTCTCGCCGCCTTCCCGCTGCTGCTCCTTTGGGAGCCAGTCTTCTGGTCTGTCTTAGAGCGACAGGCCGCTTACGCTCTGCAGGTGACAGGCGCGCGCCGACTCAGCACATCGAGCGGTGCAAACAAGCTGACCCCGCCTGCTTCCCTTAGCAGGGCGAACCCCTTCCCCTCGCCGCTTTGTTGCAGTAGGCCTGCTCTCAGAGGCCCCTGGCTTGCAGTTCCCCTGCCTAGAATTACTGCACAGCTGAAATAATCCACTCTCTACTTTCAGTCTTTTTGGGTGTTTGCTTCCAGTTCGTTTTGCTTTGCTTTGTTTCTTACTCCCTTTGAAACTGCTCTTTGGGATCATTATCCTGTCTACACTAATGAAACAACAAATCTAGGCAAAAATGGCGGCCACTTTATTTAAAATGTATGCTGGACAGACCCATCTCCTCTGTTCCCGTGAAGTTGGGCATAAATATGTGCAGGTCCATAAGTGTCTCCACAAGGAACTGTGAGCATCTTTGGGCATCTGGTGGATTAATGTCAGTTTGCAAGTTAATTTACTGCCATTTTTGTCGGAGATCAGTGTTTGTGTCCAGATTCAGAATACTATCTTCACTGCAACTCTTACCGGCCTTCCCCTATTCAGGCTTCCCTAAATTATTCATAATAGCCTTAAGTAACATCTGTTATTGCTAACTGGTCTTTCAAAAACAACAAAACCCACAAAGCTGGTAAGAGTGAAATAAACTTCCCTTTTTCCCCTCCTTAGCCATAATTGGAGCTGGAATTGGTGGCACTTCAGCAGCCTATTACCTGCGGCAGAAATTTGGGAAAGATGTGAAGATTGACCTGTTTGAAAGAGGAGAGGTGGGGGGCCGCCTGGCAACCATCACTTTACAGGGGCAAGAATATGAAGCAGGAGGTTCTGTCATCCATCCTTTAAATCTGCACATGAAGCGTTTTGTCAAGGATCTGGGTATGTAATTTGGTCTTAGAGCTACGCAGCTTTCTGTGTGACCATCCATGGATATTTTTATCAGATAGGGAACTGAAACTTTTCCACTTTGTTAATTGTCTTTTACAGACCAGTTGGTGAAACTATTTCCTCACTTTCCTCCTAGCAGTTGGTACTGCCTTCATTAGGAGGCACTGTCCTGTAATGCGACACTACTTATCAGTATCTTAAGTTATCTGGAATTACAGCCATGGTGTTGGGGGGATGGCGATGGTTGCTGTTGTCAGTTCTTCAACCTGTGGGTTTCTGTTGAATCAAAGAATGGTTTGAGTTAGCAGAAACCTAGAGAGTTCATTTTATAGCAGGGGGAAATGAGACTCAGAGGCGTGTGTCTGGCTTAAAGTCACTCACACAGCTATGGGTACAGACATGTGCTTAGAAACCAGAAATTTGACTACTCCCCTACCAGTATGGAAGCTGGACCGGTTGTGAAGGAAGTCTGGCAAGCCTCTGCAGGCTCCTTTCTCAAGGAATATTGGGTAATATTGGCCTCCTTCCAGTTATCTGAAATACTCAGTTATGCAAAGTGGTATTTGCACAGGACTGGGATTTCTCCTTTCCCTTAGCTACCTTCCTGAGCCTCTTTTCTCCATGAGGGCAGATGTATGCCAGGAGCAATTTATGCCGCAAAAATTCAAATCTGCCTTTCTGTTTTTAAGTTGAATTCAGGTGATACTCTGGCTTTTTCCTTTGACTTTTTAGTCTCTTCAGACTAAAAATAGCCAGCCTAATTTTGATATATCTGCATGGCCCATCTTTAAGAGAATTTGCTTTTGGACAGTGTAGTGAATGTATCATATTACTTATTCTAAAGATAGTGCTCCTTTGATATATCTCCTGAGAACAAGGGGAAGTCCAGAATTCACTTCAGAGTGTCCCCAATAAGTTCAGATTACCTTTCATATGATTAGCATAGAAACTACTGACTTGGCTACCCTTTCTCTGTTTTTGCAGGTCTCTCTACTATTCAGAGTTCTGGTGGCCTAATAGGGGTCTCTAACGGAGATACTCTGGTGTTTGAGGAGAGCAGCTGGTTTATAATTAACATAATTAAACTAATTTGGCAGTATGGATTTCAGCCCCTTCGAATGCACATGTGGGTAGAGGATGTATTAGACAAGTTTATGAGGTAATATTTTCCCCTTCCATTTAACCCTAAGACCTTTTGGTTAGATGATCATTAGGAATTATGGTTTCTTGGAACAGTTCTCTACCTAACTGGAAGGCTTATTTGTTAGGCAAAAAGTTTTTTTTTAAACATATTTCTTTATCGATTTCAGAGAGGAAAGGAGAAAGAGAGAGAGTTAGAAACATCAATGATGAGAGAGGATCATTGATTGGCTGCCTCCTGCAAGCCCCCTACTGGGGATCAAACCTGCAATGCAGGCATGTGCCCTTGGCCGGAATCAAACCTAGGACCCTTCAGTCCGCAGACTAATGCTCTATCCAGTGAGCCAAGCTGGCTAGGGGAGGCAAAAAGTTTTGTATAAAATGTGCAGACCTTTTACTCCCTTGGAAATTAAAAGGGTAGCTTATTTTTGCTTCTGAAAATGTATTTTGCAAATGCTTGGTTAGTATTGCTAAACACTTTTTTAAAAAATATTTTATTGATTTTTTTCACAAAGAGGAAGGGAGAGGGAGAGAGAGCTAGAAACATCGATGAGAGAGAAATGTCGATCAGCTGCCTCCTGCACACCCCCCACTGGGGATGTGCTCGAAACCAAGGTACACGCCCTTGACCAGAATCGAACCTGGGACCCTTCAGTCCACAGGCTGACGCTTTATCCACTGAGCCAAACCGGTTCGGCGGTATTGCTAAACACTCTTAAAAGCTCTACAAATGTTAACTTGAATTCTCATAACAGCTTTCTAGGTAGGTACTATTTATTAGCTTCTTTTTACAAATATGGAAGGTGGAGCATGGAGAAGTTTCAAGTATGCAAATATAGTACTTACCTATTAGTGGTAGAGCCAGAGATTCTACCCAGGCAGGCTGACTCTAGTCCTCACTCTTATTCACTGTACTGGTGTTATGTATCAGATGAATGAGGTCATGTGTGCAACAGCTTGTAGAAAGGATCAGAAAAGTAGACTTTAATTGTGACATGATGTTTTAGTGAGCCAGCAACCTGAGGTAGGATATCAGTTCTGTGCCCTAAGAATTTAATTAAGATAATAAATTAAAAAAAATATTTTATTGACTTTTTACAGAGAGGAAGGGAGAGGGATAGAGAGTTAGAAACATCGATGAGAGAGACATCGATGGATCAGCTGCCTCCTGCACGCCCTCCACTGGGGATGTTCCCACAACCAAGGAACATGCCCTTGACCAGAATCGAACCTGGGACCCTTCAGTCCACAGGCTGATGCTCTATCCACTGAGCCAAACTGGTCCCGGCAAGATAATAAATTGCAGCACTGTCCTGGGAGTGCCTCTTTTTTCTTTATTTTTTTATGTTGTTCTGTATTTTCAAAATTGTCTGTGTGTATGAACGCACATTGCTTTGGTAATTGGGAAAAATAACATAAGATAACCAGTGTAATTTTGAAAAATGCAACCTATTTAAGGCTATTGGTATGTGCTAATTTTTATGTTGGTTTACTTTAAAAAAATTTTTATTTATTGATTTGAGAGAGGGAGAGAGAGATCAGTTTGTTGTTGCACTTATTAATACATTCATTGGTTGACTCTTGTATATGCCCTCTCCAGGGATGGAAACATAACCATGGCTATGGGAATGATGAACTACCCGCCTGGACTAGTTTACTATTTTTATTAATTAATTAATTAAATTTTTATTGTTGAAAGTATTACATATGTTCTCTTTTTTCCCCCACTGACCCCTTATAGCCCACTCCCACCTCCTACCCCAGGCTGGTTTACTAGATGCTAGAGATATTGAACTTATACATGTGATTAATATTTCATTACTATGACTATTCCAATATAATGAAATAATTATTAAAAAGGTAAAAATTACATGTCATATGTGCCTGCTAAATGCCTGGCACTATTCTAGATTCCAAGGATGTACAACCTAGAACATATCCCTGCCCTCAAAGAATATACATTTTAGTAGAGCAATAAGCAATAAATCCATAACTAAGAAAATATATAGAGGCACAGGGACCTGGGGCTGGGGGTGGCCAAGGGGAAGAAGGGAGGGCAAAGTAGGGGATGAAGCATTTCACTGCAGTTGGTTGCAGGGGCAGGGCCACCAGTGGAGAGCTGTGCTAGGAGGGCCTAGATCCCATGGCCAGGCCTGCTGCTCAACTGGGGAATCCTCTGGGTGACCTCGAGGTCCCATCAGCTGTGTTTGGACCTGGTAACTTATGAGCTTAAAATTAAATTTAATTCTGAACAAATACAGCTTTTTTATTGGAAACAAACCATTTTGAAGACTGAGACTGGAGTTTTTATCTTTGAGGATATAGTAAATCTTTGGGAAAGTCTGTAATTTATATAGCTAAAAGGTGAATCCTGAGGTGGAATCTCTAAAAGGCCAATTACAGGGGAATGGATATTGGTGGAAGCATTTATACCCAGGCAGCTTGAAGAGTTCCACATGGATCCTACCGCTAAGGAATCAACTTGGCATTCACAGTGGGAAATTCAACAGTGCTGTGCTCATATACAACAAGACAGGGTTCTTTTAAAATGGGTTTCATGAAATGAATGAAGACAACAGGTTTCTTACTCAACACAAATGGACAATGGATTTGACTTTCTAAAGACTTTTTGTACCTTTTTTTTGACATTTGAAGATGAAAGATGGCATGTTAACAGAGATGATAGTTTGTATGCCTGGAATTTCTTTTTGGTTTGATTTGCATGACCTTGTGGAGTGTTAACTTTAATAAAATTTCTAACACTTAAAAAAAAATAAAAGAAAGAAAGTAGAATTTGTGTAGAGATAGGCAGTCACTTTTTAAAGAAGGTAGGTAGCATGGTGCTACACACCAGCAGGAAAATCCAGTTCCAGTGGCATCAGATGCAGTCCCATCTGTATGTATAATTTGTTCCTTTTTAAAATTTATTGATTTTAGAGATGAGAGGAAGGGTGGGAGAGAGAAAAGGAAACATTGATTTGTTGCTCCACCCATTCATGCATTCACTAGTTGATTAAAAAAAAATTATATATAAATTTCCTCAGAGAGGAAGGGAGAAGGACAGAGAGAAACATCATGATGAGAGAGAATCACTGATGGGCTGTCTCCTTGCATGCCCCACACTGGGAATTGAGCCTGCAACTTGGGCATGTGCCCTGAGCCGGAATCAAACTGTGACCTCCTGGTTCATAGGTCAATGCTCAACCACTTAGCCAATGGGTAGAGAATAATTTTTTATAACATCATATATTATTTTTTGTCATGCTGACCATTAGCCACTGGTCACTTTACATTAGCCTCTCTTCATTTTATGAGATACTCAATCTGTTATTTTTCTAAAAGAACTCAGTTCATCCTACTTTTTCCAAGTTCCTAGGATCTAGAGGCCAAATGATACGTGGGGAAGGAGTTATTTAAGTTCTCAGTTTTGGCACTTACATTATTTTTCCCCACAAAAATGTACTCAGCATTTTGTACAGTATACTGGTAGACTGTAGGTAATTTAAAAATGGATGTGACATTGTCCCCTGCTCTCTAAAAATTTACAGTTTATTTTGGAGAAGAAAGCTGATGTAAAACTCTTCCCTTGATCACTGATAAAGATATTTCTTTGGCACTTCTTTCTTTCTTTTTTTATATACTTGTGCATGTACCTTATTACCTGCTCCTAACTGTAAGCTCCTTGTAGGAAAGGAACCATGTCTTTCTCATTTTTATTTCACTTGGAATCTGAAAAAGTATGTATTGAATTACTGTATGAACTAATTTATGTCGACATTCTTTTAAGTCCATAAAGTACAGAGATATATCAGGTGGTATTTTCTGAAAATTAAATCATATAATGTAGTATCTAAGTGCTGAATGAGAGGCATGAGTGGCAGGGATGCTGTTAGGACTGACCAAATAATTGAATCGATACCCCCTCCCCTGGGAACTGACCTTCCCTTTCACTTAGATCACATTCCACTTGCTAAGACCATTATCTTTCCCAGGATCCAGACCCACCCAGAGAGTTCCCTGCCAAAAAAGCCTACCTAGAGTCCTTTAAAACCTCTGACTCCCCATCCTTGGGTGCTGGTGTCATTTTGGGGCTCAGCCAATCTGTTTTTCCAGATGACCTAATAAATTTATAATTCCTTACCACTTTTGGCCTTGTGGGTACCTCCTTTGGCTACCCTAATAGGTGCTAAGTTTTATGGGATTTTGGGAGATCATATCACTGTGGACTGAGATGTTGGGCAAGACTTTGCAGAGGAGGTGTGATTTAAGCTCTGAAGGAAGTGTAGCTGTTCTCTATTTAGGAATGGGAACTATATTCCAGTTGGAGGGAGGAGGTAGTACAATATTAGGGAGTAATATTATAGCACTAGGGGCCCAATGCACAAATTCATGCACCTTGAAAGGAATTGTAGGTTGCAAGGCTGCAGTGGGCACAAGTGTGGGTCTTGGCCCATCCTTTGCACCCCTGCCTGGCCCCTCCCACCACGGCCCCTGATCCCCTTTCTGCTGGCAGCTCCCCGATCCCACTGTTGCCTCTCCCATGTACCCACTGTGCCTGCCCTGTTCGCACTCGCTGACGGTGTGGAGTGATAAGTAGGAACCCATCAAAGAGAAACATGAAAGTGATTTTTATGATGCTATTTCCCTTACTTATGCACCTTTTGACCCTATTTTGTTTGATGCTTAATGGTCATTTCTCTCTCTTTTTTAAAAGGATCTACCGCTACCAGTCTCATGACTATGCCTTCAGTAGTGTAGAAAACTTACTACATTCTCTAGGAGGGGATGACTTCCTTGGAATGCTTAACCGGACATTTCTTGAAACTTTACAGAAAGCAGGTTTCTCTGAGAAATTCCTTGATGAAATGATTGCTCCCATCAATAGGCTCAATTATGGCCAAAGCATGGACATCAATGGCTTTGTAGGTAAGCCAATGCTTGGAGAGGTTATAGAATTGGTTCACAAGGGGCGTACCTGATGTTATGATTGGTTACTTCTGACCTAAGCCATGAGTTGGAGAAGATACCTTTCTCTGTGAAACCTCAGGCATTGTTGGCAAAATTGTGTAATTGTAGATGTGCATTTTTATGGGGAGAGTGTCCTTAGTTTTCATTAGTTGAATGGTTGTCAACTGGAGGAAATTTTGCCCCCGGGGGCTATTTGGCAATGTGTGGAGACATTGGGAGCAGAACTTACCTAATTGGGAAGGGAGAGTGGGTGGAAGCTCCTTACAGAGTTAGAATTAAAACACATTTTGGTCCTATTGCTGACAGGGGCAGTGTCACTAGCTGGTGCTGATTCTGGCCTTTGGGCAGTAGAAGGTGGCAATAAACTTGTTTGTTCAAGGCTCCTTCAGGCTTCCAAAAGCAACCTTATATCTGGCTCAGTAATGTACATAGAGGAGAAAACAAGAACCAAGCAGACAGGTGAGCTTGAATTTCTATTTTATTGTTCCCGATTTCCCCTAAAGAAAATAATTGCTTAGGGAGAAAAACCTCTCTTCCTCCATTTCTCACTCAGTTACAGATGATGGAATTTTAAATTGTATGTGTTTTACCATGTGGAAATATTCCTAAATGTATTCAAGTACAGTGGTATGATTCCTTGGATTTAAAAAATTTCATTCTCAAAAGTAACATTTCCTTATTTTGTACTTGTATTATTGTTTTTTTTATAATTATTTAAAAAAAATATATATTTTATTGATTTTTTACAGAGAGGAAGGGAGAGGGATAGAGAGCCAGAAACATCGATGAGAGAGAAACATCGATCAGCTGCCTCCTGCACGTCCCCCCCTGGGGGTCATCTGCCTCCTGCACGCCTCCCACTGGGGATGTGCCCGCAATCAAGGTACATGCCCTTGACCTGAATCGAACCTGGGACCTTTCAGTCCGCAGGCTGACAGACAAACCAGTTTTGGCTGTACTTGTATTACTTTTATTCTGAGTAGGAAATTGGCCTCAGTTTGGGACAATTATCCTAATATGTAAAGTCTTTTTTTTTTAGAGAGAGATAGAAACATCAACTTGTTGTTCCACTTATTTATACATTCATTGGATAAAGTTTTTTTAAAAATATATTTTATTTTTTAAAAATATATTTTATTGATTTTTTACAGAGAGGAAGTGAGAGGGATAGAGAGTTAGAAACATCCATGAGAGAGAAACATTGATCAGCTGCCTCCTGCATGCCCCCCACTGAGGATGTGCCCGCAATCAAGGTACGTGCCCTTGACCGGAATCGAACCTGGGACCCTTCAGTCCGCAGGCCGACGCTCTATCCACTGAGCCAAACCAGTTTTGGCTGGATAAAGTTTTTAATTCTTTAGGATTATAAACAATTAAGAAGATACAGAATTATTTTTAGGAGGCATAAAACATAGTGTATTAGAAACACTAAATAAATGTATGCTTCCTTATTTTTTCTAGGAAACCCCGCAAAAATGTATGAAGTGGTCTATCAAACTGGATCTGAGACCCGTTCAGACTTTTATGACATCGTCTTGGTGGCCACTCCATTGAATCGAAAAATGTCCAATATAACTTTTCTCAACTTTGATCCTCCAATTGAGGAATTTCATCAACACTACAAACAAATAGTGTCAACTTTTATTAAGGGGAAGTTGAATTCGTCTTCTTTTAGCTCCAGAGCTTTAGATGAACTTGGTCTCAGTACAATCTTAACCACTGATAATTCACATTTGTTTATCAATAGCATTGGAATTGTGTCCTCTGTAAGGGAAAATAATAATCCTCAACCATCAAGAGATGGAGCTTTTGTTTGGAAGACCTTTTCCCCGGAAACTCTTACTAACGAGCAACTTTTAAAGCTCTTTTTGTCCTATGAATATGCTGTGAAGCAGCAGTGGCATGCATATCCTTACTATAAGCCTCCAGAGAAATGCCCCTCCATCATACTCCATGATCGACTTTATTACCTCAATGGCATGGAGTGTGCAGCAAG
This sequence comes from Lasiurus cinereus, assembly GCA_011751065.1. Lineage (NCBI taxonomy): Eukaryota > Metazoa > Chordata > Mammalia > Chiroptera > Vespertilionidae > Lasiurus > Lasiurus cinereus. The sequence goes on along the minus strand of JAAGEH010000041.1, from coordinate 27,455,879 downwards.
TGCCATGGAAATGAGTGCCATTGCAGCTCACAATGCCGCTCTCCTTGCCTATCATCGCTGGAACGGGCACACACACATGATTGACCAAGAGGATTTGTATGAGAAACTGAAAACTGAATTATGAGATAACACTTTCATTTCCCCCCTCCTGATTCCACATGGAGTATCACTGGCAAAAAAGCACACAATCTGAGCAGAGATGATTTTGAATCAGATATTTTGCCATTCTCATTGTTTAACAAGTGTAATTCCAGTGAGTCATGGGAAAATACAAAAGTCTAAGTGTGAAGGTGTAAATATTGTATTTATGCCATCTCCAAAATATGTGTGTAATCTTGAGTACATTTATTAAAGCTGGGGGCTGTGAGACAGAGGACTTAGGGTAGAAGAAGTAAAAGAGAGCCCAGGTGGTACTGTTTTCGTTCCCTAGAAACATTATAGCAGTGAGCCAAGGCAGAGCTGCTATTAGCTCACTGAAAAGTCAGAAAAAAGGGGTTTTGGAGACTGGTTCAGGGTGTTAGTCCTGGCTGAACTGCTGCTGCCCATTGCTTCCCTGGTTGCAAGTCTTGTGGGAACCCTTAGAGTTCAGGAGAGAAAAGTAAAGATGCATGCCTGAGAGGGAAAAAAAGGCATGGGGGTGCTCCAGAGAGAACCTGCTCCAAAATTTTGTAACTCTTCTTTTAAGATCCATCAACAGTGCTTTCCAAATTTGTCTGATCATAAGAATCATCTGGAATTTGTTAAGCATATGGAATTTCCTAGTTCCTCTGGAGTCTAATTCCATAGGTCTAGAGGTGAGGCCTTGGATTTTGAACAAAACTTTAGAGCATTTTAAGCTGAACACTTGAGGAAGTACTTAAAGACATACCTTTTAGTTGGGGACTAGTTCATTTGTGCTTACAGCTGGTTGTGATCTTTAGTCACATAGTGAAATCTGCTATGGGAGCTGGTATCTTATGCCTGGCTTTAGTAACTTAAACCATTTTCAAAGTAAATGTGCCCATTACTTAAGCCTTGATTTTTAGAATGATGCTCTTTTGATTGCTTCTGCCTTTTTTTAGGAATGAAATCCAGAAGTCTGAGTAGTATAACTTTAAGATGTCATACAAATGAAGAAATTGGCATTCTATTATCAAAACCTCACCTATGGAGCTTTTATATATTTTTTCTTTTAATATTTTTTAGAGAGGAAGAGAGAGAGAAAAATAGAAACATCAATGATGAGAAAGAATCAGAGTGGCTGCCTCTTGCATGCCCCGCCCCCCTGCCCCCCCCCTCACTGGGGATCAAGCCTGCAACCCAGATATGTGCCCTTGACTGGAATCGAATTTGGGACCCTTCAGTCCACAGGGTGACGCTATTTTTACTTTTTAAAAATACGTTTTTATTGATTTTATAGAGAGGAAGGAAGAGGGGGAGAAATATTGATGTGAAAGAAAAACATCTATCGGCTGCCTCCAGCATGCCCCCTACTGGGGTTTGGACTCAACTGCGGCATGTGCCCTGACTAGGAATCAAAGCAGTGACCTTTTGATGCATGGACAACACTCAATGAACTGAGCCATTCAGGCCAGGGCTCACCTATTGAACTTTAAAATATACAGATAGACCCCCCACTCTGAATTAGAGATTCTAATTTAATAGATTTGAGGATAGGACCTCACCATTGTAGCTTTTTAAAGTTACTAATGTGCAACATGTGTTGAGAATCACTGATTTGGGCAACTGAAATGTCTCTAAAGGGTTTGTAGTGCCTTAAAAGTCACAAGAAATTCAATCCATAATTAAAGCAGATTCATTTTGTGAAGAATGAGTTCTCAATGAGAAAGCATTAATAGTTTAACAGCAGAGGCAACCGAGATTAATTATTCTAGAGCAGTGGTTCTCAACCTTCCTAATGCTGCGACCCTTCAATACAGTTCCTCATGTTGTGGTGACCCCCAACCATAAAATTATTTTCATTGCTACTTCATTACTGTAATTTTGCTGTTATGAATTATAATGTAAATATCTGTGTTTTCCAATGGTCTTAGGCTCATCGAGACCCACAGGTTGAGAACCGCTGTTCTAGAGTAGGACATTTGATCCCACACTTGATCAAATCCAGCATATGTTCCAACTTCTTAAGCTACTGCACCATTTTGAGTGAAAACCTGGTTGTTGAAATCTTAAAGATGGCAGTCTCAACCTTTACACTTTGAAGTCACCTGTAGGACTTTAAAGCTTCCCAAGGGATTCTAATATGCAGCCAGACTTGAGAACCAGTTCTACAACTATTGAACAGATCATGAATGACTGTCCATAGGGATAGAACAAGTGAAAGCTTGTGAATTCAGTCACTGCAAAAAGTTAACATGTGCTATTAAAAGAAATATTAGTTTGTCAAAGGGTCAGCTTCTTTCTTATTTTTAAAATAAGAATGTTACTGTTTTCCATATTGTTTTGAAGACAATATGTAGCAACACTGGTACATACTAATTTATTATCTGTAGACTTATTCTGCAATGTGATATATTTTTACTTAAAATAATTTTTTCCAATAGGAAATCTGTTGGAAATTGCTTCCTCAAAGAGCAAAACAGGTTATCTGTATATCAAGCATATTAGTTTTAATATTTACAGCATTAAAGAATTGGTTGAAAAATATCAGCTCATTTACTCATCCTTTTACAGAAGAGACTGCTAAAAATAATGCAGAGGCAGGATGAAAGGTAGTTCTGCAACTTGAGTATGCAGTGGACTCACCTGAATTTTTCAATAGGTTTGGAGTGGCATATGAAAATTTGTATTTCTGTTACAAGGTGATGTTGCTCGTCTAGGAACCAGAGAATCCATTCTATAATTCAGCTCTATGTGGTTGTAAAACATCAAACCTATCAACTTCAGTGAAGACTTAAAATATATTGGAATAAAATTGGAAATTGTTGGATATCACACCAAGTCTCAAGTTGGTTTGATCCCTCTAGCTGTTCTTTGGCAATACACATTTCCTATAGTAGGAGTACTATTTCAGAGATACATATAAGCCATCCACTGTGTTGTTTTCAAATACCTATGTACCCCATTCTCTACAATTTTAAAGGGACTCAAGATTTGTAGGCTTTTTACCAAATCACAAGAGCAGGCCTAATCATTTGTTAGGCTTCATAAGGTTGTTTATGATATAGTCATGTGTAATGTATCCTTCATCAGTTTGTACACTCCAATATTTGAACTAGATGGCCCTAGCTAGTTTGGCTCAGTGGATAGAGCGTCAGCCTGCGGACTGAAGGGTCCCAGGTTCGATTCCAGTCAAGGGCATGTACCTTGGTTGCTGGCACATCCCCAGTAGGAAGTTTGCAGGAGGCAGCTGATCACTGTCTCTCTCATGGATGTTTCTAACTCTCTATCCTTCTCACTTCCTCTCTGTAAAAAAAAATCAATAAAATATATTTTAAAAAATACTTGAACTAGATGAATGTATTACGGACAGTATTATCACTATTCCACAAAGAACAATACACTGGAATATTTTCTCTGGGTTCTGTTTCAGCTCTTGTATTCAAAATATCTTCCCACTTATGTTTAAAATAAACAGCAACATTATTACTTCCTGTTTTCTATTGTCCTCTACTCAGAATGTAGATGTGCTTGGAAGTCAGAGTATATCAAAGTTACTACAAGAATTTTGAAAATTACAATTAATGTTTCAGAAGAAACCTACTCAGTTCGCAGGTTCTTTTATCTCTAATTCAATGTTAAAAGATGGGAAAAAGGCATCCTTTTATATTAATGCATAAAAACCTTTGGGGGGAAAAATCAGTATTAACCATATAAGCAAGAGCTAATATTCTAATTTTTAAGTTCAGAACATCCTGAGAAAGCATTTTTTGATCAATACAAAAGTTTATTTAACAAAAGTTCAATGTGAAAATGGACAGGGCTCTATTTTTATATTGTAGTAAAACAGGTGCTGTGGAGAGGGGACATGTGGAAGCAATTGATTTCTCTGGTAACTACAGCCATTCTTTATACTCGTTCCAAAGCTTCTAACATGATGATACTATTTCCTCGTATTACCTAAGAGAAAAATAAATTAAAAAAGACCAAAAGTTATTTAACAGACATACCATGATTAAAGAATTTTCACCAAATCATTAATGGCTTTGCAGTTAATTTGAGGCTTTTTTTTTCAAACCACAGCAATATCAAATAACTTGTCTTTTAATCACTCATGAAGTCATACAAATACTTTTTAATGAGATGCACATTATCTAGATCAAAGGCTAACTATTATCCCTTTGAGATACCAAGTCTGCAATGACTCATTTCACCTCCTGATGACTTGCTTTTCAAAATGCAGTAATGAAAATATATTTGAAATAAACAGTAACAAATAATCAGGACACAAATAACATACCCATCACTGCCCCTAAGGGATCCATATATTAATGGGAAAATAAGTGCAACAGAATATGCCTGTTAGTTTTGGGTTAAGATCAATTAGGAAACAAACCAGAATGAAAGTTGTGGAAAGCAGGCTCTATGAAATGGCATTTTAACAGTTTTGAAAATTGGATACATTTTTTATAAGAAAAGGGTAATTTCTATATCTTGTCTGGGGGATAAGGAAAGAATCTAATTGGCAGTAAAAGATTATGAAGGGAAGTGGAAAAAAGATAGTTTGCACTCTATCTTAGAAGGCCTCACACACCAATCTTAAAAAAGTGTTTAGAGACAGCCATTGCAGTACATTGAGCTCCATACAGACAGCGCCAGGGCAAGTGCGAGCCGGCCGGGCACTGGGTGACTGTGTGGTCGCTGAGGGAAAGTAATTAAACATGGGCAAAAGGAGATCCTAAGAAGCTGAGAGGCAAAATGTCATCGTATGCTTTCTCTGTGCAAACTTGCGGGGAGGAACACAAGAAATACCCAGATGCTTCAGTCACTTTCTCAGAGTTTTCTAAGAAGTGCTCAGAGAGGTGGAAGATCATGTCTGCTAGGAAAAAGGAAAATTTGAAGACATGGCAAAGGCAGATAAGGCTCATTATGAGAGAGAAATGAAAACTTATATTCCTCCTAAAGGGAAAACAAAAAAGAAATTCAAGGATCCCAATGCACCTTAGAGGCCTCCTTCAGCCTTTTGCTTGTTTTGCTCCGAGTATCACCCAAAAATCAAAGGAGAGCATCCCGGCCTACCTAGTGGTGATGTTGCAAAGAAGCTGGGAGATGTGGATTCACACTGCTGCAGATGACAAGCAGCCTTATGAAAAGAAAGCTGCAAAGCTGAATAGGAAATATGAAAAGGATATTGCTGCATACCAAGTTACAAGAAAGCCTGATTCTGCCAAAAAGGGAGTTGTCAAGACTGAAAAAAGCAAGAAAAAGGAAGAGGAAGATGATGAGTAAGTTGCTTCTAACAGTTTTCTTTCCTTGTCTATGAAGTATTTAACTACCCCTGTACACAACTCACTCCTTTTAAAGAAAAAAATTGAAATGTAAGGCTGTGTAAGATTTGTTTTTAAACTGTACAGTGTCTTTTTTTATATAGTTAACACACTATCCAATGTGTCTATTTAGATAGCCCTATTCTGGTGGTATTTTCAATAGCTTCTAACCTTGCCTGGTACAGTCTGGGTGTTGTAAATTGGCATGGAAATTTAAAGCAGGTTCTTATTGGTGGACAGCACATATTAGTTATGTAAGGGGATGGTAGTTTTTTCATTTTCAGTGGTTTCTGCTGCAGCTTATACAAAATAATTGTTGTTCTGTTCACTGAATACCACTCTGTAATTGCAAAAAAAGTTGCAGCTGTTTTGTTGACATTCTGAATGCTTCTAAGTAAATACAATTTTATAAATAAATAAATAAATAAATAAATAAATAAATAAAAGAGTGTTTGGAAGGGAGCAAGAAACCAACAATGTGCTAGTGAAAATTTCAGTTGGAATGACCTGTTCTGGCAGTAGCATGGACAACCTTTGAACAATAGTGGACTTAAGGGGCCGAATGCCCTCACTGTCGAAAATCTGTGTATAGCTTTTGACTCCCCAATCATACTTTGAAGGGGATTGTTTTCAGAACCCCTGCAGATACCAAAATCGACAAATGCTCAAGTCCCTTATATAATAAAGCATACAGTTGGCTCTCCATATCCATGGATTCCCAACTACGAAAACAGTATTTTCAATCCACAGTTGGTTCAATCTGGATGTGAAACCCAGAGACACTGTGTACCTACTGAAAAAAACTGGTGTACATGTGGACCTGTATAGTTTAAACCCATGTTGTTCAAGTGTTAACTGTATAAGAGAATGGGGAGAGAGTTTAGAGGCAAGCAGAGAAGTTATACAGAAAAGGCCCTAGGACTAGCATAGTGCCTGACAGCCATTCCATAAATAAATAAAGAGGATACTTATGAGACACAGATGAAATGATGGTAACTGAGTTCAAGAACGATAGAAAAATAAGTCAAATTCTAAGGCAAGGGCTCTGTGAATACAGGTTTGGCAAAAGTAGGTTTATAGTTGTGAGCATGCAAAATAGTTTATTCTTGTACTAGAGGCCTGATGCACGAAAATTCAAGCAAGAATAGGCCTCCGCATCCCCCTCCCCACCCCAGGCTGCAGGCCCCAGCTTTTGCTCCGGCCTCGATGGCTTCTTTCCAGCCCAGGCTTGTCTGGAAGGATGTCTGGTCTAATTAGCATATTATCCTTTTATTATTAGATAACTTAGATCAGGTCACACCCAGATCAGGTCAAATAGAAGCTCAAGAATGTACCTGAAAAGGTTGATTTACAGGAAACTTGGGGGGAAAGTCTTCTATCTAGAGACTCTAAGCTGTTTTGCCAGCCCTGTTGATGGACTTTTCAAAATGCAGTAATGAAAATATATTTGAGCCAAGACCGGTTTGGCTCAGTGGATAGAGCGTTGGCCTACAGACTGAAAGGTCCCAGGTTCGATTCCGGTCAAGGGCATGTATCCTGGTTGCGGGCACATCTCCAGTAGGGGGTGTGCAGGAGGCGGCTGATCGATGTCTCTCTCTCATTGATGATTCTAACTCTCTATATCCCTCTCCCTTCCTCTGTAAAAAAAAAATAAATAAAAATAAATAAAGAAAAATGTGATTAAAAAAAAAAAAGAAAATATATTTGAAACAAATGCTAACAAATACTGAAACAAGTCATTAAAAAAATTATATACCCTTCTACTGCTCAAACTAAAAAGGGTAGGGGGCAAGTCTATTAGGAACTCTTATCACTTCATAGAGGTCTCTACGCTCTACAATTTGCTAAAACTAAGTTGTCCTTTTTGATTCAACTTTCTCAAGAAACTTGGACTTACCACTTAGTGGGTATATTGTCCTGTGCTGGGCAAAGAGAGGGTTTCAAAGTCTGGGTCTTGCTGAGAAACATCAAAAATTGAACCCACAACCTTGACATATTGGGATGACACTCTTAACTGAACTATCCGGCCAGGGCTTACCTTGACTACTTTTAAATTTGTGTATGATAAACTAAAAATCCAGGTTAATTTCATACTCAATTAAAAATAAAAGTGTGATCTGCAGACTGGCAGATATGCATCAAAAGGGCACTTGTTAAAAATGCAAAATCTCAGGTTCCCCCATCTTGAGTTAGGATCTGTATTTTTACAAGATTATCAGAGAATTCAGATTTTTTAAAGATATTACACACAAACACACACACGTAGAGAGAGGCATGTATTTAGAGAGAGGCATCGAGAGATAGAACACCAATGAGAGAAAAATCATCAATTGGCTGCCTCCTGCATGCCCCCTACTGAGGATAGAGCCTGCAACTCAGGCATGTACCCAACCAGAAATCCAACCAGTTCTTTGGTTCCTTGATCAATGTTCAACCACTGAAACACACAGGCCAGGCCATAAGCATGTTCTTAACCTTTACTACACATTAATATTTTAACAAAACATGACAAAAAGGCCCACTAGGGATAGCATCAATTATTTTGTGGTAGAATTTAGTTTTTTTTTTTTTTTTAAAACTCAAGTGATGGTAAATGCTCTATATCAGTGTTAATCTTCACTTTACATTCAAATCATCTGTAGAACTTAAAAAAACAAACCTCTCTAAGCTACATCCCAAACTAATTTGATTCTAAGGTGCAAGATGCAGACCTATTGCTCTCTAATAGAGACTGACTATGGGTTTCTATTATAAAGCTAAAAAAACAAACAAACAAAAAACACAGACAGACAGACAGACTTCAAACAGCTATTTCAAGCCCAAGGACCTCAGAGGTTCTACGTAAGATGCAAATCTAACTTGCCATGTAAGTGCAGTTCTTACTTAAAGATAACTGGGTATTAATCCCAGTTGAATGATTGCCAAGTGTTAAACTCAAAGAAGATGGAAAGTCTAATGTTGTTTTATAATTTGCCAAACTTCAGTTTAATTCAAGACTTTGAGAGAAATTAATGCTTATTTCAAATGAAAAATAAGTCTCTTAAGAGAAATGTCACATCTTTACTTACCACCATTCCAATGTTGTTCTGTTGCCCACCAGTTGCCATCTCCACACATTCATCTATCACAAGATTCATAAAGGGATCAAATCCCCGTAATATTCCTTGGACATGTCTGCCACCATTTAATTTCACTATAAAAAAAGGAAAATGAAGTTTTAATAAAACTGGCAATAAACTATCAAGTATTCATTAAAAATTATGTGGAAAACCAAAATGGTGGTATAGGTGAACACCTAAACTGCTGCCTCTCACAACAATTTCAAAACTACAACTAAAAGACAGAACAGACATCACCCAAAACTACAGGAAAACTGGCTAAGTGGAAATTCTACAACTAGAAGGAAAGAGAGGGGCTCACGCAGGCTTAGAGGAGCTGCAAAAGCTGAGATATGAAGACTTGCGCGTGGAGAGGACGGGCAGCGGTAGGCCTGGCTGGCTTCCTCTAGTGCAGTGGTTCTCAACCTTCCTAATGCCACGTCCCTTTAATGCAGGGACATTAGGAAGGTTGAGAACCACTGCTCTAGTGGGACGGAGACAGAAACTCCTGACTGCACTGAACCCCAGCTCCGGGCAAGACTCATACGTGGGGATGGGGGAGGGGGGGACGCGGCGGGCGGGCAGAGATAATCTGGATTGTAGTGAAAAGGGAGGAGTGCACATAAACATAGGGACCCTTGGAAAGGTAGAGGTCTGGAGGCACACACACCACTGAACACGAGAGGATGAAATGCTGATTGTGCTGCTGGCTTTCTCTAGCGGGGAGGGAGACAGAACTTCCCAACTGCGCTGAAATCCACTTCCCATTGCATTGAATCCTAGTTTCAGGCCAGACCCTGGGGACCCAGACTCATACGGGTCCCTGGAGCGCACAGGAACCAGAAAGGCAGAAGTCTGCAGGGGCAACTGTGGCACAGAGAGAGCTGCAGCCATTACCGAGGGACACAAACCCAGGGACTACATAGGGCGGGGCTGATTGGAAGCCAAGGCTGTCGGCTCAGCCCTGAGACTCCAACCCATCCAAGCTGAACAGAGAAGCTTTTGCAATTTTGCAGGTCCTGTATCATAAGGCTGACTCCAGCACAGAAGTTCTCCTGGCGTAGCGAAAATGCAGAGACAAAGGAACAGATCACAAATGAAAGAAATGGAGGAAAACAAATGACTGGCTATAGAGTTCAAAACCATGGTTATAAAGTTTTTCAAGGATTTCCTAGAAAAGATGGATAAATTTAACGAGAGCCAAGAGAAGATGAAAAAGGACCAACTAGAAATTAAACATACACTGACTGAAATAAAAAATATTATTCAGAAACCTAATAGCAGACTAGAGGAATGCAAGAATAAAGTCAAAGATTTGAAATACAAAGAAGCAGAAAACACTCAACTGGAAGAGCAAAAAGAAAAAGGAATCCAAAAATGTGAAGATAGTGTAAGGAGCCTCTGAGACAACTTCAAGCGTACCAACATCAGAATTATGGGGGTGCCAGAAGGGGAGAGAGAGTAAGATACTGAAAACCTATTTGAAATAATGACTGAAAACTTCCCTCATCTGGTGAAAGAAATAGACTTACAAGTCCTGGAAGCACACAGAACCCCAAATAAAAGGAATCCAAAGAGGACTACACCAAGACACATCATAGTTAAAATACAAAGAGCAAAAGACAAAGAGAGAATATTAAAAGCAGCAAGAGAAAAAGTTAATTACCTACAAGGGAGCACCCATATATGACTGTCAGCTGATTTCTCAACAGAAACGATGCAGGCCAGACGGGAGTGACAAGAAATATTCAACGTGATGAACAGCAAGAACCTATAACCAAGAATATTCTATCCAGCAAAGCTATCATGCAGAATTGAAGGGCAGATAAAGATTTTCACAGAGAAGAAAAAGCTAAAGGAGTTCATCAACTCCAAACCAGTATTATATGAAATGCTGAAAGGTACTCTTTTAGAAAAGGAAGAAGAAAAAGGTAAAGATAAAAATTATGAACAACAAATACATATCTATCAACAAGTGAATCTAAAAATCAAATGAAATTAAAAATCTGATGAACAGAATAAAGTGGTGAATATAATAGAATCAGGAGCACAGAAAAGGAGTGGACTGACAATTCTCAGAGGGAAAGAGGTGAGGGGTGTAGGGAGAGACTGGACCAAAAAATCATATACCTATGGATGAGGATAATGGGGGGAGAGGTAGAGGAATGGGAGCCGGGTGGAGGGGAGCTATGGGGGGAAAAAAGAGGAACAAATGTAATAATCTGAACAATGAAGATTAAGCAAACCAAAACAAAAACTTGAAAAAGAAGTAAAAAAAAAAAAATTAGGTGGAACCCAGCAGATGTGGCACAGTGACTGAGCATCATCCACTTATGAACCTGGAGGTCCTGCTTTGGTTCTGGGCCAGGGTGTGTGCCCGGTTTCGGGCTTGCTCCCCACTGTGCAGGAGGCAACAGATCAATGATTCTCCCTCATCGATGTTTCTCTCTCTCCCTCCCTCTCCTAAAAAACAAACAAACAAACAAACAAAAACCTAGGATGTACAATCCACTATCCTTACTATATGCTAAACACTGGGCTAAACATTTACATTTACTCTCACATTTAAACTTACAAGTATCCTGTAGAATTATCCCAATTTGTTAAAGAAGGAACTGAAGTAAAAGGCTTTTAAAAGTAACTGTTTCAAAGTTATATAGTTATTGTGTGATAGGGCTTGGATTCAAACTGAAAGTTGCTTACTTATCTCTAAAGCCCTGATCTTAACCCTTACAAACTTCAAATACTAGGCAGGTCAGATCTTTAGTTCTTGTTTATGTCCTTTGTTTAAAAAAAAAAAAAAAGGTTAATTTTCAAATATCACAAAATAGAAAAATCCTCTTAATTTTGTGAGAGTTAGGGAGGGCTTATACGAACTTTTGAAAAGTCTGAAGTACTGTGTAATTTATTAAATTGCAAAAATTAGGCAAATAAAACTGTCTAGTTAGGATTTTGCTAGACCTGTTGCTTCATTCATCAGAGGCTGTGTGCTGTGAATCTTTAAGTTGCTCCAAACACTGTATAATTGCCAAGACATTTGTAAAGAGCAACTGAATAATTAAAAACAAAAAAGAAAACTTACATGATAACTTCTTGTCCATAAATCTGAAAAAGCAAAGAGATAAAGATTAAATAACTGCTAAAATTATATTGGGAATATGTTACATTGGGATTAAAATTATATTACACAATAGGAATAAGTAAATTTAAAATAGTAAAAACCCCGTACTTCTGTAAAGGATGAGAGGGTAATGGGCTACCCTCGTTAGTACTTATACAAAGTAATGTATTTTGGGAAGGGGCAAAATAATAAATAAGATGGAATAGGTTTGTAATAAATTAATGTACATTAAACTGAGTCTTTATACTGATGTGAATTACAAAAACATTTTCGTCGTTCAATACTGACCTAATTTTCAGTAGCTGGATTTTATAGCCGTCATAGAATAAAAAGATTTTATTCTGGTTATTTCCAAAACCAAACAAAATTCTGAAGAAATTAGAAGTTGTAATCAAACCACATCCAATCCAATAGCTGTTATTTGAGACAATATTCTTCAACACATAATTACAGTTTAGCGAAGTAATTTCATATTTTGAAGATTTAAACAATTTAAACAAGAAAATACTATCTCAGCAGAGTACTATACCGGATCTAGTACAGGATAATGAACAAAGCGTTGGAGATCTTCAAGCGACGAGGGAGAGCGTGGGGGGGACACGGGGCCGGGACTTGGACTAGGTCAAATCGAGGAAATTGAGGGGTCTAAACTGCCTTGGGTAACCATGCCGACCAAGCAAAGATGAGATCTCGGCGCGGTTTCAGGCCGGGAAGCGTGGGATCCCGGCTGGCACCTTGGCGGCCTCGGACCCGAATGCGTACGCCGGGCGCCCTGGCGGGAAATGGAGGGGTTTACAAAGAAGCTGCCCGTCACCCGGGCCCCCGCGGACACTTACTTTTTTAACTCGGGAGGGTGAGCTTTGCTCATGGCGTCCAAGCGAGCTCAAAGGTACCCCCAAACGAAATTCGTGGCCTCGCTGGCGCTCCCGCGGTAGGCCCGGCGTTTTGCGTCTGATGTCACCGACCCGTCAGCCAATCGATTGCCGGCAACTTTCACATTTCATCTCGCGATACTCAGGGGACGCCTGAGCGTGTAGACCAACCCCGAGCTTCCGGTTGCGTCGCCAGCGATTGGCCAGAGCAGAGGGGTGTGGCCTCGCGAAGTATGATTTCATTTTCTGTAAGACTGAGATGCGTGTCCGACTCTTAAACCACGCGGGTTAATCCCTAATTTTAGTGGGTCGCATCGTTTATTTTATTTATAGCAAATGAAAGTAAACTCTAGATACATGGACCCCTGATAATTCTTTGGAATGTATTCCTACAGCATATCGTCTTGCGAAACCCAGGGTTTCGTTATTCAGTGAACTCTGAACCAAAGAGTAGGGTGACAGGCCGCAATTTCCAATAATTTGAGTCCAGAGCCCGGAAGGAGATTCCCGACGGGATGGTCTTGCTATTCTTGTAACACTGTCTCCTTAAATGTAAAATGTACCTTGATCCCATACATAAAACATTAAGTACAACACACAAACTCGCTGAGGTTATTTTCAAGTCAAAAACTTAAGTGTAAAAAGTAGTCTCTGACTTGTTCTCAGTTAAGTTACCCAAAATAGGGGAACCCACATTAATGAATAAAATACAATAGGTATTAGAGAAGACTTGGACCAAAATAGAAACGCCTTAGTGATTCTAAATACCAGCTGGTTCTCTAAAATTGAATTCATTCCCAATATTCAGGAAAGGCTCTACAGAGGAGGGCAAAAATAGATTTATAGTTGTGAGTAAACAAAACAGTCTTTATTCTTTTTTTTAAAAAACATATATTTTATTGATTTTTTACAGAGGAAGGGAGATAAAGTATATATATATATTTAATTTTATTGATTTTTCACAGAGAAGAAGGGAGAGGGACAGAGAGCCAGAAACATCGATGAGAGACATCGATCAGCTGCCTCCTGCACGCCCCCCACTGGGGATGTGCCCGCAACCAAGATACATGCCCTTGACCAGAATCGAACCCGGTACCCTTCAGTCTGCAGGCCAACACTCTATCCACTGAGCCAAACCGGTTTCAGCAGGAAGGGAGTTAGAAACATTGATGAGCCCTAGCCGGTTTGACTCAGTGGGACTGAAGGGTCCCGGGTTCTATTCCAGTCAAGGCACATGCCCAGATTGCAGGCTTGATCCCCAGTAGGGGGCATGCAGGAGGCAGCCAAACAATCGTCCTCTCTCATCATCGATGTTTCTATCTCTCTCCCTCCCTCTCTGAAATCAATAAAAATACATATTAAAAAAACAAACAACATCGATGAGAGAGAAACATTATCAGCTGCCTCCTGCATACCTCTTACTGGGGATGTGCCTGCAACCAAGGCACATGCCCTTACTAGAATCAAACCTGGGACTTTTCAATCTGCAGGCTGACACTCTATCCACTGAGCCAAACCAGTTTTGGTCAGTCTTTATTCTTATATTATTATTTATTATTATATTTTCCATATGAACTGTAAACCTACTTTTACCCACCCCTGTATTGAAATGCCAATAAGTAGACTTAATTAAAGTAATATATTTTGTATTCTCTTGGTACTCAAAACCCTAGACATTGCATATTCTCTAGAGGGGTTATAACAGTATATTTTCTACCCCCTGCTGTTAATGTTTAGTTGAAATTAGAAACCTGACATACTAGCAGATCTTTTTTTTTAGTTTTATAGTTTCTAACTTCTTACTAGTACATTGATGGATATCAAGTAAATGTGCCCTAGTCTGCCCTTAAAAATCTTCCCATTTACAATGACCAGGTCCTGCATACAAACCATAACACATAACTTTCACTCTTCTGGATCTCATAAGAAACTTATTTCACACATTACAAGGGAAAACATTCTTAAAAATTTATATATTCACTGCCCAGATATAAAAAAAAACCACAATAGTAGAGGAAAATTAAACCTTATTTATTTTTTAAAACCAGACCACTAGGAAAATATATCACAGTCTTGAAACAGCAAACAGACAAGCTATTTTATCATTTCAAGTAATAAGTTGGTAAAAAGACAAGCTCCTTATCAAAACAGTAAGGTTCCAGAGCTGGGGTTGGGTCACTTTGTTGCAAAGGGCCCGGCAAAAGTGGTATTTGGTAATTGGGGGGCTGCCCCTCTTTTTTCTCCCTTAACCTTCCTGTTGCCAAAAGATTGTCTCATTAGGGCTCTGTTATTTGAGCGGGCGAAGTAAGCAATACTAGATTCAGGTTTTATTCCTGAAATACAGGTTTTTCCCAAATCCAGTACTTCATAACTCGTAATGAAGCAGCAACAGTTCCTCTCTGATATTGGAATACAGTACAATCAAAACCCTCTTTCCCTTCAAGGTAGAGTACCATGGAGAGATTGTCCTGTCATTGTGCTGTAGACAGGCTTAGGACCCATCACAGCAGCCAGTGAGAAGGAAGGTCTGCTTCCATATCCAGTGTGACACTGCCTCTCATGTTTTTGTAGGGTTTCTGAGCTGAAAGGTGTAATGTGTGAGCATTAAAATGCATATCCATATCTAGGATAGAAACGGATACCCAAAGGAACCTTTTCAAGATCTTATCCAAACTACCTCTCCCAACTCCCCATCTTAAATGAACTTTATACCTTTGTATATAAAACCAAACCAAACCAAACCAAAACTCAGAATCTGTTTTTCCACTTCTAAATTAGTGACCTCATGGATTTTGTTTCACAGCTTATGGAAAATGGTATGGTAATGCTTCTGATAAACAGGAGGTTGGCAACAGACAGAAACACCTCTCCTCGTCTTCCACCAGACCACTGGGAGGTTAGAGGACCTTGTCAGTTTGTTGGTACCTCAGAGGGCTCCGGCTGGGTTTGAGGGAAATGCCTGCTGCCAGCATAAGCATTTGCCACATAAAATTTAGGCTCTCAAAACTCTCTGACCCAAACTTTAGCACCAGTTTTTTTTCCCATTTCACTTTCTAAGATTAAAACATAAAAGAACCGGTGTCCAGAGGCAAGTGACACATGTCTTAAACTTGCTGCCATTCTTAATTTCTTCATCCCTATACTGCTTAAAAGACCAAAATTCGCATTCTTCATTTTAAATAGATTCCTGCCCTCAGCCTCCATGGCCAATGGCAAAGGCTTCTATTTCTGAATGGATGAGAGAGACTCCTTCATCTTCTTGGTCATGGTTGGAATGAGGCTCATATGGTCATCCACACACTTGGTCACACAACTCTCCAGCTGCTGCTTCACCTGACGCTCTTTACTCCCTGCATCTATTGAGTCTTTGGCTTTGTCGTTGCAATGCATGGTGCACCGGGCCAGGCGGTCCTGTGGCAAGAAGGAAGAGAACAGAGAAGGCTAAGAGGTTGGCTTTATTTTTCGAGTGCTTATCACGTGCCAGGCCTTGTGCTACATACAGTTAAGTCGTTACTTAATGTTGTCATGGAACTGTGGCGAAACGATGTCTAACGATACCAAATTTACCATAGGCTAACTTATAAATAGGAGTCAAGTTCCTTTGGTTTCTTATCAATGTTATAACAAATGATATTGTTGGAAGATCTGCTGTGTTTTGACTTGACATGTATGATCTTGATGAATTTAATTCGAGACCCTATAGTGAAATTAACTAAGATTATCCTGATTGAAACAGAGGGTGGCACAGAAGGGCCCAGACAAAGCATTACTAGAAAGAGGTGAGTGACAGAATAAATTGTACAGAAGCCCCTCCCAAGAAGTGAGAAGTAACTAGAGACCACTTAATTACTTTAGTACCAGTTTTTTTTTTCCATTTCAAGACTTACAAACATCTTGATTATTTAATATCTGTCCTTGCTAAAGAAAAGAAAAACACTCAACAATTACTTATTAACTATCTTCTATGAATCAGGTACTCTCCTAATGAATAAAACAGATAAAGTTCTTGCCCTTATAGAGCTTCTATTCCACTAAGGGTAGATAAACCAACAAAATAAATAAGTGGAGGAAACCACTGGATATACGAATTTGGAGATCAGGAGTGAAGTTGGACTAAAGATATGTAGTTGTCAGCATATAGATGATAATTATAACCATGAGACCAGAGAATAAGATAGAAAAAAGGTTTAAGAACAGCGCTGGGGACTTCAATGTTCAGAGGCAGGAAAGGGAAAAAGCCAGCAAAGGAGGTCATAAAAGGATGGTTAAGGAGAGAGGAAGAAAATCAGGAAAGTAAAGTGTCCTGGTAGCCAAGTAAATAAAGTGTTTCAAGGAGGGCCAAAGTGATCCACGGTGTACATGATGCAGATAGGTTGAGTGAAATGGGGAATGAGAAATGACCGCTGGATTTAGCCCAGTGCCAGTGGAGAGGAGTGGCAAGAGCAGTTCTGGTATAGAAGAGTAAGTCTGATTGGAGAGGGCAGAAATGTTATACAGCAATTCAGGTGTCAAAATGTCAAAGACCCTATTTATAAAATTAGATGTCAAAATAAACACAAAAATCTTTTTGAGTTTCATGATTTTGAAGACATTATTCCTATCAGAAATTTTAAAGAATTTTATGTAGCAGAATATAAAAATGTATCAATTAGATATAATTTGTCCATGTGAACAGAATCCCAGACTTTGAGGAACTGAATAGAAATGGGCCTTGCCTCTCCCAAGTTCCAGAAAAATATACTCAGAGGAAGGGAGTAAAATGAAGTTGTGGCTACCCTTTGCTTCAGACAGGGATTTGGGGGACTCCTAGTGACCTTAGAGGGGCTTGTGAGGCAGGGAGTCAACAATATAATGCTTCATATAAATGACTGCTCTTTAGTGACATGGGGGCTACCTTCTGTGTGTAGCAAATAGGGGCTACACCCAGAGCATATAAAGCCACAAAATGATGGTAGGATCTTGCTCTAATCTGTTTGCTTTAAGACAAGTGTATTCCATTTTCCTGGGGATTCTGCTATTATATGAATGAATGAATATATGTTTTAGAAAGATTTTTACGATATAGCACACATACATATTATATTTGGTAACTACAGAAAAAAAAAAGCATAGGGCCCTTGGTTATGCACTCCCTCAGTAACTCATTGTTTCTATGGGAAATACAGAGCTCAATCTCCAGTATTGTGTCCAAAATTTCAAACTCTGTGAAGACTGGTTGACCATAGCACTGTCACCAATGTTAACAGAACCAAGACACAATAGCCAAGAGTTCTGTAACAAATGCTTGTCATCCGCAAAAGAGCAACATCCAGGACTAGAGTCCTCTGTCTGGAATATTGCTCACCTGGAACTTCTCCAACTCGCTGGTAACCAGGGCCTGGGCTTGAGCCAGAGGTGCGTGGCAGCGCTCAATGCACTGGTGTACTTGCTGCATGGACGCCTGGCTGTCCTCACAACAGCCGGCGCTGCACCGGAACATGACGCCCTGGGAAGGGTGGGCAGAGAGAGGTCAGGTACGAAAGCTCCAGGACAGGGAGGACCAATGAAGTGCAACAGGGATTACGGGGAGGGTCTCTATATTGGCACCTCTCCTTAGACTAGCCATCAGGACCTTAAGACCACAAACGGGAAAATTATCCTCAGTGCCTTGCAGTGTTTCACAGTCTTCTTCCTTCTATTTCGGTGGCAATTGCTGCCTCCAGAGCTGGTGGACACGGAGGTGGCGGTGGGTCGGATGAAGCCAAATTCTGAAAACCGGGTGCCAACACCCCAGAGTTCAGAGGCCAGCAAGCTAGTAATCTAAGTTCCATCAGGGGGTAACCCATCCATTAGTTAATGACAAGGGAAACTCACAATCCTTGCAGGGAGGCAGGACACACACCGCGGCGCATCAGGGGATCAAAGCAGAACAACATGTAAACCAGCGGCCTGTGGCGCGGAGACCTGGGCATGCCCTGCCCCTGCGGGCGCAGCACTGCGCCGCGGCCGCGCTCTTTCGGCCTCGGGCAGCGCACGTGCAGGAAGGGCCGGGCGGAGGGGAAGGTGGCGGGCCACGCCTCGCACCCGGGCTCTCTAACCCTGGTCCGGGACCCCCCCCCCGCTCCCGTGCAGGTCGGGGTGACAAACGGCCTTGAGCCTGGCGAGGACGCACACATTTCATCCGCTCGGCCGAAGTGCTAGAGTTTCTGCTCCGGGGCAAGGCCTGCTTCCGGGGGCGCCACAGCGACCCCAGGGGCGCCCCGGCTGGGTCCTGCGGGGAGGGGCCGCGGGAAGGGGCCGGGAGGCCGGACCGCACCGCCGGACCGCACCGCCAGGTTGCCCTCGAATCGGCTCCCGCCAGCTACCTGCATCTTCCGGATATTCTCTCTCTCCAGACTCTTCACCATGGTGTCCACCGCCTCCTGCACCCGAAGCTGCTGCACGTCCGCCATGGCGACCCCGCGCTGCACCGCGCCGCGCCGGCGCCCACATGGACTCCGCGCCCGGACCCGCCCCCTCGCCGCCGCTTCCCGGGTCACCACGGCCGTCCTTCCCTGCCCACGCCGCCGCCTGGCGGCCGAGAGGAGCAACTGCACGCCGCGCGCGCTCCCTCCGCCTCCGCGTGCTCCCCCTTCCCCGCCCGCTCCCCCCTTCCCCGCCCGGAGGCTCCCCCTTCCTCGCTGGCTTCCGGCGTGGGCCGTGAGCTCCCCGCCTTAGCTCCCCGCCTTAGCCGCCTCCGAGAACCGATGGCTCCTTCACTTGACTCATTTCCTGCACCGAGCACCGCGACTGCCTTTCTTTCTCCCCTCCCTTCTCCTCTTCCTTCCTTCTCTTCCAACTCTCAACACGTGTTCAATACGTACAGTTAACGTACAGAAAAATGCTTAGATCTTAGGTGTACAGCTTGATGCATTTTAACAAACCTTCTCTTTCCCAGTTTCTGCCCTTTCTCACTCCCTTACCCCAGGTAACAATTGATCTGCTTTCTGTCGCTAAAAGATTACATTTTCTCTTTCTGAAAATTTATATATAGGGTGGGCAAGAGTCGGTTTATAGTTGTTTGTTATGGAAAATAACACAATAATCCTATCTAATAAAAGAGTAATATGCAGATTAACCATCACTCCAACACACAAGGTGGCTGCCCCCATGTGGTCAAAGATCCTGCCCCATGTGAACACAAGATGGCCACCACAAGATGGCCAGCAGGGGAGGGCTGTTGGCAGAAACCAGGCTTGCAGAGGAAGGAAGTTGGGGGTGACCAGGCCTATAGGGGAGAGCAGTTGGGGGGGGAGGGGGCAGAGACCAGGCTAGGAGGGGAGGGCAGTTAGGGGCAAATGGACTGGCAGGGGAGCAGTTAGGCATCAATCAGGCTGGCAGGGGAGAGGTTAGGGGGTGATCAGGCTGGCAGGCAGAAGCAGTTAGGGACAATCAGGAATGCAGGTAGGCGAGCAGTTGGGAGCCAGAGGTCCTGGATTGTGAGAGGGATCCCAGATTGGAGAGGGTGCAGGCTGGGCTGAAGGACACCCTCCCTCATCACCCCCCCACCCCCCGTGCAAGAATTTCCTGCACCAGGCCTCTAGTTAATACATAATAATACAAGAATAAACCCTCATAACTGTAATCCTACTTTTGCCTACCTGATATGTACTCTTTTTTTTTCTAACTTCACCTAGCATAAGCTTTTGAGATACAGCCCCGTCATTGATTCTTGTTCATTGCAGAATAGTAGCCCATTAAATGGACATAGCACAATTTATTTTTCCATTTCCCTGTTAACATTTGGGTCTTTTCCAGTTATTAGCTGTTACGAATAAAGCAGTGACTGAACATTCTTGAGTAAGTCTTTTGTAGACATAGATTTCCATTACTGTTGGGTAAATATTTAGAAGTGGAATCGTTAGATTGTTGGTAGATGTATGTTTATGCATATATAAAATACTAGTGACTCGGTGCATGGATTTGTGCACATGAAAAGAAAATTAATTAGAAGGTGGCCAGCAGGGTGGGACTGAGTGAGAAGGGCTGGACATGCCCTGGAGCCAACCTCCCGCAGTCCTTCCCTGGTGCCTTTAGAGTGAGCAGGGTCCCTCTGGCAGGTGGGTCCCTCCACCTGGCCTGTGGGGATCGGGTCAAAACTGGCTCTCTGACATCCCCTAAGGGGTCCCGGAGTGTGAGAGAGCACTCTCCAAAGTTGCTATGTACAGGGTGTGGAATGCAAATGCAAGTGTGCAGTAAACCAGATTCTGGGCCGACGGTGCCCCAGCAACAACATAACCCATGGCCCAAGGTGGAATTGCATGGCCCTGAAAGGAATCAGGCTCCCTCTTCTCTGGTTTCCGGGTGTGTCACCTGAGAACTGCTGCTGCCGAGTCACTGCGGCTTGGCAGCTCCTGCCCCTGGTGGTCAGTGTGTATCATAGTGACTGGTCAGACAGTAGGAGGGACACTTACTATATTAGCCATATATATATATATATATATATAAATTAGCTTCAAAGGCATGTAGAGGCTACAGATATTCAATTGATGACAGAACATTTACATACCAGCAACAGCAAGCCGTTTCTGAGCTCCTGGAACAGTTCTCTCTGGAATGCCCCACCTTCCACCTCCAACTTCCCTATCCTATGCATTCCACTTATTCAACTCATATTGGGCCCTTGCTAGACGCAAGGCACTGTGCTAGGTCAGGTTAAGGGTCCACAGGGAAGCATCAGTGAAGGCGAAGGGGGCAGACAAAGGCAATGGAAGAGATGTGCTCTAGGGGATGGTCCAGGCTGGCCAGAAGGAGGTGAGGGGTTCAGGTGCCTCAGGAAAGTTTTCTCAGTGCTATTTGCCTGGCACACAGGTGAAGAGAATGCCATGACAGGCACAGGGAACTGCTGTGAACAAAACAGAATGTGAAATCGCTTGAAGCTTTGGGGACACCAGATGATTCTGCTGACTTGGATCCTGGAGTAGAAAAGGAGACTGACGAGTAGGGGGACACAAGGAAAGGGGCCCTGACATTGGAAGTTAGGCATTTGCTGCCATTGGGCACTAGATGGCAGGAGAACTCTGGTGTGAGGGTAGGGGGGAGGGCGGGAGGCTTGGGTCAACCTATGTCCTTTCAAGAAAGCTGCTTTTCAAAGCTCGCTTCCGCAGCACATACACTAAAATTGGACTGATACAGAGAAGATTAGCATAGCCTCTGTGCAAGGATGACATGCAAATTCGTGAAGCGTTCCATATTAGAAAGAAAAAAAAGCTGCTTTTTGGATGGACCTAGAGGGTATTATGGTAAGTGAAATAAGCCAGTCAGAGAAAAACAAATATAATATAATTTCACTTATTTGTAGAGTCTAATGAATAATATAAACAAAGGAAACAGAAACCGACCCATAGATACAAGAAAACAGACTGATGGTTTCGAGGGTGGGGGTTGGGAGACTGGTTGAAAAAGGTAAAGGGATTGGGAAGTATAGATTGGTAGTTTCAAAACAGTCATGGGGAGTAAAGTACAGCAGAGAAAATATAGTCAATAATATGCTAATAACTATGTATGGTGCCAGGTGGGCACTGGATATATCAGGGGAACACTAACCACCATGCTGTATATCTAAAACTAATACAAAATAATATTGAATGCAAACTGATTGAAAAAAAAAAGTTAAAAAAAAAGCTGCTTTCTTCAAGCATAGGCTCTCTCTAGCCTAAGTGCTGGTAAAATTCCCTGGTCGCAGCTGCTCAGGGTTTGAGGCATCCTTTCCAGTTCAAATCAAACTAGAGCTGTCTCCAGCAGCCACTGGAATCAGGGTCATGCCAGCAGTTACCACAATGTGCCAGGCACTGTTTTAAGTGCTTTACCTGGATTATCTCATTTAATTCCTACAACAATCTTATGAGGTGAGTACTTTGTTATCCACTTTTCTCCCACTCAGAAAGAAAACTGAGGCCTAGGGAACGGAAGCCACCTGCCAAAAGTTGTACATGTAGAAGCATGAATTGGTGGAGCTTGACTTCCAACCTGAGAAACTGACTTCAGACTTTAGAAGTAGAAACCTCTGTCATGACTTACTTAATGTTTATACTCATGTCTCCATGTTTCATCGAGAGGTATTTCTTTCTTCTTTATAGCACAATCTGACACTCTCCACTTTCCCCCTAATGTCACACTGAATTTCTCCAAGCCCTAATTGTAGGAGCCCAGTTAACCACACTAAAATGAATCTAAAATTCCGTGAGTAATGCAGCCTTGTTAGTTTGTGTATATGAAATGAATGGTTCTTTTTTCAAATATATATTTTATTGATTTTTTAGAGTGAGAGGGAGAAAGAGAAACATTCATCATCTGTCTCCTGCATGCCCCCTACTGGGGATTGGTCCCTCAGCCTGTGTGCCCTGACCAGGAATCAAACAGGCGACCTTTGGGTGTAAGGGATAACACTCAACCAATGGAGCCACAATGGCTAAGGCTATGGTTTTGTAGTATTAATGAAAAATGATTTATTTCAATTGCAGTTGGCTTTGGAAACCAACTGGGAATTATGTGGAATCAGAGTTTAATATAATTTTAGGAAGCTCATTATAATGGTGATCTTATCTAAGGTTTAACAGCAGGCTGGCAAGATGTGAATAGATTCAAGAGATCTATATATATATAAAAGCCCAAGTGACCAGCTGACCAACCAGTAGCTATGATGCACACTGACCACCAGGGGCAGATGCTCAAGGCAGGAGCTGTGGAGCGACAGCAACTTTGCAAAGCTCCCTCTCACACTCTGGGATGTTGGACTGTGGGTTTTGGCCGGATTCCTACAGGCCAGGCAGAGGAAACCCAATGGTGCAGGAATCCGTGCACCAGGTCTTTAGTATTTACATAATGGTAGGATATTTATAATCATAAAACATTTGCTTTATTTTATATTTATATAGAGCAGTAAACAATAAAAATAAAATCCAGACTTAGTAAGAAAAAACTTTAATTAAAAATGATTATTTTAACAGGGGAGGGAGGACTCCTTTAAAAGTGGAGGGGATTATTGCAACCAAAATATCTGCAAAACTTTGGAGAATTAGGCAAGAAGATTTTTTTTCAGTTAATCCTCACCTGAAGATATTTTTTCCATTGATTTTTAGAGTGAGTGGAAAGGAGGGGGGAAAACACACAGAGAGAAACAGTGATGTGAGAGAGACACATCCATTACTTGTCCCTCATGCACGTGCCTGACCAAGGCGAGCAGGACAGAGCCTGCAAACAAGGTAAGTGCCCTTGACTGGAATCAAACCTGGGATCTTTTAGTCCTTGGGCTCATGCTCTATCCACTGAGCCAAACGAACTAAGACAAAAATAATTATTTTTTATAGAGCAGTAAACAAAGCTAATAAAAATCAGATGTGGGGAAGAGGGATAAAAAGATGGTGAATCAGGTGTAGATCAGATTGTTTTAGCTTGAGCAGCCTATTTTCTGGGAGGGACCCTTTGGGGGAGCTGTGTGTTGGCTTAGGCTGAAGGTGGGCCTAAGTTCAGAGACTTGGAGAAAGGAAAAAACTTCACAAAAAAGTCTGGTTGATAACATCTTGTTCAATTGATTAAATAGGGACAAGTAATTCAGTTGATCATTTTTAAGGGGAAGAATGAGAATTTGGAAGCTCTGTGTCCAGCCTTGTCATAAGTGAATAAGGAAGGCATGTATGAATCTTATAAAAGTCTTATGGGAAGGGTGGTTTCTTGCAGTAGGCCTTCTGGAACACAAAGGGTGGGGGGACTTCTTAATCTTCACTGTTTTCCAGAATCACTGGACTTAGGTTAAATTCTAACTTGTCCAAGAAGCAGTTTTAGAGGTCAAGTAAATTGTCTAAAGGCAACACAGCTAAAACACAGCTAAAGTGGGAATGGTACTCAAATGAGATCTGGTAGACTCTAAAATGCACACATTCTACCCTACCGTTACTGGTCTCACTAGTCTAACATTATAGAAATGGCTTTTATCAATGGAAGCATTCCTCATAGCATCTGGTGGAGAGGTTGTGTGTGTGTGTGTGGTAAGTGGATGGATTCACTGCTATTATATCTTTTAAGAAATATTTACAAAACACCATTTTAATGTCCATTGTAACATTACAGTTTAAATAGAACAAATTCTTTTATTAAAATCTATATTTTTTCACTCCCTCCTAACATTGTATTTTGAAAAATTTCAAACTTATTATGAACATCTACCAATATAGTTTCTCCTAGATTTACTAATTGTTAGTATTACTTTACATTTTCTTTCTCTTTCTATATACATATTCTCTTTTCTGATCTACTGGAAGTAAATTTCAAATGTTATGACTCTCCCCACGCTAAATACTTCAATATGTACCTCTAAAAACAAGGATCTTGTCTTACATGACACAATAGCATCATCACACCAAGATCCTTAACATTACCCAGTAGTATCATTTAATCTGATATCACATTAAAATCTCCCTTATTGTCCTTCCAAGGTACTCTGTTTTTTTTCCTCTCCAGCCAGAATGTAATTAAGGATCACATGTTATATTTACTTGTCATATCTCTTTGGTCTCTCTTAATCTAGAACAATCTCTTACCTTTTCTTGTCTTTTATGATAATAAAATTTTTGAAGGCTTTCAGGTTTCATGTCTTATAAAATGTTTCACAATCAGGATTTGTCTGATTGTGCCTGCATGCTTAGATTTGCATTAAACATTTTGAGCAAAAATTCTGTATAGTGAGATGTTATTGCAGGTGTACTTCTGCTATTATATCTTAATATCACAAATTTTCTTCTACTTTTACCTGTAACAATTTCTTCCTGCTTTTTAGAGAATCTTACGCAGCCCTTCTCCTTTAGGCCTGCTCTTTCAAATTCCCTCCGAAGATGGTTTTCCAAATGTGGGCCATACTCATTAGTGTACAGTGAAATACATTCAGGGGATTGCAACCAGCCCTTTAAAGAACAAAACAGAATGGAATAGAAAGAAAGAGAAAATATCAGAATGGATGGCACATGGTAAGGGTTGAGGATGTTTTGTAAAAGCCCTTTCCCATTCTCTCTATATGGACATATGTAAAATCACATTTATTTTTATTTTATTTTATGTAATAAATCTTTATTGTTCAGATTATTATAATTGTTCATCTTCCCCCCCGCCCATAGCTACCCTCCACCCGGCTCCCACCCCTCCCTCTGCCATTACCTCCCCCCTCATTGTCCTCATCCATAGATGTATGATTTTTGTCCAAACTCTCTCTATACCCCCTCTCCCCTTTCCCCCTGAGAATTGTCAGTCCACTTCCTTTCTATGCCCCTGATTCTATTATATTCTCCAGTTTATTCTGTTCATCAGATTTTTTTTTTCACTTGATAAAATAACATTTCTTACTGTTGATAATGGTCAAAAGTTTAGGAAGTCCTGTGTTGAAATATTATATAGGTCACAGATTCAGGCTCTGTTAAACACAGGTCTACAGAGTCAGTCTTGGGCTGAGCATCAAACTTCATGTTTTCAGCCTACCTTTGACAACCACTGACAGAGCCTCTTCCCCTTTCTCTTCCTTCCTTCTCCCTTATATGATTGCTATGAACTCTCAGGAGTGTGCTGACAGGCTATGAGTTAGTGTTTCTGAGGTCTGAGGTAAATAGTTATTATTGTTGTTGGAAATCCTGTCTTTGTGAACCAGGCTTTGGAAGCAGTGCTGAGGAACCCCCATAAGGAAGACGTTTTGTGGGGTGGTGTCCAGTTCAGCCTAGAGGAAGAGAGGCCTATCATACATGTTCTTAACCCAGAGGGCTCTGTTTCTCATACATTTGGGGAACCTCGGATCTGTGCTTACTTTAGGCCTTTTTTTCTCTAGGACTCAGTTTCTTTATCTGTAAAATTAGCAGGATTTGATTAGATCATCTCTATGGTCCACACTAACTTTACTCCCTATGACACCCTTTACCAAGGCGGCTGAGAGTCTGTTAGTAACTGGAAAACACCTCATCACCAAATTTTGAAGGATAAGCGTGGAGGAGAGATCCATTCTGAGGTTTTCTGGAGACTGGGTAGAGGCGGTGGGGATGAGAGGATAAGTGGTGCAGATAGTGGGCAGTTAGAGGACAGAATGAGGATGCTGGGCTCCTGAGAAAACCAGGGATTAAAAAGAAGTTTTAAGAGGGGAAGCAGGGAGTCACAAAGACCGACTTCTACTACAAGCACCGAATACTTTATATATTGTAAACACCATGCAGTGCAAATATTATACATATACTCGAGTTTATCACAGGTCAACAAGAAGAGTGATGCTAGTTGGCTCAACGTGGTTTCTCTTGTTGATAGTAGAATGTCCATGGCACTTCACACAAAGTCTAGTGTAGGTGTTTCTCTCTTTCCCCATCCAGCACGGAAAGAGAGCTGGTCCAGTTCCTGAGCAGAGGAGTTGGGGATTGAGAAATAAAAGAAAGAAAGAGACAAGACACAAAATGGAAGCAAAAAGCTGGGGCCAGGTGGGACCACCATCCTTTCTGATGGAGGAACAGAGACCCAGAGCCGAGGGGGGCATGTTTATTTATAGTCCAAAATAAAAGGGAGTTTCTCCGAAAACTTAGGATCAAAGGAACTTGGGTGGGCCCAGGTCCTATTCATTCCCTCATTCCCAGTGCTAGACTGGATTTACATGTCAAAGCCCATTCCCCCCACCCTGACACCTGGGCAAAGTTAAGAGTCAGTACTGATAACACATTCACCTCTTGGGTGAATATGTATCTAAGACTGAGGCTCTGCCTGTCGTCTCGGACTCAGCTGACAATAATTTAAAGAATTGCACATGTTCCTTCCCAGGCGCTGTCTACAGTCTAGACATCTCAGATCTGACAGGGCAAGCACAAGCAGCCCATCCCTCATCTGACTCTCATCACTGTGAGTCACTTAATCCTAGAGAAATGAAAAGGCTGTCTTCAACTTTAAAAAACAAGATTTGCATGCTTACTTGTGTCATGAAATCAACCTAATATAGTGAGCAGTAGAGGGAGCGAAGGAGGAGTTGTCATTTAGGAGATCAGTGCTGAGGGAAGGCCTCCAGTTGCAGCTGTGGCTCCTGGTCAAGAACCCAAGGGCAGAAGAGAGCACCACTCTTAGCAGACTGGCAGTGTGGCTCCATCTGAACAGTACAGGGAGTGGGGCACATTTCCTCTCCTAACTTGAAGCAATGCTGGCAATTTAATGGGAAAGATAATTAGCGTGACTTTCTCTCCTCTCTGATGGAAGCATGGAGAGTTATTTAGCAGGGGCCTGGTGAGCACATTCTTTTTAAAATATATTTTATTGGTTTTTTACAGAGAGGAAGGAGAGGGATAGAGAGAAACTTTGATGAGAGAGAAACATCAATCAACTGCTTCCTGCACACCTCTTACTGGGGATGTGCTGCAACCAAGGTACATGCCCTTGATTGGAATCGAACCTGGGACTCTTCAGTCCTTCAGACCACTGAGCCAAACCAGTTAGAGCAGGTAAGCACATTCTTAATAAAGTGGCAAGAAATAAAGAGCATATACCCTTGGTTCACCTGTACTAGCCTGAGAGGACCTCAAGCTACCCAGAGTAGAATTGTGTATCCCTAACAGGAGTGAGGACAGGGTGTGCCCAAGGCTACATTTCTTCAATATTTGTACTCAGGAATAGTAAAGCTAAAATGTGTTTGACAGGCAGACGTGAAGGAGAGAAGGTATTACACAAAAGGACAATCACAAAAGGATGGGCGGTGTATGGGAGATGTGTGGTGGGTAAGAGAAAGGGAAGGAATTAGCCAGTAGGTATCCAAAGAGTTGCCTGGAGTACAGACATGTTGTGTGTACATGAGCCTTGAGTGTATTTCAGCACTGGATTGCCCATACCTTTTTGGACCCCATTACTACTCCACTGGAGCTGCCATATCCTGATGGCACTTTGGGTTCCCTTTGGGTGTGGATATCATATGAGGTGGTCATCCAGTTGGAAATAAATGAAGACCAAGTGAATGAGAAAGTAAAGGCTATTTATTGTGAACTTGATATAGTCAGGCATCAGCCACCATCACTTGCATTTGGGCAGAGGCTCAAAGACAGGGGGAGGAGTGAGGAAGATTTATAGTGGAAAAAAGGGAAGGCTTCAGGTCTGACCTGATTGGAGGCTGTTGGCATCGGAACTATAGGTTAACTAAAAGTGGGCATCCTTCCCTGGCTGGGTGGCTCAGCTGGTTGGAGAATTCTCCCATACACCAAAAAGGTTGCTGGTTGGGGCTTATACAGGAGACAACCAATTAATAATTCTTTCTTTCTCTCTCTACCTCTCTCTTTTCCTCTCTCTAAAATCAATAAAAACATATCCTTGGGTGAGGATTAAAATAGTAATAAATAAAAATGGGACACCCTATGTGGATCAATTAAGGGTGCATATTGGCTTTCTCTGGAAAGTCCTAAGTTTGAACTAGGAATAAAAATTAGGGAAGTTGTCAGTTATTAATTAAATCTTGGCCATTTGGGGCTAATTGTTACAGAAGTTATTCTTTAGCTTCCTGGATTGTCATTAGAGACAGCAATTTGGCTTCCTGCAAGCCTGACTTATAGCAGGCTGGTTTCCTGGGTTTATTGTAGATGAGCGGGTTGGTTTTCTGGACAGGTTGCTGTAGGTTGTGGGTCAGAGTTCTGTGTTTACGTATAGCCTGGCCATCGTCCATTTGTATGTTCAGTCTCAGAACGATTCTCAGAGAAGGAGCTGCAGGGCTGGACTTCTCCCCCAGTCAGTTTTTCCCTTTGGAGAACTAAGTGGTTGAATTTTCTGGGGCTGTGACAACAGTCTCCATTTCTCAGCTCGTGTGGTGTCAAGAAGAAGCCTGGGAAGTTGCTTGGAAGAAAAGAGCGTGGTAAAATAGAACCTGGTTGGCCCTGTTCAAACTTTTGTTGTTGTTAATCCTCACCTAAGGATATTTTTCCCATTGATTTTCAGAGAGTGAAAGGGTAGGAAGGGTTGGGGAGAGAAAGAAAGAGAGAAACATTGATTGGTTGTCTCCTGCATGCACTCTGTATCTGGGCCGGGGATGAACCTGTAACCCAGGGACATGCCTTTGACCGGAAATCAAACCAATAACCCTTTGGTAGTGTGGGGCTGCACTCTAACCACTGAGCAGCACTGGCCAGGGCCATATTCAAACTTTTTAGAAGAGTTTTATTTATGCTTTGAAGATCTACAATGGTAAGAACTTTTATGTCCTGCTACACATTTGGTGATCTCAAATAAGATTCCTGGGCTCTTGCTCCTGGAAGTGAGGCTTCTGGGCTAACAGATGACTGTGCCAAGAAAGCAGTGGCACAAGTTAACATGGAGCATCCTTCCTCCTATTTGGTTCTACCTGTCCTCCAAGGCCCAGGCTCAGACCCACCCCTCCAGAGAAAAGCATTCCTGGAACAGCCCCACTCATGATGACTTGTCCTACTTCTCTGAGTTTCTGTGACACATGTGGGAATAATTTTTTCCAGCTCTTCCTCCCACCAAGCTTTACATGGTCACTTGACTGTGAACCAGGGAGCAGAAATCACATCTTAGTCCTGCACATAGTAGGTTTGCCTAACTGCACGAGGAAGTGGTAGTCTTGTGGTAAGAAAAGGGTGGCTCAAGTTAGTGTGTGAAGAATTCAGAGTACACTAAGTATATGCACTGGTAATCATCAGACTCTGTTGCCTGAACTAAGATGGTCAGATTAACTAGGCAGAGACTGAGGAGGAAATATGAAGGTATCTTTCATTTTCTGATGAAGGACTATGTATGTATTGAGGCTCAAGGTGTAATTTCTTACCACTTTGGCATTGGCACATAGAACTGTGTAATGCTACTGTTGGCTGCCGAATGTTAGCATAGTCCTCCATACTGGGGCCACTTGTCCTTTAAGATTTAAATAAAATTCTCTTGAACCCTCATCCACATCTGTTGAAAGATTGAGCATTCCCCTAATTTATCTGAGAATTGTAAGGGGCTTCCATTTCTTTCACTTAATCCTGGTTGGGATTCCCCGCTCTGTGAAGTTCTCGCCTTCTGCCATATCTGTGTGTGCTATCCCATTTCTGAACCCTGTCATCACTAGAATCTGCTCTGATTCCTATACACTCCCTCAGTACCATGGACACAGTGGAGCATGTGTGGGTGGTAGTTGTTGACCAAAAGTCTGAAGCCACAGGAGAAGATATACTGCATCACCCTGCAGCAAACATCTTTACTTGAACATAGGATAGTGTGGTTTATAATTCTTCAGCCATTCCTATCTTCTCTGGAGAAGTAGAACACTACCCCCTGTTGTGAGGTTTGGCTACTCTTTCCTCCAGCTCTTTCCTGTGTTCATGTAATAACTCAAGTAAAACAAACAAACAAACAAAAAAAACCTAAGAGAAAAACAAATGGTGAAGCTTATGGGCCCCATGATCAACCTGGGGCATAGAGGAAATTGGTCTGTTGTTGGGGAAAGTTTGATTTATTTATCCACAAACACCTACTACATGCTAGACATTATTCTAGGTACTTTGCAAGTATCTGCTCATTTAATCCTTATTCTAATTCTATGGGGTAAGCACTATTTTTATTCCCACTTTACAGAAGAGGAAATAGGAAGTTAAGTACCTTGTACAAGGTCATGTGTTTGCAAGTAGCAAAGCCAGGATTTACATCCAGGTTAACTGGCTCTGAAGGTCACACACTTAACCACCAGGCTTTCATGACTCTTGATAGGGTCCTATGGTCCCTATGGATCAGTGGGGTTCAAGGCAGTGGTGGCAATCGGACATTGAGACTTAGGAGGCTGTAAAAAGGCAGCAAGCCGTTAGTGTTTTTTTGGGAATGAGTCATTTAGCGTGTCAGCAAAGTTCTTTATAGATACACAAGGTATTGGCTCATTAAAATTGGGCTGAATGTGAGAGGTGGAGGGGAAGGGAAGACGTGGTGGGTTGCCAGGGAGCTGTCTGTCCATAGTCTGGCTGTAGCAGCAGCCACAGTGGAATTTGCAAGATTTGTTATAGATGTTAAGCAGGGCTAAGAGCTACCAGGTGTCACATAGTACAACAACCTCATTAAGAATGTCCCAAACAGTTGCAAAGAAAGAATTTATCTTTCATGATTCCCTGTGGCCTTGGTTCCTTTGATACCTGGATCACTGAAAGGGCATTGCATCTTTTGACCTGAGGTACAAGAGATTGTGCCTAGTAATGGAGAGTGAGGGGATCTACTAGTAAAAACAACCTATGCACCCAGTTTCTAGGAAAAATACCAGACTTGGATAAAATCCTTACAGTTTAGAAATGAGTAAACAGGTGGACCCTCCTTCCTCCAACCCAGGAGATATATAAAAAATTCAGTGCCCTGCAAGAAAGAGACTATAACACAGAATAAGGGGAAGAAAAAAGGCCTTTAAAAAAGATTTATGGCAGGAAACAAAAGAAGACTTCAGATAACATCTGCATGGTTCTTTAGATTAAGAAAATGTGGTTTCTAGAAAATGGAAAAAAGAAAGATGAGACAATGGGATCCTAGACAAATAAAAATGAAGCTCACTGATGAATACATAAATAAGAAGGAAAGCAGAAGAAACAAGGAAAAAGTATTTTGAAATGAAATGGGGTCATATAATTTAAAAAATATTTTAGAAGAAGAGACCCAAGGGGAGAAATCTAGATATCAGTTAAGGCAAGGAAATGAAGGAAATATTTAGCAGAGAGGTTGCCAGTATAGGGGGATTTATTATACAGAGAACAAGTTCTGGTGGGCACAGTGGAAAAGTTTGGGAAAGAGGAACAGAAAAAAGTTGAGTCAAGGTGTAAAAACCCTGAGTGATATGGTGATGAATATACAAGAGGAGTTAGAAGGTCAGAGTAGCTAATACATTCCCTAGAACCTTATGGGGCATGCACAGCCCAGGCCCTACTGAAACCTTGACTTTGAACTTCTGGCCTCCAGAATTGAGACAATATATTTCTGTTGTTTTAAGTTACCCAGTTTTTCACACTTTGTGTGAAATAATATAAAACTTCACTAAAACTTAAGAAATAAAAAATAAAATCACTGTCCTTTATGTCATTGTTCAACTTGTTAGATAGCAAAATAAAACAAATGGCATGTGAAGAAATGAACACTTATATAGGAGAATGAAACATTTATATGACGGTGGTAGAAATATAAATGGTATGACTTATCAGTAGGGCAAGGCCATTTGGCAATATATATCAAAAACCATAAATACATGAAAATTCCTTAGCTTAACAATTTATTTCAAAGGAGGACCCTAGAGGGATAATCAAACATGTTTGGCAAAATCTGTGAACAAGAATATTTAGTACTGATTTATATAGCCCATATTTGGAAACAATGGAAATGTGTAACAATAAGAAACTGATTAAATAATTACTATAAATACCATATAATGGAGTACATAAAGAGTGATGTATACTGTATAGGAGTGTTTTTTTATTGACATGGAAAGATGTATGTCACATATGAGTGAGTGAAGAAATCAGGTAACAAAAGAGTTCTACGTATATCTCATGATTTTTCCCCCCCAGAGGAAATAAAAGTATATATGCAATATAAGTTTAGAGAGTTACACAATAAAATGTTAAAGTTTGTTACATATGGGTGATGGGATTATAAGTGATTTTGATTTTCTTCTGAATGTTTATATGGAATTTCTAAGTTTTCTCCAATAAATATGTCTCTATTGGTTATATAAAACCTCTCTCATGCTGGAACATTCTATCGTAAGAGAGTGAGGATGGATCAGTTCATGTAAGACTGCAGCTCACTCAACAACAACATTTTCATTGATTTATTTATATTTTAAAATATATTTTATTAATTTTTTCCAGAAAGTAAGGGAAAGAGATAGAGAGTAAGAAACATCAATTAGCTGCCTCCTGCATATTCCCTACTTGGTATGTACCCACAACCAAGATAGTACATGCTCTTGACCAGAATTGAACCTGGGACCCTTGAGTCCGCAGGCCAACACTCTATCCACTGAGCCAAACCAATGGCAACAACACTTTTAAATTATTATTATTTATACTGTCAGGTGTTTTTCCCACAAAGCCTTAGGGCCATGTCACTACCCAGATATACTAGTTGGAGTAGCACGGGAGCATGGGAAAGTCTCAGCCTCATGTCAGGGAGCTGGCTGTGTGGATTTTGGTTTTCATCCTGACAGGTTGGTCCATCTCTAATCATAGCTCTGCCCAGATTGCCTTAATGACTGCCTTGCCTCACCTGGCTTCCTAAGCAGATGCATTCCTTCCCAATTGGGTCACATAATACTATTCTGATAGGGTGAGCCTATCCTAGCTCAGTGCCTGCTTACCAAGGACCTGTCCTGAGTCACTATCTTTGGGACTGACAATCTGATTGCTACAATGGGATTTTTTTTCTTACCTCCTTCAACTTCAAGAAAACACCTCCTACTCACTTCTGCTGGCTTGCCCAGGAAAATCACTCTAAGCTTTAACAGGATTATTTTTCCTCTCTAACTTTGGGAAAGCAGGTGAGCTGGCAGGAGTCTGCAGGGCAGACGGGCTCACTGGAGCTTGGACTTCTGTTCTGATGGGTTCTCAGAGTATGTAAAGTACTTCTGATAGAGACACTGGCTAACTTGTTTACAGTAGTTAATCACAAAGATCTGCTGTTAACCTTTCTGTGTATGTATGTGCGTGTACACACCCACACCAATATGTTAAGACCTATAAAATGCTCTACAATTGTTAGTTACTTTATTATTAGGGGTGCTTTTGGCAGACTTTACAATTTGATTCTTCTGGAAAACCAAAAGATCAAGGATAGACATTGAAATATTAGAATTTGCTAATTCGGTGTTAGAGGCCAATTGATAGAACATAACTATGTGAATAACAAAGTCATTGTATTTTGCCTTATCCAAGATAGAAGACATCTGCCTAGGAATCTTCATAAGATCCCAAGAAGATTTGAGTGGTGAGCTGGGCAACTAGAGAACATCTCACGTAAGGTATTAATTTTTCAAGAGGCTGTAGCGTAGGTCTTGGGGCAGGCCCTGTCTTGGCCTCTAGTGCTGTTTGTGAGGCTCAGGGTGGAGCTCTCCTCTGCATTCTGATGTCCAGGCACCAGTGTCAAGTTACCTTCTGCTTCTCCAGGCAACTCAGAGGTGCCTCTGGAACCTTATGGCTTGATGTCATTAGACCTGCCTGACTCTAGGGGCAGATGAACTCTTCAGTTCTTCCAGCGATATGTAGAGATAGCTATTGTGTAAGTAGAGAGGATGTTCACCTTATAGCTGAAGCAGAATAGCAGGATGGAGACAGCCTCTTAGTAGAGGAAAGAAGTAGAGATCAGTCCGGCCAGTGTGGTACAGTGGTTGAGTATGGATCCAGGAACCAAGAAGTCATGATTTGATTCCTGGTCAGGGAACATGCATAGGTTGCAGGCTTGATCCCCAGTGGAGGGCATGGTGTATCTCTCTAATTGATGTTTCTAACTTTCTATTCCTCTCCCTTATTCTCTCTCTAAAAATCAATAAAAACATATTGGAGAAAAAAAAAAAAGAAAGAAGTAGAGATCATGGCTGAAGGCACTACGTGGGAGGTGCAACAACAGGCCATAAATTGAGTTTGAACCATGAGTTTAGGAGCTGATTGGCCTGGGAGCAAGTTAGGATGGAGCAGATGAAACAGAAAGGCATTTAACAAAAGACACCAAATAGATGAACAGAGATGAGCAAAACACTGAACAAAATTTATAAACAGGTGGCAGCATTTCACCAACTTCTGGATGTGAGCTCAAGGGAAATCAGGGCAGCTTGGAGCCAGTTGTTGATCTCGTGAGTTTGCATATCTGTGCCAGTGTGCATAGCAGAGCTGAATGGATCTGACTTTATTGTGGCTTCTGCCTCTATTATCATAGAGAATGGGAGTGTGCCCTCTCCCAGAATCTTGCTGGGACAAAGAACAGACAAATTAGATCAACCCAATTAGACTGTAAGTTATTTATGAACACTCTAGAGCAGCGGTTCTCAACCTGTGGATCGCGACCCCTTTGGGGGTCGAATGACCCTTTCATAGGGGTCGCCTAAGACTATTGGAAAACACCTATTTCCCATGGTCTTAGGAACCAACATACTGCTCCTCGGTGTAGCAAAATGTAGCAATGTAGTTTACTGTTGTCATATGAAGACTGTTACCCATGCTACACCACGATTCAAGACAAAATTTCATTTATTTGTAATTAGAAATAAATATTTCACAATATACAATTACATATTGTTTTTGTGATTAATCACTATGCTTTAATTATGTTCAATTTGTAACCACGAAAATACATCCTGCATATCAGATATTTACATTACAATTCATAACAGTAGCAAAATTACAGTTATGAAGTAGCAATGAAAATAATTTTATGGTTGGGGATCACCAC
Source organism: Lasiurus cinereus (assembly GCA_011751065.1). NCBI lineage: Eukaryota > Metazoa > Chordata > Mammalia > Chiroptera > Vespertilionidae > Lasiurus > Lasiurus cinereus. The sequence goes on along the minus strand of JAAGEH010000041.1, from coordinate 27,419,959 downwards.
AACATGAGGAATTCTATTAAAGGGTCACAGCACTAGGAAGGTTGAGAACCACTGCTCTAGAGGGTTATGCATATTATATTAATAAAATAATAAAATATCTAAATAAGGCTCAAGGACCAGACCTCTGTCTTAAATACTTTACATCATGAAAATTCTAGCAATAGCTCTAGTTCTGATTTTCCCCATGATTCCCAATAGCCCATTAGTGACCCGAGGGCTCTCTCAGAATTGAGACCAGGAAGTTTTTAGATACATGTGAATCTTCTCCAAATATTTTTTCCTCCTGAAAATCTGAAACAAAAAAGAACCCACAAGCTTGAGCTGGTTTTACCTCTTCTTAGACTCAATTTTCCCAGCTGAAAATGAGGTTAAGTCCATGTTTCTAAATTCCTGTTTTGTGAGGTGATCCTAAAAATTCTAAAAGCAACCAAAACCAAATTCTCAAAATAGTTCAGATAATATTTTTTCTTAAATGCATTTAAAAACATGTAATAAATAGAAACCCACACTAATATGTGATAGAAATTGTGATTATTATGTTACTAGAGGCCTGGTGCATGAAATTTGTGCACTGGGGTGGGGGTGTCCCTCAGCCCAGCCTGTACCCTCTCCAATCTGGGGCCCCAAAGGGGATCAGGCCTAAATCAGCAGTAGGACATCTCTCTCACAATCCAGGACTGCTGGCTTCCAAGCACTTGCCTGCCTGCCAGCCTGATCACCCCCTAACCACTCCCCTGCCAGCCTGATTGATGCCTAACTGCCTCCCTGCTGTACTGATTACTCCCAACTGCCCTCCCCTGCCAGCCTAGTTGCCCCTAACTGCCCTCCCCTACTGACCTGGTCACCCCTAACTGTCCTCCCTTCCTAGACTGGTTACCCCCAACTGCCCTCCGCTGCTGGCCTGGTCGCCCCTAACTGTTTTCCTCCACCCTCCCCTGCTGGCCATCTTGTGGCAGCCATCTTTGACCACATGGGGGTGGCCATCTTGTGTGATGGCGTGAGGGTCAATTTGCATATTACCTCTTTATTATAATAAGGTAAACTATCTTTAAGGGGTGATGACCCAAGCCAAGGCACAAGAGATAGAGGGTGTATAGCATGTACAGGCAGTGATTACTAACCATGGTGGGATTGAGGAACATCATCTGCTTGATGATCATTGCATTGTATTAGACCTCATATTTTGTATTCATTATGAACTTTTGTCATAATTTGTGCTTTTTGTTCTTCATATAATACTACCAATTTAATTGATCTGATATTTTCCACTATGAGATAAAATAACATGAATAAACTATGGATCCTTTGGTGAATTTTGGCTGCTTAGTTGAATCCAAGTGACCCTACTCACATTCCATCAATGGATGATGATTAAAAATTTTTTTAATTGTGAAATTTCCTAAGAAAGCACTAGATTGTAGGACCTTTAAATTTCCTTTTAGGCCATGGAATCTATATTAATATTGGTGGTATTTTGGGAATGAAATAAGAAACAATGGTGGGAGGCCCCAACAAGTGGGAACCTAAGGGTCTACCAATCAAGACAAAGTGTGTGTGCTTCTGAGTGTGCAGTTTGTGTGTGTGTGTGTGTGTGTGTGTGTGTGTGTGTGTGTGTGTGTAAAAGACACTGAAGTACCAGGAGGATTCAAATGAATAGCAAGGGTCTGCTCCTGGAGCTTATTGGGAAACATTTTATCCAAAGGCCTTCCCAGGACTCTTATGGCTATCTATACACCCAGACACACACACGACAAAGACACTTAGATACATACAAATGCAGACACACTCAAACATGGAAAGGCACAGAGACACACAGAGATACAGTTATGTATTCTTTTATGAGAAGACCAGTCATGTGCAGCCACAAGAGGAAACAGAAGAGAGGCTCAGGAAAACGAAGTTCATTATACTCACAGGACCTAGGGACACTCCTGTGGCACACCGCACAGGACCCCATGGGAAAGATACTAGGGTTGTCAGAAGGCAGGAACGAGGGAAGGGCCTTTGTTGGAGTTTCCCTGGCAAAGACCAGGCAGAGCAGAGGGAATAATTTAGGACTGGTTAGTTTGAATAATTTAGGGAGCCCTTAGCTATTGAGGTCATCCCTAGTTGCTGGAGCAGGCTAGGCAGTCCAGTATAACTCAGAAGGCCCAGTTGTCACAAGGCCCAGAGGCGAAGCCTTAGTGATTCCTATATTGTTTATTAATCTAAATCTGCTCTTAATCAAGTGGGAAGGGGGCTGAGGGGGCAATTTTTTTTTTTTTTGCTACTTGGCCCTGGGATAATTAAAGCACAAGAATAGTGCTTTGCCTCCAGATAGAGGAGGTATGGCCTAGCTCTGGATTGCTTTGCTTCACATCATGGGAGTACTACTAGCTAGATTTTTTGCTATCCCTAAGAATTGGCTAGCCTAGGGAGGGGCAGTTTTTCCTTAGACAGAAAGTTTATTTAAGATGTCATACATCATCAAATACTGAAATTCTATATAATGAAAGAGTAATATGCAAATTGACCATCACTCCAGTTCACAAGATGGCTCCCCGCATGTGGACACAGATGGCAGCCACAAGATGGCCAGCAGGGGAGGGCAGTTGGGAGGGATCAGGCCTGCAAGGGAGGGCAGTTAGGAGTGAACAGGCCAGCAGAGGAGGGAAGTGGGGGTGACCAGGCCTGCAGGGGAGGGCAGTTGGGGGAGACCAGGCCTGCAGAGGGGAGGGCAGTTGTTGAGGGACCAGGCCAGCAAGGGAGGGCAGTTAGAGATGACCAGGCTGGCAGGGGAGGACAATTAGGGGTAATTGGGCCAGCAGGGGAGCAGTTAGGCATAAATCAGGATGGCAGGGGAGTGGTTAGAGAGTGATCAGGCTGGCAGACAGAAGTGGTTAGGGACAATCAGGAAGGCAGGTAGCGAGCAGTTGGGAGCCAGCAGTCCTGGATTGTGAGAGGGATGTCCGACTGCCCATTAGGCCTGATTCTATTGGGATCGGGCCTAAACGGGCAGTCAGACATCCCTTGAGGGATCCTAGATCGGAGAGGGTGCAGGCTGGGCTGAGGGAGACCCCTGTGCCCATGCACAAATTTCATGCACTGGGCCTCTAGTAATATAATAATTATAATAATATATTTGAGTGTGTTCTGTACTATATATTGTACATATTAAAGGACTATATTCTAATACATTATATATTACAGAACATACTCGGTCACACTCAGAAAACAGAGACTCATACAGACACAGACATATACTGGTCTTGTGTTTTTAGATAAACACAAAGCTTTTTTGTGGAAAATGTTTAAGTAAATTCTCCCTTTAAAGGATTCCTGGATGAGGTTTCTGGAAAATCAGGGCTATTTTTCAGGTACATTCATGGTGCAATGAGAATTCTCAGAATTCTGGCATTTGCACAATAGAGTTAACCTTCATTTTCTAGGGAAATTAGAATTTAAAATATGCTGACAGTTCTTCCTGTGACTCAGTAGATCTCAAATGTTAGTATGCTATGACCAGGGAGCTGGGACTTGAGCCTCATGCCTCTGATACTGTAGGTTCAAGGAGAGGCCCAGGAACCTGAATTAGCCCCCAAGTAATTGTGATGCAGGAGTTTCATGGAGAAACATGCTATCGAACTGTCTCAGAAATTCCATCAATGCAACAGAGTATTTACTAAGAGACTCAAGGTCCCAAGTGTCATGGTAAAAATATACAAGAACCATGTAGCACAATCCTTTCCTAGGAATCACCTTTCTTGCCCTCACAAGCAGAAGGCATTTCTGCTTTCTTCAGTTCAAATAATAAAGCTAAATGGGCCCACCTGTAATGTGCTTGCACGGTACTAGAATTCCCGGCCTCCTTGACTTACTGCAATATTAGCCTCAGTGGGCTTTTTATAACTTCTAGGATTCCAATAATAATAATCTAGCCTTCCTAAACTTTAAAATTTGCACATGATTCACAGAAACAAATAAATTTTACTTCTTAATTCATGTAACATATACAAACATACGTTTTTCATTCTGTTCTGTCCTATTTACTTTTTTTTTGGATCCTCAAGCTGAGGATATGTTTGTTGATTTTAGAGAGAGAGGAAGGGAGAGAGAGAAGCATTGATGTGAGATGGAAACACCGATCTGTTGCCTCTTGGAAGCACCCTGAATGGGTATCAAACTGAAACCTAGGAAACTATTTTTTTTTTAATCTCTCCCTATATTGGAGCTCAATCTTGTTTTTTCTCAAATTATGTTTCTGATTTTAGTTATTTCTCTAAATAACTCTGTGCTCATTTTCATTTCTTCTAGATTTATTAATGTGTATTTTAACAACTTTGGACCATATCATTAGGAATGAAGTAGTAGTTTAATAAGGAACATAAGAGTTAGATAGAAGACATAATTCTTTTTCACTATTAGACTTTTAAAGTATTTAGGGTTTTCAAATAGCTAAATGATATTTGAAAGGTACACAGGGCATTCAGTGAAAAATAAGTCTCCCTGTTTTTCCTATTCTACCCATTTCCTTTGATAGGAGTAACCACTGTTACTATGTTATTGGGTTGTGGGAGAGAGATTTATATCTTCATGAAATAATTTTGTGATAATTTCAGTTTCTTAATCAGTTTCTTAGACTTACTTAGACTCACTTCCTTATTTCCTAATCAGTTTCTTAGACTTACATGCTTTTATTTATTTATTTATTTTTGATTTAATAAATCTTTATTGTTCAGATTATTACATTTGTTCCTCTTTTTTCACTTCATATTTCCCCTCCACCAGGCTCTCACCCCTCCCTCTAGCCTTGCCTCTCCCCCGCTGGCCCCCGCCATTGTCCTCATCCATAGGTGTATGATTTTTGTCCAGTCTCTCTCTGCACCACCCTCACCCCTTTCCCCCTTGGAATTGTCAGTCCACTCTCTTTCTATACCCCTGATTCTATTATATTCAACAGTTTATTCTGTTCATCTGATTTTTAATTCACTTGATTTTTAAATTCATTTGTTCATAGACATGTATTTGTTGTTCATAATTTTTATCTTTACCTTTTTCTTCTTCTTCCTCTTCTTAAAGAGTACGTTTTAGCATTTCATATAATACTACTTTGGTGTTGGTGAACTCCTTTAGTTTTTCTTACCTGTGAGGCTCTTTATCTGCTCTTCAATTCTGAATGATAGCTTTGCTGGATAGAGTGATCTTGGTTGTAGGTTCTTGCTTTTCATCATTTTGAATATTTCTTGCCACTCCCATCTGGCCTGCATAGTTTCTGTTGAGAAATCAGCTGACAATCCTATGGGTGCTCCCTTGTAGGTAATGAACTGTTTTTCTCTTGCTGCTTTTAATATTCTCCTTGTCTTTTGCCTTGGTAATTTAATTATGATGTCTTGGTATGGTCTTCTTTGGATTCCTTTTGTTTGGGGTTCTATGTGCTTCCTGGACCTGTAAGTCTATTTCTTTCACCAGTCATTATTTCTTTAAATAGGTTTTCAGTATCTTGTTCTCTCTCTTCTTCTGGCACCCTCATAATTCTGATGTTGGTATGCTTGAAGTTGTCCCAGAGGCTCCTTACACTACCTTCACATTTTTGGATTCTTTTTTCTTTTTGCTTTTCCAGTTGAGTGTTTTCTGCTTCTTTGTATTTCAAATCTTTGACTTGATTCTTTTGTTCCTCTAGTCTGCTGTTAGGTCTCTGTACAATATTTTTTATTTCAATCAGTGTATGTTTAATTTCTAGTTGGTCCTTTTTCATCTCTAGTTGGTCCTTTTTCATCTCATCTTGGGTCTCATTAAATTTATCCATCTTTTCTAGGAAATTCTTAAAAAACCTTATAATTGTGGTTTTGAACTCTATATCCACTCATTTGTTTTCCTCCATTTCTTTTGTTTGTGATCTGTTCCTTTGTTTCCACATTTTTGCTGCATCCCTGACTTGGTAGAGTAGCTTTGTGTGCTAGGTGTCCTATATGGCCCAGTAACTCTGCCTTCCCAGTTACCTGAGGTGGACTTTCTTGGTGCACCTCTGTGTGGTGTATGCAGCCTTGTTGTAGTTAAGTCTTGATTGTTGTTGGTATCACTGGGAGGAATTGACCTCCAAGCCAATTGGTTGTGAGGATCAGCTGTGCTAGAGTCAGCCTTATGACTTGCAAAATTGCAAAAGCCTCTGGGTTCAGCCTTGATGGGGAATAGTCTCAGGGCTGAGCAGACAACCTTGGCTTCCTGTCAGCTCTGTCCTATGTGGCCCCTGGGTCTCAGTATCCCTTGGTAATAGCTGCAGCCCTCTCTGCTCTCACTGGCACTAGTGTGCCTCCAGACCTCTGCCTTTCCAGCTCCCCTGAGTTTCCGTGTGCTCCAGGGACTCGTATGAGTCTGGGTTTCCAGGGTCTCACCTGAAACTGGGGTTCAGTGCAGTTGGAAGTGGATTTTAGTGCAGTTGGGAGGCTCTGTCTTCTTCCCACTAGAGAAAACCAGCAGCACAATCAGCAGTCAGCCCTCTGTGTGCGCACTCGTGCACCTCCAGATCTCTGCCTTTCACGGGCTCCCCTAAGTTTCCATTTACTGCTTCCTTTTCATGACAGTCCAGACTCACTGCATCTGAGTCTTGCCCAGAACTGGCGTTCAGTGCAGTTGGGAGTTTCCATATCCCTCCCGCTAGAGGAAGCCAGCCAGGCACTCCACTGCCTGTCCTCTTCACATGCGTGTCTCCATACCTCAGCTTTTTGCATTTCCCCTGAGTCTCCTCGAGCCCCTCTCTTTCCTTCTAGTTGTATAATTTCCACTCAGCCAGCTTTCCTGTGGTTCTGGATGATGTCTGTTCTGTCTTTTAGCTGTAGTTTTGAAATTGTGCGAGGCAGCAGTTTAGGTGTTCACCTAGGCTGCCTTATTGGTTTCTCTCTTGACTTACTTCCTAGGAAACTATTTTGACTGAGAATCAAATCTGCAACCTTTTAGTGTATGCAACAATTCTCCAGTCAAGTGAGCCATCCAATTAAGGCTGTTTTACTTAGGTTTAAAAAACATACTGGTCATGGTATACTAGACTGAATTCGTGATCCACTGTTCTAGTTACCTATTGTTGCATAATAAATCAACCCAAAACTCAGTTTCTTAAAACAGCACTAATTAACTTATTACCTCTCTTGTTTTCTGTGGTGCAGGAATTTGGAAAGGGCTCAGCCGAACTGTTTTAACTTAAGTCTCTAAGTGGTTATAGTCAGTTAATGGCTGGGGCTGGAACAGTGTGGGACTGCTTCAGCTTGCTCTCAAATAGTTTCTCCATGTGTTCTCTCTGTTTGGCCTAGTTTGTTTTCCTTACAGCATGGTATTCTCAGGGCCATTGAATTGATTACATACAGGTGGCTCAGAGCTCCAAAGCTGAGAACCAGGGAGAAGATAGCTTAGCCTTGGAAGTCATATAGCATCACTTTCTTCATAATCCCAAATTTGCCCCATCTGAGAAGAGAAAACATGATCTCCATCTTTCGATGTACCCTGTGACAAGTACCGTTGTAAGAAAAGTAGGTGCCATGAGAGATAACTTCCCTTGTCATCTTTGGAAAATGCAATCTGACACATTTTGAGGGCACCATTGCAATTTGAAAAATACTCCTCTAGATGGCACTGTTGTCATGTGAGATCAGATCCATTTGACCTTGGGGGATGGGATAGAGTGATGGGCAGGATGTTGGGAAGAGAAACAAAGGAATTTGGATGTTGGCAAAGGTGGAACAGCTCCTCCATTTTGAATTATTCTTTCTGTTGCATAGACCATGTGATGGCAGGGGTGTGTGTCTATGGGCAAATGAGTAGCCTAGCTGAATAGATGTAGATGTGAACAAAACTAACTCCATCTCTGTATTATGGATTTCATTTCATTTTTTAAGTCTTATGCTGTGACTTTTGACCAACCCTGCTGTCCTTAGCAAGCATACCAAAGCTTTCTAGTTGATGTTTATTTATGTTTCTTAAAAATGTAACCATAAATATTTTTGTTAGAAATAGCCAGAATGGCATGACAACCAAGATAAAATCAAACTGGTAATAGTATTGCCTATAAAAAATTAATCATCACAAGACCACCAGGGATATGGCCTCTGGTGCTACTGCATACTTTGTCCCTTTGGTCAATCATTAGTACTCCTGTTATACTTTAAAAAAGTAACAGGAAGAGAGAAACCAAGATGGTGGCATAGGTGAATACCTAAACTGCTGCCTTGCACAACAATTTCAAAACTACAGCTAAAAGACAGAACAGACATCATCCAGAATCCCAGGAAAGCTGGCTGAGTGGAAATTCTACAACTAGAAGGAAAGAGAGGGGCTCATGGAGACTCAGAGGAGCTGCAAAAAGCTGAGGCACGGAGACACGTGTGTGGAGAGGATGGGTGGCAAAGTGCCTGGCTGGCTTCCTCTAGTGGTAGGGAGAGGAAACTCCCAACTGCATTGAACCCCATTTTTGACTGCACTGAACCTCAGTTCCGACTGCACTGAACCCCAATCCTGGGCGAGACTCATATGGGGGAAATCTGGACTGTCATGAAATGAGAGGAATGCATGGAAACTTAGGGGATTCATGAAAGGCAGAGGTCTGGACGCGCACAAACGTGAGTGTGCACACAGAGGGCTGACTGCTGATTGTGCTGCTGGCTTTCTCTAGCGGGAGGAAGACAGAATCTCCCAACTGCACTGAAATCCACTTCCAACTGCACTGAACCCCAGTTTTGGGTGAGACTCTGGTGACCCAGATTCATACGGATCCTAGAAGCTCACAGAAACTCAGGGGAGCTGGGAAGGAAGAGGTCTGGAGGCATGCGAGCATGAATGTGCACAGAGAGGGCTGCAACGATTACTGAGGAACACTGAGACCCAGGGGCCACATAGCGCAGAGCTGATGGGAAGCCAAGGTTGTCTGCTCAGCCCTGAGACTCTGCCCTATCCAAGCTGAACACAAAGGCTTTTACATTTGTGCAAGTCTTGTATCATAAGGCTGATTCCAGCACAGAAGTTCTCCATGGTAGACACAGCTGATCCTCACATTGATACCAACAACAATCAAGACTTAACTACAATAAGGCTGTACACACAGTCCACAATGGGGTGCAACAAGAGACTCCACCTCAGGTAATTGGGGAGACAGAGCTACTGGGCCATATAGGACATCTAGCACACAGAACTACTCTACCAAGTCAGGGAAGCGGCAAAAATATGGAGACAAAGGAAGAGATCACAAACGAAAGAAATGGAGGAAAACAAATGAGTGGATACAGAGTTTAAAATCATGGTTATAAGGTTTTTCAAGAATTTCCTAGAAAAGATGGATAAATTTATTGAGACCCAAGAGGAGATGAAAAGAGACCATCTAGAGATGAAAAAGGAACTAGAAATTAAACATACACTGACTGAAATAAAAAATATTGTACAGAGACCTAACAGCAGACTAGAGAAAGGCAAGAATCAAGTCAAAGATTTGAAATAAAGAAGCAGAAAACACTCAACTGGAAAAGCAAAAAGCAAAAAGAATCCAAAAATGTGAAGATAGTGTAAGGAGCCTCTGGGACAACTTCAAGCATACCAACATCAGAATTATGGGGGTACCAGAAGAAGAGAAGGAACAAGATACTGAAAACCTATTTGAAGAAATAATGACTGAAAACTTCCCACATCTGGTGAAAGAAATAAACTTACAAGTCTAGGAAGCGCACAGAATCCTAAACAAAAGGAATCCAGAGAGGACCACACCAAGACACATCATAATTAAAATGCCAAGAGCAAAAGACAAAGAGAGAATATTAAAAGCACCAAGAGAAAAACAGTTCATTACCTACAAGGGAGCACCCATTCGACTGTCAGCTGATTTCTCAACAGAAACGATGCAGGCCAGATGGGAGTGGCAAGAAATATTCAAAGTGATGAAAAGCAAGAACTTACAACCAAGATTACTCTACCCAGCAAAGCTATCATTCAGAATTGAAGGGCAGATAAAGATCTTCACAGATAAGAAAAAACTAAAGGAGTTCATCAACACCAAACCAGTATTAGATGAAATGCTAAAATGTACTCTTTAAGAAGAGGAAGAATGCCAAAAACTGGTTTGGCTCAGTGGATAGAATGTTGGTCTGTGGACTGAAAGGTCCAGGTTCGATTCCGGTCAATGGCATGTGCCTTGGTTTCAGGCACATGCCCAGTAGGGGGCGTGCAGGAAGCAGCTGATCGATGTTTCTCTCTCATTGATGTTTCTAACTCTCTATCTCTCTCCCTTCCTCTCTATAAAAAATCAATAAAAATATATAAAAAAAAAAAGTCAGAATCCAAGATGGCGGCATAGGTAAACACCTACACTGCTGCCTCACACAACAATTTAAAAACTACAACTAGGAATCCAAGATGGTGGCATAGGTAAACACTTACACTGCTGCCTAGCACAACAATTTCAAAACTACAACTAAAAGACAGAACGGACAACATCCAGAACCACAGGAAAGCTGCCTGAGTGGAAGTTCTACAACTAGAGGGAAAGAGAGGGGCTCACGGAGACCCAGAGGAGCTGCAAAAGCTGAGGTACGGAAACGCACACGAGGAGAGAACGGGTGCTGGAGTACCTGGCTGGCTTTCTCTGGCGGGAGGGAAACGGAGACTCTCAAAGACATTGAACCCCTTATCCTACGACACTAAACCCCAGATCCAGCCGAAACTCATACAGGGGGAGTTTGGACTGTGAAAAGGGAGAGGTGCACGGAGATTTAGGGGAGTCACAAAAGATCAAAGGCCTGGTGGCACGCACGACACTGCGCGCAGGACAGATTGCTGATTGTGCCGCTGGCTATCTCGAGTGGGCGGGAGACGGACCCTCCCAACTGTGCCACTTCTAACTTCACTAAACGCCTGTTTCAGACGAAACCCTGGAGACCTAGACTCGTGTGGTCCTGATGCGCAGGGGAGCCGGAAAGGCAGCGGATAGAGGCACTGCGGGCTCGTGCACAAGGACCACTCCAGCCATTACCCAGTCACGTGAGACTCAGGGGCCGTGGAGGGCGGGGCCGACTGGAAGGCAAGGCGGTCCCTTAAGCCCTGAGACTCCACCCATCCCAAGCTCAACAGAGGCTTCTGCGGCTTTGCACATCTGGTATCATAAAGCTGAATTAAACACAGAAGTTTCCCCGGCATAGTGAAAATGCCGAGACAAGGGAAGGGATTACAAACAAAAGAAATGGAGGAAAAAAAACGACTGGATATAGAGTTCAAAACCACGCTTATAAGGTTTTTCAAGAATATGCTAGAAAAGATGGATAAATTTATCAAGTCCCAAGAGGAGATGGAAAAGGTCCAACTAAAGATGAAAAAAGACCAACTAGAAATTAAACATACACTGACTGAAATAAAAACTATTATACAGAGTCCTAACAGCAGACTAGAGAAAGGCAAGGATCAAGTCAAAAATTTGAAATATAAAGAAGCAGAAAACATTCAACTGAAAAGCAAGAAGAGAAAAGAATCCAAAAATGTGAAGATCATGTAAGGAGCCTCTGGGACAGTTTCAAGCGTACCAATATCAGAATTGTGGGGGTGCCAGAAGAAGAGAGAGAGCAAGATACTGAAAACCTATTTAAAGAAATAATGACTGAAAACTTCCCACATCTGGTAAAATAAATAGAATTACAAGTCCAGGAAGCACACAGAACCCCAAATAAAAGGAATCCAAAGAGGACCACACCAAGACACATCATAATTAAAATACCAAGAGCAAAAGACAAAGAGAGAATATTAAAAGCAGCAAGAGAAAAACAGTTCATTACCTACAAGGGAGCACCCATACGACTGTCAGCTGATTTCTCAACAGAAACAATGCAGGCCAGACGGGAGTGGCAAGAAATATTCAACGTGATGAACAGCAAGAACCTACAACCAAGAATAATCTATCCAGCAAAGCTATCATTCAGAATTGAAGGGCAGATAAAGAGCTTCACAGAGAAGAAGAAGCTAAAGGAGTTCATCAACTCGATACCAGTATTATATGAAATGCTGAAAGGTACTCTTTTAGAAGAGGAAGAAGAAAAAGGTAAAAAAATTATGAACAACAAATACATATCTATCAACAAGTGAATCTAAAAGTTAAGTGAATTAAAATTTTGATCAACAGAGTAAACTGGTGAATATAATAGAATCAGGAGCACAGAAAGGGAGTAGACTGATAATCCTCAGGAGGACAAAAATCATAAAGCATCAAACAGACTGTGAAATTACAGCAGAAAGATTAAAGTTAGGTGAGGTAGATAAGTGATCAATCAAAGGACTTATATGCATGCATATAAGCATAACCAATGATCACAGACACTGGGTCGGGTATGCCTGGGAGGGAGGGGGGCCATGGGGAGATATGTATAAAAATTAATAAAAATTAATAAAAAAATAAAAATAAAAACTACAACTAAAAGACAGAACGGACATCATCCAGAACCACAGGAAATCTGGCTGAGTGGAAATTCTACAACTAGAAGGAAAGAGAGGGGCTCACAGAGACCCAGAGGAGCTGCAAAAAGCTGAGGTATGGAGACGCGTTGTGGAGAAAACGGGTGCCAGAGAACCTGGCTGGCTTTCTTTGGCAGGAGGGAGACAGAGACTCTCAACGGCATTGAACCCCTTATCCTACGACACTAAACCCCAGATCCAGCCGAAACTCATATGGGGGGAGTTTGGACTGTGAAAAGGGAGAAGTGCATGGAAATTTAGGGGAGTTGCAAAAGATCAGAAGTCTGGTGACTCGCGTGGCACTGAGCACTGAGGACCGGCTTCTGATTGTGCCGCTGGCTTTCACGAGTGGGTGGGAGACAAACCCTCCCAACGGTACCACTTCTAACTTCACTAAACCCCAGTTTCAGGCGAAACCCTGGGGACCCAGACTCATATGATCCTGGAGCACAGGGGAGCCAGAAAGGCAGCAGTCTAGAGGCACTGCAAGAGCAAGTGCGCAAGGGACTGCTCCAGCGATTACCCAGTCACGTGAGACTCAGAGGCTGTGGAGAGCGGGGTGGTCCATTAAGCCCTGAGACTCCACCCATCCAAAGCTCAATAGAGAGGCTTCTGCAGTTTTGCAAGTCTGGTATCATAAGGCTGAATCCAATACAGAAGTTCTCCCAGCATAGTGAAAATGCCGAGACAAGGGAAGGGATTACAAACAAAAGAAATGGAGGAAAACAAACGACTGGATATAGAGTTCAAAACCACGCTTATAAGGTTTTTCAATAATCTCCTAGAAAAAAATGGATAAATTTAGCAAGACCCAAGAGGAGATGAAAAAGAACCAACTAGAGATGCAAAAGAACCAACTAAAAATTAAACATACACTGAATTAAAAAATATTGCACAGAGACCTAACAGCAGACTAGAGGAAGGCAAGAATCAAGTCAAAAATTTGAAATATAAAGAATCAGAAAACACTCCACTGGAAAAGCAAGAAGAGAAAAGAATACAAAAATGTGAAGATAATGTAAGGAGCCTCTGGGACAGCTTCAAGCGTACCAACATCAGAATTATGAGGGTGCCAGAAGAAGTCAGAGAGTAAGATACTGAAAACCTATTTAAAGAAATAATGACTGAAAACTTCCCACATGTGGTAAAAGAAATAGACTTACAAGTCCAGGAAGCACACAGAACCCCATATAAAAGGAATCCAAAGAGGACCACACCAAGACACATCATAATTAAAATACCAAGAGCAAAAGACAAAGAGAGAATATTAAAAGCAGCAAGAGAAAAACAGTTCATTACCTACAAGGGAGCACCCATATGACTGTCAGCTGATTTCTCAACAGAAACGATGCTGGCCAGATGGGAGTGGCAAGAAATTTTCAACGTGATGAATAGCAAGAACCTACAACCAAGAATACTCTATCCAGCAAAGCTATCATTCAGAATTGAAGGGCAGATAAAGAACTTCACAGATAAGAAAAAGCTAAAGGAGTTAATCAACTCCAAACCAGTTTTATATGAAATGATGAAAGGTTTTTGAAGAGGAAGAAGAAAAAGGTAAAAAAATTATGAACAACAAATACATATCTATCAACAAGTGAATCTAAAAATCAAGTGAATTAAAAATCTGATGAACAGAATAAACTGGTGAATATAATAGAATCAGGGATATAGAAAGAGAGTGGACTGATAATTCCAAGGGGGAAAGGGGTGAGACTGGACAAAAATCGTACACCTATGGATGAGGACAATGGCGAGGGGTGGGGGTGGGGTGGGAGGTAAGGCTAAAAGGAGGGGTGGGAGCCAGTTGGAGGGAAGCTATGGGGGATAAAAGAGGAACAATTGTAATAATTTGAACAATAAAGATTTATCAAATAAAAAAATAGAAAAAATGTAACAGGGTCTGTTAGTAGAGAATAATTTGCACAAATTTTCTGGCAACTTTGGCCCAATCTGTAAACGCAGGCCCAATCTTCCTGCAAATGAATTACCATATAATAAATTCCATTATATTCTATGGAATGGCCTACTTTTTTTTTGGCTTGAAGGTACTTTCTCCTTACATTTACCAGTGCATGTTGCCCCACCTAGGCCACTATGAGGAGGTGGGCTGGTGACCAACTTGCACAGTTTTATGTCTATGTGAATTCTCCACACCAATATTGTCCTTCCCTCCCCCCTCCCCCTTACCTCTGTGCCCACATAGAACCCACAATTCCCAATAAGGCATGGCTGGTTCCATGCCTGCTCAGGAATTGAAAATGATGATTTGGAAGAATATTAAAGACTTGTTAGTGGATGAGCTTTTCCAGGAAGAGTGTGTAAAGTGAGAAGAAAAAGGGGCCAAGGAGAGAAAACTGGGAGCCTTTGGCATTTAAAGAGAAGAAGCATGGCAAAGGAATCTAAGAAGGTGAGAGGTGGTGAAGGGTGCAGGAGGAGAACCTGGTGAGCATGGCGGCTCAGGCTCAGATAGAGTTTCCAGGAATAGGGATTGGTCCTGAGGGTCAAGTATGGCGGCAAAATGGAGACAAGAAATAGACCACTAGATTTGGCATTAAAGAGGTCCTTGGTGACTTTTATGATGACATTTGCAGGAAGCCAGGGGGATAGGGCATTGTAGAAGTTCAGTAGTGATGGGACAGAAAAGTAAAGGGTGGAGACTTGAGATGGGGACAAGGTAAGAGGTTGCTTTTTAAAAATCTTGGGCAAGTCCAGCTGGCGTGGCTCAGTGGTTGAGTGTGAACCTATGAACCAGGAGGTCACAGTTCTATTCCTAGTGAGCGCATATGCCTGGGTTGCAGGTTCCATCCCCAGTGTGGGGTGTGCAGGAGGCAGCGGATCAATGATTCTCTCTCATCATTGATATTTCTATTTCTCTCTTCCTCTCTCTAAAATCAATGAAAACATATTAAAAAAAAGAAGTACTAAGAATTTTGAAGAAGACTATGATGAGGCTTTATACCCTTAAGTTTTTAAGAAAACATAACACTGTAGAAATTAAAACTGGGGTGAATGGGCTCCAGGACTGGGATCCAAATAGGTAGGAAGCACAATAAGTTCATTTAAGGCAACAGTCTGTGAGGAACGTTACAAAAGCCTTTGAAGCGCACCATGAAAGTGGGATGAAACAAGGCCACTGGCAGGCCAGGATGCAATTTTTTAAAATAATAGCTTTATTGGGCTGTAATATGATATAATTCATCCATTTGAAGTAAATAACTTAATGTTTTTAGTATATTCTCAGAGTTGTGCAAATGTAACCATAATCAATCCTTGTAGCCTTTCTTTTATTTTTTAGCTTATAACAGCTGAAATTTATTCTCTTACAGAGAGGTTAGAATTCAGAAATCAAGGTGATGATAGGGTCGGTGCCTTCTGGAAGCCCAGAGGAAGAATCTGTTCCATACCTCTCTCCTAGCCTGTGGTAGCTGCCAACAGTTCTTGGCATTCCTAGGCTTGTGGTAGCATCACTCCAAACGCTACCTCCATGTTCACATGGACTTCTCCTCTGTGTGTCTGTGTGTCCTCTCTTCTTCTCATAAGGACACTACTCATTGAACTTAGGGTCCACTCCAATCTAGTATTCAGGTCAGGACACAATTTAAGCCTCTTTGAGGACAAAAATGATCATGACAAGCAAGGATAGAAAGAGGAAAAAGAGAAAGGAGAACACTGGGTCTCAGATGAAGAAAAGGGGCGGTGGAGGTGGTGGTGGGGAGAAAGGAGGATAGGGAGAAACAAGAGGAATACCTTATAGAGAATGAAGCAGAATGCCTCTAGGGTCAGGCTCCTAAAAGTTTGGAATTTCTACTCTGAGCAGCCTTCTGCAAGCTCCTTAGCCAAGCAAGAACATCCCTTCCAGAGGTTTTTTTTATAAGATATTTTTTTGAGAAGTTTTAATTACCAGTATATAATAAAATTGAAAGAAATGTGGAGATTTCCCATATACCCTCTGTCTCACTCATGCAATAGCCTCCCCCATATTCAATATCACTCACCAGAATGGTATCATGTTTTTTTTTTTTCACCAAAGACAAGCCTACATTGACACATCATAATTACCCATAGTCATTTTAGGATTTATTCTTGGTGTTGTGCATTCTATGGGTTTGGACAAATGTATAATGACATAACCCCATCATTATATGCCATTCAGAGTATTTTCACTGTCCTAAAAATCCTCATTTTGCCTACTCATCTCTTCCCCATCCTCCATGGTAACCACTGATCTTTTTATTGTCCCATATTTTGCCTTTCCTTCTAGAGTTTTTGAGCCAACAGATGAGGCAACCACAGAGAAAGGACTTAAAAGCTTTCTTTTCATTTTTTATTACTGTTGACTACTCTAAAGTCATTAACATTGGTGACTTTAGTGCCATAAAAGAAGGTATCTAGAATAATGAACAATAGCCCATAAAAGGACTAGAGGTTAATTTAGAACTAATGTGTACCAATGCCATTTACACCATTTATTACAAAACTGCAAAGAGGCTATTGGGCTCAGGGGTATAAACGCCAAGCCAGACCAAACTCAGATCCTGAATCAGTACATAATCTTTATGACAAACTCACAAAAGACTGAAGAATAGAAAGATAAATGCCTTTCCGAGAAGAGAGAACCATGGATGCTGGCCATGCGAGAAAGAAGAACCTGTAGACTCTGATGCCAAAGTCTTCAAAATTCCCAATGAGGAAAGGAAAAGGAAAGTCAGAGATATGTGTGACAATGAATGTAAAGCAATAATTTAGAAAGAGAACAGGGGCAGACAGGCTCCATAGCTTGCTATGGTCAGTTGGCTTTGAAAGAAAACTAGAAGGTTAACAACACTGAGCCTTCTCTTTTCTGAGGAGCCCGTGAGAGGAGAAGCAGGCCACCATTCTGTAAGCCAGAATGACAACTCAGTGGCTTCAGGTCTGATGTGAATCTTGATTAGGGGTCAAACCAAATCTCATGGCACCATTTACTAACCATTCATTGGGCAGCCACTATTTTGAGACAGTGAAGTAATGCTGAGGGGCATTTTGCCCTAGGATCACAAAATGCAGAAAGATAGGAGCTAGTGATCCCAGTTTGCAGATGGAGAACAGAAGCTCAGCAGGGTAGTTATACTGCCCCAAGTGTTGAAGTTGGGAAGGGGTTCCCAGAAACTACCAGAGGCTTGAGGAAAAAAGTGACAATGGAAGGTGTAGGAACATCAAAGGATTCAAGTGGATGACACAAAAGGCCTTTCCCCCCACTAACAAAAGTCTTTCTTTGCTTACTCAGTTTTCTCATTTCTAGGGAGACCTCAGTCTAAGTTATCCTTCTTATAGAAAGGTCAGCCCTCTGGTCAAGCAGCTGAGGAATGTGTGCTTTCTCATGAGTTTAGGCTTCCTGACTCATGAATTGAAATTTAGTTTTCTTACTGCCTCTCTGAGAAGGATGAACTCATTGGTGGTGAGAAGAGCAGCCCTCTGTCCTTCTCTTCTCCAAATGCTGGAAGAAGTGGGATGTAAACTCTAAAATGTCACAGAAGCCTATGAAATGCTGACTCCCAGATGCCAGGCATAACTGGGGTTGGCTCAGAACATGAAGACAGGGCAACAACATCATCTGCTAAGAATTCATTGCTCTGCAGCTTGCCTAGGACACAATGGTAAGACTGAAACAGAAGAGATGGATGTGGGGTGGGGTGGGGGCAGGCAAACTGGGTGTGTCTTTGCAGACATGGCCTTCTTGGGGGTGGAGAGAGGAGCAGTGCAGGACTAGTCAACAGGCAGACTGTGCGTGGGTTTAAGGCACCAAGAAGCAGGGACACAAAAACTCCTGACAGAATAAAGCAAAACAAAACAAATATCCAAACAAAGAAAGGGAGGGGGAACATTGGTTTGAAAAGATTTTGATATTCACTGCTTAAAAGAAAGCATTGGAGTAATCATGGGAAAATTCAGAACTTAGTTGAGAGTCATGTATTTTGAATCACAAATGGTGGGTGGGCACCGTGACCTTTGCAAAGTCTAGGGTTGCTATTTGGATTAGATTGGTCTGCTAGATTGAATGGCGCCAAACTGTCTTGTGGGCAAAAGGGCAGCTGAGGTCCTGATGGGTGTGTTTTGAGTGGCTCTAAACTGTAAGGGTTAGCAGTTAAGGTGGGATTGGAGATTATTTTACTTACACCTTTGTTCTTTGTGTATTTTCCACATTTTCTCTTGTGTGTGTGTATATATATATATATATTTAAGACCTCAATTTTACGAATGTAAAATCACACAATTACTATGTTACTGCATTTTTCTTGAACAAAATTACTATTTTATGGTAAGAGTAAACTAAGTCCCTTTTAGTCATTGCTCCTTTTGGGGGCTTTCTGTGCATGCACACAAACATATTAAACACACAGATGAAAATCAGATTGTTTTGTGTGAAGGGCATTTTTAAAAACATAAAAAAATTTGGACTGTATCTTTCTTCCTGCAAATTGCATTTTTTCACTCAATAGCATGTTTTGTTGGGTGTTACAGCACATTAATCTGCTTCACTCTTTAAATTATAGCATGCCAGTCCATAGAATGACTTATTATAATTTAGCTAACCCTTTAAAAAAAATCTTTATTGTTCAGATTATTACAATTGTTCATCTCTTTCCCCCCATATCACTCCTCCACCTGGCTCCCATCTTACCCTCTGCCCTTATCTCCCCCGCATTGTTCTCATCCATAGGTGTATGATTTTTGTCCAGTCTCTCCCTGCACCCCCCTCAGCTCTTTTCCCCTGAGAATTATCAGTCCACTCCCTTTCTATGCCCCTAATTCCATTATATTCACCAGTTTATTCTGTTCATCAGATTTTCAGTTCACTTGATTTTTAGATTCACTTGTTGATAGATATATATTTGTTGTTCATAATTTTTACCTTTATCATTTTCTTCTTCCTCTTCTTAAAGAATACCTTTCAGCATTTCATATAATACTGGTTTGGTGTTGATGAACTCCTTCAGTTTTTTCTTATCTGTGAAGCTCTTTATCTGCCCTTCAATTCTGAATGATAGCTTTGCTGGGTAGAGTAATCTTGGTTGTAAGTTCTTGCTATTCATCACTTTGAATATTTCTTGCCACTTTCTTCTGGCCTGCATTGTTTCTGTTGAGAAATCAGCTGACAATCCTATGGGTGCTCCCTTGTAGGTAATGAACTGTTTTTCTCTTGCTGCTTTTAATATTCTCTCTTTCTCTTTTGCTCTTGGCATTTTAATTATGATGTGTCTTGGTGTGATTCTCTTTGGATTCCTTTTGTTTGGGGTTCTGTGCGCTTCCTGGACTTGTAAATCTATTTCTTTCACCAGATGGGGGAAGTTTTCAGTCATTATTTCTTCAAATAGGTTTTCAGTATCTTGCTCTCTCTCTTCTTCTGGTACCCCCATAATTCTGATGTTGGTATGCTTGAAGTTGTCCCAGAGGCTCCTTACACTATCTTCACATTTTTGGATTCTTTTTTCTTCTTGCTTTTCCAGTTGAGTGTTTTCTGCTTCTTTATATTTCAAATTTTTGACTTGATTCTTGCCTTCCTCTAGTCTGCTGTTAGGTCTCTGTATAATATTTTTTTATTTCAGTCAGTGTATGTTTACTTTCTAGTTGGTCATTTTTCATCTCCTCTTGGGTCTTGCTAAATTTATCCATCTTTTCTAGGAAATTCTTGAAAAACCTTATAACCATGGTTTTGAACTCTATATACAGTCATTTGTTTTCCTCCATTTCTTTTGTTTGTGATTTGTTCCTTTGTCTCCACATTTTCACTATGCTGGGAGAACTTCTGTGTTGGAATCAGCCTTATGATACAAGGCTTGCAAAACTGCAAAAGCCTCTCTGTTGAGCTTGGATAGGGTGGAGTCTCAGAGTGCCTTGGCTTCCAGTCAGTCCCACCCTATGTGGCTTCTGGGTCTCAAGTGTCTCTTGGTAATCATTGGAGCCGTCTCTGTGAGCACGCACGGGCGTGCCTCTAGACCGCTGCCTTTCTGCCTCCCCTGCACTCTGCTCTGGCACCCGTATGAGTCTGGGTCCCTAGGGTCTCGCCTGAAACTGGGGCTCAATGCAGTTAGAAGTGGCACAGTTGGGAGTCTCTGTCTCCCACCCACTAGAGAAAGCCAGTGGCACAACCAGCAGTCCATCCTCTCTGCGTGCATTGGTGTGTGCACCCCAGACTTCTGCTCTTTCGCAGATCCCCTAAATTTCTGTGCACTCTTCCCTTTTCACAGTCCAGACTCCCCTGTATGAGTCTCCCCTGGAGCTGGGTTTCAATGCAGTAGGATATGGGGTTCAGTGCAGTTGGGAATCTCCGTCTCCCTTCCGCCAGAGGAAGCCAGCCAGGCACTCCGCTGCCCGCTCTCTCTACACACATATCTCTGTACCTCAGCTTTTTGCAGTTCTTCTGAGTCTCCATGAGCCCCTCTCTTTCCTTCTGGTTGTAGAATTTCCACTCAGCCAACTTTCCTGTGGTTCTGGATGATGTTCGTTCTGTCCTTTAGTTGTAGTTTTGAAATTGTTGTGCGAGGCAGCAGTTTAGGTATTCACCTATGCCACCATCTTGGTTTTAAGTCTCTTTTCTTTATTTAAATGTTTCCTCAGGAAACACATGCTACTTTCATAATATTGAAAGATGTTTTCTCCTTTTCCTTGTTGTTGTTACAAACACAAGCACATAGATGAAGATTGTTTACTCTAATTGGACACTCTCATCACTGTGGGAGATGACAGGCATCCCCATGACTGGCTTGCAAACCACTCCTTGACAAGGGATAGGGTCAATCCCAGAGTCCTCATGACTGCTGCTGAGTAGAGAAGGGGTTTGCTTTTTGTGCAATGATCCTTTCCAGTTCTGATATTCTTGAGTGTATGAAGTGCTGACATGTTGCTTATTTAATCAATGATCTTTTGGTTGAAAAGAACCTACTCAAGCTACATCAAGTGATAAGTGGATTTATTTGAGGGTCGGGGGAGCAGAGGTTATCTTCCAGAATACAGGAAGATTTATAGAAACTAGAGCAGGGCTGGGGTAGGAACTGGAATGCTGGTAGAAACAAAGGCCATTCTCTCCCTCTCAGTTCTTCTAGGCATATCTTCTGCTTTTCTCCCTTATTCTTCTGACCAGCTGCTTCTGATCAGATATCTTGTGTTTGGCCCAGATTGACTATCTCAACTTTGATTTAAGGTCTTTTTTCCAAAAGTACCCACCATTTATTTCTTTTAGTTCAATTTTTTAGAGACTAAAAATATAATTGGTTTCTAGCCAGCCAATGGACTGGCTGGTTTTGGCTGATTTGTTCAAACCCGATCCAATCAACTTGTTAGTCTGAGGTGGAAGACAAGCTTTCCCCTTCCAGTGTTGGGGGTGGAGTGGCAGGGGAGTGGTTAATCAGGGAAAAAAGGACACATGTAATACTTTAAACAGTAATAAAGTGACTTGAGTAAAGATGTAAAGGCAGTGAGCAAGTGGCTGCATGGATATATGAGGGAAGAACATTCTGAGTGAAGACACAGATACAATGACTGAGGCTGAAGTATACTTCATTTGTTTGAGGTCAGCAAGAAGCCAGTGTTATTAGAGAAGAGTGAGGAAGAGAGTTTTTACAGATGAAGTTAGAGAGGGGACAAGGGGCCAGAGTGTTTAAGTACTTGTACGTTATAGGTAGGACTTGTTATAGTAAGAGTTGTCAAGAATGAGTCCCTGATCTGGTTGCTACATTGAGCAGATGATGGTGCCACTTGCTGAGACAGAAAACCCTAGAGATGAACCAGGAATTGGTGAATTCATTGATAGATATTCTGGGGCTTTAAGAACATTTAAATGAAAGTCTGCTAGGTAGCTGCTAATATGTCTGGAGCTCAGAGACATTTTGGCAGTGTATAGATGGTGATGGGGCCATGAAAGCAAAACTGCATTAAAACTAAGAACTTTTGTTCAATCATTATAGGAATGAAAAGAAAGACTGGGAGAAGATACTTGTGATCATATTTATATCTATCAGAATCACAGGTATAATCTATTATATACACACAAAGTGATGGTGTGTGTGTGTACCAGTATATCTATACTAATAAAAGAGTAATATGCTAATTAGACCGAGAGATCTTCCGGACATCCTTCCGGACAAAGCCAAGGTGGTGGGGTCAAGGCAGAGGCGGTTAGGAGCTATCAGGCTGGCGGGGGGGAGGGGGGGGGGGGGAGGTGGTGGGGGGCCCTGCGGCCATCCGGGGGGGGCCGTTGGGGGCAGTCAGGCTGGTGGCGGGGTGTGGGCAGTTGGGGGCGAGAAGGCCAGCAGGTTAGGGGTGATCAGGCAGGCAGGCAGGTGAGCAGTTAGGATTGTGACAAGGATGTCCAACCACTGGTTTAGGCTCGAATCTATGCAGATTTTATACTGGTTAGTAAGAAAAAGATAGATTACCAGTAGAAAAATGGGTAAAATACTTGAATAGGCACATTACAAAAGCACATATTCAAGTAATTAATACCAATATGAAAAAGGAATATTGGCTAAAATACTGGTTTCTACACAATTCTAAATAAATCCCAGAAAATGGTTTTGTAATAGAGAACGTTATATGACTGAGATCTTAAATTCTAAGAAAAAAATGAACATAATGAAAGACTGCTGCATAGTACTCTTTAAAAAATATATTTTTATTCATTTCAGAGAGGAAGGAAGAAGAAGAGAGAGACAGAAACATCAGTGATGAGAGGGAATCATTGATTGGCTGCCTCCTGCATGCCTGACGGAGCTAAGCCTGGGCCCGCAACCCAAGCATATGCCCTTGACTGGAATCGAACCTGGGACCCTTCAGTCTGCAGGCTGACGCTCTATCCACCAAGCCAAACTGGCTAGGGCTGCATAGTACTTTTTTTAAAGTAAAGTTTTGATTAAGGGTAGAATACTTTTATTAGATTAAATCTGAGTGATCTTCCTCCTATGGAATAAAACTAGTGCTTACCAATATAAAATTGTCTTTAGTTTTTGACTAGAATTGAAAAAAATGAAAATCTAAATAAAATAGGTGAAAGCTCCCTTATAGTTTAGCTAAAAAACACACACATACACACTCACAGGCTCTGGTAATTTAGCTCTAATCATGTTTTGTTAAGTAGGAGGTCAAAGTCATTAGCTGAGTTCTAGGGAAGAAGTGGGAGGATCAAAAGTCTTGAGGAAAGTGGAGTAGTTGACATTTTCATGGTAGAGACTTGGCCAGAGAAAATAGTTGTTTAAAGCAACGTTAAGTACTTGCCTGAGACTGATGATCATGAATTTTATTGTAGGAAAATTCTTCTCATTGAATGATTTCTTAAGCAGCTTTTAGTTACCCATACATAGGCACAAAGAAGGTAAATGATGGGTTTTATATAGCATTGGAATTTTGTCAGTTATGACAGAAGAATAGAGAAACTAGCTAGTTTAGGATATTGGCAAGAGTGTGATAGAAATGATGGAATATGAAATCAAAACTATAAAGAGAATGAAGTAAACACAAAGGGAGTTTATGATAAACAAGGCCAATGGAATGGAGGTTTTTTTTTTGAACTTTCAAATATTTTATTTCATTTGAGTAAATTTTCATATCTTCTTTTAAAATGTATTTTTATTGATTTCAGAGAGGAAAGGAGAGGGAGAGAGAGACAGAAATATTAATGATGAGAGAGAATCATTAATTGGCTGCCTTTTGCACTCACTCTATCAGTGATGGAGCCTGCACCTGGGCGTGTGCCTTGACCAAGAATCGAACTGTGACCTCCTGGTTCATAGGTCGACGCTCAATCACTGAGCCACAGTGCCCATGTCATATCATCTTGTAAAGACTCAAAGAGTTATTTTTCTAATTAAAGAGAATTTTCTGATTATCATTATTTATGATTTCCATTAAGATGCTCTTTAAACCATAACTGGTTTGGCTCAGTGGATAGAGCATAGGCCTGCAGACTGAAGGGTCCCGGGTTCAATTTTGGTCAAAGGCATGTACCTTGGTTTTGGGCTTGGTCCCCAGTATTGAGCGTGCAGGAGGAGCTGATGGATGCTTCTCTCTCATCGATGTTTCTAACTCTCTGCCCGTCTCCCTTCCTTTCTGTAAAATCAATAAAATATATTTTAAAAAATGCTCTTGAAAATATTTTAAATGTTAAAAAATAATTGAATTATATCCTAACAGAAGAAATAAAGTTTAGAAAAGTAGATTTCTACAAATAATGAAATGTTAAAACATCTTTTTAAAACTCTATGAGCAATGTATGTTTTTCCTTACAGATAAAAGTTATCTATAAGATTAATTACAAATGATCATTTCCACAAATACCCCATCTTTAGAAGATATTCTGAGTATCAATTAAATTTTGAGCATTTTCTATATTATAACTGACCATTTTCATTGTCTGTTATATAGAGAGCATTTATTTAATATTGGAAGAGGTTAAGGATGTTCAAAATTAAGTGTGAATAATTGGACAAACAAGCTGGAAAGTTAGTGTTGTGGTTGGAGAGTGGGATGTTTGAGTTGGCAAGGTGGAACAAGATGACAAGTTCCAGGAGCTGCTCGTGGGGATGGGTAGCTGAAGTGGAGACCAGGCTATCAAGGAACTGTGAAGCCAAGGTTTTGGATGGGTTAGCTTTGTGGGTAGACACCTAACTCATCCAAGAAGCAGAGAAAAGTTGATCCAGGTGGCAAATTCTTTAATGAAGAAATTCAGGAAAGGGAAGTGATGTGGAAGGGAAAAGGGTGGGGTGAGCCTCAAAAGAGATGGTCAATAAAGAAGAGGAGTCATCTGGAAAGAGCTATAGTGAGCAAGGGTTCCCCTTTGGGTTTTGATCAATGGGAACAGGACTGAGGTGCTTATGGAATCTTGTCCTGATTCTATCTTGGAGGAGGGAGAGCACCAGCCTTATGGATGAAGGTTTCTATAAATAAGAGCAGAGGGATGTTGGCCTGTCTTAGCTTATGCAGTATGAGGGTTCAGTAACAGCTCACCCAGATAAAGACTTGTACATGAAGTGTCCCGGCTGGCACTATACCCCTGAGGAGGTCATTTGGGTGACAAGATGCTTTTGGAACATTTTTCAGACACAGACATGCATAACTTTCTCTCTCCTACCTCCTCTTTCCCTCCCCCCACATTTATTGTGGTTTGAATCCTGGCTCTGCCACTTATTACTGGGTAATCCTACGCAAAGTACTTACCCTCTTGATGCTTCTGGCTCCTTATTTGTAAAGTGGAGATCAATGATAGTAACTATCTCACCTGGGTGATCTGAGAATTAAGTGAGTTAACACATAGTAACTTAACAGTGCTTAGAAAATTGCCTGTGATCTAGTCAGCACCAATAATCATTACATTATTGCTTGTTTTCAAATGAGGTTACGAATTTGCCAATCTCATGGAATTTTTCATTTCACTTTGTTTTGTTTTATTTCTCAGTGCCTCTGATAAGGGTCAGGGAAGTGGCTGTGGGATGGACACTCATCTCTAAGAAGTTGCCAGACCTTGTCAAGCCCTTCTACCAGGTCCAGCTGGGGAAAACACTGTGTGGCTCAGGTGAGGGTGGCAGTAGGTCCTGGTGGGGAAAGAAGGAAGGATTGGACAGCATTGTGTTAGAGTTGGCTCATAGTGACTTGAAAGAGCTCATTGCTACTTTTTCAGGAATTTTGTCAACTGGTTGTTAAACATAGCCATTATTAAAAATTATTTAAATTTACAGTTAAATAAATTATATCACGCAAAGGTAATATTAAACCATCACATTTTAATTCTACTAAATGTATATATTTTTAATATATTTTATTGATTTTTTACAGAGAGGAAGGGAGAGAGATAGAAAGTCAGAAACATCGATGAGAGAGAGACATCGATTAGCCGCCTCCTGCATGCCCCACAGTGGAGATGTGCCCACAAGCAAGGTACGTACATGCCCCCAACCAGAATCGAACCTGGGAACTTTCAGTCTGTAAGCCGACGCTCTATCCACTGAGCCAAACCGGTCTCGGCTTAATTCTACTATATTTTTACAATTATGTTTTTGAGTTTATGCCTACTTTATCTTTATGGTGAAAATACTACAGAGTGGTACAGTATTGAAAAATTTTGATTCACTGTGTAGTAAGCTTATGTTGGTAACTCAAACACTGGTCATGGTTTTAGTATTTATATCACAGAAGTTAGTAAAGGCTACAGATGAGAGTTTGGTGTATTTTTTTGTTGACTAGACTAAAAGTGATGGATAAAATATAAATGAGTATTAAGCTTATAAATGTATTGTTTCACAGCTGTTACATTGTGAGTAGCACAAAAATGAGAAAATATTCTCTTAGTATTATAATGAGCAAGTCATTTGTTACTGTAAACAAAATATCAACCAGTATTTATGTCAGAACTATCTCAGTTGGCAATTGCAACCTTAGGTTGGCTATCTGTAAAATAGTTTTGCAAAAAAATCAATAAGAAACCTTTTTTGGTTTATTGATTAATTGGCTATAAGGAATTTACAATAATGAGTATTTTTTAAAAATACTTTATATTTTATTGATTTTTGACAGAGAGGAAGGAAGAGAGATAGTTAGAAACATTGATGAGAGAGAAACATTGATCAGCTGCCTCCTGTACTTCCCCTACTGGAGATGTGCTCACAACCAAGATACGTCCCTTGACTGGAATTGAACCTGGGACCTTTCCGTCTGCAGGCTGACACTCTATCCATGAGCCAAACCGGTTTCAGCTTACAATAATGAGTATTGTCTATTTTATTATTTGTAAATTGTGTATTATGTATTTTTTTATCAGTAAACTAAGCAAATAGGCCACTCCAACTAAGTTGGTTGTTAAACATTTACCAGGGTTGGAGAGAGGCAGGGAAGAGAGCCAGATCTTGGTGGCATCTTTATGGATTCCTGGCTACAGGTAACATGAGACCTCTAGCACCCAATAAAACAAAGTTGCGGTCTTTCTTTTGGGTTCTCAAATTTCCTTTATTTCCTTCTGCTTTCCACTAGGAACCTTTTGAATTCACCTGGTTCCCATGGTACTCCTCCAACTGTCTCAAACTCAGACTCTTCCCCTCTTTCCCATTGCCTCTGGGTTGCTGAATCACTCAGTGGATTCCTTGAGGGGAACTAAAGCTACAACTCTGTTTAGCACCCCAGTCCCTAGCTTGTTTGGGATAAAGGATTAGACATATTGCCCTCCTTGAGAGAGTTTAATGTCCTTGTACGAAATATATTATTAATACAGAGTAGGGCAAAAGTAGGTCCACAATTGTGAGTACAGGAAACCCAGTTTATTCTTGTCTGATTACTTATTAATTATTGTATTATATTCCATCTGAACAACTGTAAACCTACTTTTGCCACATCCTGCATTTATTCTGTTTTTATTATAATAGCTGATGTTTTTGAGCAGTTACTCTGGGCCAGGTGGTCGGTTGAGAGCTTTTTATGCATTATTTTTGATGTTCATTAACTCCTGTGAGGTCATTTTACAGATAAAGAAATTAAAACTTATAAAAATTAAATAGCTTAGGGTCACATAACTAGTTAAGAAGAACCCAGGACTTGAACCCAAGGTCTGCGTGGCTTCAAAGACAGTTTTAAAACTTCTATTATATAATGAACATGGACTCTAGTCTTACCTATGATGTAAAAGAAAAATTAAATAGCTAACATTTTTATAGAGCGATGATAATCTGACAAACTATTTTCACATACAATATTTTCCCCAAGAGTGATTGCAAATTGGGCTGCTTGTTAATATCTTTATTAAAAATGTAATTAGACTATTTTCTGTGCAATGATCTCTTTTGACTGAGCAGCATGTTTGGTAAAAGAGCCTTTTTGCTGAAACAAAGACTTCACTGATCTTGCCCTGTCAGACTCATTCCCAAGAGCAAACTGACAGTGGTGGGGACTGACAGCTTTGAGGTCTCTTTCAAATTTCCCCATCTCGGTTCTGTTCTACACCCAACCTCATCTTGGGCCTTCCTAGGGAAATAATACAAATATTCTGTACTTTAGCCAAATTACTTTGCATCCAACTTTGTATATGTCCCAAAGCATTTTGTAACCAGGATTGGATAGAAGGACACCTATTCCCTTCATCTATACAGAGAAGTGGGTGAAGGTGAAGCTGCAATAGTCCTCCCTTATCCCCAGTCTCACTCCGTGGTTTCAGTTACCCGTGCTCTATTGTGGTCTGAAAATATTAAATGAAAAATTCCAGATATTAACAATTCATAAGTTTTAAATTGTGCGCCATTCTGGGTAGTATGATGAAATCTTATGCCATCCTGCTCTGTCTGCCCAGAACATGAACCATCCCTTTGCCCAGCATCTCCATGCTATAGGCACTCCCTACCCTGTAGTCACTTAGTAGCCATTTTGGTTATCAGACTGATGGTCTCAGTATCAAAGTGCTTATGTTCAAGTAACCCTTGTTTTACTTAATAATGGCTCCAAAGCTCAAGAGTAGTGATGCTGACAATTGGGATATGCCAAAGAGAAGCTGTAAAGTGTTTCCTTGAAGTGAAAAGATATGTGTATATAGGAAATATCATAATATATGTGGGGTTCAGTATGATATGTGGTTTCAGGCAACCACTGGGGGTCTTGGAATGTATCCTCTGTGAATAACGGGGAATTGCATAATGCAAGGTCATTGTCCTACTGAATTTGTCCTTCCTTCCTACCTTCATCCCTTTTTCCTTCCCTTCCTCATACATCCATTAGGAAACTCTGCTTTGAAGAGTCAGAGGGCTTGAGCTGCCAGGCCAAGCTGGTCTCACTCATATATCTGGCAGAGGGCTCTAGCTGTTGGCTGGAGCATCTCAGTTTTCCATGACGCCTCTCATCCAGGAGTCCGTAGACTGACTGGAGAGCATCATTCTGTAAGAATAAAGGTGGAAGCTGTAAAGTCACTTAAGGCCAGGCTCTGGATACAATATCATTTCCTCCACATTGTATTGATCACAAGGACTTCCCAGATTCAAGGGGGTGGAGACATAGACTCTACCTCTTTAAAAATTATTTAAAAAAATGGATATCAGAGAGAAAAAGAGAGAGAGAGGGAGAGAGATAAAGAGAAAGAGAGAGAGAGAGAGAGAGAGAGAGAGAGAGAGAGAGAGAGAGAGAGAAACATTAATGTGAGTGAGAAACATTGATGGGTTGCCTCCTGTATGCACCCTGACAGGGGATCGAACCTAAAACCCAGGTATGTGCGCTGACCAGGAATCAACCTGCAACCTTTTGCTTATAGGATGCGCTCCAACCAACTGAGTCATCTGGCCAGGACGAGAGGACTTAGGCCCTTAGTGTGAAGATTTACCACAGAGATCCATGTAGGCATGTATGATCCCTGGTCAGAAAACAGAGTCTCTGGGCTGGGGATGGAACCTGTTTAATCCTATGTAATTGTACCTGATAGAGCTCTTAGCCTATCTATTTGAAACCCAAATTCCCTGGTGAGAAGGAGACCACAATGAGAGGACTGATATTTCCCACAAGCCCGCAGGTGCTTTCTGCCTGCCTATCCCAGAGTGGCAGGCTTAACTTCACTGCAGTCCAGCCTCGGAGGGCCTTTGGAGCAGAGCTGCTCTCCAACTGAGCTTAGAACTCAGAGCAGTTCCCACTCCACAGGCAAAGTATGTCCCCGTGGCCTTAGGCAGCTGTCAGCATGATGGGCCTGGAAGGAAGGAGGGGATGCTCTTCTGCCCTCCAATGCTGTCTCTTCTTCCCATCAGAAAGTCCACCATTGTTTGAGAGTGTCTGAGCTTTTTTTCTTGATCAGTGAATTCAGGTCTGGTGAAGTTAGACAAAGGGAGAATAGGATTGGGGACATGAGTGTCAAAGCCAGTCTGGAATTTCACCGAGTGCCCTTGGCCGGCCCTCATATCACCTGGAAGAGAAACTGGGCAGAACTCTCTTTAATCAGGGCTGTAGTTTTGGCAACTGTGTGGTGACTGGTGGGGGGGGGAATGAAGAGTCTCAACCAGGTGCTGCTGATGTAGACTTATAAGTTTCCATGTCACCAAGGCAAAGGAGAGTTGTCCCTCCCCTTCACATCTTACTCTGCTCAGGCCAACCGTAGTCACGTGAGTGCATGGCCATTCAGTATGCCTTGCAGAGGACACAAACTATTTCAGACACAAAGTGATGGAGATCAGGACACTGGTCTTTCTCCAGCAAACATGAGGCAGTTCTGCCAGTGCAGTTACAGACAAGCTTTAAATCAGGATTACCCCGAGACCCCATCTCCTGCTTTTTCCAGAGACGGCAAGATCCCACCCTGTGGCCACCTCAGCCAGAGAGGGCAGAGGGAGGTGCCAGAGCCAGTCTTGGGTGGCGCTCCTCCAACGTGCTAGAAGGATTACTCCTTTAAGGCTAGGCCAAATGGCACTTCCTGTTTCAAAGAAAAGAGGCTTGTTGTGGAGAGGGCTCCAGCAGCTTGGCACCAGCCTGTGGAAGAGGTAAGCTTAACGACTGTCTCTTGAAATGCGAACTAGGTTTAAAAATCCCAGGGAATGTGCTAACTTCTTGAGATGGGCTGAATGGAAGATGCTGGTCAGTGAGAAGGTGAGTTTGGTGTGGGTGGGCCGGTATGTGCAGGGCACAGGGCAAATGGATGTGTAAGAAGCACAAGGGTTTTAGAAATCTTTGATGGCCACTGAGTACTCTCTCCTCTGCTCCTGGGTTTCACATCTCCCAAACCTGCCAATAGAGGCTCACAGGGCTGCCCTGATCCTTCTAGGAGCAGAATTCTTAGGAATTGAATTCCTAAGGTTTTCTAAATCAATGTTCAGTTTGCTAAGCCTTTGTTCCCCCAGACTTTGGCTGGGTCAGCCTAGGACCTCAGGTGTTTTCACCCCTATTTGAGAAGACTGGTCCTTCCAGTCCTAGTTCAAGGCCTGTCTTGCTCCCACTGGGGAACCTACTCATGCAGTCTTTTTCTTTCAGCAGCGCTAATTTAAACCAATCCCTTCAGCTGGGGCAGCTACAGTACCAACAGCCTTGTTTGCCGTTGCTGTGGATGAAGGGTGAAGGATGAAAGACAGAGGCTGTAAATACCATGAGGGCCCTAGTGAAGGTAACTGATGCATCAGGTCTACTCACGGGCAGGAGGACTCAGCATCTAGAAGATCTTTGAGGGAGGGAAAGGCAGTGGGAGATGGAAGAGCAGACGAAGGAACCCTGGCCTGTTGAATCGTATCTCTGTAACTTGAGAAGAAGGCAGAGAAAGGCAGTGTGAAGTAGAGCTTAAGGGAAGTTTGGATGACTGAGAAAAACCTCTGCTGAGATGCAAGATAGTGGCAAGGGCACAGATGGGACAGAGCCCCTGATTTTTTATCAGCATCAGTCCAAATGATTGTGTGATTCTTCCCCACAGTGCTCGGGAGCCCTGTCAGGGATACCATCCCCCAGAACAGAGAATGGGGGTAGCCAACTGACCCTGTGAGAACTTCAGTCCAGAAATCTCAGGGTCTCAGAAAAAGGTTTATGGCATATACAGAGGCTGATAAGTCCATGATCTGCCATCTGCAAGTTGGAGACCCAGGAAAGCCAGTGATGTAGTTCAGACCCTGTATACAGCCTGAGAACGAGGGGAGCCCATAGTGTAAATCCCAATCTGAGGGATGAGATGAGATGTCCCAGCTCAAGTGGTGAGGCAAACAAAAGGGAAGTAAATTCCTCCTTTCTCTGCCTTTTGTTCTGTTCAGGGTTGGATGATGCACACACACTTCTGGGCACTTTGGGGTGGGCCATCTTCTTTACTGAGTGCCTCAATTGAAATGCTAATCTCACTTGGAAATACCCTCTCAGACACACCTAGAAATAACATTTATTTATTTATTTATTTTCTTCAATAAAAACTATTTTAAAAACAATAATATTACATGCAATAAACATTTTAATGTCAAGAAAAATGATTTTAAATATAATATTACATGCAATAAACATTAATATTTCAAGAATAAAAGATTTTAAATATAACTAGAGTCCCTCAGCCTGTTCTGCGCCCTCTTGCAGTCACGGACCCCTTGCTTCTCACCACCTGTCTGCAGTGAGGTGGGAGAGACTCCTGCCACCTCTGCTGCACTCACCAGCCATGAGCCCAGCTCTGGCTGAGTGATGCTTCCCCTGTGGGAACACACTGACCACCAGAGGGCAGCTCCTGTGTTGAGCATCTGGCCCCTGGTGCTCAGTGCATGTCATAGCGACCTGCTATTCCAGTGTTCGGTTGATTTGCATATTAGGATTTTATTATATAGGATAATATTACCAAAACTATACTAACATAGTATAATATTACAAAAGTTATAGGAAATATTAAAAATCTGCAAATAACAGGATTACTTCTATTATATTCTAAAATTTCCCCCCCCTCTGGCTCTATTTTTTGTTCATCAATTATGTTTAATTAATGTTTAATTTAGACACTCCATGGCCAATTCATTTGACACATGAAATTACCATTACACTGGAAATGCTGATAAATTAGAAAAGTTTATACATTTTGTTTTTAATTTAATAAATTTTTATTATTCAGATTATTACAATTGTTTCTCTTTTTCCCCTCCATAGCTCCCCTTCACCTGGTTCCCACCCCACTCTCTGCCCTTACCTCCCCCACATTGTCCTCATCCATAAGTGTATAATTTTTGCCCAGTCTCTTCCCGCACTCCCCTTACCCTTTTCCCCTGAGAATTGTCAGTCTATTCCCTTTCTATGCCCCTGATTCTATTATATTCACCAGTTTATTCTGGTCATCAGATTTTCAATTCACTTGATTTTTAGATTCACTTGTTGATAGATACGTATTTGTTGTTCATAATTTTTATCTTTACCTTTTTCCTCTTCTTCCTTTTCTTAAAGAGTACCTTTCAGCATTTCATATAATACTGGTTTGGTGTTGATGAACTCCTTTAGCCTTTTCTTATCTGTGAAGCTCTTTATCTGACCTTCAATTTTGAATGATAGCTTTGCTGGGTAGGGTGTTCCCTTGTAGGTAATTAACTGTTTTTCTCTTGCTGCTTTTAATATTCTCTCTTTATCTTTTGCTCTTGGTATTTTAATTATGATATGTTTTGGTGTGATCCTCTTTGGATTCCTTTTGTTTGGGGTTCTGTGTACTTCCTGGACTTGTAAGTCTATTTCTTTCACCAGGTGGGGGAAGTTTTCAGTCATTATTTCTTCAAGTATGTTTTCAGTATCTTGCTCTCTCTCTTCTTCTGTCACCCCATAATTCTGATGTTGGTATGCTTGAAGTTGTCCCAGAGGCTCCTTACACAATCTTCACATTTTTGGATTCTTTTTTCTTCTTGCTTTTCCAGTTGAGTGTTTTCTGCTTCTTTATATTTCAAATCTTTGACTTGATTCTTGCATTCCTCTAGTCTGCTGTTGGGTCTTTGTATAATATTTTTTATGTCAATCAGTGTATGTTTAATTTCTAGTTGGTCCTTTTTCATCTCCTTGAGAGTCTTGCTAAATTTACCGGCCTTTTCTAGAAAATTCCTGAAAAATCTTATAACTGTGGTTTTGAACTCTATATTCAGTCATTTGTTTTCTTCCATTTCTTTCATCTGTGATCTGTTTCTTTGTCTTTGTATTTTTGCTGCTTCCCTGAGTTGGTAGAGTAGTTTTGTGTGCTAGTTGTTCTATATGGCACCATAGCTCCACCTCCCCAGTTACCTAAGGTGGACACTTTTGGTGTACTTCTTTGTGGACTGTGTGTACAGCCTTGTTGTAGTTAAGTCTTGATTATTGTTGGTATCACTGGGAGGAATTGATCTCCAGGCCAATTGGCTGTGAGGGTCAGCTGTGTCTACGCAGGGAGAACTTGTGTGCTAGAGATAGCCTTACAATACAAGACTTGCAAAATTGCAAAAGCCTCTGTGTTTGGCTTGGATGTGGCAGAGTCTCAGGGTGGAGCAGACAGCCTTGGCTTTCCATCTGCCCTTCCCTATGAGGCCCCTGGGTCTCAGTGTCCCTTGGTAATCACTGTGGACCTTTCTGCGTGCACTCACGTGCATGCCTCCAGACCTCTGCCTTTTGTGGTTTCTGTGCTTTCTGGGGAAGTATATGAGTTTGGGTCCCCAGAGTCTCATCTGAAACTGGGGTTCAGTGCAGTCAGAACTAGAGTTCAGTGCAGTCAGGAGGTTCTGTCTTCCTCCCACTAGAGAAAGCCAGCAGCACAATCAGCAGTCAGTCCTCTCTGCATGCACTTGCATGCCTCCAGATCTCTGCCTTTCACAGCTTCCCTGAGTTTCCGTGCACTCCTCCCTTTTCCAAACAGTCCAGACTCCCCTCATATGAGTCTCACCTGGAACTGGAGTTCAGTGCAGTTGGGAGTTTCTGTCTCCCTTCTGCTAGAGCAGTGGTTCTCAACCTATGGGTCGCAAACAGCTAGTAGGGTCTCCTAAGACCATCAGAAAACACAGATATTTACATTAAGATTCATAACAGTAGCAAATTACAGTTATGAAGTAGCGACAAAAATAATTTTATGGTTGGGGATCACCACAACATAAAGAACTGTATTAAAGGATTGCGGCATTAGGAAGGTTGGGAACCACTGTGCTAGAGGAAGCCATCCAGGCCCTCTGCCACCTGTCCTCTCCACGTGCCTGTCTCCATACCTCAGCTTTTTGCAGCTCCTCTGAGTCTCCGTGAGCTCCTCTCTTTCCTTCTAGTTGTAGAATTTCCACTTAGCCAGCTTCCCTGTGGTTCTGGATGGTGTCCATTTTTTCTTTTTGTTTTGATATTGTTGTGTGAGGCAGCAGTTTAGGTGTTCACCTCTGCCGCCATCTTGGTTTCTCACCTCAAAAGTTTATGCATTTAATATATCAAAATGATACTTGCCATAGTGACTGATTAGTGCCCTCAGATGACTCTTCTTGGCAAAATATAGTTTGCAATTTGATAAAGGACATTAGTGGGCCTCCTGAGCTGAGTCTGTCCTAGCATTCATATTGATTGTGACAGGTGATCTAGCTCCTTCTTACGTTTCCAGCCATATCTTGGCTTAGTTGACCATTCACCTCTTACACTTCAGTCATAGAGAATTGCAGGGTTACAACGTTGGCCCTTTTCTTCTAAGCCAGTGCTCAAGCTATATCCTTGTCCTGTAAAGTCATTTTCCTTTTCTCCTTATGGAAAAACCATTAATCCTCATTCTACTTACCTGCCTGCATGTCCAGAAAGGCCTTTGCCAGGCAGTTTTGCATTCCTTAGTCCCTCTAATACATACATCTCAGTTATAGCATTTATCTGACACAATATACTTTTTGTCAAATCATCCTGTGCATGTGCAGGTTTCTCACTAGACTAGAAGCCCCAGAGTCAGAGGTTGTGCATTATATATCTTTGTATCTCCAGAGCTTAGTATAGTATATCTGGCACATGATAAGGGCTTAATAAAGTGCCTTAATTTATTTGATTTTATAAAATCAAACAGTTCAAAAAAAACCCTTTCTCTACAAGGGACCCATATGAATACTTTAAAATGAAATGAGGATAGGTATACAACTTTTTGGAAAAAGTTACAGGTTCTTTAAGAACATAAAGATGGTGACTTAGTTTGCTTAGGCTGTTGTAATGAAAACTGCAGATGGTGTGACTTAAACAACAAAAATTTATTTTCTCACAGTTCTGGAGGCTGGGAAGTCCAAGGTCAAGGTCCAGCAGATGGGTTTCTGGGGAGCGTTCTCCTTCTGGCTTACAGAGTCCTGCTTTGCCCTCACAAGCCTTTCCTTTGAGTACATACAAAGAGAGAGAAGGCGAGTTCTCTGGAATCCCCTCTTTTTTTTTCTTTTACCTTTATTTTTGAATTGAATTTATTGCAGTGATATTGGTTAATAAAATTATATAGGTTTCAGGTATACTCTGGTATCCTCTCTTAAAAGGACACTAATCCTATAGGATCAGGGTTCTACCTTTATGACCTATTTCAACCTTAATTATTCCTCAAGGCCCCATCTCCAGATACAGTCACATTAGCGGGTAGGGCTTCAATGTATGACTTTTGGAGGATGCTGTAGTCCATAGCAGGTGGTGCAAACAATAAACACAAATATTATAAATGTAGTCTGAAATGATAAATGGTAAGTATGAGCCCCTTTCTCTCAGTAGCCTAAGACCTTGTTTGGTGTTGTCCATTCTCCCAAATATCTTCTCCCCAAAATTTATTACTGTACTCCCTATCCTAAGTCCTTTCCATCTCTTTGTGAATTAAAATTTACTTTGTGAATTAAATTTTATTCAGAGAAGGAGTTGCTTTAATTGTTCAAAAATGGATCACAATGGATTCCATTGCTGACCTTCCCTAGGCAGGACTTGGGGCAAATGGAGGGCTTAACTCCATGGTGTCCCCTTTACCATTGCCCTTCTTCCTTCTTTTCCTCTCTTTTTTTACTTTTTATTTTTATTACACACTACCTAATACACTGCATGTAATAATACACTGTATAACCGTCTAGCAGGGGTAGATAGGCAAAACTGAGTTATTTTTTAAAATTAAATCTTTATTATTCAGATTATTACATTTGTTTCTCTTTTTTCCCCTCCATAGCTCCCCTTCACCCCGCTCCCACCCCTCCCTCTACCCTTACCTTTCCTCACAATTGATGAGTCCATAGGTGTATGATTTTTGTCCAGTCACTCCCTGTATACCCTTCCCCCCCTGAGAATTATCAGTCCACTCCCTTTCTGTGCTCCTAATTCTATTATATTCACCAGTTTATTCTGTTGATTAAATTTTTAATTCACTTAATTTTTATTTTTTTTATTCTTATTTTTATTTTAATTTTTTTATTAATTTTTATTAATTTTTTATACATATGTCCCCAGTGCCCCCCCTCCCTCCCAGGCGTACCCCGACCCCCCAGTGTCTGTGATCATTGGTTATGTTTATAAGCA
>JAAGEH010000041.1:27362058-27382599 GCA_011751065.1 Lasiurus cinereus | reverse complement strand
ATTTCTTTTACCAGATGTGGGAAGTTTTCAGTCATTATTTCTTTAAACAGGTTTTCAATATCTTGCTCTCTCTCTTCTTCTGGCACCCCCACAATTCTGATGTTGGTACGCTTGAAGCTGTCCCAGAGGCTTCTTACATTATCTTCACATTTTTAGATTCTTTTCTCTTCTTGCTTTTCCAGTTGAATGTTTTCTGCTTCTTTATATTTCAAATTTTTGACTTGATCCTTGCCTTTCTCTAGTCTGCTGTTAGGACTCTGCATAATAGTTTTCATTTCAGTCAGTGTCTTTATCATCTTCTCTTGGGTCTCACTAAATTTATCCATCTTTTCTAGCATATTCTTGCAAAACCTTATAAGCGTGGTTTTGAACTCTATATCCAGTCGTTTTTTTTCCTCCATTTCTTTTGCTTGTAATCCCTTCCCTTGTCTCGGCATTTTCACTGTGCCGGGGAAACTTCTGTGCTGGATTCAGCCGCAGAAGCCTCTGCTGAGCTTGGGAGGGTGGAGTCTCAGGGCTTAAGGGACCGCCTTGCCTTCCAGTCGGCCCCGCCCTCCACGGCCCCTGAGTCTCACGTGACTGGGTAATGGCTGGAGCGGTCCTTGTGCGCTTGCGCACCCGCAGCGCCTCCAACCGCTGCCTTTCCGGCTCCCCTGCGAACCAGGACCACACGAGTCTAGGTCCCCAGGGTTTCGCCCAAAACAGGGGCCCAGTGGACTCAGAAGTGGCGCAGTTGGGAGGGTCTGTCTCCCGCCCACTCGCAAAAGCCAGCGGCACAAGCAGCAATCCATCCTCCGTGCGTGGTGCCATGCGCGACCAGACCTCCGATCCTTTGCAACTCCCCTAAATTTCCGTGCACTTCTCCCTTTTCACAGTCCAAACTCCCCCCGTATGAGTTTCGGCTGGATCTGGGGTTTAGTGTCGTAAGATAAGGGGTTCAATGCCGTTGGGAGTCTCCGTTTTCCTCCCGCCAGAGAAAGCCAGCCAGGTACTCCGGCACCCGCTCTCAGCGCGCGTCTCCGTACCTCAGCTTTTTGCAGCTCCTCTGGGTCTCCGTGAGCCCCTCTCTTTCCCTCTAGTTGTAGAACTTCCACTCAGCCAGCTTTCCTGTGGCTCTGGATGATGTCCGTTCTGTCTTTTAGTTGTAGCTTTGAAATTGTTGTGCGAGGCAGCAGTATAGGTGTTTACCTATGCCGCCATCTTGGATTCTCCTGAAACATGTTAAAACATGAATGAACCTAGAAAACATGCAAAGGGAAAGAAGCCAGACACATAAGACTGATTCTATTTATACAAAATTTAAATCCAGAATAAGCAAATTAATAGAAACATAAAACACATTAATGATTGCTAGGGGCTGGGAGTAGGAGTGAATGAGAAGTGATTGCTTCCAAAAAGTGTTTTGGAATTCAATAGTGATGATGCTTGCACAATACTGTGAATGTACTAAATGCCATTGAGTTGTGCAATGTAAAATGGCTAAAGTGGTAGATTTAAAAAAAATATTTTATTGATTTTAAAGAGAGGAAAGGAGAGGGATAGAGAGTTAGAAAAATCAATGAGAGAGAAACATCAATCAGCTGCCTCTTGCACACCTCCTACTGGGGATGTGCCCACAACTAAGGTACATGCCCTTGACTGGAATCGAACCTGGGAATCTTCAGTCCACAAGCTGACGCTCTATCCACTGAGCCAACCCAGTTTTGGTGTAAAGCAGTAGATTTTATTTATGTGTATTTTACCACAATAAAAAATACATAGCCTGTCCCAAAGTAGTATTTGTTGCAAAGTTTTAAACATTCTCAATTGCAAAAACAGAGAAAGTAAAAGCAATATTAGTCAAGGAGTAAGTATTGAGTTCCTTAGTTATTGGAACCTGGCACTTTATCACTATAGTAAAATGATTATTGCAATAAAATGAGTCACATAAAATTTTGGGTTTCTCAGTGCATATAAAAGTTATGTATAAACTATACTGTAGCCTATTAAGTGTGCACTAGCATTATGCCTAAAAACACACAAAGTATGTTTACACTATACTGTAGCCTATTAACTGTACACTAGCATTATGATGCCCTAACCTGTTTGGATCGGTGGATAGAGTGTTGGCCTGCGGCTCGGCTGATCAGGATGAACGGTGCTCCCACATCTGGCCCATTCCCACAGGCCATGTCCCCCACCAGTGCACAAATCCTGTGCACCGGGCCTCTATAACAATACATTTGAAAACATAGGTGTTCATAATTCAGGGAGAAAGACAAGAGGTTATACAAATCTCACTGTGAAACTTCAGGTGCAGTAGGATGAGCTCTTTGCATGATGAGAGGTTGCTTGAGGGAGATATGTCAAAGGAGTACACTGAGGGGTGAGGGAGAAAAGACAGAGAAAGCTTTCAGTGGCTGATACCTGAAAGGTGTGTAGAAGAGCTATGCAAAGTTTTGTTTTATTTATTCATTTTTCTTTTTTTAAAAGAATATATCTTATTGATTTTTTACAGAGAGGAAGGGAGAGGGTTAGAGAGTTAGAAACATCGATGGGAGAGAAAAATTGATCAACTGCTTCCTGCATGCCTCCCACTGGGGATGTGCCCACAACCAATGTACATACCCTTGACTGGAATTGAATCTGAGACTTTTCAGTCCACAGGCCGATGCTCTATCCACTGAGCCAAACCGGTTTCGGCTATTTATTTATTTTTAAAAATATGTTTTTAATGATTTCAGAGAGAGGAAGGGATAGGGTGAGAGAGATAGAAACATTGATGAGAGAGAAACATCAATCAGTTGCCTTCTGGGCACTCTACAGTAGGGAATGAGCCCACAACTCAGGCATGTTCCTTGACTGGAATTGAACCAGCAACATCTTGGTGCATGGTATGATGCCCAACCAACTGAGCCTCACCAGTTGGCCAAATTTTGTTTTCTAAAAAATATTGCTTCACCCTAGCTTGCTTAGCTCAGTGGATAGAGCGTCATCCTGCGGAATGAAGGGTCCCAGGTTTGATTCAGGCCAAGGGCACATGCCTGGGTTGTGGGCTTGATCCCCAGTGGGGGACATGCAGGAGGCAGCTAATCAATGATTCTCTCTCATCATTGATATTTCTATCTCTCTCTCCTTCTCCCTTCCTCTCTGAAATCAATAAAGAAATATATTAAAAAAATATTGCTTCAACTTTTTCTGACTTCTACTATAGAAGTAGAAGTTTATCTTTGTTTCTGGGCCATTTTTGTTTATATTTCTTTCACTTATGCAAACATTTTCTAGGCTATTTTATACCTTATGTCATGGCCAGTGTCTTGAAGAAGCAGGTAATTCTCCTTCCACAGAAAAGAAAACAAACAAACAAAACTCCCCACAAATTTCATCTCTGGCAGACCATCACTCTGCTAGGACACTCCATTTACATGAAAACAACTAGAGAATAAGATATAAAATAATTAGTGACTTGATGGTTTTTTGTGTTCCAAGAAAGCAAGGATCAGCATGGATTGGGTTTTTGTAGCCACATCATGGAAGAAGAGAGTTTGAGGGGAGGTAAGGTTTGGCCTGGGAAATCCAGTAGTGGGAGTCTAGGAGGAACATTTGAAGAAAGATGGGAAATAAATGGGATGGTGAAATTTGCAACTTAAGAACTTGTTTCAGGATCAGAAAAATTATCAGGCTACTTGCTGCCTTCATTTCTGGATCTGTGAAATGGGCTTCACTTCTCCAACTCCCTCCTTGAGGAGGGGATGGCATATGGAGTACCGAGAGAACATTTGCCGTGTGTTCAGAGTTGTTTAAAGAAAAGCCAAAGAGGACTACAAGGCATTTATTCATTCAATATGAAAACTTTTCATCCCCCCTCTCCCTCGCAACTCCCCCAATCTGGAGACCTTGGTTATAAAGAAATAATGCAATGACTGTGTTGCAACATGTTTTTCTTCTGGTCTGTTTCTTATTCCTCTGCAGTAAGAGGCATGGACATTTAGATCTTAACTGAAGGCATTGATTGGAAGGGTCTCTCCCAGAGTTGGCCTACTTGGAAACCAGGTAATCTGAGCTGGAGGAAAAAGGCAAAAAATCTCAGCTTGTTAGCACACACAACACAAAGCTTTTAACTCAGATCAGAGAGTTCAATTGGCCTTTAGTGTGAGGGGGGATAAGGAGTCGAGAGGGTGGGGGTGAGGACTGAAGGCAGTCAAGTTGTTTTGAAAGGGGATGGTGGGAATGTTCTAGCTTTTCCTCAAGATTTTGTTGGGGTGTGGGAATCGAGGAGGAAGGGAACTTTGCCAAAATGGGAAAGGAGGAGCTACAGAAAGGTGGATTGTGCTGGAATGTATGTAAGAATTATCAGAAACCGAGGCCTCCTTTCATGGAAATCTGGATGTTGGGTTGGTTGATGTGTTTTTCCAAAATCCCAACTCCTGTGATTGAGGACTGTGGTTTTAGGAATTATCCAACTACTACTTTGTCCTTGCAGTTAAATGGCCAATTACCTCAAACTGTCAAAAGGGCCCAGAAGTCTCAAAAATCAGTTTCCCAAGTCAGGGAATGAGCTGACCAGTTTTTTAAAAGTTTCAGGCACAGGTATGGAGACAGCATGGCTCTGTGTGGGTGTATGGAAGTGTGGGGTGAAGATTGGAGTCTTTCATTTTTAAAAATAAGTTTATTAAGATACTATAAGTCACATACCATACAATTACCTATTGAAAGTATACAAATGCATGGGTCTTTAGTATATAGACAGAGTTGTGTAACCATCACCACAGTCAATTTTAGGACATTTTATCAGCCTAGAAAGAAAACCCATGTCCGTTAGCAGTCATCCCCGTTTCCCACCCAACCCTAGCCCTAGACAACCTCTAATGTACTTTCTGGCTCTACAGCTGTCCCTGTTCTGTACTTTCTTATGAATGGAATCATGTAATATGCTCTTTTATGATCGGCTTCTTTCATTTAGCATAATGTTTTCAAGGTTCGTCCTTTAACTGTGTTGTAGCATGTATCAGTATTTCTTTCCTTTTTATGGTTGAATTATATTCCATTTTATGAATATGCTGCTTTTTGTTTATCCATTTATCAGTTTATGAATATTGTCTCTACATTTTGGCTATTATGAATAATGCTGCTATAAACAGTTATGTACAAGTTTCTATGTGGACATATGTTTCAATTCTTTTGAAGATATATTAAGGAATGGAATTTCTGGGTCATATGATAATTCTATGTTTATCTTTGTGAGAAACCACTGAGTTGTTTTCCACAGCAGCTGTGTCATTTTATATCCCCACCAGCAATGCATGAGATTCTATTATATCTATATCCTCAAAATAATACTTGTTATCTTCCATTAAAAATTTTATAACCATACTTGTATTAAGTAGTATCTACTTGTGATATTAATTTGAATTTTCTTAATAACTAACTGAATCATTTTTTTGCATCTGGTATGGGGTAAGGGATTTTATTTTATCCTTTTGCATGTGACTATTCAGCACCATTGGTTGAAAGATTGTTCTTTCCCTCATCAAATGGTCTTGGCACCTTTGTGGAAATCAGTTCACCATATATGTAAGAGTTTATTTCTGCATTCTTAATTTGATTCCATTGATCTATATGCCTATACTTGTGCTAGTATCACCCTGTCTTGCTTACTTTGTAGTAAATTTTAAAATGGGGAAGTATGAATTTTCCTACTTTGCCCCTTTCCAGGATTGTTTTGGCTATTCTGATCCCTTGGAAACTCAATATGAATTTTACAATCACCTTGTCAACTTTTTTTTTTTTTTAAATATATTTTATTGATTTTTTTACAGAGAGGAAGAGTGAGGGATAGAGAGTTAGAAACATCGATGAGAGAGAGACATCGATCAGCCACCTCCTGCACGGCCCCCACTGGGGATGCGCCCGCAACCAATGTACATGCCCCTGACTGGAATCGAACCTGGGACCTTTCAGTCCGCAGGCCGACACTCTATCCACTGAGCCAAACCAGTCTAGGCACCTTGTCAACTTTTATAAAGAATTCTACCTGGGCATCTGATAGGTTTTTTGTAGACCACTTTGGGAGATTTTGCTGTTACCAATGTTAAATCTACCAATACATGAACATGGTATGTTTTTCTATTTATTTAGATTTTCTTTAATTTCTTTCAATAGTGTTTTGTAATTTTCAGAGTAAAGTTTTGTACCTTTTTGGTTATATTTATTTCTAAGTATTTTATTCTTTTTGATGTTATTACAAATAGAATTGTTATTTAATTTTTAGACTATTGCAAGTGTATAGAAATACAGTTGCTTTTTGTATATGAATCTTATAACCTGCAATCTTGCTGAACTTGTTTATTAGTTCTAATAGTTTTTTAGTGGATATCTTAAAAATTTCTATATGCAAGATCAAATAATATGTGCATAGAAATAGTTTACTTATTCCTTTCCAATCTGGATACCTTTTATTTCTTTTTTTTACCAAATTGTTCTGAAGAATGAAGTTTTAGAAGTTACTGGAATGACCAAAATGTACTGGACCAACCTCTGGAGAGAAACTAAAAAGTGTACTCACTGTGTGCTTAGCATCCTCCTAGAGATCATGCATGCATTCATTTATCAAAACAAAACAGGAGTCATTACTCAGAGTCAGAAAGCCTGGGCTCCCATCTGATAGAATATTTATTGTGTCTTAAAATTTTAATGGGAATGCCCTTCTCCTCTTGAATTAACACTTATTGAGGACTTTTTTTTTTAACATATATATTTTTTCTAAATACTAGAGACATGGTGCTGAACAGGAGTGGCCACCACTGAGCTCAAGGTCTAGCCAGGGAGATAAACAAACCAAATTGATAATTATATGCTCATGAGAACAATGTTGTCTACGGGAGGAATATACAGAATAATATGGGAGTTTAGGAGAGGAGGAACTGGGGGAGTACAAAGGGGGAAAATCCTAGCAGGAGTAGACTGGATTGGGACATCCTGAAAAGCAGGCAGGGGACCCAAGTAGATTTCAGGCACATGCCAAAGCCCCAGGTGACCCTTCACCAGGACCAATTTCCCAGTGAGTTCTCCTTCCTTATTTGGCTAGTGTGTCAATAGGAGTGTGTAGATGCCCCAGCAGGAGTCCTCAGTTCTCCTGAGTGAGCTTAAGAGAGGAGAAACAGAGAGAAAAGCTGTCTGGGGCCAACCAGGAAATGTAAAATTGACTTCCTTTTGAGAGAAATTACTTATGCTTATCATCTTTCTCTTCTCAGCAACTCTCTTCTCTAGGCTTATTTTTTAGGTGACTTTGTTCTGTGGCTCTCTCCTGTACTCAGGGTAAGGGGCCTCGGCTCAAATTCTACCTTTAGTAGCAACAGGTATCTTTTTTTTTTTTGTTCAGTTGAAAAGTTCCCTAATATATCATCAAAAAGTCTG
The DNA here is from genome assembly GCA_011751065.1 of Lasiurus cinereus. Taxonomy (NCBI): domain Eukaryota; kingdom Metazoa; phylum Chordata; class Mammalia; order Chiroptera; family Vespertilionidae; genus Lasiurus; species Lasiurus cinereus. Next base: position 27,375,204 of record JAAGEH010000041.1, on the reverse strand, counting down.
TTTATAGGGTGACCAAGCATCCTGGTTTGCCTAGATTATCTCAATTTTAGCATGGAAAGTTCTGCACCCTAGGAAGACCCTTAGTCCCAGGCAAGTTGGAATTGTTGCTCATCTTCTCAGTATGTCCTAAACAGGAGCAGTCTTCAAAGGAGTTTCTTTAAACACCCAGATCCAAAGGTTTTAATGCATCTGGGAAATGCTATAATCTGTTGTTGATTAAGACTCTGGAGTTGAAATTTTAAGATCAAGGACAGACTTTCAGCACTGCCAGTTACAGTTTCCAGACTTTTGGCCAGTGATCTAACATCATGAGCATCAGCTTTCACATCTGATAATATTAATTGTGGGAATAATATTAATCTTTTAGGATTGTTGAAAATGAAATGCAAAGTGCTTGCACAGGCTCTGGAACGTTGTGAAGGATCAATACTTTTGTTTAGAGGTTAGAATACTGTGGATGATGAACCAAATTTTGACAGCTTTCTGTTGTTATAAATAAAGTTTTATTGGAATAGAAAGAACCACAACCATTCATTCACAGATTGTCTATGACTTCTTTGAAGTTTTAAAGGCAGAGTTGAGCAGTGACAACAACCCTAAGCCTAGAATATTTATTTTCTGGTCCTTTATAGAAACATTTGCTGGCTCTTGCGCCTATCAATATTACCAAATACAGCTGAGGGTGTCATTACTCAGAGCCAGGAAGCCTGGGCTCCATTCTGATAGGCATTAGCTGTGTGACCTTGGGCAGATCACCCATTTCCTCAGGACTTATGTCCTGTTCTGTGAAAAAGCAGATGATGAGTCAGGCCTATGGCCAACCTTCTGGGACCTATAATTTGAACCTATGAGACACTTAGGGAAAGAAATTCTGTGAAAGGTGAGTGAAGGGTGCAGTGAATTTTGGCTTTGATGCCTCATTCTTAAATTCCCCAAATCTGATGAGGCACTTCCTTCCTGAGCTGCACCCTTTACAGTAAGTCTTAGCAGTCTTCAGGAGAGGGCAGACTGAGCAAGCTCATGGAACCTGCCAGAACATCTTGGTCAACAGCTCTGGAGAAGTCAAAGGCCATGTCTTCCTGCCAGGAAGCCTGGTTTCTAGTATGAGGAACAATGAATCATGACCCTCTTTATTTGAGGGGCTATGGAGAGTCATCCTGATTTGATAATGGTAATTTTTAAATGACTCTGAACCACCCCTTTACTTTCCTAAGTGCTGATTACAGAGTTACCCTGTGGTTTCATAAATGGACAAAATACACATCAGAGAGAGAGAAAGAGAGAGAGAGAGAGAGAGAGAGAGAGAGAGAGAGAGAGAAAGAGAGAGAGAGAGAACGAACCTGGTCTTCATAAGGTTTCCATCACATAGAAAAACTCGCACCAACTATTTAGATGTACTTCATAAAGAAATCTCGTCTTCCCTTTTTTCCCCTTTTCCTCATTCCAGATACTCTTCCTTATCTATCCTTGAGTGTCTGTCTACCTTGTGATTTACCCATTCAAGAACCTTCTCTAGCTAATCCCTTACTTCTACCTTACTTCTACCTTTCTGTATTTCTGGCCTGTGTGGTTGGAGCCTCTATCCAGGCCTTTCTCCACAGGAATTAGTCTGCTCTTCCCAGAAGGACTGTCATTCCCACAAGGGCAGGGCAGGGGTTGGGCTATCTATCTCATCTGCATGCCCTCTGGGCTTGGGCTGGATACACAGGAAGTGCCGCCCTGGTAGAATGTTCTTCTCACCTGCTCACCTGCCGCTGGCCAGTTCCTGAACAGGGTTGGAACTTCCCATCCGCATCCAGGCTGTGGAGGTTATATAAAAAAAAAAATAAAAAATTCTTTATGTTAAAAGTATTACATACATTCCGTCTTTTCCCCCATTGACCCCCTCTAGCCGGCCCCTCTCTCCCTCCCCGCCCAGGCCTTCAGCACACTATTGTCTGTGTACATGGGTTATGCATTTATACATTACAAGGTTTTTTGTTGATTATGCAGATTATATTTAAACCTGATCACACCCTGCTTTCTTCTTCACTTCGTTACATTAGCAGGTTGAGTTGATTCATCCCACTCTGCTCATACTCTAAAGCTATTGTGTGTCAGGGCTGGACCTTTTCTCTGACTAGGATAACATTAACATTTGGCTGGTGGACAGCCTTTCCTTAATGATTGGAAAAAAGAAATGTAATATTACCAAAAATTAGTGCTTATCTACCTTGTTCTATTTTTGTGGAGCAACCAGTGTCACGAGGATGTCTAATTACATTGATATATTAGAGCACTTTTGATTGTCTTTATTCTGTCAGCAAGCTTCATTTTTATTATATGGGTAGAAAAGCTAAACTTGTGAAAAATTAAACTAATATGGATATTAATTATCACCAACATTCTAGCAGGAGGAAACTCAAGAACACCTCCTACACTTATCTGGGCAGCCTGTGAAGTGGCCTCTGGGAACCCAGCTGCAGGAGGATGAAGGCCCCATGGACATTCCTCCTTCCCACCAAGGATAGTGGCCAGCATGGGACAAAGGAGCCAGGATCATTCATTCACTCATTTTTTATTGTGTGTCTACCAAGTACTCACATACAAGCACACAATGTTTCAGTCTATATATTCCTTTAATGCTTTATGTTTATATTTATATTCTATTTGTTTTCCACATAGACTTTGGATTTCCTAATTTTAAAATTACTCTATAGCACACACCTGGTCAACCAGCTCTTTTTGGAGTTCATGTGTAGTTGGACAGTGAGAGGAAAATTTCACCTTCTACACCTGAGGTGCCAGCCACAAGGAACCATTTGCTATTCCCTGAACGTATGCTTTTCATGGAGGTAATGCTTGGTGCCAACCCCATAAAGCGCCTTGGGGTCTGGCTGATGCTGAATCAGCAACGGGAAACGAAGGAGACATCAAGCTCTGAGGTGGGAAGGCACCTTAACTAATGTGGGGGTACTTGTGTGTCTGGCCTGCTATACTGACTTTGCTAAGGAAAACACTGTTAACTGCAAGGTAGGCTTTGGCATTTGCTTTTGAGTCCAAGAGGGAGCCAAGGGTCTTTTTGATCTTAGGCACAGCAAGTAACCAAAGTTTCATCTTACTCACGGAGATCTGCACATTTATAGGCAGACGAGGCTCATTTGAAACGGTCATTGAATTCAGGCAAACTTAGAAAAACATTTTTGATATTACCTTGAACTTTGTTGTCCCAATAGGCACTAGGCAAACCTGCCCCTCTCCCAGGTTCCTTGTTAAAAGTGGACACATTGTTTTTTCTTTTGTTTTTGCTCAGTTTGCATTTTGTATTCTTATCAGTTCTTCCCCAATAAAAGGCATAATTAAAAAAAAATTCAACACACACTTTGCCCCGAATGATACATTTTCGATGCTATCTTTATATCCAGTTTTTTTTTTTTTAATAGAAGCAGAAGACTGTCTATTTTCAAGACTTAAAACAGCATTTCCTACCAATTTGGATACAGTTTTGCTCTTTGCTTTGGTGGTTTCCCAAACATAGGCAGGCATCAACAGATTTGTGTGCAGGAAGCTGCTGCAGAAGTGGAGAGAATATGAAGACAGTGTGAAGCCAGGAGAGGGAGGTGCTGCCCCACCCCTGGCTCGCCTGCTCTGTGTAGGCTTGTGGTTTGGCAGCAGCCCCATCAACCTCAGGGCCTGAAGGCTCTGCTCATTTGAGCCCAGGCCAGGGCTGCAGCAGAACCTTCATCTCGTTCATCTCTCACTTTTAACCCAGAAGTTCTGTTCCATCTGAATGAACTAAAGGCAGAACCCCATTTCCTTTAGAAATTCTTCTGTTTATCCTGCACTTGCATGTAGAGATCTGTGGAGATTGGTGAGGAGAGTCTGACCAGAGTGCATGGAATAATTCAGAAGAGTAGCTCCTGAGGTGGCCACTAGAGAATGGAAATTGTGGGGGTGGCTCTGCTGAGAGGGTGGAATTTGGGATGCCTACCAAACCTTTCTCTAGGAAATAGACACTGGTAGACTTCCATCCTTCCTGAATCTGCCAGGACCATGATCCCCTTTAGATGGAGGCCCAGGGTTCATTCCCCTCCAGTGGGACAGGGATAGCATTGTGCTGGGAGTTAATGTGATGGTTACCTTGCGAGCTCTGAGGTCTCAAGGGAAAAGAGGAATGCTAGATGGAGCAATGGCCCTTTCAAGCTAGAACAAGAAACCACAAATATAACAGGAGCAAATAATTTTCTTTTTTACCCTATTTGGGAAACTACTTCCTTGGAGGATACCAGGAGCCCATGGTATCTTTGTTATTTAAAATATCATCAGGAAGTAGGGATTCTTCTTCTTTTTCCCTCTCCATGTGCTCAATCCAGCCTTAGAGCATTCTGTCAGCTTACCTTTTGTAACAGATACTGGTCCATGTTTTGTTCTGGCACACACCTTGGGTTCATCCTAGGCATTACTCACCTGAAATTGGAGGCCACTAACCTTTGTCCTGATAAGTGCACAGTGGCTTCATGTTTTGCTGTGTGCCTTCCTTTAATTGTGTTTAGCTCATACAGCTTCATACCAGTATATTTAAATATTTTCCATGTATCCAGAATCATGAGGGTACAGAGCATCACATAAAAAAGGACTGCATGACCCAATCCTAAACTCCAGTAAGCTTACAATTTTCCCAGGAAGATCAGATACTTACATGAAACAATCTGAGACTAGTCAAGATGAAAGAGCTATAGTTGGTATAGTCTTATTGGACTAATTAGAGATTCAAGTGCTTAAATGAATGATCTAATCAGAGAGTTCTAAGACTGGTGAGGAAGGAGAGAAATCAGATGGCTGTAGTTTTTAAAAATATATATTTTTATTGATTTCAGAGAGAAAGGGAAAAGGAGAGATAGAAACATCAATAACAAAAATCATTGATTGGCTGCATCCTACATACTCCCCACTAATGATCAAGCCTGCGATCCAAGCTCAATTGGAACCATGACTCTTGGTTCATAGGTCGACACTCAACCACCGAGTCATACTGGCCAGGCAAAATGGCTGCAAAGGAAAGACTTAACTAGAAGGTATAATAGGCCCTTATTTAGTTCTTGAAATTTTATTTAGTTTAAAAATATGTTTTTATTGATTTTAGAGAGTAAGAGAGTGGGAGAGAGAAAGATCAATTGGCTGCCTCCTGCATGCCCCCTACCAAGGATTGAACCCCCAACTTGGGCATGTGACTTCACCCAAAATTGAACTGGTGACCTCTTGGTGCATGGGACAACATTCAACCAATGGAGGCATACCAGCCAGGGATAGTTCTTGGCATTTTAAAATGGGTGATACTAAGTTTAGGTGGCCATTTCAGGATCAGGATCAGGGAAAATTAGAAGGAACTGGAAGATCAAGAAGAATTCCTTAATTTCTGATAGAAATGAGACATTAGGTTGAGAAAGAGAACTCTTAAGACAGGTAAGAATTAGTAGAAAGAGGGGGCAGAGATGGAACGTGGACTTGAACAAACAGTCTGTTTTATTTGGACGGTGTGAGATAGTTTTCAAACAAACACCCCTCCCCTTTCTCCAACCCAGGCCTTTTTCAGTTTCCAGACTCTGACGTCATGACTCAGTGCAGCTGCAGTTATATATCTTTTCCTTTCCACTTGACCTCCTCAGCTAAAGTACCCCTTTCTTGGCACTCAAAGTGGGGTGCACTGCCAATGGAGCAGATGAAAGATTGAGTTTGGACTGTCAACCTGATGGAAAGCTGAGGGCTACTGCATGGCCTTCCATGAGGTGGCCACTAGAGAATGGAAATGGTGTGGGTGGCTCTGCTGAGAGGGTGGAATTTGGGATGTCTCCCAAACCCTTCTCTAGGAAATGGACGCTGGTAGACCTCCATCTTTCCTGAATCTCCCAGGACCACGATCCCCTTTAGATGGAGGCCCAGGGTTCATTCCCTTCCAGTGAGACAGGGATGGCATTGTGCTGGGAATTAATGTGATGGTGGATCTTGGGAGCTCCAAGGGCTCTGAGGGAAAAGAGGGATGCTAGATGGAGCAATGGCCCCTGTCAAGGTAGTACAAGAAACCACAAATATATAACAGGAGCAAACAGATTTTCTTTTTTACCCTGATTGGAGGATACCAGGAGCCCATGGTATCTTTATTATTTAAAATGCTACCAGGAAGAATTTTGGGTGGGTCTTGGTTTTTCTTAGGTGGAAGAATGGGCACAGGATCTAATGAGGTTTTATTAAGATGATTGCTGCAGGGCCTTGAAATGGCACATTATACCCAGAGCTCTGGAACACTGCTGTAAGTTAATTCTCCTATGCCCATCTCTTCCCAGACAGGTTAGAGAAGGGGAGGGAAGATCCACAGAGGGAAGATTGTAGAGAGAGGCTGCTAGAAGATATCACAAGTTGTTGGAAAACTCAATTTCCTTTCATTATATTGCTTCCATCTGCATTATTCTAGTTCAGTAAAGGGTTGCCATGGCTGGTCACCAGTTTAGTTGCTCTGGTCTGATTGTGATAGTATACATAATCAGACCAGGAAGAGATGACGTCAGTTACCAAATCAACTCAGACAGGCTGATTGGCTGCTTACCAACAAATAACTGCACAATCCAGGTCTGACGGGAATTTGGCCTGGATGACTTTTTTTTTTCCCGAATGATTTTTATTTTTTATTTTTTAAATTAAATCTTTATTATTCAGATTATTACATTTGTTTCTCTTTTTCCCCTCCATAGCTCCCCTCCAACCAGCTCCCACCTTTCCCTCTACCCTTACCTCCCTCCCATTGACCTCATCCATAGGTGTATGATTTTTGTCCAGTCTCTCCCTATACACCACTCCCCCTTTTCCCCCTCAGAATTAACAGTCCACTCCCTTTCTGTGCTCCTGCTTCTATTATATTCACCAGTTTATTCTGTTGATCAAATGTTTAATTCCCTTAATTTTTAGATTCCCTTGTTGATAGATACGTATTTGTTGTTCATAATTTTTTATCTTTTACCTTTTTCTTCTTCCTCTTCTAAAAGAGTACCTTTCAGCATTTCATATAATACTGGTTTGGAGTTGATGAACTCCTTTAGTTTTTTCTTATCTGTGAAGCTCTTTATCTGCCCTTCAATTCTGAATGTAGTTTTGCTGGATAGAGTATTCTTGGTTGTAGGTTCTTGCTATTCATCACGTTGAATATTTCTTGCCACTCCCGTCTGGCCTGCATCGTTTCTGTTGAGAAATCAGCTGACAGTCGAATGGGTGCTCCCTTGTAGGTAATAAACTGTTTTTCTCTTGCTGCTTTTAATATTCTCTCTTTGTCTTTTGCTCTTGGTATTTTAATTATGATGTGTCTTGGTGTAGTCCTCTTTGGATTCCTTTTATATGGGGTTCTGTGTGCTTCCTGGACTTGTAAGTCTATTTCTTTTACCAGATGTGGGAAGATTTCAGTCATTATTTCTTTAAATAGGTTTTCAGTATCTTGCTCTCTCTCTCTTCTTCTGGTACCCCCACAATTCTGATGTTGGTACGCTTGAAGCTGTCCCAGAGTCTCCTTACATTATGTTCACATTTTTGGATTCTTTTCTCTTCTTGCTTTTCCAGTGGAGTGTTTTCTGCTTCTTTATATTTCAAATTTTTTACTTGATTCTTGCCTTTCTCTAGTCTGCTGTTAGGACTCTGTATAATATTTTTTATTTCAGTCAGTGTATGTTTAATTTCTAGTAGGTCTTTTATCATCTTTAGTTGGACCTTTTCCATCTCTAGTTGGCTCTTTTGCATCTCTAGTTGGTCCTTTTTGATCTCCTCTTGGCTTTTGCTAAGTTTATCCAACTTTTCTAGCATATTCTTGAAAAACCTTATAAGCGTGGTTTTGAACTCTATATCTAGTCGTTTTTTTCCTCCATTTCTTTTGTTTGTGATCCCTTCCCTTGTCTCGGCATTTTCACTATGTCGGGGAAACTTCTGTGTTGAATTCAGTCTTATGAAACCAGACTTGCAAAACCGAAGAAGCCTCTGTTGAGCTTGGGATGGGAGGAGTCTCAGGGCTTAGGGGACCACCTTGCCTTCCAGTCGGCCCCGCCCTCCATGGCCCCTGAGTCTCACATGACTGGGTAATTGCTGGAGTGGTCCTTGTGCGCGCGCCCGCAGTGCCTCTAGACCTCTGCCTTTCCAGCTCCCCTGCACGGCAGGACCACACGAGTCTAGGTCTCCAGGGTTTCGCCCGAAACAGGGGCCCAGTGGGCTCAGAAGTGGCACAATTGGGAGGGTCTGTCTCCCGCCCACTTGCGAAAGCCAGCGGCACAATCAGCAATCTGTCCTTCGCGCAGCGCGGTGCGTGACCAGACCTCCAATCTTTTGCGACTCCCCTAAATTTCCGTGCACCTCTCCCTTTTCACAGTCCAAACTCCCCCTGTATGAGTTTCGGCTGGATCTGGGGTTTAGTATCGTAAGATAAGGGATTCAATGCCGTTGGGAGTCTCCGTTTCCCTCCCGCCAGAGAAAGCCAACCAGGTACTCGGGTACCCACTTTCTCAGTGTGCGCGTCTCCGTACCTCAGCTTTTCGCAGCTCCTCTAGGTTTCTGTGAGCCCCTCTCTTTCCTTCTAGTTGTAGAACTTACACTCGGCCAGCTTTCCTGTGGTTCTGGATGATGTCTGTTCTGTCTTTTAGTTGTAGTTTTGAAATTGTTGTGCGAGGCAGCAGTGTAAGTGTTTACCTATGCCGCCATCTTGGATCAGGGTCCCACCCCCATAATTCTGATGTTGGTACGCTTATAGCTGTCCCAGAGGCTCCTTACATTATCTTCACATTTTTGGATTATTTTCTCTTCTTGCTTTTCCAGTTGAGTGTTTTCTGCTTCTTTATATTTCAAATTTTTGACTTGATTCTTGCCTTCCTCTAGTCTGCTGTTAGGTCTCTGTATAATATTTTTTATTTCAGTCAGTGTATGTTTAATTTTTTGTTGGTTCTTTTGCATCTCTAGTTGGTTCTTTTTCATCTCCTCCTGGGTCTCACTAACTTTATCCAACTTTTCTAGGATATTCTTGAAAAACCTTATAAGCGTGGTTTTGACCTCTATATCCAGTCGTTTGTTTTTCTCCATTTCTTTTGTTTGTGATCCCTTCCGTTGTCTCAGCATTTTCACTATGCCAGGAGAACTTCTGTGTTGGATTTAGCTTTATGATACCAGACTTGCAAAACTGCAAAAGCCTCTCTGTTGAGCTTGGGATGGGTGGAGTCTCAGGGCTTAAGGGACTGCCTTGCCTTCCAATCAGCCCCACCCTCCACAGCCCCCGAGTCTCATGTGACTGGGTAATCGCTGGAGCGGTCCCTGTGCGGGCGCATACTCTTACAGTGCCTCTAGACTGCTGCCCCTCGGCTCCCCTGCGCTCTGGGACCATATGAGTCTGGGTCCCCAGCGTTTCACCTGAAACTGGGGTTTAGTGAAGTTAGAAGTGGCGCAGTTGGGAGGGTCTGTCTCCCACCCACTAGGGAAAGCCAGTGGCACAATCAGCAGTCAGTCCTCTGCACGCAGTGCCGTGTACATCACCAGACTCCTGATCTTTTGCAACTCCCCTAAGTTTCCATGCACTTCTCCCTTTTCACAGTCCAAACTCGCCCCTATGAGTTTTGGCTGGATCAGGGGTTTAGTGTCGTAGGATAAAGAGTTCAATGCCTTTGAGAGTCTCCGTCTCCCTCCTGCCAGAGAAAGCCAGCCAGGTTCTTCGGCACACACTCTCTCCATGCGCGCGTCTCCGTACCTTAGCTTTTTGCAGCTCCTCTGGGTCTCTGTGAGCCCCTCTCTTTCCTTCTAGTTGTAGAATTTCCACTCAGCCAGCCTTCCTGTGGTTCTGGATGATGTCCGTCTGTCTTTTAATTGTAGTTTTGAAATTGTTGTGTGAGGCAGCAGTGTTGGTGTTTACCTATGCCGCCATCTTGGATTCTCCCTGGATGACTTTCTTTGTGGAATTTTGGCATAAGAGAAAGAAAAAAAGGCAATTCATTTATTTGCTAATTTTGTGAGAGGCACAATGGTTAATAGGAGGGGCTTTAGATTCAGTACACTCATGTCTGTGTCCCTTGCTTAACAGCTGTATGTCCTGGTCCAAGTTTGCAGTTTCTCCAGACTCTGTTTCTCCATTAAAATGGGGATAATAGAAATTTAAGAGTTGCTTTAAGAACTTGAGAACCTATCTATATCTATCTATCTATCATCTATCTATCTCTCTCTCTATCTATCTATCTATCTATCTATCTATCTATCTATCTATCTATATCTATAAAAGCCTAAGCGACTGAATGATTGGTCGACCAGTTGCTGTGATGCACACTGACCACCAGGGGGCAGACACTCAACATAGGAGCTGCCCCCTGGTGGTCAGTGTGTTCCCGCTCAGCTGACTGATAGGCACCAGATGCAGAGTTCATGGCTGGCTGCCGCAGCCCAGAGACCATAGTGGAGTGGCAGCGAGCCTACTGAGCGGCAGTGGTGGTGGCAGGCTCAGTGAGGCTGGGATGAGCAACAGCGCAGGCAAGAGCAGCAGGTGGCGTTGGACTGCTGGTTTTAGCCTGATCCCCACAGGCTATGCCAAAGGACTCCACCAGTGCACAAATCCATGCATTAGGCCTCTAGTGTATGTGTGTATACATATATATATGTATACACACACACATACATACACACACACACACACAGTGGTACCTCGAGATACGAATGCCCTAACATACGCGATTTTTGAGATACGAGCCGTCGAGCGAGCGATTTTTGCTTTGAAATACGAGCAACATTTGAGATATGAGTAATCGCGCGGATCGGCCAAGCTGCACATGACCCACCAGTTTACCTCGACTCGAGCGTCTCATATTTTCCCACGCCTCAGTCAGTGTGCTTATTTACCTCATTGTCGAAACATCTTTTGTGCATTTACATACTTTATCACATTTTTTTTTATAACCATGGGTCTGAAGAAAGCGAGTGGAAAGGTCAGTGCTCAGAAGAGGATGTCTATTGAATTAAAGCATGAAATCATAGAAAAATATGAGCAAGGTGTGCGAGTGGCTGACTTGGCGAGGCAGTAGGGGCATAGTACTTCAACAATATGCACTGTGCTTAAACAGAAGGAGTTAATAAAGGGTATAACGCCAGCTAAGGGCGTTACAATAATTTCTAAACTCCATAGCTCTCTCCATGAAAAGATGGAGAATCTACTGATGGTGTGGGTGACGGAGAAGCAGCTTAAAGGAGATACATTAACACAGGGCATCATATGTGAGAAGGCACGAGCGATTTACGGTGATTTGCTGGAACAGACCCCATGCACTTCCATGGACGAAGCATCGAAAGACTCATTTAAAGCCAGTAGAGGCTGGTTTGATAACTTAGGAAAAGGTCTGGCATTCACTCCATCGTCAGGCATGGTGAGGCAGCAAGTTCGGATGTGAAGGCAGCTGAGGATTACCTCAAAACTTATTCCAAACTGATAGAAGCCAAAGGATATATCCCCCAGCAAGTCTTCAACTGTGACGAGACAGGGCTTTTCTGGAAGAAGATGCCGAATAGGACTTATATAACGGCAGAGGAGAAGGCGATGCCAGGCCACAAACCCATGAAGGATAGGCTAACTCGCACTGTGCTCCAATGCGAGTGGCGACTGCAAGATCAAGCCTCTGCTCGTATACCATTTGGAAAACCCCAGAGTCTTTAAGTCACATAAGATTTTAAAAGATAAACTGCAAGTTATGTGGAGGGCAAACTCGAAGGCATGGGTCACCAGGCAGTTCTTTGTGGAGTGGGTAAACCTGGTTTTCGGCCCTTCTGTTAAGAAATACCTACAGGAAAACAACGTAACCATGCAAGCCCTCCTCGTCCTCGACAATGCTCCTGCTCACCCACCGAACCTCGAAGATGAACTCCTCGAAGAGTTCAAGTTTATAAAGGTTGTCTACCTGCCTCCCAACACTACTCCTATCCTGCAGCCCATGGATCAGGCGGTGATTTCTAATTTTAAAAAGCTGTACATCAAGCACCTGTTCCGGCGCTGCTTTGAGGTGACGGAGAACACAAACCTCACCCTTCGAGAGTTCTGGAAGAACCACTTTAACATCGTGATATGCCTCAGAATTATTGATCAGGCCTGGCTGGGTGTTACAAGGGGGACTTTGACCTCTGCATGGAAGAAGCTGTGGCCTGAGGCTGTGGCTGAAAGGACCTTCAAAGGATTCGAACCCGAGGTACCAGTGGAGGAGGAGAGAGTGTCTCTGAGAAAATCCATGGGCCTGGAGGTGGATGAGAGGGACGTGAATGAGCTCGTCGAGGAGCATTCTCTGGAACTCACCATGGAGGAGTTACAAGAGTTGCAGTCTCAGCAACATGTGGAGGTTCTCCTAGAAATTGGTTTCGAGAAGGAGCCAGAGGTGGAAGAGATCTCTACAAGTGAGATAAAGGAGATCTTAGGAATGTGGGAGAGGGTGTCACACTTCGTGGAAAAGAAACACCCTGAAAAAGTTGCTACTGGTTGTGCATTGATCTGTTCAATGAAACTTGCCTCACCCATTTCAGAAACATTCTGAAAAGGAGGAAGAGGCAAACCTTGTTGGACACGTTTTTTTTGAAATCGGCCAAAAATGCAAAGACCAGTAGCAATTAAGTTCAGTGAAGATTAGTTAAGTTACATTCAGTTTAGGGATAAAGTGTAGCATTAAGAGTGTAACGAGTAGGTAAATACACTTTATAAAACCAGTTTATTCTTTTACATTCTCTTTTATTATGTTTTTATACAATATTTGTCATTTATAAATACATTTTTCTTATTAAAAAACATGTAACAAGAACAACTGGGGTGGCATTTTGGGGGCTGGAACGGATTAACGGCATTTCAATTGATTTCAATGGGGAAATTTGCTTTGAGATACGAGCAACTTGATATATGAGCAAGGTTACGGAAGGAATTAAACTCGTATCTCGAGGTACCACTGTGTGTGTGTGTGTGTGTGTGTGTGTGTGTGTGTGTGCGTGCATATATATGTGTGTATATGGTGGTCAATCAGTAAATTTTGGCCAATAGTAATAATTATTATTTATACCTAAGATTTGGCTAGGGAAGGTATTTGGTGGATTTAATGAGATGGGCCATTTGGCAAAAAAAAAAAAAAAAAAAAAAAAAAAAAA